>CAWUFW010009873.1:0-746599 GCA_963921515.1 Calotriton arnoldi
GGGTGCGCACCGATCGGTCCATTGCTGTTCAACGCGCACAGGGGTACAACGCGTACCCGCACACATTGAATGCAATGGGCCGGCCGGAGGCACCGATCGGTCCATTGCTGTTCAACGCGCACAGGGGTACAACGCGTACCCGACACATTGAATGCAATGGGCCGGCCGGAGGCACCGATCGGTCCATTGCTGTTCAACGCGCACAGGGGTACAACGCGTACCCGCACACATTGAATGCAATGGGCCGGGCCGGAGGCACCGATCGGTCCATTGCTGTTCAACGCGCACAGGGGTACAACGCGTGCACCGCACACATTGAATGCAATGGGCCGGCCGGAGGCACCGATCGGGTCCATTGCTGTTCAACGCGCACAGGGGTACAACGCGTACCCGACACATTGAATGCAATGGGCCGGCCGGAGGCACCGATCGGTCCATTGCAGTACAACGCATCACTGTACATGTGACTGGCATATGTCAGCATGCCTGTCTCAGATGGACATATGCCAGCCACAGATAGCTCCCAGGGAGTGAGGGGCACACCTACATCACGACAGCCTGTCCAAACCTTATCATAAGGCATGTAAGGCTGCATTTCCTATTGTGTGTATGTTGGTGTACATGTTGTCCTGTGGGTGTCACCTGTGGGCAGCCACCCCCAGGCTGTGCACGTGTTAATGGGGACAGGATCCTGGGTGTTACGTGTACGTGACCACTGTGATGTGCAACTGTTCATATCTGTGCATGTGCCATGGTCACATTTCACAGTGGTGTTTGTGTATGTCATGTCACATACCCCGTGAGTCCCATGTGGGACGGTATGTTTGAGCCAGGGTGTCCCAGTGGCACAATAGTGATGGCCCTCCACAGTCTTTGTGCATGTAGTGTTTACAATGTCTCTGATTTCATGTGCACAATGGGAGACAGTCTCCACATCCACGTTGTGTGTGCATGGACTCTGATGTTGTGCGTGTGTGTCACAGACGTCCATGGCTCTCCTGCCATGGCAAGTGTGGCCACTACCTGTGGGGGTCATGTTTGTTTTGTTGTGGTGTACACATGATACTCCAGGTGATGCCAGTGTCCATGTGGCATTACAGGGTCCCTGGGAATGTGCCTGTCGTTGAGCTGTGGTGCCTGGGGCACATCTGTCCTCACATGTCACTGGGGGTGACTGTGACACAGCATCATGATATCCAATGGGCCAACCTGGGACAAATTGATGCCACCTGTAGGACCGTGTTGACAGATGTTGGCCATGTATGTACCATAAATGTCGTTCCGGTACTGCACACTTCATGTAGTTGTGCCTCATGATGATGTATGTTGGGATCTTGAGTGTGTTCAATGCCGCATATGTGGGGTGACTGACGATCTTGCTTACTTCTCCTCTGCACTGCAGGGCTCCTGCTGTCCATCGGCCATTCCCAGACCTGGCAACGATGGTGGAACGGGACAGCATCCGACGGTACCGCTTCACCAGGCAGCTGATTGAGGATTTGGCAGTGCAGTTGTCCCCACATTTGCAGCCTGGCCGGCCGTATCCTACAGCGCTGACCCCCAAGGTGAAGGTGATGGCAGCCCTACACTTCTTTGCCACCGGTACCTTCCAACATACTGTGGCGTCTGCTGGTGGGATGTCACAGACCATGTTCAGCCGTGTGCTCCGCGATGTTTTGGCGGCAATGTTGCTCTTCCTGAACCGGTACATCTATTTCCCTAGACTGCGACGACTCACTGACGTGAAGAGTGACTTTTATGCCCTGGGGAGGATGCCGCATGTCATTGGCTCCATTGATGGGACACATGTGGCTTTGGTACCACCACAGGCCCAGGAGCAGGCCTACAGGAACCGCAAGCACTACCACTCGGTCAATGCACTGGTGGTGTGTCTTGCAGACATGACCATCACACACGTGTGTGCCCGTTTCCCTGGTTCAGCACACGATGCCTTTGTGATGAGGAGTAGTCGCATCCCCAGGTAGATGGCACAGATGCAGAACCAGCGTGCCTGGCTTGTCGGTGTGTACTGACTTTGTGCCATTGTGTGTGATCTGATCTGTAGTATTCCGCCCACTTTTCCAAGTCAGCTGATGTGCACTTGTCTGTCCGTAGGTGACTCGGGATACCCCAACATGCCGTGGTTGCTGACACCCTCAGGAACCCTGTGACACCTGCCCAGATGCGCTACAATGAGGCACATGGTCGGACCAGGAGAGTGATTGAGCGGACCTTTGGTCTCCTGGAAGAGCCGCTTCCGCTGCCTGGACAAGACCGGAGGGTCCCTCCCATATGCCCCTGCGAAAGTGTGCAAGATTATCATCGTCTGCTGCATGCTTCACAACCTGGCAGTGCGGAAGGAGTTGCCTCTCATCCAGGATGACAATGACCAACATCCGCCACCTGTGGAGGATCCTGGCCTGGACCACGATGCCAGTGACGATGATGATGATGATGGTGATGGTGATGTCCGCACACAGCTCATCACCAACTTCTTTAGCTGAATGTGAGTATCCTGAGGTGTCATGTGAATGATGTGAGTTGGCATGATGTGTGGGTGGTGCTCTGGTGCTGTTGGAGTGTGTCCATGGGCTACTTGACAGGATGTGTGTTGCGATGTGTGGTGACAGGTGGGCTGTACTCCCCAACAGTGTTGACATGCTAACTTGGTTCTGGGTGGGTATCTTGTAACATGTATTGTGCATGAGTTTTGCTGTTCTGTCCTGTACTGCATTGCTTTTGACTGTGTGTCATTTCTGTCCTTCACAGGGTACTTTCAGATTCGTTTGGTGAACTGTGTCCACCGACGACGTGATTGCACATCCAGGCTGGTAGCTGTTGTGTCCCTACAGGTGATGTGCGCCACACCCATGGACTTCCTTCTGTCTACAGTTGTTGACTGTGTGCCCGCTACCAGGTGGGGTTACCTTGCATCTGTAGTGGTTACGGCATGTTGCTACTGTGTAATAAACCTGTGCTTCACTTAGTGATGTGCGTTGTCTGTGGTCACACATTTGACTGCCATTTGCTTACTGCACCTGTGGGCTACTTGACTACAACTGGGAATGGGTGTGGTGTCTGTGCATTGCACCGTCTTCCCTGGCAACATCAGTGTAGGCAATGAGTCAGATGGCCTAGGTGTGTATGTGTTGTGTAGCCCTGGTGGTGTGTCTCCCTCATATGTGTCACGTTGCCTGTACTCACATGCCTGTGTTGTCCTTGCTGTTGCAGTTCGCATACACTGTGTAATTTTGCAGTTCATCATCCCCATAACAGCACCCACGTTGGAATCACGACAGAGGCAAGTATGGTGTATTAGTGTGTTTATTGTGATAATAGTGCATAGGATGGATTGTGCTGTACATGAATCTTGCAATCCCAAGTTCCTAGATGAATAGAAAGTCCAGGTAGACAGGATCCCCAGTATCGGGGCCACTGTTGTCTGACACATTGTTCCAACTTATACTCCCCATGCAATGTGTGGGAGTAGTGTTGCCATCAACAGGGTGAACAGTCTGTGCACAAAGGCGAAAATCCAGAACAGGTTCAGGCTTCCTGGGAGTTGCGCTTGGCCATCAGCCTCTCACTTTCCCCTCCTCGGACGACCCCTCTTCTTGGGGGGCCCTTAGTGCAGGCTGCTGCGGTGCAGGGGACTCTCCGCCAGAGTCCTCCTCCCTCCCTGTGGCAGTTGCAGTTTGTTCGGTACCAGATGTTGTTGGCACACAGGGAGGTGTGGACTGGTTGCTGTTCATCTGGCGGAGGCATTGTAAAATGTCCCTGTGCACCGCCGTCATCTCATGTAGTACATCCCACTTGGACTCCACGCGGGTCATGTGGGAGTCCACACGTGACATGTGGGAGTCCACACGTGACATGTGTGACTCCACTTGGGACATGTGGGAGTCCAAGCGGGCATGATGGGCAGCCTGCTGCTGTTTAATGTCTCTGAGGAGCCCCACTACCTGGCTGAGCTCTCCGGTGCTTGTCTGGTACGCATCAGCTATGCGTACCAGTTGTGGGTCTTCATGCACACCAGCAACGTCTGCAAGCAGCGACCTCTGTCTCCCACCCCTCCCACCACCCCTGCTGACATGTGCAGTGTGTGCAGTTGCACGCACAGATAACCCTGGTCCACCTTGGGGGTTGGTGGTGGTGGTGGTGTCCATGGCCCCAGGTTGGTCCAGGGTCACTGCGCTGGTGTTGTTCCTTATTCTGTCCATGTCGGCAGGGATGGTATTCGTGGTGACAGTCGTTGGAGGGGTGGGTGCAGGGGGTGCAGCTGGTGGACCTGCTGGTGCTGCAGCTGGTGGTCCTGCTGGTGCAGCATGTTGACTTGCACCGGATGTGCCAGGTTGTTCTTCATCGTCCGAGGAGGACAGAGGCTGTACGACGCCAGTGAGCTCGGCATCCTCTTGAGCCTGGGACTGGGACTCCTCAGCGTCTGCTGCTGTGTCCCTATCATCACCTGTTTTTGGGAGACACAAACAATGTATGTCATGTTTCTGCAGGCATCAGTGGTTGACACACCTGACAGTTGTGACTGTGCCTCGGGGTGCGGGCCTGTACATTGTATTGTCCTAAGTTGTCACAGTCAGGGGTTGATATTGGTGTGGCACATTGTCCTGCATTATTTGGGCATTTCTATGTATTCTCTGGGGTGTGAACATGGTCTGCATTGATTGTGTTTGGTTGACAGCCAGACCTCCTTCCCACCCACCCACCCACCCAGTCAGTTATCCCACCATGGAACGTGCTTGCATTGCAGGGAGTGTAAGTTGTCTCTCAGGATGTCAGTCAGTGGTGTCCTGCTGTTTGTTGGTGCACAGTTGGCAGCAGGGCCTTGTGCTCCCCACAGCAGTAGCCAGTGTCAGCCATCTTGTGAGTCCTTCTCCACTCCCTGTGATGTGAGCATGGTTCAGGGTGGTGTTGATGGGACAGTTGTGGGGGTGAGCTATGTCTGTGACTACGTCTCCCATCTTGCTATTGCCTCCACCCCCTTCCCAGCATGCCCATGCTTCCTTCCTTTTGACTCTGCTTCCTGTGGGGTGGGCTGGCTGTGCTGACAGGATGGCTGGGAGTGTTGTCCTGGCAGTTGTTTGGCTAAGAGTCCCAAGAGTGTCCCTGTGCTTCACACAACATAACCCAGGGTGGTGGTGCTTTGTGGGATCTTGTGTTAGGATGGAGGGCATTGCATTCTACCAGGTGGGTACTGTGGAGTTTGTGTTGGGGGGTGTGAGGGGAGGTGCTGGTGACTATAGTCAGTGCTGCAAGTCCCCCTTCCCACCCAGCCAGCCAGATAGCCCACCATGGAACGTGCTTGCATTGCAGGGAGTGGAAGTTGTCTCTCAGGATGTCAGTCAGTGGTGTCCTGCTGTTTGTTGGTGCACAGTTGGCAGCAGGGCCTTGTGCTCCCCACAGCAGTAGCCAGTGTCAGCCATCTTGTGAGTCCTTCTCCACTCCCTGTGATGTGAGCATGGTTCAGGGTGGTGTTGATGGGACAGTTGTGGGGGTGAGCTATGTCTGTGACTACGTCTCCCATCATGCTATTGCCTCCACCCCCTTCCCAGCATGCCCATGCTTCCTTCCTTTTGACTCTGCTTCCCTGTGGGGTGGGCTGGCTGTGCTGACAGGATGGCTGGGAGTGTTGTCCTGGCAGTTGTTTGGCTAAGAGTCCCAAGAGTGTCCCTGTGCTTCACACAACATAACCCAGGGTGGTGGTGCTTTGTGGGATCTTGTGTTAGGATGGAGGGCATTGCATTCTACCAGGTGGGTACTGTGGAGTTTGTGTTGGGGGGGTGTGAGGGGAGGTGCTGGTGACTATAGTCAGTGCTGCAAGTCCCCCTTCCCACCCAGCCAGCCAGATATCCCACCATGGAACGTGCTTGCATTGCAGGGAGTGTAAGTTGTCTCTCAGGATGTCAGTCAGTGGTGTCCTGCTGTTTGTTGGTGCACAGTTGGCAGCAGGGCCTTGTGCTCCCCACAGCAGTAGCCAGTGTCAGCCATCTTGTGAGTCCTTCTCCACTCCCTGTGATGTGGGCATGGTTCAGGGTGGTGTTGATGGGACAGTTGTGGGGGGGCAATATGTGTGACTGCGACTCCCATGATGCTATTGGCTACACTGACTTGGCCAGCATACACAGAATTCCTTCCTTTGAGTGGTCTTCACTGTGTGTTGGTGTTGTTGTGGTGGCTACATGTGTGGATGTGTTTGTTAGTTCTATTTGTGCCACTGCCTAGCTGTAGTTGTGGTTGTGTTTGTACATGTGTTGGCACAGTTGGATGTGACTTTTTGATGGCATGTGTTGTGTTTATCTGACTGACATACACATTTTGGGATGATTCTGTTCTAGTTGCTGTGTAATTGCTATGTGTGCATGGTTTGACTCTCCCCTTGACAGTGATGTGTGTGTTTTGTGGCAGTTTATTGTGTACATTTGTTGTGTACTCACCAGGCTCTGGGATGTTCTCTAGTCCATATACGCTCACTGGCGGAAGGATGGCCCGCACCTTCTCCTCCCAGGGCCTGAGGTATATTGGCTTGGCAGGAGGGCCACTGCCGGTCTGTTGGCTGTTGCTGTAGTCTATCTTCAGCAGGTCCCGTACCCTCCTGCGCACGTCATACCACCTGTTCTGGATGTCCGTCTTTGTGCGCCGACATGATGATTGTGCGTTCACCCTGTTGATGATCCTCTCCCACATCTTGGTTTTCTGCGACATGGGGGTCTGTTGGACCAGAGTGCCAAACAGCTGTGGCTCCACCCTGAGGATCTCGTCTACCAGGACTTCCAATTCACAATCTAGGAACTTGGGATTCTTCTTGGGGGGCATGGTGATGGGTGGTGATGGTGAGTGATGTGTGTGTTGGTGTGCAGGTGAGGGTGTGTGAGTGTGTGTTTTGCTGGGTGTATGTGAGGTAGGTATTTGTTGGTGTGCTGATGGTGTGTGGCTTGTGTGAGGGATGAGCTGTGGGTGTGTGGTTGCTTTCTCTTGGGTGCTGGCAGTGAAATGGCATTTGCAAAGGCTCATGGTAGTGATTTGTGTCCTTTATATAGGTGGAGTTGTGGGTGTGTCTTTGTTCTCTGTCCCCACCCCCCCCAGTATTTATTGGCTTGGTAATTGCTTGTTTGGCCTTTTTTGGTTGATTTTTCCTTTGTGCTGTTTGTGTATGTTGGAAACGTTCTTGTGACCGAGTCGGACCCTGCATTGGTCTCGTACGGTGTTTTCCGTTTCGTTCACGCTGTGTTTGTGCAGTTTTGTATGCTGCGTACGCGTCGGTCGCGGTGTATTGTATTGCTTCGGCTCGGTTTTGTATGCGTGTCGGTCGTACGGCTTGTCCTCCGTCCGACTCGGTCGTGTTTTTCGCGCCTTGCATCGTACTTTGCGGGTTGGAGTTGGCGGGTACGATTCGGTCGGATTTGTTCCGGGTGCGTGTCGGTCGGTTGGATTCGCGTGTTTTTCCGGCCGGATTGCTATTTTCCGAGCGGCTCGGTCGGTCGGCTTGGTTTCCTGACGTGTCGGTCGGATTTATCGCGGCTTGCATCGTACTTGGCGTGTCGGGCGCCACTGGTACGTGTCGGTCGGTATTTTTTCCGGATCCGAGTCGGTCGGTGCTTTTTCCGGCCCGAATCGGAATCGACCCCTATATATATATATCTATAATGAATCACCGTGAGTTAATAGAATTAAAAAAGAAGAAAATGCCAATGTGCAGACCTTGATGGGTTTCATTAGAACCACCTCAAATGGCCATCATGTTTCACCTAAAATTCTGATTGGATCATCAAATCTCAATAAACATCCATGGGAATTAAAACAATGTACGAGATATAAATTTCATTGAAACCATCTAATATTACCAATGAAGAATAAAATTCACATTGAATCAATAAATCACATTAAAATCCATAGAATTAGGAACAAAAGTGCAATGTGCAACCTAAAAATACAGACTTGATCAACTCTTCATAAAAAAATCCATTGTCCTTAAAAATATTCATTTCCCTACTAGATTCCGTCAACAAACTGCCAAAGAAATACATTTAAATACCATTTGGCATATATATTCTGTTTTCAAAAGCTGGAGGTAACACAGGGCCGGCCTGCATTTCCTGATATTCAAGACCTTTAATATGGAGTTCTAAAATCTCTCTGCAGTTTAGAGTATAGCTGACAGAAAAAAAGGAAATGCAACATATTCTGAGATGACTTGGAGTCACATGGGTAGGAATCAAGATCAGAGTCACAGTATGCTTTACGGGGATAAAAGACCAACAAATGTGCAATACTAAACCTAAATCTAATAAGGTAAAACCTTTTGGAGTGGCAATATGAAAACAATAGATAAGGTTCGAGAAATTCAGTGCAAACCAAAGGCAAATATTCCACTACTCTCTTCTTTCCCAACTCCATACGCTCCCTGTTCTCCCTTGATGTGGATAGAAGATCCCACTTCAGCTGAGATTTCGGGACTGTTCTAAGGATTTTGGGGTTACAAAAACAATCCACTCTCCCTACTGACTCAAGCTGCTTTTTAACATACCTGAGCCATAGT
Organism: Calotriton arnoldi; assembly: GCA_963921515.1. NCBI lineage: Eukaryota > Metazoa > Chordata > Amphibia > Caudata > Salamandridae > Calotriton > Calotriton arnoldi. The sequence goes on from CAWUFW010009873.1 coordinate 8,552, forward strand.
ATTTTCTGTATATGATAGAAACTTATACAATCCAATATTATTGCACGATTAAGTAAAGGCTCATCTTTTGTCCATAATGAAAGCCACAGCATATTTGGGGTGATTTGTATAAGATGAATTAGGAAGGGTCAAACGTAATTCCATGTGGCATAATATAATCGCAAGCTAGTAGGAACTGCTGGAAGTCGTCTAAGAAAGGAAGCGTGATGCATTACAAAAGCCCCAGACTCCGGCCCCATACAAAATAACAGAACAAGAACAGAACATGCGTTATAGATATAAATTAATACATCAATCACTCTAGATCCCAATTTCCTCACAAATCTAAATAGAGCTTCCTAATTTTGATCAAAACACCTTTTCCTAGTCTCAAGAAGGTGATGCCAAGTACCTCTCTGATCAAAAGGAACGCAGAGATAGGAGAAGGTTGGTACATAAAGCAGCTTGTAATCATTAATAAAACAAGACTTTAAAGGGGAGGGGGTGTTCCCGACCACCATACCATGAGACTTGGCTGTATTGGTCTTCAAGCCTAAATCACACATAAAATCGTTAAATCTATTTAAAAGTATTTGTAATCCCACACAGGTTCTGGACATCAGCACACAGTCGTCAGCATAGAGCAGGGCTGGAAGATTTTTGGAACCTACCCTAAGAACATCAGCCAACCCCTGGCTAAGATAGCTCTCCAGATCATTATTATATAGGCAAAATACAAATGGGGCTAGTACATACATACCCTTGTTGAACTTCACGATTCATTTTAATGGATGCAGTAAGTTCGGCAACTGCCCCATATCTGACTCTCCCGGTCACATCTTGGTGTATCTGCGCAAAAAAATAGACCAGGGATGCATCTATGCCCATGCCCAGCATTTATCCTACAATCTCCCTCTCTCCACCCAATCAAAAGCGAATGTTAAATCCGGATCACTGACAGAATATCGAGTATCGAGATACAAAAATATCGGGACATAAATATCGTTGTCAAAAATATCGACCTCCTATCTTCATAATGGTAAGTACAAAAATATCGGAAAAAAAATATCGTTAAAAATATCGAAGTACAAAATATCGTTTTTATATGTATAAAAAATAATGTAAAATAAATTAAATAATACATTTAACTTAAAAAAGCATTTTTTTATTTATTTGTAAATTTGAACAATTATAAGTAATAAATGTAATTTAAAAATAAATTAAACATACATATATAAAATGTAATATATATATTTACTTAAAAATAATTAATAAATAATAATTTTAATAATTTATAAAATTTTACAAACATATTAAACATTATAAATAAATATATATAAATACATACACCTGTAACATAAAAATTATTTTAAAAAATTATATTATAAATTAAAATATTAAAATATTTAATATTTTTTAAACCTACATTTTACACTACATTGAGTGCAACAGTAGGGAAAGTGTTGGATAGCGGAGGGGAAAAAATTACTATTCCCACTCCAGCGAGTGCAACAGTAGGGAAAGTGTTGGATAGCGTAGGGGTAAAAACTACTATTCCCACTCCAGCAAGTGCAACAGTAGGGAAAGTGTTGGATAGCGGAGGGGAATAATTTACTATTCCCACTCCAGCAAGTGCAACAGTAGGGAAAGTGTTGGATAGCGGAGGGATAAAAATTACTATTCCCACTCCAACTAGTGCAACAGTAGGGAAAGTGTTGGATAGCGGAGGGGTAAAAATTACTATTCCCACACCAACTAGTGCAACAGTAGGGAAAGTGTTGGATAGTGGAGGGGATAAAATTACTATTCCCACTCCAGCTAATACAACAGTAGGGAACGTTTTGGATAGCAGAGGGGAATAATTTACTATTCCCAGTCCAACAAGTGCAACAGTAGGGAAAGTGTTGGATAGGGGAGGGGATACAATTACTATTCCCACTCCTGTGAGTGCCACAGTAGGGAAAGTGTTGGATAGCGGAGGGGTAAAAATTACTATTCCCACTCCAGCGAGTGCAACAGTAGGGAAAGTGTTGGTAGTGTAGGGGTAAAAATTACTAATCCCACTCCAACGAGTGCAACAGTAGGGAAAGTGTTGGATAGTGGAGGGGTAAAATTACTATTCCCACTCCAGTGAGTGCAACAGTAGGGAAAGTGTTGGATAGTGTAGGGGTAAAAATTATTATTCCCACTCCAAGAATGCAGCAATAGGGAAAGTGTTGGCTAGCAGAGGGGTAAAAATTACTATTCGCACTAAATAAAATTCAAATTTAAAAACAAACAAAATATCAACTACAATACAAAAAATAATAAAAAAGCCAAACACAAAACATATATAAAAATATAAAAATTTACAAAACATAGAAACATATTATAATGTAGAATTTTTTTAAATTTACATAAAGAGATTAATTTTTCTAATTTAACAAAAAATTAACAAACAAATAAATATTTTGTAATAGAAATTAATTTTAATCAAAAATATGAATTACATAAATGTAATATTTTTTTCCAACCCTATAACACCACACAATTTACAACACACATCTAAAAATAAGTGTACCTCCATAATTAACACAATTAATTATCAATAAAACAATTATTAATAATTAAAAACACATTTAAAAAGGTAAACATTAATGTAATAACAAAACGTTACAGCTATAGAACCTAAATCCCCCAAAAACTATTATCAAAAATATTTATTAATTAATAAATTAATATTAATGATCAAGTAATGATTAATAATTTGAACTAAATTACTTTTCACCCTCTACCCCAATAAACACCAACACACACACCTAAAAATATTTACACAATTTCCATAACTAATTTTACATTAATAAATTAATATCAATTAACAACAAATCATTAATTAATTTTAAAAATGTACTTCCCACCATTTACCACTATAAACCACACAACTCACACATCAAAATAATTACACAATACCCATATTTAAATTTTAATTAATTAATTAAAATTAATTAACAAATAATTAATTAATTATAAATAGGTTACCTCCCACCATATTCCCTATAAATGCCACCACCAATTTCTTAAAACTTGACACAATTAACATAATTAATTAACAATTAATTAATTAATTAATAACAATTAACCAGCAAAATATAAATAATTATTAAGAAATTAATTCACACAACACTATCAAATAAAATTAAATAAATATTATATTAAAAATATTAATAAATGTATTAAAATTAAATTACTTCCCACACTACTCCCCTAACAACCCACAACCCGCTCCTAAAAAAATAACAAAATTAACATAATTACCAATTGATTAATAATAGTTAACAACCAATTAATAAATAACCAATAATACATTAATTTCCACAATTAACAATATAAAATAATAAATAAATATTATTTAATAAAAAAATATTAATAATTTAATTGTAATTACATTTTTTCCCACCCTATTCCCCTATAAACCCACAACCCACTCCTAGAAAATGACACAATTAACATATTTACCAATTAATTAATCAATAAAAATTAACAGCCAATTATTAATTAATTAATAATAAATTAATTCCCACAATTAACACTATAATATCAAAATTAAATAAATACTAATAAATAAAAATTAATATTCAATTTATTATAATAAAATTACTTCCCACCCTATTCCCCTAGAAACCCAAAACCAGATACGGAACTAAAACGCAAAATTTAATTAAAATAAAATTAATAACTTCTAAAAATGTAACACATATATTAAAAACAAATGCAATACTTAGACATAAAATAGAGCACATCCATTTAAAATACATACTAAAATACATAACACTAACTAAAAAAACGATATTTTTATCAACTATATTTTTGAAAACGATATTAATGACTTCGATATTTTTGAAAATGATATTTCTTACCTTAAACTCGATATTCTTGACCACGATATTCTTGCAGTTGATGTTTCTGTATCTCGATATTCTGCATTTGATATTAGTGCAAGTCGACATTTCCAACTCGATATTCTGACTCTTTACTGTTAAATCCATGAATCCTAAATAAAGAGAGCCATTCTTTGCTAATGTATACTTGCATATGGCCAAGTGGAGACTGAGGCACAGCTGGACAGTGCCCAGACGTCTCCTAAAACCATATTGTATATCGGAGAATTTCCCTCTTTTAGCTACCCAGGATTCTAAACGATCCAGGATGACCTTGCCCATTAATTTGCATGTGCAATCAATCAACGAGATTCAGGGACGGACTGGGAACCGAAACTGCTTGGCCTGCCCCCCTGGGGGGCTGAGGGGGTGCGGCTGAGCTGTTTGCAAATGCCGGTTTCGGCCGATTTTGTTACCGGGGGCCGATATTGCAGGCCCCCGGTAACATAAACGGACCCCCAGGGGCCCAAAACCGGCCCTCACCATGGCGGCCCACCGGGGAAATGCCCTGTGCCCGCTACGGCCAGTCCAGCTCTGACGAGATTGGGCGGTAGCACTTGGGTTCTGACATGTCTCCTTATTTGAAGATGGTAACTATTATCACGTTAGACCAAGATTTTAACGGGCCCAAGTGCGCTACGCAGATTAAAATATTGGTTAGCAGTGGGAGCCATTGATCGGGGTTAGCCAAAAAGAGATATGCAGGGACACCATCCAGGCCCGATTCTTTGTTCTTGGTGGTTTGATTTAAAGCTTTTTGTAACTTCTCATAGGTAGTGGATGCCATCTTTTTGACAGTCACACCTACATGATTTTCAGTGAGCTCTAGAAGGCATAGGGCTCCCCATCATTCCTATACACCTCAGTAAAATGCTCAACCCATTTGTTAGGGGTAATTGTGACACCAATACAACTATAATGACTCTCTTGAAAAAAAGAAGCATTAACAATCTTGCAAAAAAGGCTAGGGTCCTTACTTACACTTGCTTCGTGGAGTTTCTCCCAAGCCTCTTGTCTAATGGTCATCCTACGGGTCATGAGTGCCTGTTTATATTGGTATCGACATAGTCTCACAAGTGTTTTACACCTAGGGTTTTGTTTTAGGGCCATCATAAGATTACTATGGGTCAGTGAGCAATCGCTATTGAACCATTTGTATGGTCTTTGGGGTATTGGCTTCCTGTCCCCCTGTAATACTTCATTTATTGTCTGAGTTATGTCAGCAAAGGCTGCTAACAGGCATTTGGGGTTTATCATACTCTCTACACAATCCAGAATGTGTACCCTATTCACATTCATTATCTGCCCCGGTACAGTATCAGGGTTTACAGAAGCCCATTTACGCATAAGACCCTTGTTTTTGTTATAAGTTATGTGATGTAGTTTTGATTGCCCAGTAGGTTTTTTAAATTTGAGTTTCAATGAAAATGGATAACGGAAAGTGATCACAAAAACATTCTTTCAAAATAGCAAAACCTACTGATTTTGGTTTAAAGTATTCTGAAAGAGCAATAAAATCAATGAGACTGCCTTGACCTCTGCCTATGTATGTAATTTGGTCCGGTAGCGACTGTATGGTGTGATATATTGTGAAAAAGAGAGAGACTTTAGAAAGACTAGAGTTACAAATATCCCCAAAAGGATTGTGATTAAAATGACAATTTTCTTCCTGGACCCCACCCACCAGCTACAGGCAGACATCTTGGTTAAAGGACATAGGGGCCGATTCCGATCTGGGTCGGAAAGCTCTCCGACCGATCCGGATCCGGATTGTTTTCCGACCGAGCCGGACCCCTGCAGTCCGACCGAACGAGTACGATGCAGCCGTTTGCTGCCGGACTCGGTTCAGTCGGACTCCCATTGAAGTCAATGGGAGCCGGTCGTACGACATGTACATGGGCTCCCATTGACTCAAGGGGTACGTTGCGCACAAGGGGGCCCCCTGTAGTGGGTACGCGTTGGTGCCATCCGCACCGTACACGCATGTATAGGGGGGACCCATGCCCCCCTGTGTCCGACTCGTACGGCTACGGGTGAAGGGGGTCCGGCACGGACCCCCGAAGTCCGCATCCGGGAGCTTTTTCATGTCGGAGGCTCCGACTCGATCCGGCTGTCCGGATCGTGCATCGTACTGGCTCGGTCGTAAAACGTCTCCATTGCGCACCACGAATCGAGTGCGAACGAGTCGGACAGAGTGGTTCGGACCCGGAAACGAGTCTTTCGGCGATTTCGCGTTCACTCGCATCGTGCTTGCTCGCTCGGGCAACTGTACGAATCGGTCGGAAACAAAGCCTCCGACTCGGATCCGGTAAAGCCGAATCCTATTTGGAGCCCTACCGACCGAGATCGGAATCGACCCCATAGTCTGGAATTAAAATCCCCACCCCATAGGTGGATGAAATCAGTGTTAAGTTCCATTAGATGTTTGCTAAGGGAATATTCAAGCTTCGCAGCTATAACAATGTTGGTGTGAACAAAATTATTGTGAGAAAAAATAACAAATGTTGCATTCTTCTCAAACATAATATTAATGAATTGAAAATGTGGTGAATCAAGATGAGTCCTGCATACCCTATTTCCTAAAGTGGTTGCTATTAGAGTGAGCAGACCCCCTTATGATGTCCTCCTCTTGCCTGATCTGCTGGGGTATGAATGGATACATACCTATCAATGTGGACTATTTCCCTAGACCAAGTTTCTTGGAGGAAGATAATAGTGTACCTCTTCACTAGGTCAAGCCAATCATCATTCTTCACCTTGTTTAACAAACCTGCCACATTCCAAAACAGGCACATAAAAACAATGTAATCGTTTTTAGAAGATACACCATGTCTGCTTATACAATCACTATTTTCAGGGACAATATTTAAAGATGTTACAGTCAATTTGTTTTAGGGGGAGAAAAACAATTAAAAGTCGGGACATCAAAGGGCTGAAATACGCAATGGTCTGTGTGATGGAACCTGGAAGATAATTGCACATTCAGTTTGTAGAAATAACCCAAAGGTTTAGCCTTAATATTCCCCCTTGAGGGGCTGAGCCTGGAACGTCTTTCCAAGAAAGAACCAACCAAGTACATTTGATATTAATATAAACACAGTCACCAGTATCATCCTTTGGTTGTGAGCCAACCCACAATACTCTCTGTACATTGTTTATATTCCTGAATAGGTCCAACCAATTAGGCCAATTTGTGGCTCTAGATAGCTAATGAACAACTTTGGGGCCGATTCCGATCTCGGCCGGTAGGGCACCGAATCGGATTCGGCTTAACCGGATCCGATTCGGAGCCCTATTTCCCGACCGATTCGTACGTGCGTCCGGGCGAGCGAGTACGATGCGTGCGCTCGCGAAATCTCCAACCGACTCATTCGCAGGACCCGACCGCTCCGACCGACTCGCACGGGGACGACTCGCACCGCGCAATGGAGACGTTCCCCGGCCGGGTAAGTACGATGCGCACCTCGACCGCTCCGACCGACTCGCGCAGTCCGGCTCCAAGGAGCTGTCGGAGCTGCACTTTGGGGGTCCGTGTCGGACCCCCCTGGAAGAGTAGGCGCGTGAGTCGCACACAGGGGGGACCCATGGGTCCCCCTACACGTGCATGTACGGCGCGACCCGCATCGACGCGAACACGCTGTAGGGGGCGCCCTTGTTCGCTGCCGTGCCCATTGAGTCAATGGGAGCCCGTGTACGCGTCAGTACGACTGGCTCCCATTGACTTCAATGGAGTCCGACCGACCGAGTCCGATAGCATACGTGCGCATCGTACTCGTTCGGTCGGGCTGCTAGGCTCCGATTCGGTCAGAAATCTCTCCGGGCCCGGCTCGGTCGGAGAGATTTCCGGCCTGAATCGGAATCGGCCCCTTTGTTTTTTAATTGCTGTGTATCTTCTTCCCTCTCATATCGTAAAGGGGGAAACATTTTTAACACTATAACCAGAGGGGTTGCTTCTGACAGAAGGTGGAAGGCTCTATTAGTACTTGTTCTCATTGTGTGATGTTCAGAACTGGCCAATTCATCATTCTTTAATGTGTTAGGCCCATGTTCAGTTCGTGTTTGTCCCTTTCTTTGCGCCCAACTCTGGTCCCCAGCTAATCTATTTTGGGATGGGCAATTTGAAGTGTTAGTAACCAGGTTGTTATCTTGATGGCTTGTCACTTGCAATCGATCTGACTTGTCCTGCCTTTGAGGAGCTGATGGGTTTTGCCAGTTTGATGTGGAATCTAAGTCTGATACCTTTTTAGAACTACTAGTTATGCTAGTCAGGCCTGAGCCAATCAAAATCTTCAGTGAGATGTCGATACTGTTAAGAATAACCAGTAGAGGATCGAGATGTGTTTTCACAGATATTTCCAAAATGCTTGCAAACTGAACATGCATCAAAGCCCCACTGAGAGCCTTTTTTTTGCTAGTCCTTTTACTTGGACCTTCCTGTTGTTCCCCTTAATAGAAGTAATTTTTTTACTAACTGAAGATGGCTTTCGACTGCTATTGGAATTGCTACATACCTTGCCCTTTTTTAAGGGTGGTGTAAAGAGGTGTCGGACTGGGTTCCCAAAACTTCACTGGTGGCAATGTCTAAGCCACCCTGGAACACACAAGGGTTTGTAACTTCCAGGGGGGGTCTTATTAGTAGACCTGGGCGGTGAACTCCGCTCCGTTCGCGGAGTTTCCGGCACTACGCGCTCCACGGAGCTCACGGAGTGCAGAAAACTCCGCTTCGCGTAGTGCAGCAGAGTTTTTTCCCCGCTCGCGATCGCGAACGGTAAGTTCGCGAGCTGCCGCTCTGGTAGAATTTCAACCCGAGCGGCAGGAATACCAGCGCGAACTGCAGTTTTTGTAACTTCACGGAGTTCCGCGTAGCAAAACTCTGTGAACTACGCCCAGGCCTACTTATTAGTTCCTGCCAGACAGGGGGGTTGTAAAATACTAGAAACCCCGGCCATAAGACTCATTTGTAAGGCTTTCTTAGTGGCCCCTAGCCTTTCCTCAACACACTCAATTTCATAATTAATTGCACCCATTGATGTGGTGAGGAAATCAGTGATTGTTGCAGTCAGTGGACAATCTTTAGTAGCAGGAATAGCGGACTTCCTCTTCCCCATTCTCTTACCTTGTGTATGGGGAGGATTTTAACAAGAACCAAGATCCAACAGAGAGGGGCCAAGAGAGGTGGCCCAGCCTCGTTCAGTGGCAGACGGGTGCAGATGGGTCCACTCTTGGCCCGGTTTTGGCCCGGTCTTCACAGGATGCCTCTGATGGATTTATGACGCTCCGGCACCTTGAACCGCATCACTGCCAGTCAGGGAAACCACGGAAGCTGGGAGGTGTAGTCTCTCCCCCCACCCCCCCTGCTGCAGCTAAAGCTGGGTTGTGGCCAAAGATCTCAGGGCACTCCAGACAAATGTCCCAGATTCAGGCAAGATATAATCGAGGGACCCTCGCTGCGGGACGACTCTGATGGATTTATGGCGCTCCGGCGCCTTGAACCATGTCACCGCCAGCCAGGAAAACCAGGGAAGCTGGGAGGTGTAGTCACCTCCACCCATTTGTGGCCAAAGATCTCAGGGCACTCCAGACAAATGTCCCAGATGCAGGCAAGATATAATGGAGAAGATATAGTAAGTAATAAATGCAACTGGGGTCAAATGAGTCCATCACAAAGTGCAAAAGTGAGCAGAGCGAAAATAAAACACCTGTGTCATACTACGTAAGGATGTACCTAAAAGGTGCTTCACAGTTAGAATCAATTGAAAAGTTAGGATAATATCCTGGTATTACAAAGATATGGCCAGTTGATTACATTCCAGGATAACCAGTGCAGATAGCTTTTAGATCAAAAGTGGTGTTGGAAGATGGTGCTGACAAACTAGGTGTTATCAAAGGGTTAGTAATATAATAGTACGTTTGTCTATAGTAATACCTCCGGCCTGTTCAGGGTTTGCAGAGTATTGTTCCATGCAGGCCTGGGAGGCCGATGGTTGGTTGGGTTTGTCTTTACCCATGTATGTGAGGGGACGAGGCATCACAGCAAGTCTTCAATGGGAGCCCAGCCTGCTTGCTGCAGTGGCACGGCAGCACGAGCGGCTGGACTCTGGGGCAGGCGCCACCCTCCAACAGAGCCCCAGCCATAAGCGAGGGTATCAGGTATCAGAATAATGTACAGGATCATTTAATATGGTGTAGGGTTCAGTCTGTCAACTACATAAGCTCCACTTGCCAGGGTAGGTGCCGCATCAGGGCAGAAGTTGCACAACTTATCACGGTGCACTTTCTCAGGATCTTGCTGGAGGAAGTGCAGGCCACCAGGGGACACCAGTTCGAGGGGTGCTTTGCTGGCAAGGGGTTCTATGTCCCCCCACCAGGCAGTCTCTTCATCCAGCACAACTGGATCCTGGAGCCTCCAATAAGACGAGTGGCAGTGATGGCTGCTGGTCCCTGGACCCCAAGAATCCATGGCTCAATCCGAGGCAACGACCCGCACAGTGTCTTATATGGTCAGTGGGCAGGCGGGAAACAGCAGCACAGAGGCGGCAAAAGACACTAGAGCGTATAGTGTGGTGCCACTAATAGGTTGTGCATCAACTGTTGCCACAGAGGACAGGCCATGCTGAAGGGGGTGTCACCTCGCATGCAGCCCCAGGGTTCAGAGGGACCAACACCAGCCACCATATACCTAAGTCCCAAGCGTTACATTTGAAGCAGCAGGAAACAGAGGCGAGGGCAATCAGAGGAGCTCATAATGATGGGGAAGTGACTCCTCATGTTCATTAAATGAACCTGTTGTCTATTTGGCCCATGGGGGGCCACTGCAGGTTCGATCCTATCTGTGGTCCAGGGATCGCCTCACTGTCCCCGGGGCTGTGTTCAGAGTAGCCCCTGGCTGCCCCTGCTGACAGGTGTGGTCGCCTGGAGCAGGTGCCGCCACACAGGCAATTCTGCAGCTGTCATTGCTACTCACAGTTCCGCAGGAGCGATATGAGAATGACAAGTCCCTACGCCCCTCTAGTCACTCACTGTACCCAACAATCTCAAAGTGCCAGCAGTAAACCAGGGAAAGAAGGGAAGAAAACAGAGTGAGAGTGTTGACCAATGTTCCCAGTTCAAGCACGGGACCCAGTAGTAAGAGGATGCCTTGAAAAGAAAGAGAAAGAGTGTATCTAAAGAGAGTGTAACGATTGTGAGCATGTACAACTATACAAATAAAGCTATCTCTTACTAACTACCTCAAAGATTCCCTTCTTCCGATTATTCCTCGCACAACTGGGTGGGTGATGAAACGTATGATTCTGTTTAAAGGAGAAATAAGGCAGTGGTATTAAAAGCAAAACAAAGCTATGGAGAATAAAAGGAGGTAATAATGGTATAAAGGACACCCACCTATATCTTTCTGGTGATATTCCCTTGAAGAGTTTCAGCACAATGTAAAAACCCTCCTCCAAATAGCATGCTTAAATTAAGCGAGAATATAGAACTAAAAAACTGCTCATAGACTTTCCTTTAGTCTTGGAATAAAGAAAATGAGATGTTGTCCCTTTCATTTACAGGAACAGAGGTTAAAGACAAAATCTAAAAAGAAGGAGATGTCCACAGAGGAGGGAAACAACTTTGGATAAGTAAAACACCTTATTGTGCTCAAACAAGGCTTTGGAAGCGTGTACACGCTTTTACCGCAAGGCAGAGAAACTGGTTGCTTTTTGTATTTCCGGTTTTTCTAATAGATTACATCTGAGAACCTTGCAGGCATGGAACAGTTGAGAAGCAACCTCGTAGAACATCAGGAACACGTAGCCGCAACCAGGAACTGATACAGGGATGCCAGGATCACCACTGCAATCAAGGAGCCGACGCGGAAGCACCAGGAAGTCACCGCCGCCACCAGGAGTCGAAGCGGAGCGCCAGGAAGTCACCGCCGCTACCAGGAGTCGATGCCGGAGTGTCTGGAAGATACAGCAGCCATCCAGAGTCGATGCAGGAGCAGGTAAGCACAGGAGAGGTGAGTGAACAGCCTCCATGAACTGGAAGTGAATGATGCATCAATAGGAAGCAGACGTGGCCATACCCTCAAAACGCTAGAGCGCAAAGCGTTCTGCATCGGGAGTGAGGCTGTTTTATACCTCGATGCCACACGCAATGCAGCAAGCCAGACAGCAGCAACTAGGCCAAGCAAAGACCACAGAGTCCCCAGGGCCCACACATGATGCTGCTCAAGTGGGAGTCTGTAGGACCTCTCACCTGCAACATGGGTTCCCCGCTCCAGAGCAGACACTGTCCAGGACATGCAAGGGGCAGGTATGCAGGCAGAGGGAAGGTCTAGAGGGAGGTTAGATCCCTCCCCTGGCAAATTCAGCGGTACATCCCACTAGGCCGGGCAGGTTCCAAGGGCTTCTGCTTCGCACACTGGTCTCAAGGAGAGGTTGCGGGAGGTGCAGAAAGGCATGAAGTGGACTCCGGGGTGGTCAGTGGCATGGTGTGGTAATAGCAGGTCTATTTACCGCACAGGCCAAGTTCATAGGCCATGACACTCACTAGGGTTCAGCAGTGTCGCGATATTTCTCACATCCGACCACCATGATGGTAGGAGTCGGAAACATTGCAGCGTGGCAAAGGAATGGAGCCCCAGCATCGGTCAGCAGATCGGTAACACACCGGGAAGATTCGGCCCACTGCACCACTGCTTATGAGGTATAAGGCATCCTGAAAGTGCGTGTATGGCAGCGGATGACGAAGGAGTCCGGAAAATTCTTGGAGTGCGACTACCATTTTGATGCTCAATACTACGCCCCCCTATTATGGTCTTAGTTTATCATTTTAGCTTTGCAGTTTGGTGCATTTTTGAAACAAGTATCCTCATTTGAAAGCCTGAAGTTCCCTTGGAAATCTGGAAGGCTGTTTGATTTTCTCAGTATGACTGATGGGGTGCTTCAGCAAATGAAGGTCTTTGGCGTGCCAAAGAATATTGTTTTTATAGTATGAAGGCTTACAAAGGTGTTGACACAAGGCTTCAGAGTATGAATGAATGTACTTGAGAGGCTGTCTACATCACAGGTCATGTTAAAGTGTAGTGCAACCAGGAAGTGCTCAAGGGCTTCTGTGAAATGGTTTTTGAAAGACAAGAAGGCTGTGGGCAATGATTTGGAATTTTTATTCTGTGGGGAATTTAGGCAGTATATGTTGGAATTATAATGCACAGTGTTTAGTCTAGTTTAGGAGGAGGGATAGAAATGAGTTGGGGAAGGGGGTTTGGAATATGATGAGATAAAGTCTGTTGCTGTGGATGTTGGTGGGGAAAGTAATGTGCAAGCTGATTTTCAGTGAAGAAGAGGCATTCGTGAGGACGTCTTTCATGACCTTGGGGTTCTTATTTGCAGAAGGCTGAAGCTACCAGACTATGTGTTATGTATAAAAGGCAATAGAGAGAACACCGGATATGTTATCAATGAAATGCTTTCTGGGCCATGTGTTGATAGATAATGTGAACTGTGGTGTGACTTTGGGGTAGAGATTGAGACTAACAGAGAAGCAACTAAAGCTTTGAAATGGAGGGTGATGAAAGAGGTGATAATTAGAGAAGGTTTATGTCTCAGAGTCTTTCCTTAACTGCATTATCAAGGGCACAAACGGTGGTTGATGTAGTAGTCATCTGGAATGAATCCATTGAATATATGCAACAAACTGGGGGTAGGCCAGGTCTCTGGGATGAAGGGAGTATCCATATCACTAATGTTAAGGATGTAGATGTTGTTGTCAGAGTGTTTTGTGCAGAATGAGCTTTGATGGGCATGAATGAGAGTGTTGAGAGTTAGAGGGACTTATGGTGATTGTTGAGAGTGGCTAGATGAACTTTCTTGGATGGTTAGTATTTCTTTGTGTATGCGTGCCAGGGACTATGCAGGGTATTTATAGTTGGGAGAGGACATTTAGTGGGATGGTAAGAGCTACATAGATAAGTTCAGGTGATGGATAAAGAAAGAGTGCAGGTTGGAGTGGAGTTTCTGATTGTCAAATATATGCATGTGAGCAGATTTACTGTAAGTAGCAGAACCTCAACAATATTTGTCAAGAAACAGTATCAATAATGTTATGGAATTGAAAAAAAGCTTTGTTTTGTGAAGAGGTTTCAGTAAGGTAGAGGAATTATGAAGTGTTCACTAAGAAGCAGTTTCAGTGTAGGATGTATCAAGAACTATTTGGATAGTTTGCAAATGTTCATACCCCACTTCTAGTCACCAATCTGGCCCTTCTGAGGTCTAGGAAAGGCAAAAGACAGTCATTCTGACCCTCACCCCTCCCAGGTTGAAAAAGTACCAAAACCGGAAGTTATCATAGAGAGTTGCCCCAGGAAATGAACTCTTATGACTATGACCTTTTTCTCTGATGCCTGTGCAGATTTGCATTTGGAGTGAAGAATGGTCTGTGAAGGCATGTGACTTAAGTAAGAACCAGGTGCTCTTACTGGGTTAATGCACATTTCTCATACCCTAAACCGTGGCCATGTCTAACATCAAATGTATTAGGAAGATCTGTCTCCCCTTTGGACCATTATCCTCCATGAAAGTATTCTGATTCGCCTTTACGACTTCTCTTCTAAGCCCATTTTCAACCTGAAAGGTAGCGCTATAGCATGGATACATGATTCGGATATCTTGACAAAGTTTCTCTAAGGTCTCATTGTCAACCTTTCCCTGGATTAAAGTGAGCATAATGGACCCCATTTCAAGTCCACAAGACGTTCTGTTGTGCCCATGTGCATTTTCTGTGTGTATTTTCATTCTTGTGTGTCCATTATACTTTCCTAATAGAGGTGCATGCTCTTTTAGGTTGTATATTGCCATCACTATTGTGTATCCTTGCAGTTTGCAGGTACGTGCTGCTGTTTTTCATGTCTATGTCTGAAATCTAGTAGGGATGGAATTATTCCTTGTTTGTATAGGCATACGTCACAACTGGTTGAGATTTGAGAATGTGTGGTTCTCAGGTTTTGATTGTCAGGTCTTCCGGCTGAGTTATGTATTTGTAAGTGTTTTGACACTTTACATTGCCTTCACTTGTTACCCTTTTGAAATTCCACGAACACTCTCATTTTTATGTGGGAATTATTTATTTTTGATGCCACATCCAGCGACTGAGGAAAATGTTCATTCGTAGTAGAATTTCTGCATCCCCAAATTGAAATTTCCACAACTTGCTTCCCTTAATGAATCCCAGATATTATTTGCAGTTTCTGTGCTCATATTCATGGGTTGTGTATGTCTCCTCCAGACTCCTCTGGTGTTTGTGAATCAGCCCAGAGCTCCATTTCTGTGGAGGAAACAATTAGCATTTTGCAGAACAGTTAGGAAATGAATTATCTATAAAACAGAACATGCAGTTATTCAAATAGTAAACATATTATAACAAGATGTTACCAAAAATATGAAGAATGAATTTAGGGTCCAGAATTAACTCCAGAATAAACATTTATTATATTTTAATACATGGGGTCCTGCAATCCCTGTATAAACACATGCCCCGAATTTCCTTATTGCAGGCAATCTGTGATGTCTCTACTCGCCTGTAATAAAATAACGTAGCAATCAATGCTTGTTGCCAGAGGCAGGGTCAAAGGCAGAACACGGAGCATAATTAATGCTGCAGTTTAAACAAGAACAATGAAACCTAGCTTTTCCTTCTTCTTTTATGCTGTCCAAAAAGAACAGTGTTCAGCAGAAAAGAGCTAGTTATGGCAATGTTTTTATTTTTTGCGCATTTATGTAATTATGGGAAAGTTAGTATCTCTCTACTGGTTTCTACAAATTAAGAGCTACAGGGATTTCTAAATCTTCCTTTAAATAAACTGGTTCCAATATCTTTCAGAAACAAATATCTAACTCCTTTTCGATGTATTTACTTTTCACTGCAGATTCAAATTTTATTCTTCATGTTTGCAAACATTCTTTCTAACTTTTTCATATGAAGGAGCAACACACCAAGGATTTAAATGGTTTATGGGAAGGGTGATCATGTGGACATGTATTATAAAGAATATAGCAAAAACAACAATTGATGGACAGAATGCAGAACAATGTCATACATTCACCCCAGTACAGAGATCTGGGCCTAAATCCATCGTTTTTTTGCTCACCATGCCATTCCAGTTTGAACCCAGCCATATGCAAATCAGTCTTGACCCTGTGCCTCATGGGAACAGTCCAGCCCGAACTGCTAAGCCAGGTCCTCCCTGGACTGGAAACAAGCATCCTAGGACCGGTTTCGGGGTTTCACCCCTCTTCAGCCAGGATAGCTTGATTCCAGTGGCATGGAGAGCACGGGACCCACGTCTGGGCATACCCGTCCCACTCGGGTGACAAATGCAAAAACAACAATTAATGGACAGAATGCAGAACAATGTCATACATTCACCCCAGTACAGAGATCTGGGCCTAAATCCATCGTTTTTTTGCTCACCATGCCATTCCAGTTTGAACCCAGCCATATGCAAATCAGTCTTGACCCTTTGCCTCATGGGAACAGTCCAGCCCGAACTGCTAAGCCAGGTCCTCCCTGGACTGGAAACAAGCATCCTAGGACCGGTTTCGGGGTTTCACCCCTCTTCAGCCAGGATAGCTTGATTCCAGTGGTATGGAGAGCACGGGACCCACGTCTGGGCATACCCGTCCCACTCGGGGTGACAAATGCAAAAACAACAATTGATGGACAGAATGCAGAACAATGTCATACATTCACCCCAGTACAGAGATCTGGGCCTAAATCCATCGTTTTTTTGCTCACCATGCCATTCCAGTTTGAACCCAGCCATATGCAAATCAGTCTTGACCCTGTGCCTCATGGGAACAGTCCAGCCCAAACTGCTAAGCCAGGTTCTCCCTGGACTGGAAACAAGCATCCTAGGACCGGTTTCGGGGTTTCACCCCTCTTCAGCCAGGATAGCTTGATTCCAGTGGCATGGAGAGCACGGGACCCACGTCTGGGCATACCCGTCCCACTCGGGGTGACAAATGCAAAAACAACAATTGATGGACAGAATGCAGAACAATGTCATACATTCACCCCAGTACAGAGATCTGGGCCTAAATCCATCGTTTTTTTGCTCACCATACCATTCCAGTTTGAACCCAGCCATATGCAAATCAGTCTTGACCCTGTGCCTCATGGGAACAGTCCAGCCCGAACTGCTAAGCCAGGTCCTCCCTGGACTGGAAACAAGCATCCTAGGACCGGTTTCGGGGTTTCACCCCTCTTCAGCCAGGATAGCTTGATTCCAGTGGCATGGAGAGCACGGGACCCACGTCTGGGCATACCCGTCCCACTCGGGGTGACAAATGCAAAAACAACAATTGATGGACAGAATGCAGAACAATGTCATACATTCACCCCAGTACAGAGATCTGGGCCTAAATCCATCGTTTTTTTGCTCACCATGCCATTCCAGTTTGAACCCAGCCATATGCAAATCAGTCTTGACCCTGTGCCTCATGGGAACAGTCCAGCCCGAACTGCTAAGCCAGGTCCTCCCTGGACTGGAAACAAGCATCATAGGACCGGTTTCGGGGTTTCACCCCTCTTCAGCCAGGATAGCTTGATTCCAGTGGCATGGAGAGCACGGGACCCACGTCTGGTTATACCCGTCCCACTCGGGGTGACAAATGCAAAAACAACAATTGATGGACAGAATGCAGAACAATGTCATAAATTCACCCCAGTACAGAGATCTGGGCCTAAATCCATCGTTTTTTTGCTCACCATGCCATTCCAGTTTGAACCCAGCCATATGCAAATCAGTCTTGACCCTGTGCCTCATGGGAACAGTCCAGCCCGAACTGCTAAGCCAGGTCCTCCCTGGACTGGAAACAAGCATCCTAGGACCGGTTTCGGGGTTTCACCCCTCTTCAGCCAGGATAGCTTGATTCCAGTGGCATGGAGAGCACGGGACCCAAGTCTGGGCAAACCCGTCCCACTCGGGGTGACAAATGCAAAACAACAATTGATGGACAGAATGCAGTACAGAGATCTGGGCCTAAATCCATCGTTTTTTTGCTCACCATGCCATTCCAGTTTGAACCCAGCCATACGCAAATCAGTCTTGACCCTGTGCCTCATGGGAACAGTCCAGCCCGAACTGCTAAGCCAGGTCCTCCCTGGACTGGAAACAAGCATCCTAGGACCGGGTTCGGGGTTTCACCCCTCTTCAGCCAGGATAGCTTGATTCCAGTGGCATGGAGAGCACGGGACCCACGTCTGGGCAAACCCGTCCCACTCGGGGTGACAAATGCAAAAACAACAATTGATGGACAGAATGCAGAACAATGTCATACATTCACCCCAGTACAGAGATCTGGGCCTAAATCCATCGTTTTTGCTCACCATGCCATTCCAGTTTGAACCCAGCCATATGCAAATCAGTCTTGACCCTGTGCCTCATGGGAACAGTCCAGCCCGAACTGCTAAGCCAGGTCCTCCCTGGACTGGAAACAAGCATCCTAGGACCGGTCTCGGGGTTTCACCCCTCTTCAGCCAGGATAGCTTGATTCCAGTGGCATGGAGAGCACGGGACCCACGTCTGGGCATACCCGTCCCACTCGGGGTGACAAATGCAAAAACAACAATTGATGGACAGAATGCAGAACTATGTCATACATTCACCCCAGTACAGAGATCTGGGCCTAAATCCATCGTTTTTTTGCTCACCATGCCATTCCAGTTTGAACCCAGCCATATGCAAATCAGTCTTGACCCTGTGCCTCATGGGAACAGTCCAGCCCGAACTGCTAAGCCAGGTCCTCCCTGGACTGGAAACAAGCATCCTAGGACCGGTTTCGGGGTTTCACCCCTCTTCAGCCAGGATAGCTTGATTCCAGTGGCATGGAGAGCACGGGACCCACGTCTGGGCATACCCGTCCCACTCGGGGTGACAAATGCAAAAACAACAATTGATGGACAGAATGCAGAACACTGTCATACATTCACCCCAGTACAGAGATATGGGCCTAAATCCATCGTTTTTGCTCACCATGCCATTCCAGTTTGAACCCAGCCATATGCAAATCAGTCTTGACCCTGTGCCTCATGGGAACAGTCCAGCCCGAACTGCTAAGCCAGGTCCTTCCTGGACTGGAAACAAGCATCCTAGGACCGGTTTCGGGGTTTCACCCCTCTTCAGCCAGGATAGCTTGATTCCAGTGGCATGGAGCAAATAACGATGGATTAAACCCAGATCTGTGACTGGGGGTGAATGTTTGCCAATGTGCAGCATTTCGTCCATCATCTTGTGTGTTTTGCATTTCGCCCTAAGTGGGAAGGGTATGCCCAGACGTGGGTCCCGTGCTCACTACGCCACTGGAGTCAAGCTATCCCGGCTAATGAAGGCTGATAGCCTGAAACCGGTCCTAGGATGCTTGATTCCGGTCCAGGGAAGACATGGCTTGGCAGTTCGGTCTGGACTGTTCCCATGAGGCACAGGGTCAAGACTGATTTGCATATGGCTATGTCTGAACTGGGGTGGCGTGGTGAAGCAAAATAACGATGGATTAAACCCAGATCTGTGACTGGGGGTGAATGTTTGCCAATGTGCAGCATTCCGTCCATCATCTTGTGTGTTTTGCATTTCGCCCTCAGTGGGAAGGGTATGCCCAGACGTGGGTCCCGTGCTCACTACGCCACTGGAGTCAAGCTATCCTGGCTGATGAAGGCTGATAGCCTGAAACCGGTCCTAGGATGCTTGATTCCGGTCAAGGGAAGACATGGCTTGGCAGTTCGGTCTGGACTGTTCCCATGAGGCACAGGGTCAAGACTGATTTGCATATGGCTATGTCTGAACTGGGGTGGCGTGGTGAAGCAAAATAACGATGGATTAAACCCAGATCTGTGACTGGGGGTGAATGTTTGCCAATGTGCAGCATTCCATCCATCATCTTGTGTGTTTTATAAAGAATATAGTACACACTGACGTACATTATATGGATGTTGCAAGTCACCTCGAAGTTCTATGACCTTATAAAGGAACTCAGGGGCAGATTTACAAGCCCCTTGCGCCACTTTTGCGTCACTTTTAACATGGGAAAAGTGACGCAAAAGTGGCGCAAGAGGCTTGTAAATAAGCCCCTCAGTCTTTAGCCTCGTTCCTATATATTGTCCTATATATTGTCACAGAACTCCTCGGAGACTTGCAATATCCTTAAAATCTAAGGCAGGTGGTTCTTCATCCCATATGAAACATGTGGTAGAATCCCCATATATTTTTTTTTCAGAATTTTATATAGCGCAAACTTGACCCGAAGGTATCTCAGCACTTTACATGGGCACCAATTGCATTACAGACAGACACATTCATTTTTTAGGCATGGGAGATTATGTGATTTGCCCAAATGTTGAGCGTCCCTTGCTGAGACTCGAACTCGGTTCCCCAGCTTCGAGGTTGACCGCTGTAGCCATCTGGCAACATCCCCTCCTCAACAAAAATATGAAGGAACTTCTTTGCCGGAGTTTGATCATTATACTCAGAAGGCAGAAGCCCAAAACAAAAAAGTGATTAACTAGATCATTTGTATGCTTGCTGATACAAAAAAATGGTAGCCGGGGATATCATTTAAGACTCTTCATGGTCCAGAAGAGAATGTAAGTATCCAGAGACATCAAGAATTACATGGCGGAGCTGTTAAATAACATCTGCCGAATGAGAAGGGGAGGATTTTAGTTTTTTCTCAGAAAATACAGACTCTAGTTACAAATCCCACAAGGCAGAATCTCATAAATAAGAAGCAAAGGAGAAGGTTAGGAACTTTACTACTCCTAAACTGAGAAAAATCCTAACTTTAAGACTTTCGGTATTCACAGAAGGCATTTAGGAGTCCTAAAGTTAGGACTACTAACTTCTGTGAATACCAAAATGAGTAAGTTCATTCTGTGAATACCAAAATGAGTAAGTGTATTCTGTGAATACCAAAAGTACTAACTTTACGTTTTTGACGTAAGTTAGTTCTGTGAATCAGGCCCAAGGAAAATAACAATCCTGATGATGGAAGCATTAACACTGGGGCCCTTATTAATCTTTTTTTCATGCAGTACAATGAAGGAAGCCAACTTGCTGCGCTGTGTGAAAAGGAAAAGGCTGGAATGTGCCGTATTTAACATTATACAGCGCATTCCTGTCCTTTCCTAGCGCTGGCACACTTTTGGATGCCTAGCGCCAATGCAGGCACCCTTGCGTCATGGTGCAAGGGTGCCTTGTTGCACAAAAACAATGCCCTGAGGCATTTTCCTCTTTCTATGTTTGCTGCAGAATGAGGGAAAAAACAAGGAGAAATAAATGTATTTCTCCTTGATACACCTCACCTGGGGAGGTGCAGCATTTTGACGCATTCCCAGGTCTACCACTAATGGTAAATCTGAGAATGAGCCAAAAACCATGGGCGGATGCATGGGAACACCCACACTCCACCCATGGAATACAACCCTGGAGCATAGTATCGATTTGCACTGCCTTGCGTTACTCCAGATTTATCAAACCATGCAGGGCCACGTAAGGTACCCTTGCGTGGTTTCATATATCTCACTTAGGTTTTGCGTCGCTTTGCACCCCCTTGCGTAAAGCAAGGGTGATGCAAAACTTTAATAAATCTGGCCCTAAGTACATAAAAGAAGCATATGCAGATTGCAATAGCTACTGCAAAAACTAGGTGCTTCTCAGCCATGGTATCATTAGTGTATGATCCAGATTGACATCAATACACATGGGATACTTTATTATTGGATTTATGGCTAGCTACACTAACGTAGGGCTTACCGACTCTGAAATTAAAAATAATAATATTTCTTTTGTGTTAGAGAAGCAAGGAGCTCGCTATTGTGTAAGGAAGTTGTGTGGGTCTACTCTAACTTTTTAATCTCCGTGGCTCCTCCCTCTCTTCTCTTCTCTTTTTCTTTCCTCTCTCCTTTCCTTTGCCTGTCCCTTTTTTCGGCTACCAATGGTCGCCGGGTTAGGCTCGCGTTATCCATTAAGGCGCATCACCCTCACGTTATGCATACACATGTAAAATTTTGCCTTGGATACCCTTGCGTACCCTGCTATACGATTTCTGTATACCTTGTGAAAACAAATAAAGTATTTAAAAAAATAATAATAATGACTCGCAAATTAGGAGTGGAAAGTCCTCATGAACTAACAGTGTGATATAATTTAGCTATTTCTTAATAATAACAATCATAAATTATTGAATGGCAAAAGTGATTTCTTACCTGTTGTATTTTGCCAATCAACTGTCGCAAATAGGGAATGCCATCTTGGAAGCAAGTGATGACATCCTAAACAGTAACTAGAGTCCCTGGAACATATTGCTGAGCAGGAGAGCTGGGAGAGCAAGCACTGGAGCAGAAAGTCACATCGCCAGTGCAATTCAACACCCTCATGGCTAGTGGTACTACTAGAAGGATGATGGAGGCAGGAAAAATAAACATTAGCTCTCTGACGCGATATCAGAGAGACTGGTGGAGGAGTGTGTTTCCAATAATGGTAAATTACTTTAGAAACCATGGGGCATATTAGCAAGGGCACTATCGCCGCTTTAGCGGCACTTTTTGCCGCTAAAGCGGCGATATTCATATCGCCCTATCAGCAAACTGTCTCTAACAGCAGTTAGCGACAGTTTGCGGGCATTAGCGCCCGTTTTTTACCGCTTTGCATGTCAGCGATATTTATCGCTAATGACATGCAAAGTGGGCGTTCCCGATGAACAAACCTGGGAAACACTCGCTAACAGGCCTATCGCCTATTAGCAAGGTGGCTATGGCCCCAGTTAGCGACGTGAAAAGTCGCGCTAACCGGGGTCATCGCCATTTATTTAACACCTGCAATTAGCAGGTGTTAGCCATACCTAACATGGGGGTGGATTATGCTGATACGACCACAGGGTCGTATCAGCAAGGTGTTCTCCCTTCTCCATGCAACATCGCTGGTTTTTCAGCGATGTTGGCCCATTTCCCCGCTATCGCTGGAATATTCATCGCCATAGCGCTAATCGTTGCTAATACAGCGTTAGCGTGGCGATATATTCCAGCAATAGCCGGCGATAAAAAAATCACGCTAAGCAGGGTTAGCGATGATTATCGCCTCTTCTTGCTAATATTCCCCCATATCTTACTGTTCTCCCTAAGGCCAATAAGAAGAAAACATGGCTTGATTTCCGGGATAGAATTCGCGTAATAGGGTCACTCACCTCAGCACAGAAGAAATTTGTAAAAGGTGCTGTGACATGAGATCTTGCACTAAAAAGAAAGTAGCTTCCAGAAGAGGAGAAGCAGTTGGAACTGGAAGGCGGTCATCTTAGGGGTGGCCGGAACTCACACAGTTTCACTCGGTGGAAATCCCCAGAGTTACATAAAAACTCTGCAAGATTCCCTGGACTTCTACCAATGGGCGTAAATATGCATCTCGAACTGCTCCCTCTGCAATTCAGTGCCAGTAGCGCGAGCAGTGTTGAAAAGTCAGTGCGAACAGCACAATCCGGTGTGTAAGAGCGTGTGGCCATGCAAGTTTATTTTTCTGCAGCTCGAGTAGAAAATCTGCTGAAGTGGCAGCAAATCTACTCAAGAAGCAGCCTTCTCACCGCAACTGCCTGCATTAGAAAATGGCGCTAGGGGATGCCAAATCTCGCTTTCACTCCCATTTCTGGAGCCTCACGGGAAAAGATTTCGTCACGCAGCAATTGGCGGAATTTGGCCGAAACTCCGAGCTACAAGATTAACGTGGAGTCGCCAAATTCAGCGGTCTGAATGAAACATTATGCCCACCCCTAGATCATCTACTAAACTTGTCAAGAATGCATAGAGAACATGATCGATAGCACCCCACAGTCTGAGGCATTGCAAGAGTCAGCGCAATCCACATTACATTCTACAGCCATAGGTCAGTGAATGCTGTTGATGAAACTAAACTTAAGGAAGTTAAGCTCTCTTACATGCTTTAGCATAATATTTTTATTGGTAATTAAATAGTAGTGTACCTCACACTCCAATGCTCTGACCAGCTACATACACTGTAATACACAGCATACATGAAATAGTTGTAATATATTGTTGGATATGTAGTTCATGGATAAACATGTAGGTAGCTGACACGAGCAGCATGGGCAAAGTGTATGCACGACATATACTGTCCATAATGTAATTCAATCCAAATGTAGATGCAACATACATGACAATATTACATGCTTTAAAGTCATACCACTATGGAGATACACTAAGCATTGTCTTTTCCCAAAGAGAAAACTTCACACCAGGAGGAAGATGAAGGTGCCATTGAGGCAGAACATAAAGGTCCCGACTTGGGAAACACTTGCCTACATCGGTGCATGTCTAACCTCAGCAGCCTATTGTGCCCCAATTAAGTGATGTGCATTGCACACAGAGAATCAATGTGCAACTTTAGCATCCACCGCCTACACATACACAGACAACCTGTATTTGCGCATCCCCTGTGTTAGAGACAACCTGGGAGATGCAGGCAACCATGTGGGCAAGGGCCCCAAGTGGTAAGGGCAGCGAGGGAGGTGTTCCAACCACCAGGGTATTTCACTCTCCTAAGGTCATTAATGCTGATGGTACTGAGAATATTACAGACCATAGGCCTGTTCAATAAGAGGATTGAAGACCTGAATAAGACGCTGAAGACAGGTTTAAAGTAAGGTGTGTATGAAATTTGCGTAATTTCTTTTTGTGTACTTATGCAAAACATTGGACAAATTATGTAAAATTATTTGAAATGAAAATCCAGCACTTAGCACTATATTTTAGTGTGAAATGTGTGCATTGAAATAAAAAATATCACAAAAAAACAAGTGCCACAAAGAACAGCTGCTCATGCTCTGATCGTGTGCTTTGCTCCGGTACTCCCCCATAGGCTTTTTGCACAAAAGGTCTTTAATTAGGCAACTGGGTTTAATGCCATAATTTCGGGAATTTCACATAAAAAGCAGCATAACAATAGAATCCCATCATGGCTTCCTGAAAACCCACCTGCTTGTAGAATGTACCTAAGGATTAGCTGAATACCCCAAAGAGTGCACTTTTGGGTATCCTCCGAGCAACAGCTACAATGCCCTGGGAACTGCCTGATGCTAACAAGTACAGAGTATATCCGTCAGTTGTAATATGGCAGACCTGCTTAACCTATATTTAACATATGTTTCTTTCTCACCCAGTGTATCTTGCTGCCTGAAAGTCTGCTTGCTTTTCTTTCTCCTCTAGCGTGCTCTCTAACCCTATATTCTCCTCACCATGTCATAGAGGGCTGCCATTTCAAAAGTCTGTTACGCTATGTGGCTTCTTTTATAGTTTGCACCTCATTGGTGTCAATTTTCATATGCAAATTATTTGCTTTTTGACTATTTGCTAGTGGTTGATGCATTACATTGGTGAATCACAAATTGGAATTCGTAAATTGTGAATCGCTAAATCAATCATGAATTACAAACTTTTGCATTGACAAATTGATTTGGGACTGATTAGCAAATCACAAAATGCTAATACATCGGGCCCTAAGTTATTTTTCACCTCTTCATTTGCTTGCTGGTGGATTAACTCGCCTTCATGTCCAAGGATCAATGAAACTTCTACATTTGTGCACAATATGCAAAACAGTCATGAGTGATGTAGGGAATACAATTGTAAATCTCAGCTCTCATCTGGATAACTCTTTCCTCATCAACAGACTTGAAACTGTAAATTTGACCTCTTCCTTCTTGCAAACATGTAGACGCCCGAAAAGCATGGCCCTCTTACCACTCAACGTTAAAGCCTATGTAAATCCATTGATCCCACTAATCAGTTCTTCTAAACGGTCCATCTACAACTGCACTGTTGATACCCAGATGATCCTAGAGTGAGATGTCTGCTCGTCATGACTATCCTGAGCACTCTAACCTGTTTAAATGAAGTGAACATTTTGTTGATAAGGAGCCACCTGACATCAAATTCTGACAAAGTAAACTTTCTCACATGCAGCAACTTTTCTGCAATTCCCTCTGTCTACCCTACTTATCCACTGTGAGCACCGGCAATGCCCAGACAAATCTATAAAAAGAATAGTTGCTAGCATTATGCCTACCAATGACTGGAACCTCTCCTCTGCAATGCGCTTAATGGCTTCACTTTTTCATGCACACAAAGTCTGGCATATCAACTTATACCTTGCTCATGTCAACTGAAGACAAACCATCCTCTCAAATGTCCTCTCATGCCTGCACTAGTCCAAAGCTGCAGTCCTAGGTCATTTCTTCCTTCTTCACAGTTAGACTTCAGACAGGGCTTTAAATGTGATGAAAAACCTGGGGGGGTATCTCAAATCTCAAAAGGGCGTAGCCAATGTAATTAAGGGCGTGGCTTAAAAACACTTAAGCTAAAAATCTGTGATCAGCACAGTGTGCCGCTCTACTGGTATTTTGCTGTTTCTGTCATTGCATCCAGATATATAATACAACAAGTAACATTACACCAACAACAAGCCGGGACTATTTGATTTGTCAATGGTTGTTAGTTGCATAAGATAAATCAGCAACGACTATGGCTTTGTTGTATATAATATTGAAAACGCCTTAGTTCTTGTGGGAGAGATTGTGGCCTAACTTTTAGAGCTGCCGACTTTGGTGCTTAGGAAGCAGGTTCGAGCTACGGTGTCGGCTCAACATCCTGTGATTCAAAAAATGAACATGTCCTTGTGTAATGTAACTGGTGCGCACCTTTGGTCAAGTTCTGAAAAGATGAGACTGTGAAAGAACTATAAGGGGTTTCCATGAAGTTACATCAAAGGCAGCGAAGGGTGGTACTGCTAAAGAGTTAACATTTTTTTTTCACCCTGAGGATGAGGGCAACAATGGAGAGCCCGACAGGGACTCGTCTCAGCACCTGCTTTTTAGCACCGGCAGAAACCGGCCCACTTAAAGCCCTGAATTCAGAGATTCCAAACACAAATCACCATATTCCTTATACACCTCCACTACAGATCACATCTCATCTACGTTTTGGCAAGCTACGATGGCTGCCAGTCAACTGATGAGTCAAGCTCAAGATTGGTGTCTGAGAAGAGAAACATTAAGCCATCCAGCTCATATTAAGTCAGAAAACTTCACCCTTCATGATTAAAGCAAAGTTTTCTAACTTCGCTTGAGACAATGTTTCATTTATCCTGACTCATTCTCCGCAAGCCAAATTTCTAGTCTAAAATGGAATGGTCATCAGGTGTCTGCTGGAAATTGTGTTTCTCCGCTGTCATTGAGTGCTGCCTCAGCCCTGAGTGGAATCTGGGTAACACAATAACCACCACTTGGATGCAACGTTACCTCCTTTCCCTGCGGCTTCATGTCCCGCAATGAGAATTCCAGCATGAAGCAAATGAGAAGTATGATGTGCCAACCTAAGAATTATAAGCAGCTGCCAATAATTTTTTAGCCACCGTTTTTCTCACTATGCAAATGTTGCATTTTTGGCAAAGGTCTGCTAGGGTGTGAGGTCTGGAACATGGCATCTTTGCCTACCCCTACACAATAATACTGACTTCATTTCACATCTTACTATCACAACAAGGGGCTGGACTGGAATTTGCCAAACAAATTTCCAAATACCTCTACCTAGCTACAAAATTGGTGGCAAACATTTCTTGCTCTTAGCATAAAACCTGTGGAATTGCTTCTGTTTTTCCAATCTCTTACACACAAGACCCAATAGTCACCAGGAAGATCTATAAAACCCAATGCTTCACCGCTGTACTCGGTAAGAAAAGTCAGATGCAATCAGAAATAATATCAAACACACAATGGATCAGACAAGCTGGCACCATGTGACCATTGGGACCAGGACATAGGATACAAACACTAGAAAGGAGTCACAGGTACATCACAAACAGAGGACTGGCAGCAAGGATATAGGCAAACGTGGTTCAGAGTTAAGTGTGGCAGAATGATTCAGTCAATGAGTCAGGGGCTCTTCTAGTATTGTCAAAGTGGCCTGGACTTTGTGGTTAGATGGGGCACAGGGACAGAATGTAACAGAACAAGGAGTTACAGACAGGCAGACAAGTACACTTATATTTGGAGAGCAAAACACTAAGGAGCATATCTATGTAGACGTCCCGCAGTGCAGCACAGAGTAGCAAGTCACCTTGCTGCGCTGCATGACAGGGAAAGGGCAAGAATGCATGGTATTGAACACAATATGGCACATTCCTGCCTTTTCCCAACACTGGAGCACAATGTGCTGCCTAGCGCCAACGAAGGCACTCTTGCACCATGGAACAAAGGTACCTGCATTGTAAGCAGGATTGTTTTTGTGTAGGAAGGGATACCTTCTTGCACACAAACAATTCCCTTAGGCATTTTCCTCTTTCTCGTGTGCTGCAGAATGTGGCAGACATACAAATAGGAAAAAACGAGGAGAAATAAAGATATTTCTTCTAGTTATGCCTCCCCTCGGAAGGCATACATTTTGGCGCATTCCCAGGTCTACCAGTAATGGTAAATAAGGAATGCATCAAAATCCATGGGTATTGTGTGGGAACACCCATGCATCCCCATGGAATGCCTCAGTGGGGCAGAGTAGCGCAACGCAGTGATTTGCGCTGTTACGTTACTCAATTATATTTTTATCAAGTCACTCAGGGCCATGCAAGGTGGCCGTGCATGTCTTGATAAATAACATTTTAGGAATGTGCAAAAGCAACACAACCCATCCATAAATATGTCCCTAACGATGAAACTAGTCCTGTGCTACTAACCTTAACGTATGTGAACTCTCAATTGGGAGACAGTGATAATCATAAAACAGATTATGCATCATAGGCACAACTGGGAATGAAAAAGGAGGTAAGCACATGTTAGGCAGACTATTAAAATAGGTCAGGAACAAAGGGACATTTTAACAGTGAGGGGAAGACACTGATGCTGAATTTAGTACAGTGGGGCATTACCATATGTAATCCCTCAATTGTGTGACCGTGGCACTGGGAATCCAAATTATATTTCATAGACATGTTGGCGCTTTTTACATCAAAAGAGTTGATTTATGGATCATGGCAATGTATGAGTCTATTCTAGATGAGAGCCCTAAATTTATCATAAAATTACCCAGTGACAAAGAAGATATCCACTCAGGAAAGTTCACATGAGACAGGGTTTAAAGTACAAACCATTAAGGTTTATTCAAAATGAAAAATTAATAGAGAAGGCAAACTGCATTGATTAGTCAACAATTTCAAAAAATGCAAAACGCAAATACATGTAAGATTGGCAACAGAAACTAAGCACTACTCTAATTAATAGCAAGAACCGAATACGGTTTAGCACAGGGAAAATAAGAATCAAAAGCATATGCTATAAGGACTGCTCAATAAGACATGAGGGAATGAACACAGGAATATTCCATGTTCAGCATATTTAAAGGTTTGATATGAAGTCAGATTTAAAGGGAATCGGGGAAAAGCTCTGCTTCATCTCCAAAATAGTGAGCCTTTATACACTTCCAGACAGAGAAACTATGCAGTCACTGTTGTGTGACAAAGAAAGTTACATATCACAACCAATAGGTAAACAGCGAACACATCACTTAGCATATTCATATTTGCCCTACATCTATGCAATAGGCTGCACTATGCCCTACACAGAAAACAATACTGTTTTCAAAATATAAACAACACCTCTGTTGCGAAGGAAGCAGTCTTCAATTCTAAAAAACTGTAAATCATTCTTCCGAGAACAACAGGAACAGAAATCGTTACGTTTCATAAATGTTACAAAGCTTTCATACTATTAAATAAACAATGAAGGTCACATCTGAGCTCTGGGAGCACAGGAAGGGAAGGGGAAGATGAGTTAGTGTCATGTACAGAATTCTGCATGCACTGAAAATGTGCAGTCTGAAAACATGAGTCTGCCTAGGCCTACTGTTGTCAAGCTAAAAATTCTCATTATATTAAACACAATTCAAACACTTCATTTGTGAATCTCTATATTAATTAAAAAGGTATAGAATAATTTATTGCAAATTCAGCTTCCTTACATGCATCTGGGAGTCTAGAAGGTCAAAAGAAACGATCAGAAAAGGGTAAGCAAAAGACATACACACAATATAGGTTGGCCACGGTCGGAAAACCTGACTACTTTTCAAGACCTGCATAAAAAATCCAGTGCAAAGCAACATCCGCACTTTGTGCCCTTACACAGGGAAATCCTTGTAAGTGAGATGCTGGGACTGGATATAGACATTACTACACATACACCCAGCTGTTTTGGGAAACGTTTTCAAGCCTAAACTCCCAGCATGACCCCTTCGGGAAACATACAAGAGAAAACACACTGCTAACTGAAACAGAAAAAGGACACAAAGTCTGTATAAATGACATAAGGTGACATGATATCATAACAAAAAAAAGCCTATCGCCTTTGTCTTTCAAAGAATGCATATTACATCAAAGGAACTATAGCTCAAAAATAGTAATATTTACGTGTTGTCATTCACTTGTTAATATGGAAATTAAGGCAAACATAAAAGGAAATTAAATAGCGTCTTTATTAACAGATTAGCCCGTTAAGAATTCTACTTCAACCTCGACTCACAAATATGTGGTTAGACAAGCCCTGAGACCTAGGCCTGGGAATTGCTGATTGATAGGTCACAGGTGGGAGGGTGCATAGCTGGCATGCAAACACTCGGGCAGGGAACTCTTGATCAATCCCACAGATAGGCGCAGCGACATTAGAATGGTCAAGGGAGATTGCCCCAATAAAGCACATGTGGCCGAAGGGGGTACATGGGCTCCTAAAAAACACCATAAAGTCAGATGCCACATGAGTTAGGAACACATTGCCAATCAGGACCTAGCACACTTAGGGGCATATTCTCAAGAACGTGTGATAACCACCGCAAGTTTAGCTTAACGCAAGTTTGCATATCGCAGTCTATCGCGGGAAAACAACGCCGTGTTAACATAGTATTCCCAACCTGGTGGCACAATGCGATAGTCCCACGATAACGCGTCAAATGACCGTGTTAAAATCAACGCGACACTGCAAAAATGCGAATAAAGTTGCGATGAGGTGAACCGCGATACAAAAATCACGATAACCAGCGACAGGCCTGCAATTCCCACGCGTCATGCGGGAAAATGCAGTATAAAAGCCGAACAAGAAAAACACACCATAAACAAAATAAACTGCGTAGCAACATGGATGCACCCGGAACGAGTGCCCAGGTCAACGCGAACCCCACAAGCCCCACAGACCACCAGCAAGGAACCTCGGGGTCGGGGAAGGCCAAGGAGAAGAGGAAGAGGAAGACGGGGTACAGTCCGCATGACAACCGGATCGTCGTCACGGAGGTGACAGAGCACTAACAACAACTGTCCGTCACCTCCACCGTGTCATTGGCAACACAGATGGAAAAATGGCATTCCATCGTGAATGCAGCCGGAGTGTCGAGGAGGCCAAGATGCGCTGGCACGATGTGAAAAGCCAAACCAAGCAGAAACCCGCTGCCAACAGGAAGGCAGCAACGGCGAATGGAGGTGGGAGTCCTGCACCACAGGAGGAGCTGGAGCAAATGGTGACCACAGTCATCAGTGTGGAGACGGTGCAAGGAGTCGGGAGACCGGACACTGCTCGACATGACCTGACACAACATCAACAGGGTGAGTAACGAACAGGGACTGTGGGGACGGGGGGGACGGGCACAATGGCACACATGCACAACGACGTGTAGCACACTGCTCACCCACAATGACCCTGGGTCATGGCCCTGATCCCCGTGGCACACTGCAGCACACATACAAACATCAAGTAGGCCCCCGTCCACCATGTGCCCAAAGGGGTCCCACCCCACACATCACCAATTACACAACACACACATGCACCCGTGCGAAACACAGCAAAGATGCGTATGTGAGAGCCACACTGACAATGCAAGTGACACCACATGACGAGCAGCATGGCTGGAGTACAATCACCATGACATTGTGCACGCCACGAGACTGAGGTGGCTGAGTGTGGACCACATCCGGAAAGGAGCAGGTCACACTCTGACACATCCACGTGCACAAACAACCACTGATGTCAACAATACATCTGCAGACAAACAATGCACAAGAGTACAAAAACCCTCCAAGAGCACAACATCACAGCACCTGAAAAGCACAAAAGCCAAAGGCACACTGCCTCCAAGGGATAAGGGGCAGCAAAATCACAGCTGCAGGTGTGACTCTCACACTGCAGCACACACACATAGCAATGACAGCACATCCACATGGACGACAATGTGGTACACAGTGCAACACTTAGACTGCAGAACAGAGGACACAACTGGGTCCGCCTGTGCGTAGAAAATGGCCATTCACATCTGACATAGCAGGAAACTGTGAGATGCAAATGTACGTGTACAACCTCACCTACGTCATGTAGTCCAAATGTCCACTGTCCTGCATCAAATAGTCCGCCCCTCCCAAACAGTCACAATGTACATTGTCATGCAGTCTGTATGTAAACTTGAACAATGAGGCAACATACATGCCAACACAATGTCAACAAGCATCTGCCCGTCACATTGCAGAGGGACAAACAACACCTCCAGCAGAGCAGACCAGACAACTCTACAGTGATGCTGAAGAGGACCTCCACACTTCCGACTCCGACGCCCTACAACAGTCCATGGACATCTTAGGCAATCGACCTCCAGGAGCAGGGCAGCACCGCTGCATCGAGGATACCCCCCCTGCACAGATAACACAGCTGGACGCACCCACCACCCCTGCTGGCTCCCAGCAGCCCACCGAAGCACACATCGCATTCCAAGGCCAGGGTCAGACTGCCAGAAGGGGGTGGCCGAACATGTGCGACGGGGTACTACCTCATGGAAGCCGAACTAGATCACATACGTGGTGACTAACTCCCATCAGGGACCACCTACACTAACCAACGGTGACCCACACTGCGACAGAGACACATGCCTTTGCACATTTCCAGTACTGAACCACACCCAGAGCCACGGGATAATCATCCACACCCCCACGCTGGACTGGCATACGCCGGCCCAGTTCACTCCTCTTACGTATTGAGTGGGGGACGACAAAGCTACATGTGCAATGTCTCACCCGCTGCCTGCGGTGACATGGCTGCATCCTCTGTACATGGCACAATGTAATGTTGTAGGGCCCGGGCCCTAATGCATACATCATGAGCACACGGACACACTCAGATAGTTCGTTAAACTGGCTATGGGCACGTGCGCCTGACACCTTTATTGGCATGGTCACATGTACAGTGACGCATGTGATGGATGTGTGTGGGGTGAGTGATAGACAGCCCGCATGGAGTCGTTGGTGCTGGCAACAACTTGAACAGTGATCACAATTAAAGTGGAAACAGAAAACAACAGCATAACAGGGACAACTGTGAAGCATCATGGTGGTAGCCGGAGAAAGTACAGTGTTCACCCAACATGCAAGCAGAATGGTCCATGATTTGTGGTGCACTGAGTTTGTGGCACCTGAAGAGCTGAGCAGGGTATCAAGCTGATGATGGCACCCACGACAGGTGTGAGCAACTCTGATAGTCTGGCAGTAAGACACTTCCGACTCTGGCACCTGTTGTTTGGAGTTGGTCCTGGTGGTGGTGGCTTGTGCATCCTGCGGTGATGCGACGTCCGGGCAGGTCAGGACTCGATTTGATGTGTGAGCCCAGGTGGACCGCAGTTGAGGTCAGAGGCAGCGGACAGCACAGGGCCACAGACACATGGCCTTGATGACCCCCAGTCCATCGACCCAGAGGCCATCCAATATGCTATCAGACAGGGGCCATGACTTGAGCTGCACAGAGTTAGTGGCCCCGGATGCACTGCGGCCGGCACAGGCACACCGCCACAGGACGGTGACTTGCGGTGCAGGGAGATAGGGCCACGCGAGGTGAGCGGGTCCTCGTCGATGTCGAAGGTGAATGTAGCGGAGTTTTGCGGGGGACAGTGGAAGGTGTCCTCCAGGGCATGATGCAGAGGGCAGAAGCCGGCCGGAAGCGGCAAATGGAGGTGTGGAATGCTACAGCCTCGTTTTTGCCACAGAGTCAGTATCACCGACATGATGATGAAGACAACCCCCAGTCCATAGACTCAGTCGCCCCCAAAGTTCAACCAGAAAGTGTCCATGGATGTCGGGGAACAGACTTAGTGGCACCGGAGCTGAAAGGGGATGCAGTCTGCGATGAGGCCAGTACAATGATATCAAGTCTGCCATTGATGAATCATGACTGGATTCCCAATGTGTGACCTACTTGACCGCAGTGTAGGCCCAGGGCAGCGGTCAGCAGGGGCCCACAGCCACGTGTCGTTGGCCCGCGATGCACAGAGTTAGTAACACCAGAGCAGTTGTCGGCAGTGTCCGATCACCTCCGTAACGATGATCCTTTTCTCCTCCGGACTGAACCGCGTCATCCTCTTACTCGTCTCCTTGCGTATAATGATCCGCCATGCAGAAATCAAGACTCAGTTCCACATGTGTGACCTACTCGACCGCAGTGTAGGCCGAAGGCAGTAGTCAGCAAGGGACCACAGACAGGTGTAGTTCGAATGCTATGCACAGAGTTGGTGGCATCACATCGAAGGGAGTACAGTGATATAAACTTAGCCATAAAGTGTGTACTCTGCCATTGCATAATCAAAACACAGTTCCAAATATGTGACCTACTTGACTGTAGTGTAGGCCGGAGGCAGCGGTAGAGTACGTCAACGAGAAAGGAGTAAAGCGGGCCTGTGTCGCGGAGGCCGTGATGGTCTGAGGAGGCTGTCAAGGTCGCAGGCTTCGGGCTTGAAGCTTGTGCCGGCACGTGGTGGGCCCTCTTTGACACACGCCGGTGTTGGCAGGTGGGCAGTGAGGCCTGGCTGCGCAGGGGCGGGCATGACGGGTTCGGGGACCAGCGGCCCGGGGTGCAGCAGGCGCACAGGATCGCAGGCCACACCGCTCTCGGCGACAGCGTCGGCCTTGTGGCGGGGTGGGAGGCGCCGCCCTGGCAGACACGTTGGGCATTCCGGAAGAGAACCACGCCCAGAGCTACGTGCTTTTTATTCACACCCCTACGCTGGCCTGGCGTACGCCGGGCCAGCCCACTCTGCACACGCTTACAGGCGGGACGTCACAAGCTACATTTCCGCGATCTTCCCCACTGGCTGGGGTGACATTGTTGCGTCCACTGTCCACTACACTCCAAACACCAGCAGTGCATGTAGACATGGATATGTCTGTGGTCTGCATACTGCAGTCTGTCCAGCACATCTCCGCCACACTTGGCATTGTGTACATTCTCATTCATGGGTCACTTGCCTCCTTCGCACATGCCTGGTTCCCACCTCTCCCCACATTCTGCTATTGTGTGGCTGAGGTGCCATGCCATTGATGGCTCATGTACATGGCTAACCAAGGTTGCCACAGTAAGTAGTGCTGTCGTGTCTGGTGGTTGGGCATGTTGTTTGGCATGTTGTATGTGATTTTGTGATGTGTGCAGTGCCAGAGTTGTGGGTTGCATGATTGTGGAGTTGAGGTGTGTGGTGTGTTCATTTGGTACTTGCCAACGAGCAGTGCATTCCCATAGGTGCCATCCTGGAAGCACTGGATGATGTTGGACTGTCGGAAGATGAAGGAATCATGCACATTGCCTGGGTAGTTGGCTACGACATTGGTGAAGAGTCCCCTGTGGTTCACTATTGCCTGCACATTGATGGAATGTGTGTGCTTTCTGTTGCGGTAATTGTGTGCAGTGTCGGCAGGGGGCACGAGTCGGACATGTGTGCAGTCGATTGCCCCTAAGACGTGCGGGAATCCAGCTATGGCGTATAGTATTTGCTTGGTCTCCAGCTGTTCCTGCACATTGTGGGGGACGTATAGGTACTGGGGTACCTAGCTGATGATGGCATCCAGGACAGGTGTGAGGAACTTGGATGGGGCTGGCTGTGAGACTCCTCCGACTCTGGCGGTTGTTGGTTGGGAGGTCCCAGAGGCCAACAGGTGCAGCACAGCCAGCAGCTTTGTCTGCGGAGGGATGTTGGTTGTCCGCTGTGTTGGTACCGTCAGCCTGTGGGCAATGATGTTCAGGATGCGGAGGATGGTTGTCCTTTTGAGCCTGTAGTGGGCATTGACATTGTCTGGTGTTAGGTCTGTGAGGCTGGTGCATTTCCTGAAGGTCCGCTGTCTTTGTCTGCGCTGCCTCTGTGGTGGTCCGGGGGCGGGGGGCCCAGGGGGGGGCAGTCCTGGGGGTGTTGGCGGTGGGTGTTGTTGCCCTCTCTGGGCTCCGGGATGCATGGTGAGTTGTTCCATGGCATCTGTTGTTCTTCATGTGTGGCTCTGGGCTGTGCTCCCTTTGGTGGTGCAGCTTGTCGTCCGACTTTACACCAGGTCAGAGCAGGTGTTAATTTCCTGCTGCTAACGTGCCTTATCGCCTGTTTTTTGGTCTTATCGCCGATGTGGCTGGTTGTTGAGAATGTTGGGGTGTGGTGTTGTTGCGGATTTTTGCTCAGGAACGCCTATTCTGCATCTCATTAGCGATAGTTGCCGGGGTCATCTGTGGCGAT
The DNA here is from genome assembly GCA_963921515.1 of Calotriton arnoldi. Classification (NCBI taxonomy): domain Eukaryota; kingdom Metazoa; phylum Chordata; class Amphibia; order Caudata; family Salamandridae; genus Calotriton; species Calotriton arnoldi. Next base: position 45,034 of record CAWUFW010009873.1, read on the forward strand.
GTTTTATGCGGATGCTTTCGCACGTAAACTGGTGGTATCGGCTGTTAGCACCAGCTTGTGAATGGGGCGATAAATTTATCACGGCTTTGGCTGCGATAAAGTGCCGATAACTCGGCGATAGCTCCTTGAGAATATGCCCCTTAGTGATCAAGTGCTCCCCATGAAGGACATCTGGACATATTCACAACTAGCCACCATTGACCATTAATTTATGACTCCAAAGGCATCCACCAACATTCCTCACCATATATGGTACGCTGGAACCTTTATATTACCTGTTGCATTTTGTATGTAAAAGGTTCAAACTAAATGTAAGCTGAGACAGTCCTCAGACTTAATGCCTGTAACTGCTCTCCCAGCCAAACTGTTTAATTAAACAAACTGTTCCTGTTTTGCCAAACGCCTCTTGTCTTCTGTTTTTCTAAGGAATTCTAACTCAAGCAACGCACTCCTAATTACGAGCAGTCAAAATTAGGTGACTACAACTACCTTCTAAAGCAATTAATCCAGAAAACTCGGTGACTCAATTTAACTATTTGGTATATTGTTTCAAATATCTCAAAGGGCATCTCTTTATTCATGTCTCGATCCTTTTGTTGCAAACAAAGCAACCCAATGAGCAAATGGGATAGCTTTGTTTGAAAAAGATCTTAATAAGGATATAGTCAAGACAGGACACCTCAATAATGCCCAAAAGTCAAATCTTCAATATCTGGGGCTCCAACAGAATTTTGAATGCCCCTATTCTAGCTCTGTCGACTATGGGGTCTTTCTGGCCTTCCTCAACTATACTCCAGAGGCATCCAAGTTTTGGGCTCTTGATTCATGGCCTGTAAACTCTCCTGCTTCAAAATAATGTTACCTCAGAGGTCATGAAGTACTGAAGCTACTCTTTAGAGGAGCACCTGATTTGAAGTCTCCTACTAATTTAAGCAAAACAAACAGAATCTTTTCTTAGCAAGAGTATTTTTAAACTATACAATATTAAAATATGTCTTTCAACAAAGCATAAAGAAGTAAGAACATGAAGTATGAACATACTTTAAAATCAAACTCAGAGACAATGTGGAACAATAAAGTGGCATTGGAAGAAGGATGGGAGACATTTTCAATGTTTTACCATCTACAACGTGCACAAAATTCATAAAAAGCGTCCGTAGTTCATGAAATACATTTGGAAGGTCATCTCTGTCAAAATTGTACGTTAGGATCTCATGTACAAAATTCACAGGAGCTGCCTGTTCAATGTATTTTCCATACAGTTTCTAAAGTCAGGGGGTAAAAATGACAAGTGCATACAGCCGTGGCGCTCCCAGTTTTACACCTCCCTCAAGAGGTGCTTTGTTTGAATTGGTCATCTAGTGCCAAAAATTAGGCAAAACAAGCATAAACAGAAGAAAACATTGCATCAACTGTAGAAAACCCATTATTCGGGGCTTATGCAAAGAGTATGCTTGCCTCTGGATTTACATGGGAACAGGCACTCATGTGCCTTATCTTCTGGTGTCACTTTGCTGATCTAACACCTGTTTACCTCTAGGAGGTTGGGGCTACTGGGTTTTGGGCTATGGTATCTGGTAGTAACTCATTGAAAGTGATCCTAGATTCTACTGGCCCACAACAGTATTCTAAAAATTCATAACATGTTTCAGGACGTCCCCTCTTTCCCACCATAACACAGCAGGGATCTTAGATACATACTTTTCTTGCACACGAGTATCTTGAGGCACCTTTTATGTTTTGTCTAAAGACAGCCTTAGCTGTCTGTTGTCGAAGATCCATTGTCTACAATACAATACATAAAGGTTGCTTTGGGTCAGTGCTTTGCTCATGATTGGATGGCTATCCTGTCTATCTCAATCTGAAACTCCTGATTTGATGGCTTTCCTCCCTCCTCTTGTTTTTGTACCCCTACTCCCAGCGGCCGCAGCTTAGCTTCTTTGCCATCTTTTTGTTTAGATCAGTTGTATCATTACACTGCTGACATCAAGGATCTACTTTTTATTTCTGTTTTAACACTTCATGATAATGCAAGTTTTCCTCACTCTGGCTCACATCTTCTCTCTTCCAGCTGCTTTTCGCCCAGTGCACCTGCTCATCCATTGTTCCTCTACCCTTTCCCTTCCTGCCTCCCACGTTATTATTTTTCATTGTTTTTGCAATGGCCCAACAGCTGTACATTGGTTGCGGCCACTCACCGTTGTAATTCTGTGGTATTCCCACACCTATTTTATTTCCTAATTTATAGTTTCAAAGTGGCCATCATCCATCTTGTAAAAGTAATTTGATAATAAAGCTTAACAAAAAATCATTATGAGTTGACCTCCAGCAGTGAGCATGCACACACATGCACCAGTGGCCATCTTGGAATGACGTTTGCTATGCCTAGCAAAGAAATTGTAAGATGACTGCTCATGTATGTGCCTGAATGCAGACTCATGGCAGGACGTCTATTATGGCTTTTTCCCATATATAAAAAACATTCCAAGAAGGTAGACGTGTTTTTGCATGTGCGTGCTCATACAGCGGCTATCTTGAAATTCTTTTTCTTAAGCTTAACCAAAAAAATACCAAGATGGATTCATATGCACAATTGCCATCTTGAAATGCTTTTTAGTAGAGCTTAAAAAAGCAGTCCAAGATAGTCATTCTGCGTGTCAACGGACATCGGGGGAAAAGCATTGGCAACGTCATTAGCGCTACACCCACTTTTGAAAGTCAAGACCTACTGGCTTTGCCAATGATTGGTAGTAAGACTGGTATTCTTACTTACTAGAAGTTGCAGTGCTCGGGCCCAGATTCACGAGGGCGCCATTTTAGTTACCAGCGCAGGCATTTATTGACAGTTAATCATAACAATTCAGCACGGACATTGCACTGATGCTCCCTGCATCGGTGATACCTGCAGCAGATCAGGAAAAGCATCCATTTCTTGTCCTGCAAAAACTGATCAAAAGCAGCAGGAATGAAGTCAGCAGCCAGCCTGCTGTGATCTCATCTCCATGTCTTCAAAAGGATTCATTTTACAGACCATTAGCCCACAGAGACTCCCCTTTGATTTCCAATCGGTTTCAGATTTTTCTCCAGACCCCCTCCTTTCATGCCAACCGCCATCAGCCTTTGAAACGTTATGAAAAATGATGAGCGCGCGCAGAAGCCGGACCGCGGACAGTGTCTAAATCTGTGCAATAATTAGAAAGTCTGAGATGACAAATGAGGATGAAAGAGGTGTGACGCCTTATCTAGTGATAAAGCTTCCATGAGCATAAATCTATTGAAAGGGAAACTCATAGGAAGGGGGCGCTGTCCTGGGAGGAACGGAATCAGTTCTGGCGAATGAAGCGCTCCCATAAATCCCTTTACAGTCATTCAAACAGGAACAGGTGAATAGATCTTACTGTAAGTAAGAAGAGGCCATTTGTCTTGCACTCAATGTGACGTAATTAACTGAAATTTCGAGTCTGCAGATTAGAACGGCCTATTCATAAGTATTGTGAATGCTTATGGGGTTTACGCTTGTCCATTGCTCGCCTTCAGGTGGCTGTTAATAGCTTGAATTCTGTGTTGGAGGCCTGTGTCCATTAAACCAAGTCCGAGTGGAAATCACAGTGTGCCACTCCATTTCATTAGTATTAGTGGCTTTAAAGAATGTATCGCATTTCGTATAGTTACTCTTAGTTTTCTCAGTTTCAACACCCTGAAGGAATGGCTGTCTAACTGGAACTTGCTGAGCAGTTGATAGTTGAACCCTCTCCACATCTAATCCCTTAATGCAATGCACGTTAGATTGGTGGCGGAAGTAGCCAAGAGTCATTCCATATGCTGCATAGCAGAATGGTTAGACAGTGGTTAAACGTGCATACTTCTAGCACCTGCTCTCTCACAGGATCATAAAAACAATTATTTTGTCAGAAATCGTTCAATTCAGCAGTTCTGACCCTTTTGGTTTCTGTGGAACCCCAGTGAATCACGACTGGAAGCTGGGGACATGGCTTAAGCAACTGCCATGATTTTAACTTCAAAACAATATACAAAATACAGAAAAGGTTATACATCAAACAAATACAAAAATCAAGAAATATTTTATTCCATTCACAAACAAAGTAAAACACAAAAAATTGAAATGTTAATTTTAATTGGAAGGTTGGAGTTTTTCTAAATGTAGTTTTACTTCAAAATGATGAAGTGATATGTTAGACTTTAGCATTTCACTTTGATTTTTTTTGCTCCTATTGCATGCTCTCTTTCTGTCGCCATGTATCAGTGCTTCAATTGAGGCCAACATTATCCATATTAGATTCAGTTCGCATACTGGTGCTGCTCTTATGAATAATGGTGAGGATACACATTTTTTAGCCTCTAATTTCAAACTATACATCACGGCCCTTCCATGTACAGTGTGTCATAGAATATGTCATTTCAGATGTCATCAGTGATGTTATCAATGATGTCATAGAACATGTCATGAGTGATATAATATGCAAAGTCATAAGCAGTGCATGGCGAAGGTGCAAGTTATAGTTTAGTTACTTCAGTTAACTAAAACTGGTGAATGTCAGTATTTAGTTTAAATGTTAAGTTTAAACTGACATTTTCACGTATGGCGTCATTTTAAACTTTAGTTTTTTCATTGAATTTCAAAATAGTTTTTTTAAAGTAAAGTAATATATTACTTTATATTTATATTATAATATATTATCACCATACCTAACTATAATGTTACTTTACCCTTTGTTTTTTTCAGCAAATTTCTAGAGTTTTTTTAACATAAAGTAATATTGTATTACCATATGTTATTATGCCAACCCCTTCCCGCATCCATGTCCTGCATCCAACCCCCGGTGGGTAGACACCCACACCGCGCATGGTCTCTGGCCGTGTGCAACCTGGGTTAGTCACAGGGCCAACCTCCCATACACGGCGAACCCTCCACAGACACCCATACGCCTGCTCTTTTAAAAAAAAATGGTGTTCTGATCTCATGGGACTCCCGCGGGAGCCAATACAGGTCCCTGTGCACCTACCGGACTCTCACAGCAGTATTGGGGTCGCGCTGGTGAGATGGCGGTGACTGAAAACCCATGACCAATCAGATCGCTCCATTATAAGTCCCCTAAACCCAACCGTCCATATATTTACACCGTCTATACATTTTTAATGTTAATTTCTCAAAAAATACTGAATGGATTTACACCAAATCACAAACAGCAGGCTTTTTGGGTAAAGATCTAGTTTTCTGCCAAACTTGGTATAATTCTGTTCAGCCTTTTTGGATGAAGTATTTTTAGCGAACAAGGGAACCCCAACGGTACGACCTGGGGTGGTATACGTATTTTTAAAGAACAGTGGTCAAGATGAGGCCAAAATGGTCCTTGGGTAGCCAGAGCTACTATTTAGTCGAGAAAATGCTTTCGTCTGAGCTCTTGTGTTACAAGAGAGGAGGAAGAGAAACACAGCGTATGACGGGACACAAGGTTGTAGGGATGACAAGACATTTATTACATCATAAACGCTATATCATCCACACGTATTTTAGGATCTAGTCCTGGTGCTCACACATTGGGTGAAGTTGCGTGAAAAAGGTGAAGAAGTGCTGGTGACTTAAAAATACATCACATTGACAACATAGGCAAATACTTTAAAGGTTCCGGGCAGTGTGTCCCGTGACTTGGTAGATAATTAGATTAGGGGCAGGATACCGGGTCTCCTCCGGTGATTTCGAGCAGGCGGCGAGGCACTGCAATGAAGGCCTGCTGGATCAATCTGCGGGGCTAATTATCTACCAAGTCACGGGACACACTGCCCGGAACCTTTAAAGTATTCACCGGAACGTAGCGGTTCACCGCCCTTCAGATTCTACTTGCTCACACGGTTACTCGTCCTGATGATGGTCTCTAAATTATAGAGATCGAAACGCCGTCGACCTATTACAACCAAAACTCCAACTGTAAAAATTCATTTGAGTTTTGCCTATGTTGTCAATGTGATGTATTTTTAAGTCACCAGCACTTCTTCACCTTTTTCACGCAACTTCACCCAATGTGTGAGCACCAGGACTAGATCCTAAAATACGTGTGGATGATATAGCGTTTATGATGTAATAAATGTCTTGTCATCCCTACAACCTTGTGTCCCGTCATACGCTGTGTTTCTCTTCCTCCTCTCTTGTAACACAAGAGCTCAGACGAAAGCATTTTCTCGACTAAATAGTAGCTCTGGCTACCCAAGGACCATTTTGGCCTCATCTTGACCACTGTTTTTGGATGAAGTGGCATCTAAAATTTCCTATGATTTTGCAAGGGGGATTTGTGTTTTGGGACCCTCCCTTTTTCTCAGCACCCACTAGATGGATGATTCGACACTATCCAGTCAGGTGCTGCGGTGGATGAGATTTGTTTTTGTAACGTTTCATGAAGATTCGTCAAACGGTGCCAAATTAATTAGCAAATATATATATATATATATATATATATATTCACTGAAAAAACCATAGGTTTTAGGTAAAGTTATAGTTAGTTGGACATTGCACTCGTACAAAACCCGTGAAATTCCCCCGTTATAGTTAGTTCAGCTAACTATAACTCGCGCCCCCGCAATGCACTGCTGATGACGTCACATATTACATCACTCATGACATGGTCAGTGACATCACTGATGACATCACTGATGACATCTCAAATGACATCACTGATGACATCACTGATGACATCATCCAGTGACTGTGTGTTTGTGTAAAGTTTAAATATGTTTAATATATATAGGGAAAGGCATATTGAAGAATGAGTGGGTGTATAAGCGTCTGAATGGATGATTTAGTAGGTGCGTGACTGAGTCTATAAGTGAGTGATTAAACGTATCTTACTGGATGCATGGGTGAGTGACTAAACTGTGTGAATGTCTGTATCCGTCTGTCTGTTGTTGTGTAAGCAGCTGCATGGGTTTCTGACTAGCTAAATGAGTGTCTATATGGGTTATGGATTGGTTCTCTGAGTATCTGTATGGGTGCCTCAGTGTTTGTGTGGGTGGGGTGTGTGTGACTCTGTGCATAGATGTGTGAGTGGGTGATTCACTGGGTGCATGGTTTCAAGAGTGTGTCTGTGATGGACTGTATGGGTGGGTGAGTGTGTGTATGGGTGTGTTAGTGATTGAATGTATATCTCAGTGGTACATGTGTGAGTAACTACATATGTGAAAGGCAGTATATATGTGTGTTGGAGTATATAAATAGCTATAAGTGAGAGTGTGTGATTGTGAGAGTGGCTATATGGATGAGTGTGTGCTTGCATCAGTGATTGCATAGGAGCGTAAGAATGTGCTAGTATTTTTATGAGTAAGTGAGCTGGTGTGTATAACTGTATAGGTGAGTAAATGGGAGTGTGATTAATTATTAGCATGACTGACTAGGTGTGTGAGTACCTCTATGGATGAGTTGCGTTGTGTGAGTGTTTATATAGGTGTATGAGTGCATATGATAGTCCTGTACTGAGTGACTGTAAGTATGAGTGACTGTACGGGTGAGTGAGTAGATGTGTGTGTGTAGACCTAAGAATCAGTGAGTGGGTATGTACTTATTGGTATTGGAGTGTGTATGGTTTTGAGAATGGCAGTCTGTAATTTAGAGTGGGTGTATCAAAAGTTATATTAGGGTGTGAGAAGATGCATTAAATTCTCACATGGATGATGTCATCAGTGATGTCATTTGAGATGTCATCAGTGATGTCATGAGTGATGTCACTGACCATGTCATGAGTGATGTAATATGTGACGTCATCAGCAGTGCATTGCGGGGCGCGAGTTATAGTTAGCTGAACTAACTATAACGGGGAATTTCACGGGTTTTGTACGAGTGCAATGTCCAACTAACTATAACTTTCCCTAAAACCTATGGTTTTTTCAGTGAATTTCAAAGGTTTTTTAAATGCTAAACCCTAACTATAACAGGCCTGAAACCTATGGTTTTTTCAGTGAATTTCAAAGGTTTTTAAAATGCTAATTCCTAACTATAACAAGCCTGAAACCTATGGTTTTTTCAGTGAATTTCAAAGGTTTTTTAAATGCTAATTCCTAACTATAACATGTCTGAAACCTATGGTTTTTTTCAGTGAATTTCAAAGGTTTTGTAAATGACAATTTTTAAATGTATTAATTGTTATATTTATTTTTTTTGATACTGATTTACTACATTTTTTTAAACTATTTATTTTTAGATGTTTTATTTTTTAAATTACATTGTAATTACATTATACATTACATTACAAAATATACTTTCTCAGAATGAATTACTTTAGTTTAAATACTTTGCAAATAGGCAATAGACTTTTAAGTACAGTAGTTACAGTTGTTGCAATGGGCAACACAATTTCAAACACAATGCAACATTGAGCTCAATGTGAATTTCTAGCTAAATGCAATTAGTTACTTTATGGATTACTTTTCTAACCACAGGACTGGATCCTAGATTCAGTCCTGGGACATCTCCTGTAAACAGTTGAGTAAAAGCGTTTTGGTTACAGTAGTGATTTTTAAGGAATATTATTGTATTTTAAAAGTTGACAGAAACTTTTTCACATAGAATCACCAATGTTATCCTATGGGAGGAAATTCACTTAGCAGGTAAGTAGTGTTATCGTTATTTTTCTTACTCAGTGGTGGATCCTGGATCCAGCACTGGTGCATCTCCTGTAAACAGTTGAAAGAATGCGTTTAAGTCATACAGGCGATTTTTAAGGAATATTTGTAGTTTGTGAAAATCAACACTTCGAAACTTTTCTGCTGAAAACCAGACAATGGATTCCTATGGAAGGAAATATAAGTTACTGGTAAGTACGGTTAAAATTACTTTTCAGGATCAGTACTGGGCTGAAAGATGCAGCACTGAGGTCTCTGGTGATAACAGGTGAGTAAATCGGAATTCGTATTTTGGCTGATTTTAGAGGAATATTTGTATGTTTCAAAAATCGACACTTAGAAACTTTTTCAGCAAAAAGCAGGCAATGATATCCTATGGAAGGAAATTCAAGTTACTGGTAAGTACGGTTAAAATTACTTTTCAGGATCAGTACTGGGCTGAAAGATGCAGCACTGAGGTCTCTCCTGATAACAGGTGAGTAAATCGGAATTCGTATTTCGGCTGATTTTAGAGGAATATTATAAAGTTACAAAACTCCACACTTAGAAGAATTTCCAAGTGAAACCAGTCAATGATATCCTATGGAAGGAAATTCAAGTTACTGGTAAGTACGGTTAAAATTACTTTTCAGGATCAGTACTGGGCTGAAAGATGCAGCACTGAGGTCTCTCCTGATAACAGGTGAGTAAATAGGAATTCGTAGTTCAGCTGATTTTAGAGGAATATTTGCACAATGGTGAAGGGAGGGGGCGGGGCCTCGAGGTGACATCTGTGCAAACGCGCCCGTGGCACGTTTTAAGTTGGGGATTAAGTCCCCTTGAATCATGAGGGTCCCTGGGGTCCAACTAGCCCACCCTGTACCTCCAGTATGCGCCACGGAGCTGCATTGCAGAGAGGTGTTCAGAGGCCACGCCCCTTTTTGCACCGCTCTGCAATGCAGCTCTGTGGCGCTTTCTGGACGTACCTATTGGGCTAGTTGGCCCCTAGGGACCCTCAGGATTGAAGGGGATTTAATTCCCCATCTTAAAACGCACCACGGGGCCTGTTTGCACACATGTCACCTGAAGCCCCGCCCCTCCCTTCACCACTGTGCAAACGCGCCCGTGGCGCGTTTTAAGTTGGGGGATTAAGTCCCCTTGAATCCTGAGGGTCCCTGGAGTCCAACTAGCCCACCATGTACTTCTAAAGCGCCACAGAGCTGCGTTGCAGAGAGGTGTAAAGGGGCGTGGCCTCTGTACACCTCTCTGCAACGCAGCCCCCTGGCGCATACTGGAGGTTCCTGGTGGGCTAGTTGGCTCCCAGGGACCCCCAGTATTCAAGGGGAATTACTTCCCCTTCTTAAAACGCGCCAGGGGGTGCATTTGCAGAGTACTGCAGGGAGGGGGGCGGGGCCTCCGGCACAATGCCGGTCGTTTTTTTTTTTTTTTTTTAATGGTAGGGGTGCTGCGTGGCCCCCCTTCCCTTGGCCACTTTTGGCCCCGGGGACCCCATCCCCTGGGGCCTGAGCAATTTTTTTTTTTTTTTAATTAAAAAAAAAACGGCAAGGGGGCCGCGTGGCTTCCCTTCCCTGGGCCTGTATTGGCCCCGGGGACCCCATCCCCGAAGCATGCCCTCGATTTTTTTTTAATTTGGAGGGGGCTGCGTGGCCCCCTCCTCAGGCCATTTAAGGCCCCGGGGACCCCATCCCCGGGGCCGGCCTTGTCCTTTTTTTTTTATTTGGTGAGGGGGGCTGCGTGGCCCCCTCCCTGGCCACTTATGGCCCCGGGGACCCCATCCCCGGGGCCTGGCTTCTGGTTGGGGACTGTGGGGTCCCCAATCCCCCCACAGTCCCAGCCGGCTCCCCGCCTCCTGCGCGAAGCCGGCATTGCTTTCCACATGGAGAGCAGCTAACGTGCTGCTCCCCATGTGGAAAGCAATTGGTTTGCATTTGATAGCGAGAGCAGGTTTCCTGCTCTCTCTTTCAAAATGCAAACTAAGTTTACTATGACAGGACGGGAGCCGCGAGGATCCCGTCCTGTCATAGCAAACTACAGTGTCCAGGGGGTAGGCACCCCGGGACACTGCAGGAGCCGGCCCTGGGGGTGGCGCTCCAGGGCCATCAAGGGCTCCAGGAGGGGGCCGCGCGGCCCCCGCCCAACCATTTAACAGCCCCGGGGAGGTGGTGGTCCCCGGGCTTTGAGGGTCCGTAACGGACCCCCATATTCAAATCTTTAGTGCCCCGGGGAGGTGGTGGTCTCGGGCGTGTGGGGGCTGGAGCCCCCACACAGGTGAAAATAATTTTTTAAAAGAAGCCCGGGGGGCGGCGGTCCTCGGGCTGCGGGAGGGCCAAGAGCCCTCCCGCAACATTATTTTTGAAAGCCCCAGGGGGTGGTGGTCCCTGGGCTTGGGGCCTTAGAGGCCCCCACATTAAATTTAAACCCCCCACCATGCCCCCGGGACTTGGCCCACCCCGGGGCAAATAAACATCAAAGCGCGGAGATCGTGCTTCGATTTTTTTTTTTTCTGCAGGATTCGCGCACCCTGAGCGCATCCTGCCGATTTTTAAAAAAATGCTTTTTCGCCCAGGGGTCCTTGTGGGACCCCTGAGCAGGCCTAGGGGTCAGGGTGTTTCTACCCTGCCCCCTTTTGCGCTTTGCGCATTTGTTTCTGTCCCTCGGTTCTACCGAGGGATAAAATGGCTGCCAACACTTCCTGATTTGGAGTGTTGACAGCCACTTGACAGCCAATTAGCATACAGCTCGTGATCGGGAGGGTACGCGCCCATAGATATATATGTGACTTTACTTTTGATTTTCTCAGGAACTACTGAACGGATTTACACCATTTAAGCAAAAGGTACGACACTGAACCAAGGGCTACCTCTGTGCCAAATTTGGTGTAATTCCGTTCAGCAGTTCGGGCTGTAGCTGCGACTAAAGGTTCCTATGGAAAAATGAATGGGGAAAACGCATTTTGGGACCCCCCTTTTTTCTCGGCCCCCGCTTGACGAATCAACCCGAGACTTTCAGGGTAGGAGCGGAGCGGAGCGCCCCAACAAGTTGGAAACTTTCGCGAAGATTCGTCAACCGGCACAAGAGTTATTTCAAATAGAATGTAGCGGATTTCCTATGGATAATAGGTCCTAACTATAACTATCTACCGCCAGTAGATAATATATATATATATATACATACATATACACACACACACACACATATATATATATATATATATATATATATATATATATATATATATGCAAGATGAATGTTGATGAATTTATGGAAGTGTAAGTCCTTTTAAGAGACGAACTTTATTGACTTTGTTGTGTGAACAAGCGCTCTTTGGAGCGCGAAACGCGTCACGACTGGTTTATGCTGTTAATAAACCTCTTTACTTTGGCTTAAGAACGGACCCTGTAGTTTTTGTATGGACCTGAGTGCTCGTTGGAACTCCGTTCACTCTTGCATTGATTTTACCGGCTGCTCCGCCGGCACCGAGCCACCCCGGGAAAGGCGAGGGATCTCCGGAAGGAGCTGTTTTTCTTTTGGATATATATATATATATATATATACCACAAGAAGAATCACGCTTCCTTCCAGCACGAAATTCAAGCCCATCCAGTCGAGAGGTAAGTAAAGTAGATTTTATTTTGACAGGCAGGTCAGTAGTAATAGCATAACGGGTTTCAACACAACAGTGTCTTAATCATATGCAGCTGTGAGGAACCAGTGACTTTGAATTTAAATACACTCCGTTAGTAAACAGTGAAGAGGGATGCTTGTATGCAAACATCTACTTTAAAAGTGCCAGTCACAACTTATTTTCGTTTTTAATCTGGGACTGTACAACTGGTTTCCTTACACAATATTCTTATTAATTTCATTGACAGTGCATTATTTTGAAGCAGTGTCCGAATTTGTATGGTTTCAGTCCCAGTACTACTTGTTTCTGGACTACAGTGACCAGCATGCAAAGCAACTGTGTTGCAAAATATAGCATCGCATCCTTCTTATTTAAAGTCAATTTCAATGTTCGCCATGATAAAAACAAAGGTTATAACATGCCCACCTAATGCTTTAAAGGAAGAAATTCCGTGTTGTGGAGGGGGGCAGATATAATTATTTTTCCTCCATTCATCTCAAGGGTATTGTTCCTCGTGGTGAAAGATGAAAGTTCCACTCTTTTCCTGGCTGCCCTACGAACCCTAGCTATTTTAAAGTCTTTCAAAAGTCAATTCAAACGGGCGGGCCTCCCGTCAGCAAACAGTGGCCTCACCTAGTAAATATACTTTTTCATTTCTCCAAGATACAGCCGGCGGGCATCCTTCAAAAATAATTCCAAATGAGCCTTGACGCAAAGTCCAGACGCCCAGCCTTGCGGGTCGGGGCTCGCTCGCAGGTGTCACTGCTTCATATTCCATATGCACAATCCTCCCAGCTAAGGCAGAATGACGAGCCACACCAACGGGAGTATAATCCAATATTCTTTATTTACAGAGTCCTCCATGACGCATTTCGACCCCCATGGGTCTTAATCATATGGATGACCGCGTTGTTGGTTGTTCTGGTTTTGAACACCTAGGTGTGAACATACACAAAGGACTTCAACTGAGGTCAGTCGCATTTTGTAATAACACTTTAAATTTAACACATCTGTAAATATATATTTACAGGGGATCCTGCCGCAACACGTCATAGCACGGAAATCAATTGAATAAAAAAGTTACTTGACAGCTTGGAACTGAGGTGTCGTTTCTGGCAAGGAGATTTTCGAATGCCGGAGTTGGTTGTGAATATATATATATATATATATATATATATATATATATATATATTTTTCACCAATAGCCCATAGCATTTCAGGACGCACACGCAGCTAATTCAAACCAGATGGTTTATTTCACAAGGCATACCAACAGCTTCATTCTGTGTACAAATCGGTGCCGACGCGTTTCGAGGCAGAAAGCCTCTTCTTCTTGGGCAGCTGGAATGAATGTCCATAGAGTACTCTGCATGCCAATTTATATCCTCGCCTCAATGGGCGTTGCTTAGTGCTTCATCCATGATTTAAGGCATGCTGGGAATAGTAGTCCGTTCCTCAAGTTCGTTATACCCTCAGTGGGTTCTATGGCATTTTCTTTGCAGCATAAGTATTTCCCATAGTAGGGTCCAGAACGAGCATTGGTTTCCGTAAGCCGAGTCAGTTGCACTGCATACCGGGCGTGAAATAGTTTCCGCCTCACAGCCTCTCCGAAAGTTTTGTGGAGATGGTGCTGTCCTGCGCGGAAGGACCTCCGCGTTGAATATGTTTTTCACCAATAGCCCATAGCATTTCAGGACGCACACGCAGCTAATTCAAACCAGATGGTTTATTTCACAAGGCATACCAACAGCTTCATTCTGTGTACAAATCGGGTGCCGACGCGTTCGAGGCAGAAAGCCTCTTCTTCTTGGGCAGCTGGAATGAATGTCCATAGAGTACTCTGCATGCCAATTTATATCCCCGCCTCAATGGGCGTTGCTTAGTGCTTCATCCATGATTTAAGGCATGCTGGGAATAGTAGTCCGTCCCTCAAGTTCGTTATACCCTCAGTGGGTTCTATGGCATTTTCTTTGCAGCATAAGTATTTCCCTATAGTAGGGGTCCAGAACGAGCATTGGTTTCCGTAAGCCGAGTCAGTTGCACTGCATACCGGGCGTGAAATAGTTTCCGCCTCACAGCCTCTCCGAAAGTTTTGTGGAGATGGTGCTGTCCTGCGCGGAAGGACCTCCGCGTTGAATATGTTTTTCACCAATAGCCGCGTTTGTACACAGAATGAAGCTGTTGGTATGCCTTGTGAAATAAACCATCTGGTTTGAATTAGCTGCGTGTGCGTCCTGAAATGCTATGGGCTATTGGTGAAAAACATATTCAACGCGGAGGTCCTTCCGCGCAGGACAGCACCATCTCCACAAAACTTTCGGAGAGGCTGTGAGGCGGAAACTATTTCACGCCCGGTATGCAGTGCAACTGACTCGGCTTACGGAAACCAATGCTCGTTCTGGACCCCTACTATAGGGAAATACTTATGCTGCAAAGAAAATGCCATAGAACCCACTGAGGGTATAACGAACTTGAGGGAACGGACTACTATTCCCAGCATGCCTTAAATCATGGATGAAGCACTAAGCAACGCCCATTGGGGCGGGATATAAATTGGCATGCAGAGTACTCTATGGACATTCATTCCAGCTGCCCAAGAAGAAGAGGCCTTCTGCCTCGAAACGCGTCGGCACCCGATTTGTACACAGAATGAAGCTGTTGGTATGCCTTGTGAAATAAACCATCTGGTTTGAATTAGCTGCGTGAGCGCCCTGAAATGCTATGGGCTATTGGTGAAAAACATATTCAACGCGGAGGTCCTTCCGCGCAGGACAGCACCATCTCCACAAAACTTTCGGAGAGGCTGTGAGGCGGAAACTATTTCACGCCCGGTATGCAGTGCAACTGACTCGGCTTACGGAAACCAATGCTCGTTCTGGACCCCTACTATAGGGAAATACTTATGCTGCAAAGAAAATGCCATAGAACCCACTGAGGGTATAACGAACTTGAGGGAACGGACTACTATTCCCAGCATGCCTTAAATCATGGATGAAGCACTAAGCAACGCCCATTGGGGCGGGGATATAAATTGGCATGCAGAGTACTCTATGGACATTCATTCCAGCTGCCCAAGAAGAAGAGGCCTTCTGCCTCGAAACGCGCCGGCACCCGATTTGTACACAGAATGAAGCTGTTGGTATGCCTTGTGAAATAAACCATCTGGTTTGAATTAGCTGCGTGTGCGTCCTGAAATGCTATGGGCTATTGGTGAAAAACATATTCAACGCGGAGGTCCTTCCACGCAGGACAGCACCATCTCCACAAAACTTTCGGAGAGGCTGTGAGGCGGAAACTATTTCACGCCCGGTATGCAGTGCAACTGACTCGGCTTACGGAAACCAATGCTCGTTCTGGACCCCTACTATAGGGAAATACTTATGCTGCAAAGAAAATGCCATAGAACCCACTGAGGGTATAACGAACTTGAGGGAACGGACTACTATTCCCAGCATGCCTTAAATCATGGATGAAGCACTAAGCAACGCCCATTGGGGCGGGGATATAAATTGGCATGCAGAGTACTCTATGGACATTCATTCCAGCTGCCCAAGAAGAAGAGGCCTTCTGCCTCGAAACGCGTCGGCACCCGGATTTGTACACAGAATGAAGCTGTTGGTATGCCTTGTGAAATAAACCATCTGGTTTGAATTAGCTGCGTGTGCGTCCTGAAATGCTATGGGCTATTGGTGAAAACATATTCAACGCGGAGGTCCTTCCGCGCAGGACAGCACCATCTCCACAAAACTTTCGGAGAGGCTGTGAGGCGGAAACTATTTCACGCCCGGTATGCAGTGCAACTGACTCGGCTTACGGAAACCAATGCTCGTTCTGGACCCCTACTATAGGGAAATACTTATGCTGCAAAGAAAATGCCATAGAACCCACTGAGGGTATAACGAACTTGAGGGAACGGACTACTATTCCCAGCATGCCTTAAATCATGGATGAAGCACTAAGCAACGCCCATTGGGGCGGGGATATAAATTGGCATGCAGAGTACTCTATGGACATTCATTCCAGCTGCCCAAGAAGAAGAGGCCTTCTGCCTCGAAACGCGTCGGCACCCGATTTGTACACAGAATGAAGCTGTTGGTATGCCTTGTGAAATAAACCATCTGGTTTGAATTAGCTGCGTGTGCGTCCTGAAATGCTATGGGCTATTGGTGAAAAAAATATAATATATATATATATATATATATATATATATATATATATATATATATATATATATATATATATATATATATCCAACAAGAAAGTTACCCACAACAGAAGGGCCCACATAGGTGAGTATTGCCAAATCTTTTTAATGGAGGCTGCCGTGAAGTCCACAGAAGTACTGCCTCACAATTAAAACAAAGTCCAGCCGACGCGTTTCGTGCCGTAGCACTTCCTCCTGGGCTTGTAGACTCGAGACTGCAAACATGCATCGACAGTTAATCAGCACTTAAATATTCAATTTTGATCTCTGCCCCAGTGGGCGTGACCATTCCCATGGCCTCTTGGGATCTGTAGTGCTGTTGTATTCCTCAATGAGTCGCCATGCGTTCACAGTCAAATTGATGCAAATAATACCCCAGTGGGTTGTGGTGCAATCTCCGGGCTCAACATCGGCATCTTACCGCCTCCATTCTCGGCTCCTGTCCCTACTGCTGTAGCGCCGGGTGGTGTCACAGCGGGACTGCTCACAGGCAGCGGGGCTCCTTCAGCGGCTTGGGCCAGCCGCAAAACATCCAACAAGAAAGTTACCCACAACAGAAGGGCCCACACAGGTGAGTATTGCCAAATCTTTTTAATGGAGGCTGCCGTGAAGTCCACAGAAGTACTGCCTCACAATTAAAACAAAGTCCAGCCGACGCGTTTCGTGGCGTAGCACTTCCTCCTGGGCTTGTGGACTCGAGACTGCGAACATGCATCGGCAGTTAATCAGCACTTAAATATTCAATTTTGATCTCTGCCCCAGTGGGCGTGGCCATTCCCATGGCCTCTTGGGATCTGTAGTGCTGTTGTATTCCTCAATGAGTCACCATGCGTTCACAGTCAAATTGATGCAAATAATACCCCAGTGGGTTGTGGTGCAATCTCCGGGCTCAACATTGGCATCTTACCGCCTCCATTCTCGGCTCCTGTCCCTACTGCTGTAGCGCCGGGTGGTGTCACAGCGGGACTGCTCACAGGCAGCGGGGCTCCTTCAGCGGCTTGGGCCAGCCGCAAAACATCCAACAAGAAAGTTACCCACAACAGAAGGGCCCACACAGGTGAGTATTGCCAAATCTTTTTAATGGAGGCTGCCGTGAAGTCCACAGAAGTACTGCCTCACAATTAAAACAAAGTCCAGCCGACGCGTTTCGTGCCGTAGCACTTCCTCCTGGGCTTGTGGACTCGAGACTGCGAACATGCATCGGCAGTTAATCAGCACTTAAATATTCAATTTTGATCTCTGCCCCAGTGGGCGTGGCCATTCCCATGGCCTCTTGGGATCTGTAGTGCTGTTGTATTCCTCAATGAGTCGCCATGCGTTCACAGTCAAATTGATGCAAATAATACCCCAGTGGGTTGTGGTGCAATCTCCGGGCTCAACATCGGCATCTTACCGCCTCCATTCTCGGCTCCTGTCCCTACTGCTGTAGCGCCGGGTGGTGTCACAGCGGGACTGCTCACAGGCAGCAAGGCTCCTTCAGCGGCTTGGGCCAGCCGCAAAACATCCAACAAGAAAGTTACCCACAACAGAAGGGCCCACACAGGTGAGTATTGCCAAATCTTTTTAATGGAAGCTGCCGTGAAGTCCACACAAGTACTGCCTCACAATTAAAACAAAGTCCAGCCGACGCGTTTCGTGCCATAGCACTTCCTCCTGGGCTTGTGGACTCGAGACTGCGAACATGCATCGGCAGTTAATCAGCACTTAAATATTCAATTTTGATCTCTGCCCCAGTGGGCTTGGCCATTCCCATGGCCTCTTGGGATCTGTAGTGCTGTTGTATTCCTCAATAAGTCGCCATGCGTTCACAGTCAAATTGATGCAAATAATACCCCAGTGGGTTGTGGTGCAATCTCCGGGCTCAACATCGGCATCTTACCGCCTCCATTCTCGGCTCCTGTCCCTACTGCTGTAGCGCCGGGTGGTGTCACAGCGGGACTGCTCACAGGCAGCGGGGCTCCTTCAGCGGCTTGGGCCAGCCGCAAAACATCCAACAAGAAAGTTACCCACAACAGAAGGGCCCACACAGGTGAGTATTGCCAAATCTTTTTAATGGAGGCTGCCGTGAAGTCCACAGAAGTACAACTGATAATGACATTGGTGTATGTACATGAGTGAGCATCAAACCCACGAGGGCTTTAGACTTTTATTTTCTGTGATTTTAGACGGACTCACTTGAGAAAGATACGGAGCACTACAGGAACCAGAAGGCTGTCAACATAGCCACGCCTATCCGGGCAGGCTTTACAAAAAACAAGTGTGCACGTGAAAAGCCGTTTATTTTCTACAGAACGCCATTGAGGAAGGGAAAGGATTCCCGAAACCGGTCTGGCGCGTTGAACTTTCTTGATCGTTCCCTCCGTCATTCACTGTATGCAGCTGCCTCGAATAAAAGTTGGAATACTTGTACTTGCCTGGGGGCTTCTTCCAGTGGGGCAACCTTTTTTTGTGGATATATATATATATATATATATATATATATATATATATATATATATATATATATATATATATATATATATATATATATATATATATATGTATATATATGTATATATATATATGTATATATATGTATATATATATATATATATATATATGTATATATATATATATATATGTATATATATATATATATATATATCCCAATTAAAAAACATTTTTCCCTATACAAACCAAGTTTAAACTAGACAAGCTTTGAAAATTCTTAAGTTATAGTCATAGCTTCCTTCTACAATTTATCCACCACCTTCAAAATATTATAAGTAGCGGACCTTGTTACACACTCTTTTCAGCTCGCTAACCAGACAACACTAACTATAACTTGCCAATCTACCATGCACTGATTTGTGACAATTATATAATTTGCGAAGATATGAGTGTTGTTATGAATGCTATGAGTTCACATGCCATATGTGATGTGGTATGCAAGGGTATAAACAGTGCATGGAAACGGCTTAAGTTATAGTTAATGTTTTGTGGCGAGCGAGGTGACAAGACTGTGTTCGGAGGTGTGTGACTTATGGTAATTTGAAGGTGGAGCGTACATTATAAATTGAAGTTATAATTATAACTTTACAATTTTTAATGTTTCTATATTTTAAGTTGGGTTTGTATAGAAAGAATACATAAGGAATTTCTAACTATAAATTATCCTTAACCTTTGTTTTCACATTTTATGTTAATGGTTTTTATTTTGTAATAAAATGTGTCTCAAATTGCAGTGCGGAGTGTCATTGATTAGAGTGTTGTAAACTGGAGTGTAGCACAGTACAGTGAAGGGTAGTTTCGTACAGTCTAGAGTCATGGAGTGGAGTATTGTAGAGTGGAATAGAGTGGAGTTGAGTAGAATGGAGTGAAGTAGCGTACAGTGGAGTAAAGTGTTATACAGTAGAGTGAAGTGGTATGTCGTATCGTGGAGTCAAGTATGGTAGAGTGGAGTGGCGTGTTGTACAGTGTAGTGGCATGTCGAACAGTAGAGCTGAGTGTAATACAGTGGAGAGTCGTTGAGTGGAGTGTCATTAAATGGAGTATGGTGAAGTGGAGTGCCATTTAGTAGAGTGTTGTAGAGTGGCATAGCGTGTAGCAGAGAGTTGTAGAGTGTAGTGGGATAGATAGGAGTTCAGTGGAATGGAGTGGAGTGGAGTAGAGTGTCGTATAGTTCAGTGTTGTCAAGTGTTGTGCCTTGTTGTGCCATGAAGTAGAGTGGCAGAGAGTCATGTACAGTGTAGTGTTGTTCAGTGGAGTATAATTGTTTTGTAAAAACACAGTGCATGGTAGAGTGGCAAGTTATAGTTAGTGATGTGTGGTTTGCAAGCTGAAAAGAGTGTGTAACGAAGTTCGCTACTCATAATAATTTGAAGGTGGTGGATTAATTGTAAATGAAAGTTATAACTATAAATTTCACACTTTTAACGTTTGTGTAGTTTAAACTTAGTTTGTATAGGGAAAACACGTTTTCCTAACTATAACTAATCTTTAACCTTTGGTTTTTCCATTGAATTTCAATAAAAAAATCTTTTAATAGAAATGTGTTTCAAATCGTAGAGACCAGTGTCGCAAATGAAGAGTTGTTATGTGGAATGTCATTCAATACAGTGGAGGAAAGTTGCTGTAAAGTTTATTGTCATAGTGTGGAGTATTGTAGATTGGAATAGAGAAGAGTAGACTAAAGTGTAGCAGTATATCATACAGTGTAGTAATGTGTTATATAGTGTAGTGGCATGGCGTCTCTTAAAGTGGAGTCAAGTATCATAGCCTGGAGCAACGAGTTGTACAGTGGAATTGCATGTCGAACAGTAGAGGTGGATGTTGTAAACTGTCATAGAGTGGTGCAGAGTGTTTTAGAGAAGAGTAGGGTGAAGTGGAGTATCATAGAGTACAGTGCAGGAGAGTGCTGCAATGTGGAGTGCCGTGTCATATAGTGGAGTGGCTTACTGTAGAGATAAGTTGAGTGGCGTGTCATCAAGTGTCATACAGTGTAGTACAGTGGTGTAGAATGGATGGACATAGAGTGGAGTAGAGTATCGTAGAGTGGCATAAAGTGTAGTGCAGAGTTACAGAGTGAAGGTGCATACAGTGGAGTAGAGTGTCAGATAGTGGAGCAATGTAGAGCGGAGCATAGTACAGTGGCGTACAGTGGGATAAAGTGTGGTAGAGTGGAGTATAGTCGAGTGGAGTACACTGGAGTGAGGTAGTGTAGAGTGGAGTAAAGTGTCATAGAGTGGAGTGGCATGCCATAGAGTATAGTGGCATAGAGTGCAGTAAAGTGGAGTGGCATAGCATACAGTCGAGGAAAGTGTCATAAATTGGATTACCATGTTATACAGTAGAGTGAAGTGGGGTGTCGTATAGTATTGAAAAGTGATGTAGACTACCGTAGAGTAGAGTGGCATACAGTCTGGTTGATTTTTGTAGAGAGGAATGGTGTACAGTACAGTGTTGTAGAGTGGATTGGCTCCCAGTGTTATAGAGTAAAATGGCATAGAGTGGCGTAGAGTGGAGTGGTGTACAGTAGAGTGGTATAGACTGGAATGGCATATAGTGGAGTAGCATACAGTGCAGTGACATACAGTAGAATGGCATAGAATAGAGTGGCATACAGTGGACTGGTGTTGAGTTGAATAGCATATACTGGAGAAGCGTCTAGCGGAGTGGCAGAGATTGGAGTGGCGTACACTGAAGAGGCGTAGAGTGGTGTTGTATACAGTATAATAGTGTAGAGTGGAGTGGCATAGGGAGGAGTTGTGTACAGTGTAAAAGTGTAGAGTGGAGTGGCATAGAGTGGAGTGGCATAGAGTGGAGTGTTGTACACTGGAGTGGCATAGCGTGTAATAGTGTATAGTGAACTAAAGTACAGTGGAGTCACATTCAATGGAGTGGTGTAGACTGGAATGGTGTATAGTGGCTTTTGGTAGGGCGTAGAGTGCAATAGCATACAGTGGAGTGGAATACATTGGAGTGGCACTCAATCAAACAGCGTTGAATGAAGTGGCGTAGAATGGAGTGCCATACACAGTAGTGGCATAGAGTGGAGTAGAGTACAGTGGAACGGCATACAGTAAAATAGCATACAATGGAGTGTTGTAGAGTGGAGTGGCGTACAGTGGAATAGATAGAGTGAAGTGGCACACAGTAGAATGGCAGAGAGTGGAAAAGCATAACATTGAGTAGAGTCCAGTGGAGTGGTCTACAGGGGAGCGACATAGACTGACGTGGCATAGAATGGAGGTTCGTACAGTGTAAGATCATAGAGGTGTACAGTGGCTTTGTGTACAGTGTAATAACATCGAGTGGGGTAGAGTGGAGTCTCGTACAGAGAAGAAGCAAGGAGTGGAGTGGCACAGAGTGGAATAGCATATAGTGGAGTGGCTACAGTGGTGTGGCCTATGGATTTATGTGAAACTTAGCAGCAATGTCGTTTATGGTGGGCAGAGTAAAACAAAACAGCAAATTGCCTGCCTTGCATTTCTCCAGATTTACCAATCAACACAGGGCCACGTATGGTGGTCTTGCATGGCTTTGCAAATCTGACTTAAGTATTGCGTTGCTCATGCAACACCATGCGATTATCAAGGGTGCAGAAATCCAATAATACAACTAGGCCTTTGTTATATTTTGTTCCATGGTATATGGTGATAGCTTTGCAGTATACTGTGGGACATGGCGATGCTAAGACAGTATGGGCCATATGTATCAAAGTTTGTGTTTGCGATTCTCAAATAGCGAATTTTTAAGAATCGCTATTTGAGAATCGCAAACGAGATGTATGTAGGATTCGCAAGAAAAATTGCGAATCCTACATATTCCTAATTGCGATTCGCAAATTGCGAATCGCAGTTAAGAAACCCCTCCCATTCATTCCTATGGGCCTAGAGGCCCATAGGAATGAATGGGAGGACATTCTCAATTTGCGATTAGCAATTAGAGAATCGCAAATTGAGAATGCAATTTCAAGGTTGCAAGGGTGTCCAAAGGACACCCTGTTGCACCCCTGAAATGAGCATGGGTGCACATGTGGCGCACATACATGCCCTGAGGGCATGTATGTGCGCCACATGCCACTTTGAAAAATGCAAAAAATGCATTTCTCAAAGAAATCGCAAGTTACCACCAACCTGTAGTTGGTGGTAATTTGCGATTCCTTAAGCCATAATCGCACAACTTAGGTGCTTAATACATTTTCATTTAAGGAATCGCAATTTGCGATTCCTTAAATGCATTCACAAAATAGAGAATCGCAATTTTTGCGATTCTCTATTTTGCGAATGCCTTTTGGGATGATACATTCCAAAAGGCTTGTTACCGTTCGCAAACGGGCCGATTCTGAGAATCGGCCCGTTTGCGAACGGGAAATCGGCTTGATACATATGGCCCCATATATGCAGCCATATTGTTTATACTACACTTTGGTTGTGTTCAGTGTTAGGCCTTAGATACAGGTAAGTAGTAGGTCCCTACCTATTACCACTTTATTAATGTGATAATAGGTAGGGAAATGTATTTATATATTTTTAAAGTTTGCAGCCATGTACCTTGGTAGTTGCACAAAACATTTTGAAATTCCGTGAAAGTACCGCGTGATATACATCACTAAGTTTGAATGACTTAAAAAATACGTACCCTACTTAAATGCAGTATCCAAAAAGCATCATGTCTGCCGCATAATGTATAATTCAGCCAAAAATGTCATATAAATTCATCCCGCCATTTTCGCTGTACATCAAAAACATTAGAATATGGCAAATTAATTAGTGGAAAAATGTGTTTTGGGACCCCCTTCTATCTTTGCAACCCCTTAACGAATCACCACAAAAATTTACACCATCTAAAATGTAGAAAATGCTATAGGTCTGGAATGTTTTGTGGTGGTTCTTAAAATGGGTGGAAAGTTATCAGGGAGCTAATACCCAGGGACTTCTTCTCTTTGGGAATACTAATTAAAACTACAGCATACCAATCAGATTTAAAGTGATTTCTTCCTTTTTATCTATAGTGTTTGTTATGTATTTGTTTATTTGGTTTACATAATCATGTGCCCATAAATATGTCTTTTAGTTGTTCATGTAGTAATTCGGAAACTTTACATATGCAGTGTAGTTTATTTTTTGGGCTTCCATGCTACTTTTAGTGTGGTTGTGCTACATATGAAGCCCAAAGTGGATGAAAGCCATTTATTGTTGTTATAAAATTAAGATTATTATTTTTTTCCTAATAGCTAATTATCATGTCCTCCATATAGTAGTTTGTGCTGCTCATTGCTAGGTCCCTTTTCCATTTTGTTGCACAGGAGTGCATAAGGAAGATAGTTTTTGTTTGGCTTGTAGTGCACAGTATTATTTTGTGACCCAGAGAGCATGCAAAGAAAATGTATGTAGATTAAGATGTATACTATTTGTTATGTATTTGTTTATAGATTTTCATTAGCATGTGACCATAAATGGGTCTTTCAGTTGTTCATGTAGTAAATCTGAAACTTTACATATGCATTCTAGTTTATTCTTTGGGTTTCCATGCTACTTTTTGTGGGATACGGCTACATATGAAGGCCAAAGTGAATGAATGGCAATCATTGTTATTGCTATAAAAATTGAGATCATTATTCTTTTCCTAGTGACCAATTATCAGGTCTTCCAAATAGTAGTTTGTGTGACTCACTGCTAGGGCAAGGTCTCATGGAGACCGAAACGCGTTGGTTTTTTGCTGTGGATTGCCCGTGAAAATTGCCTGTAAAGGATTAAACTTGCTGTCAAAATCTCCCGTAAGTGCGCTCCGTTTATTCTCTCCGAGCGGGAGGATTGTTGTGGGATATATATATATATATATATATGAAGCATTTCCCAACTGACGGGAGCCACCATCCCTACAGGGCGGCTTCGCAAAACGGGTATGGAGCAACCCGCATTTTGGCACACCAAGGCAAAAAAGAGAACTGCGAAGCCCAACTGCGTCTCTCACTGGCTTTTATTGCTTATCAGAAGTGGCAGGACATCAAATCCGCGGACTCACGGGCCCCGACTGCTTAGATTTGGCCAGTGAGAGACGCAGTTGGGCTTCGCAGTTCTCTTTTTTGCCTTGGTGTGCCAAAATGCGGGTTGCTCCATACCCGTTTTGCGAAGCCGCCCTGTAGGGATGGTGGCTCCCGTCAGTTGGAGAAATGCTTCATGGATTGAATTGGGGAGCATGTCCCACGCACTGATGCAGACAGAGCGGATTTCCCAAAGATTTCTGCACGACGCGGAAGGGAGTATAGGAGGAGGGATATCTCCTCTTGCAAACTGTGGACTCACTGGCCCCGGCTGCTTAGATTTGGTGACATTTTTGGACAGCACATCTTGTGGACTTCATCATTGAAGGTAACTGTGGCACTTTCATGACGTGACATTTCCTCGTATCACGAAGTGCACTTGTAACGCTGTACTGTGATTAAGGACGCTATGCAGCTGTATTATAACAACATCACAGTAGATAAAAGCTGAGAAATATTTTTACTCTATCTGTGGGATTAAGACGCTATTCAGCTATAATTCACAACTACCGTAGTGTGCAGTAACAACCAAGGTGCACTATGGGACTGGTAGTACTGTTAGCTGGTCACGTGATGAGGGTGTTTAAATATGTGAGAGCTAATTGATTGTGATGCACCTCACCTGTGAACAAGGCCAAAAATAACGGCCGAAACGCGTAGGGGGTTTGATGTCCTGCCACTTCTGATAAGTAATAAAAGCCAGTGAGAGACGCAGTTGGGCTTTGCATATATATATATATATATATTCCACAAGTCGGCTGGAGAGATACTGGTATCTGCATCTGCAGTTTTCTTTTTTGTCCAAGGTATTGGAGCTGCTCCGGCCCGCCTCACTGAGTAAGCAAAGTAAGGGCTGCTGCCAGGTGCAGCTCGTGACTTCACGAGGAGTTGGATTCATTGAAATCACAGCTCGCGGCCAGACAGACACTTATTTTTGGGGCTGAAACGTATGGGGACCTAAGGAAGCCTATGGACACCAATCCAACGGAGACATTCCAATCGGACACATCGCGTTTTGTCCTGCACAGCACCAGTCCATCGGGATTAAATACCATCAAGGTTCCCCGCGCAACATCTACCCAGGAAGGATGAACTCTGGGAGTTGTAGTAATCACCATGCTACAACTGATGAGCGATCACATGATTGCGGGTCGATAGTGCTCCCACCAATGGGAGGGTTGCAGGACAAATTTTAAACGTGGGTGTGGCAGCATCCGGGACATAGTGGCACCCGAAGAAGGCTAATACAGTCGAATTGCATCATGCCCAACAGATGTCTAATAAAGTGCTTCCGAAGAAATTTCCCCGTGTGGCCTCTTCCTTCAGTACATTGGAAGGGTTTGTTGGATATATATATATATATATATATATATATATATATATATATATATATATATATATATATATATATTATCTACTGGCGGTCGCCAGTAGATAGTTATAGTTAGGACCTATTTTCCATAGGAAATCCGCAACATTCTATTTGAAATAACTTTGGCGCCGGTTGACGAATCTTCGCGAAAGTTTCAAAACTCGTGGGGCGCTCCGGTCCGCTCCTATCCTGAAAGTCTCGGCGTGATTCGTCAAGTGGGGGCCGAGAAAAAAGGAGGGTCACAAAACGTGTTTTCCCCATGCAATTTTCCATAGGAACCTTTCATCGCAGCTACAGCCCGAACTGCTGAACGGAATTACACCAAATTTGCCAAAAGGGTAGCCCTTGGTTCAGAGTCGTGCCTTTTGCTTAAATGGTGTAAATCCGTTCAGTAGTTCCTGAGAAAATCAAAAGTAAAATCACATATATATCTATGGCCGCGTAGTGTCTGCGTACCCTCCCGATCACGAGCTGCATGCTAATTGGCTGTCAAGAGGCTGTCAACACTCCAAATCAGGAAGTGTTGGCAGCCATTTTGTGCCTCGGTAGAAAACCGAGGCACAGAAACAAGTCGCAAAACGCAAAAAGGGGGCAGGGTAGAAACACCCTGACCCCCTAGGTCTGCTCAGGGGGTCCCCCAAGGACCCCCTGGGCAGAAAAAAGCATTTAAAAAAAACCAAAAAAACGGCGGGATGCGCTTAGGGTGCGCGGATCCCGCCGTGATAAAAAACCGAAGCCCGGTCTCCCGCGCTTCGATGGTATTTCGCCCCCGGGTGGGCCAAGTCCCGGGGGCATGCGGGGGTTTATTTATAATATGTGGGGGGGCCTCTAAGGCCCCCCCCAAGCCCCAGGGACCGCCACCCCCTGGGGCTTTAAAAGAAAATGGTGCGGGAGGGCTCTCGGCCCTCCCGCAGCCCCGGGGACCGCCACCCCCCGGGGCTTCTTTTTTTAAAATTAGAAGTACCTGTGTGGGGGGGCTCCACCTCCCCGGGGCACTAACAAAATAAATGTGGGGGTCCGTTTCAAACCCCCGAAGCCCCGGGGACCACCACCTCCCCGGGGCTATGTAGATGTTGGGAGGGGGCCGCGCGGCCCCCCTCCTGGAGCCTGTGGTGGCCCTGGGGACTGCCACCCCCCAGGGCCAGCTCCTGCAGTGTCCTGGGGTGCCTACCCCCGGGACACTGCTGTTTGCAATGGCAGGATGGGAGCCGCGCGGCTCCCGTCCTGTCATTGCAAACTTGCTTTGCTTCATTGAAGCGAGAGCAGGGAAACCTGCTCTCGCTTCAATGAAGCAAAGCAGACTGCTTTTCCATAAGGGGAGCTGCATGTCAGCAGCTCCCCTTATGGAAAAGCAATGCCGGCTCCCGCAGGACGCGGGGAGCCGGCGGGACCGTGTGGGTATTGGGGACCCCCCACGGTCCCCAACGAGTGGCCAGGCCCCGGGGGATGGGGTCCCCGGGGCCATTAGTGGCCCAGGAGGGGGGCCACGCAGCCCCCCTCCCCAAAAATAAAAATTGTTAAAAAAAATTAAAAAACGTAAAGGCCAGCCCCGGGGGATGGGGTCCCCGTGGCTTTAAATGGCCTGAGGAGGGGGGCCCGCAGCCCCCCTCCAAATATATATATATTTTTTAAAAGAGGGCATGCCCCGGGGGATGGGGTCCCCGGGGCCAATAGAGGCCCAGGGAAGGGGGGCCACGCGGCCTCCTTCCCGTTTTTTGTTTTTTAATAAAGAAAATCATCAGGCCCCGGGGGATGGGGTCCCCGGGGCCAAAAGTGGCCGAGGGAAGGGGGGCCACGCAGCCCTCCTCCCATACAAAAAAAAAAGACCGGCATCGTGCCGGAGGCCCCGCCCCCTCTCTGCAGCAGTCTGCAAACGCGCCCCCTGGCGCGTTGTAAGAAGGGGAAGTAATTCCCCTTGACTACCGGGGGTCCCTGGGGGCCAACTAGCCCACCAGGAGCCTCCAGTATGTGCCAGGGGGCTGCGTTGCAGAGAGGTGTACAGAGGCCATGCCCCTTTTTACACCTCTCTGCAACGCAGCTCTGTGGCGCTTTTTGGAGGTACATGGTGGGCTAGTTGGACTCCAGGGACCCTCAGGATTCAAGGGGACTTAATCCCCCAACTTAAAACGCGCCACGGGGCGCATTTGCACAGTGGTGAAGGGAGGGGGCGGGGCTTCAGGTGACATGTGTGCAAACAGACCCCGTGGCGCGTTTTAAGATGGGGAATTAAATCCCCTTCAATCCTGAGGTTCCCTGGGGGACAACTAGCCCACCAGGTATGTCCAGAAAGCGCCACAGAGCTGCGTTGCAGAGAGGTGTAAAAAGGGGAGTGGCCTCTGAACACCTCTCTGCAACGCAGCTCCCTGGCGCATACTGGAGGTACAGGATGGGCTAGTTGGACCCCAGGGACCCTCATGATTCAAGGGGACTTAATCCCCCAACTTAAAACTCGCCACGGGGCGTGTTTGCACAGTGGTGAAGGGAGGGGGGGGGCTTGAGGTGATATGTGTGCAAACAGGCCCCGTGGCGTGTTTTAAGTTGGGGGGATTAAGTCCCCTTCAATCCTGAGGGTCCTTGGAGTCCAACTAGCCCACCAGGTACCTTCAGTAAGAACAACAGAGTTGCATTGCAGAGAGGTGAAAAAAGGTGCGTGGCCTCGGAACGCCTCTCTGCAACTCAGCTCTGTGGTCCTAACTGTAGGTACCTGGGGGGCTAGTTGGGCCCCAGGGACACTCAGGATTCAAGGGGGCTTAATCCTGCAACTTAAAACGTGCCACGGGTGCGTTTTCACACATGTCACCTCAGGCCCCCCTCCCTTCACCACTGTGCAAACGCGCCCTGTAGCGCGTTTTAAGAGGTAGTTTTAATCCCCCTGCCCTATTATGTACTAGGGACTTACAGAGGAGGTCATGCTAATCACAGGGGTACCCCAACGCATAGTGTTCCCTAGTGTATGTAGGTGTTTTCACTGTATTCTAAGTCTGTTTTAGCATAGCACTGGCTCTGGTTACTCAGAGTCAGTTACCACCAGTACACGTCGGAAAAAGTTGTGGGCACAGGATGATTTTGGAACAAGGCCTCTTTCTGCTCCTCTGTTGGTTCTTTCTGCACATCTTTTGCTTCTTCCTGCACTTTTCTTCGTCCTTGTGGACTTCTGTTGCTTCTTTCTGCATTTCTTTTGCTTCTTTCTGTGCGTTTTTTCTTCTTTCTTCACATGTCCTACCTCTGTAGGCATAGTTAGAAACTAGCATTTAAAAAATCTTTGAAATTCACTAAAAAACCATAGGTTTCAGGCACGTTATAGTTAGAAATTAGCATTTAAAAAACCAGCTCCGTGGCGCTTACTGGAGGTACCTGGTGGGCTAGTTGGCCCCCAGGGACCCTCAGGATTGAAGAGGATTTAATTCCCCATCTTAAAACGCGCCACGGGGCCTGTTTGCACACATGTCACCTGAAGCCACGCCCCCTCCCTTCACCACTGTGCAAACACGCCCCGTGGCGCGTTTTAAGTTGGGGGATTAAGTCCCCTTGAATACTGAGGGTCCCTGGAGTCCAACTAGCCCACCATGTACCTCCAAAAGCGCCACAGAGCTGCGTTGCAGAGAGGTGTAAAAGGGGCGTGGCCTCTGTACACCTCTCTGCAACGCAGCCCCTGGCGCATACCGGAGGTTCCTGGTGGGCTAGTTGGCCCCCAGGGACCCCCAGTATTCAAGGGGAATTACTTCCCCTTCTTAAAACGCACCAGGGGGCGCGTTTGCAGACTGCTGCAGGGAGGGGGCAAGGCCTCCAGCACGATGCCGGTCTTTTTTTTTTTTGCTTTTTTCTGCCCAGGGGTCCTTGTGGGACCCCCTGAGCAGACCTAGGGGTCAGGGTGTTTCTACCCTGCCCCCTTTGTGCGTTTTGCGCACTTGTTTCTTGTGGTTTTTTTTAATCAGCGGGATCCGCGCACCCTAAGCGCATCCCGCCGATTTAAAAAAAAAATGCTTTTTCTGCCCATGGGGTCCTTGTGGGACCCCCTGAGCAGACCTAGGGGTCAGGGTGTTTCTACCCTGCCCCCTTTGTGCGTTTGCGCACTTGTTTCTTGTGCTTTTTTTTTAATCGGCGGGATCCGCCGTTTAAAAAAAAAAAAATGCTTTTTTCTGCCCAGGGGGTCCTTGTGGGACCCCCTGAGCAGACCTAGGGGGTCAGGGTGTTTCTACCCTGCCCCCTTTTGCGCTTTGCGCACTTGTTTCTGTCCCTCGGTTCTACCGAGGGACAAAATGGCTGCCAACACTTCCTGATTTGGAGTGTTGACAGCCACTTGACAGCCAATTAGCATGCAGCTCGTGATCGGGAGGGTACGCGGACCCTACTCGGCCATAGATATATATGTGACTTTACTTTTGATTTTCTCAGGAACTACTGAACGGATTTACACCATTTAAGCAAAAGGCACGACACTGAACCAAGGGCTACCTCTTTGCCAAATTTGGTGTAATTCCGTTCAGCCGTTCGGGCTGTAGCCGCGATGAACGGTTCCTATGGAAAAATGAATGGGGAATACGCGTTGTGGGACCCCCCTTTTTTCTCGGCCCCCGCTTGACGAATCACCCCGAGACTTTCAGGATAGGAGCGGACCGGAGCGCCCCAACAAGTTGGAAGCTTTCGCGAAGATTCGTCAACCGGCGCCAACGTTATTTCAAATAGAATGTTGCGGATTTCCTATGGAAAATAGGTCCTAACTATAACTATCTACTGGCGACCGCCAGTAGATAATAGATATAGATATATTTAATAATTTCCTACTGACGGTAAAGTTATATATATTACCTACTGGTGGTTGCCAATAACTATTTATACCATGTTTCCGTAGGAAAAGCATTTTTTGTTGACACCTCTTGATGAGTTTTATATATATAAAGGTTTCAGGGTTTCAGGGGGTGTTATAGTTAGGAAATTGAATTTAAAAAAATACACTGAAAAAACCAAAGGTTACAGGGACATTATAGTTAAGGTCAGATTTGACTTGTATAAACCATCGAACCATTGGAATTATATAATTATTTATTAATCTGCTAATAATATTTTATTTTCTAAATAGTTGTGGACACCCTGAGTATGTGTAATGGACCCTCCTCTTCCTTACATAAACTGTAATTGCCCTTGCCTCCATGTCCTCAACATCCCCCTTAGCGTGTTTCAGAGCCATTGAGGACAACCTGTTCAGATGATTTGGACTCTGCTCAGGTTCTGGGAATGCACAGTGGGTTCATAGGATGCCTCCAACTGAGGTGGTCATTTCTGCCTTTAGGCTCATTAGTACTGCCTTGACAGACTGGGGAAGCCCTGGCAGGGTCCTCATACTACTGTGTGATTTTGCCACTACAGGTGCAGAAAAGGGACTATGTTAATCAATGTTTCTCTGCCATGTGCAACTTCTAAGAGTTGTAAATAACCCCTATATCATGTTTGAGCCAGGTTTTTGAATAACAGTGGCGCTCAGTTCTCTATTTTATAATAAACTATTGTTTGTCAGCAGCTTGAATCAATCTCAGGGTTGTCATGGATATATTGTATATCCACTGTACATGATAGTTATGGTTACAATCTATGGTTATCATTCTTCTCTGGATGTTCCGGTGCTGGAATCTTTAAGTCCACCTTTGCAAAGAATGTTGCTGTGTTTGGTCTGGTAATTGTGCCTTTCTTGAATTACTCAACCATGATGCAACTAATCTAAGCATGAAAGCCAACTGGCAGAAAGAACTTCAAAACCAGGGTACTATATTATACTGAGGTTTAAAACACACGGATCATGTATCATCCAAAATACTGGAGCCTAATTTGATCTTATATTGCAAAGCTTTGTGTTTGCAACCAAAGGATTCATGCTTACAAACTAGCTGCACAAACACTGACAAAGGCAAAATGTTTGACCCCGGCCTGCCTGAATTTTGTTTAGAATTTTTTTTTCAAACATATGCTGTATGCATTCAAAATGCAAAAGTAATACAATATTTAAAAAAAAAGCTGCATTCAGAAGGTGGCATGCAAAAGGCTGAAATGACCCAGGTTAGAAATTGGGTTATTAGTCGTGCAGGATGTTACAAGTAAAAGGTACATAAGTGTCTACTTTTTGGGAACCAAGCACCCCATTGTAGCACTTGACTCCCTCAGGGTAGTGAAGCAGAGCGGTTGAAGGCCTAGTCAGGGGAGATGGTGTGGGTCATGAATTGCCATTCGGTGGCACACCATAATAAGGATCAATAAATGATTGTCCAGTCAGTGTTTTTTCTTTGAAAAAGGAAATGTATGTTCATTACACACATTACTAAATACTACGCATTAATTTACAAATATATAAATTAGGCAGATTGAAATAGTTTTTGGTGACATTCTGAAATCACATTTGATCCATAATGGGTCATGACTCTCAAAATCACAATACCCCCCCACCATATCAGGTAGAACATTACAATATAAGGGGATGTCGTTGTATATAAAGCAGACCTGTTGACTTTATCAAAAGGTCATCACATTAAAATATAAAGCAAGCCTATTAGCTTTGTAAAGAGGTCACCACATTAGAGAAACTATACGCACATATTAAAAATCACCATCGTATCACTGAAATCAGTGACCATGCTTAATTGCAATAATTGTCCATATATACATTACAACATTTATGAAAAATCACTGTCAGCAATAAATTGTCAATAAAGCATTAAAAACCATCATAATGTGTCTGAGCCTTTCTTTTACACCTTAAGGCCACATTAAATGCACCCATAAGACCAACCACTAGAAGTTCCTGTACTCGTAAGCTGTAGAGCAAGAGGTCCAGTTCTAGAGTGCTGTGAAAAACCTTGAAAAACTCTGATGGGGTCGTGGTTTTCATGCCACATGCCTGACAATACCAAAACGTATTGGCAGTGGGTCACCATCAATGAGCAGAGGGTGGAGGCTTTGAGAGACACACGAGCCAGTATGACTACTGTTATGTGGCATCTGGTATCCTCAGAGCAGGTAGTTCCTAATGCAGACAACCAGGTGAGCCATAATCTAGTGACTCTAGTTTCCTTTGAATTGGGCTGGGCACTCTCAGGTTCCTTAAAGGTAGCTGTAACTGCGGCCATGCCTGTTTTATTGCCTGTTTAGCAATGACCTGGAGCACAGAACTTAGAAAGAGGTGGAGCTCAGGTCTCACCTGGAGATGTTTGGATTGCCTGAGTGGATGTGCCTGTCTATGAGGTCCATGGCAGCCTGTCAGGGGAGTCAAAAAGACCTGGAGCCTGGAAAAATATCCCTGGTACCTGCCAAAAAGAGGAAGGGCAGGGGGCTTGGGAAACCAGTCCCTGAGATTCCTGTGGTCAGGAAGGATTCTGATCCTGAGGGTGACACCCTGGAACCTACAGGGGAAAACATTGCTGCCCTGTGGAGCGTACACTTAGTTGGTCGGGTGGACAACTGAAGGGGAGAAGTTCCAGGAAGAGTCCTGCAAAGGGAATACCCTACTTCTGAGGTCCTACGGTAGCAGACTCAGGCAGCTGGCAACACCTTTGGTGATCAACTATCTACTGGGAGAATGGTCTCCAGTATAGCGAGCCTAAGATCCCTAAGCCTGGAGAAACCAGTGTTTTGGTGGTCCCTCGGTGCTGAGGAACATTCCTACTGGAGATGGCTTGTGAAAACCCCCAGTAGGACATCTTGGAAAGGTCACAACCTGCGTAACTAGCCAGGTCAGTGGGAAGTCAGGGGCAAACCACAAGGCCCCTCTGCTTCCATTTCCCCTAAGTGGAAATACCCTTTGAAAAGGTGAGTATAGACATTGTTGGGCCTCTGGACCCCAAGACTGCTCTAGGCAACTGGTTTGTCCTGGTCTTGTTCAACCATGTCACTGGGTACCCTGAGGTCATTCCTCTGACTACAGTGGCTGCACCTGCAGTGGCCAGAGCACCAATGGGGTCATTCACTTAAGTGAATTTCCCCAAGGAGGTAGTGTGTGTGCACTAAATTCATGTCTGACTACATTAAGTCTTGGCATATGCAAAGTTTTGACTATGACGAAGTAATTTCAGTAATTCTGCATTACGCTTTGATACAGAATTACCGATAATTACGCGATTACTCCTAGTTGCGTAATTAAGAGTCATTTGGAGAAAAAGCCTACCACGAGAGCCTCTCGTGCTCACTCGCTCTTCGTGTTCTGCTGCATTTAGTGCTGCTACTTAGCTTCACGGGCATTTTGGATACAAAGGTGCATTTTTTACTAGGAAAGTAGTGCTAAATGCAAGTAGAAAGTTGGGGGAAATCCCTATCCCCAGAGCACATTTAGCGAGCGCAAGCAGCTGCTTACACTCAATATTTGTGTTCTGTTGCATTTAGCTCTATTTCTTAGTGCAAAATGTATTCTCACATCAATTTTGGAGGCAAGGGGGCATTTCTACCCTAAGAAATAGTACTTAATGCAGAAATACTGCTCTTGAGTAATTCAAGCATAATCTTGCAAAATTCTTAGGTAATTTTACGTGATTACACTACATAGAATTACCACCCTTAATGAAGTCCATGTGGGAAGAGTGTGGGGTAACCTATAAGTTCTCCACACCATACCACCCCCAGACTAATGAGTTTGTTGAAAGAATCAACAAGACCCTAAAGGGCTTGACCATGGGCCTACCAGAACCCATGAGGCATAAGAGGGATGTCCTCTTGGCATGTCTGTTCTTTTCATACAGGAAGGTGCCTCTGATGGGAGTGGGATTCAGTCCCTTTGAACTTCTATTTGGCCATCCTGTATATGGACCTCTCAGTCTTGTAAAGGTGAGTTGGGAGCAAGCGCCCAAGAAACCCCTCAGGAAGTAGTGTGCAACTTGTTAGCTCTCCAGTCTTAGGTGAAGCACTTCTGGAAAGAAGTCACTGAGATCTTGGAGACCAGTCAGGAATTCATGAAGCGCTGGTATGACCAGAAGGCAACTCTGGTGGAGTATAAGCCTCACTAGAAAGTATGGGTGGTAGACCCTGTGTAGCCCTGGGACTTAAAGTAGAGGTGGACCAGGCCCTATGAGGTCAAAAAGCAGAAAGAGGAAGCCACCTACCTGGTGGAACTCAAGAAACCTAGGAACCCCTTAACCCCTTTGCTGCTTCTGTCGGCCACTGGCCATCGCGAGCACTACCTCCGTAGTGCTGCGCATGTCCGTTGGCCGACGCGGCCCCACCCACTCAATAAAACCGCGTCACCGCGGCGGAATTGCCGCCGCGGTTAAGAGCCCTTAAGAGAACCTCCTCAAGTACCACTTTGAGAGATGAAGGAAGTGGCCCTCAAGGGCCACTCGGGTTTCTTACAACCACCTGCTATGCCTTCCCAAGAATGAAGAGTCGGTCAGACAGTAGAGAATACAAACATACATTTTATTAGCAATACTCTGCAGAGGAGTCCAATCTGACCTGCACCCTAAGATGTCTACAGAGGGACTGACCCCCCAACAGTCAGCAGTGAGTAATCATTCTTCCCAAGAAGCCTCCAACCACGCCCACAATGGAAAGTTACCGGCCTGAGCCGAACATGAACAAAGAAGGCACAGAAGGATGGGCTACCCCCTGCCAGATGGGTACATGCTATCTGCAACTCAAGGTCTCGCTGAGTCTCAGCGTCTCCTAACGTGGGAGCAGAACTACACACTTAGATAGGTATGCGAGGGCAGAATGGCCTATTCATTAGTAAGTCAGGAAACAGCCTTTAGCAGAAGAGAAAATAATAACTAAATACAATGTTGTGCTGAGGCAAGCAATACGAGTAATGAGGCCTAGTTCATACACAGCCTAAGCAGCCTAACAGGGATTACGAAATACAAAATGGAGTCGCACTGGCTAACTACAGGAAAGCTTGCACGTTGCAGGGATAACTCAGTGGGTTGCATAACATGAATACAAATGGCATCTATTTAGCCACACACTGCTAACCTAATATAGCATGAAACGAGTGCTTGGCAGGAATGGGATTTTCAAACCTAACAGAGAGGTCCGAGGTCACTATGCTTTTGGTGACAGTTGATGGTGAGGAGGAGGAGGAGAGTGAGCCCCTCCCAAACCTTTTGTCTTCCAAGGAGCAAGATAGGTCAGTGGAAGGAGTTGTCCCCTTCCCTCCTCAAGCCCCAGAACAATAGAGGAACCTTTGCCACTTGTTGGGGCAGTTTGCCTCTCTTTTCCTACCAAACCCAGGGCTCACCAATTGGTGTACCTACGAAAGACACATGTGGAATAGCATATCTGTGAAGAACACAATTTATGGTTTATCTTACATGGTAAGATCCAATGTTAAGGATGAGGTGTCAAAGATGTTGAATTTGAGGGTGATTGAGCCCTCCTGCTCAGGGTTACTGGTACCTAAGGCTGCCCCATAGGGTACCACTTCAGAACTGCAGTATGTGTGAAAAACAGAGGTCTCAATTCAGTCACTAAGACTCATGCTAACTCCATCTCCAGAGCTGATGAGCTCATTGATCGGTTGGGAGCTACCAAGTTCATGAGTACCTTTAATCTTAGATTAGGGTACTGGCAGATTGCCTTAACAGAAGGGGCGGAGGAGAAGTGAGCATTCTCCAAGCCTGAGGGCCACTTTCACTTTAGAGTGATGCCCTTTCGATTAAATAATGCCCCTTTTACATTCCAGAGGTTAGTCAACCGGGTCCTAGCTGGGTTGAAGGACTTCAGTACTGCCTACCTAGATGACACTGATGTCTTCAGCTTTAGCTGGGATGACCACCCGCAACACTTCTGAGCAGTACGCCAGGCCCTGCAAAAGGCAAACCAGACTGTGAGGGTCAGTAAGGGCCAGATAGGGCAGAGCTGAGTTGTGTACTTGGGCCACCAAGTTTGTGGGGGCAAAGTACAGCCTCTCTGGCTCAAGATAGAGACCATCCTGGCTGCGGAACACCTAAGATCCAGACTAAGGTGAGAGCCTTTTTAGGCCCTACCGAATATTACAGGAGATTTGCTAAGGAGTTTGTCACCATTGTTGCCCCCTTAACTGAGCTCAATTCCAAAAAGCAGCCCAAGAAGGTGATCTGGATGGAGGTATGCAAGAAGGTATTCAATACCCTGAAAGGAAGCCATGTGCACAGCACCAGTGCTCAAGGCACCTAACTTCTCCAAAATATTAGTGGTGCAGTCTGATGCTTGAGAGCAAGGGATTGGGCATGCCATCTCACAGCTAAACAATGAAGGTTTGGACCAACTAGTAGCCTTCATCAGTAGGAGGCTATTTTCCATGGAACAAAGGGGGAGTGCAATAGAAAGGGAAGCCTTTGCAGTGGTCTAGGCACTGTTGACATTGAGATCATACATGTTTAGGACTCACTTCCTGGCTCAGAAGACCACAGACCCCTCTAATGTCTGGTGCAGATTGAGGGTGAAAAACCAAAACTCGTGAGGTGGTCAAGCTCCCTTAAGGGAATGGACTTTATTGTGTTAACATCACCCTGGGACTGACCATGCCAATTCTGATAGTCCTTACATGTTATCCTGCCTTCGCTATGAGAACTCCCTTGAGGGCGGGTAGTTCTCCTCTGTTTCTACTGGGTGGTGGGGGCATGTTGGAAATTAACATGTCTTGTGTAGTATTCCCCAACATTTTTGCCTTTAGTGCCCTATCTTCATTCTGAACCCATTTTGTTGGCATTAGAACTCTGCAGACTTTTCTTCCCCCTACCAGTGGTAAAGGGCTTGTGCTCTCCTAAACAAACATGGTAAAATTGGTGTACACCCAATTGCCACATTTAATTTACTTATAAGTCCCTTGTAAATGGTAGTACCTGCACCCAGGGCCTGTAAATTAAATGTTGCAAGTGGGCTGCAACACTCATTATGCTACCCAGTACAGTAGCCCTATCAAACGTGTCTCAGGCTTCCACTGCAGCCTGTAGTGCAGTTTTAAACTGCAATTTCAACCTGGCTAATAAAACGTTTGCCAGGCCCAAACATTCCTTTGTAAAACTTATAAGTCACGCCTAAGGTAGGACCTAAACACTTATAAGGATGCGTGCATGGTATTTAATGCATACCACATGTATACTTAAGTTTTACATGTTCTGACAGTGAATAAGTCCTAATGTCGTTTTTCACTGTAGCAAGACTACCTCTCCCATAGACTAAAACTGGGCTACCTTATCACACTTAATAAGTGATAACTTCAGTTTGGGAGCAGATAGAGAAATACTTATTCCACTCATTTGAATTGTTAGTTAAAATCCTGTTTAATGGTAAAGTCAGATTTTAACTTACTATTCTAAAAAGGCCACTTTTAGAAACTTGGTATTTTCCTGCCTAAACCAAACATTCCTTTCTGGCAGTGTCCAGGATCACATGACTGCAAATGGCTTTTCTGTGGTGTGATGTGTATTCCTTCCAGGCAGTGGGCAAAAGGTCCTTGGTGTGGAATAGGGTGTTCCTCTCCCATGCAGGATGGCCTTGGGGGTTGTACCCTTCCTGATATTAAAAGGGGAAGCCTGAGGGCTGTTCCTATGCCTTTTCTGATTTCTGAAGCTGACTGCCCTGTCACTGGCAGTTGCAACTCAAATCTCACTAACAAATGCAGCTAATAACGATGTCTGCTTGCCTTTTTTCCCCTTGGACAGATTGGAGCCATACCCAGGGGATGGGGAATAACTGACCAAAACCAGTTTAGGGGTAAAAAAAAGAGGGACCCCCTACACACAAGAAGGAACACTGAATCTGCTTGCCTTGAACCCAGGGAACCAGAAGTGACTCCAAGGGTCAGTTGCATGA
Source organism: Calotriton arnoldi (assembly GCA_963921515.1). Classification (NCBI taxonomy): domain Eukaryota; kingdom Metazoa; phylum Chordata; class Amphibia; order Caudata; family Salamandridae; genus Calotriton; species Calotriton arnoldi. Next base: position 84,155 of record CAWUFW010009873.1, read on the forward strand.
CCTCTGTTTGAGCTTATGGTACGCAAAAAGCTTTCAGAGGCCTTCCCAGCAACTGCCCAGCTGACCAACATCAACTGGACCTGCCTCAGCCCTGCTATGGACCTCTGCTGGAGTGAGCCCTGACCAACCAAGAGGTGTCTTCTCAGGTCCTGGACCCTTAGCTGGTGTCAGAGTGTACTCCTCCAACCTACAAATTGCAATAACTAGACTCAGGTAAAAAATACAGAAGTTCTGGGCTCCTTGCAACCACAAATGACTGCCAGCGTCCCCCCCAACTCAAAGCTCTGACGACGACCTGCTCTTTGCACCGACAGCAATCTCCTCACAGCTGTTGCCATCACAAACTCTGGCTGAGGCTCCTCCCATGAAATTGGACTGTGTGAGATGGTAAACTTCCCACCGGGACCAACCTAGCCCCTGTCCCCAACTCGTGCCCCATCGCTGTCAGCCTGAACTTGGGACTTTTACCTGGTCAAATGCAACCAGATAACTGTGAATGGCGCTTTATGCTTTTTTGAGCTATTTTTGCCTGAAACTTTAAAAAATCATAACCCCGGTTCTACTTATTGGATTTTTGAAATGTTGGTGTCAATTTATGTATCAAAATGTGCTAATTTACTTACTTATTTGTCTAAATTGGTTTGGGATTATTCTTTTGTTGAATTTTCTCTTTATTACTGTTTGAGTGCTGCATCTATACGTTTCACATTGCCTCTAAGTTAAGCCTGACTACTTTGGGCCAAACTACCAGAGGGATAAGCACAGGTTTATTTTTTTACTTTAATGGTTCACTCTGACATGGATTGTTTTTATTATTTCTGGTGGGGTCTCACCCTCCCAACTATTACTCCAATTTCTTACAGAGAACCATTATTATTACATGTGAATGTTTTGTTCATGTTGCATTGCATATTCCTCATTTTATTTTCATCACTGCTGCCTTATGTTGGCAGTCACACCCTCTTGATTAAAATATTAAATAATCAAACCATACCCTCAATAATGCAGTGTTTTTTAGTGAACATTTATAAATTCATTTTCTTTTTTCCTCATGAAGAATCGAAATGTTAGAACCCAGTTATTTTTAATACATCAAATGTGTTCTGTATAATTTTCAAAACATATGCAGTTCACTGGAGCAAAAGTGCTGTGCTGTTTGTTTTTTGAGCTAAAAGGAAATGAAATTCATTTCTAAGTTTGTGTTTGACATTTTCCATAACATTGCAAAGTTCCTAACAACAAGAGTATTTTATCAGTGTACTATATGCTAATTTAAAAATATACTCCAGATATGAGATTTGTTCCCAATCAAAGAGAGATGCTGAATTTTATAAATTCAGGGAGTTAATATAGATGTCCTAGGATTACAATCCATTTTGACCTGTCGTTCTATAACCATTTTTAAGTACTGAGGGGATCAGGGGAGGGTCACATATTGACTCGAATGCGTTTTGACTTAACCCCTCATCTCATCGGGAGAAACACAACAGCATGGCAATATGCGATTATGTGATAATGGAAACAGCATGGCTTGTCTTGACTGTGGGGTTTTAATTGATGGCACGGTCGGGAATGTCCACCAGTATACACTTCGGATTAGAATGACATTTGTACTCAATGTCTGACTGGAAGAACCTACCTGGACAAGTTTTTTTTGGGCTGGACATGAGTGGCTTGTCAGTGGCTCTTCAGTTGCAATAATGACAATGCGGATGTACACGAGAATCACTAACTCGAACCCATCCATGTATTTGTTGATTGTACACTATCCTCTAGTCCTTTACTTGCTGGTTTTGTAGTGTTCCATTGGGCTGCTCTATGCTGACCTGTCCTTTTTATGTATCTAGGGATGATTGAAGGCTCAACAGCTTCTACTGACTGAAAGGCTCAGTTATGATGTTGCATGGTCCAACAGCAGGAAACAGAATAAGTCAACAAGGAAGAAATGAATGGCTCAACAGTAAGGGGCTCAGTTACTGAGCGCTGGTTGCGTTGCTCAAATGTCAGGGGTGTACTAGAGTGAAATTCAATGAATTCAATTCAACGAAACCTGTTGAAATGAATGACTGAAGAGATGACCACTTGCTGGCTTAGCACTGTCTCCTGTGTATGAACAGTCTTTGAACTCTGTGCCAAAAGGTCAAATCTAACTGCAACTCCGTAGTAAGAAACTGGGAAATTTAAGAGTTGAGAGGGGTGGAAGTCTTATTCAAATAATAAAAGCATTCTTTGTCAGGATGAACAGCAAAAGCCACTAAATAAACCTGTGCTTAACCCTCTGGTAGTTTGGCAAAAAAGAAGTCAGACTTAACTTAGAGGCAATGTGTATTTATGCAACACTCAAACAGTAATAAAGTGAAAACACAATACCCCAAAAAATCCCACATCAATTTATAAAAACAGAATTATTTCAGTAAGTAAAATGACACCTAAACAATAAAGATTCAATAATTAGAACCTGTGAAATTAGTTTTTAAAGGTTTTAGGTAAAAGTAGCGTCAAAAGCATAAAGCACCAACTGTGGTTATCGGGTCACTCTGGACCGGGACTAAGTCACAAGTACTGGCTTGAGATGCAGCATAGGCCAGGTACAGGACCGAGTTTGGCTCTCTGGGAGTTGTACCTTTAAGTCCTTGGTGTTGCAATGCTAGGTCCTGCTTTGTTCTGCCCCATGCTACACTGGTTCCTGTGAAGCCACTGATCCAGGTGATGCAGCGCGTACAATAAAAACTATTCTCCTCCTAGGTTACTTATAGGTCATCAAGGGGCAAACTATATTTCTCATATCCACATGACGATGGGGCCCATAAACATCGTCTAACACACACGCACACTCCTGGATTTCCTTTACACCTTTGTGAAATTTTGTACTCCTAGGAGAAGCATGAGAACTAAATGGAGAACACCATTTTATGTACCGCTGGAAGAGCCAGGATATCTTATTACCTTATTTTGTCCCTTTCTTTTATTTATTTCTTAAGATATTCCTGCTTATTGTTTGTCGATGAATCATTCATTTAAGAAATTAGTTCATAGTGATTAAGACCAGCTGAATCACAATAACCAATTACTTATGTCACAATCATTTAGGAAAATAACCACTGAGTCATTTTGGGTTTAAAGAATCTTAAATTTTATATAAATTTTAAAGCATGAAAAGAATTTTAATACTTTATTCAATTATTCATTCTTAAATTCACAATTTTATTAAGCATAATCAATTTATTGCAGAAAGGAAATTTTGTCATGAAGCCAAAACCCTAATTACCTGCCTAGCTTCCTAATTTAGCCTAATGTTTTCTAACCTAAGTTAGGAATTAGAATTAGCCTGATTCTCATACTCAACTGTAAAATTAAGACAGCAACAGCAACTTCAGCTCGTCAGCATCAGCTACCTGCAACCCGTCTCCTCTAACAGTCTTTCAGCATCTCCCGCTCAGTAAGGGATCGATCAGGACCACCCAGCACTGGAAGCCATCAACACGACTCTTCAACTCCTCTCCTGACTGTGACTGCAACCACGACTGACATCAACTCTCTTGACTGGAACTCTGACCCCCTCCCACTAAGAGTAGGCCCTCTTATACCCTAATTCTAACTTTGCTAACTAACTGTTGCAACATTAATATCACGCTTTTCTTTCATTGGTCCATGCATGTCAGCTTATTCATTCTTTAATCAAGTTCTCTTGGATTCAAGGGTCCTTGGATCATTTCCTTTCCCATACGCTTAAACATTTCCATCCGATTCGATCAGTTCATTTGTAACTTCTTTCGACACATTCGAGAACTCCGCAGTCATTGTCCTTTCTCTTAGACTTGTTTCCCACGGGCTCTCTGCTGATCATCATGGCACACTATCAGTTCAATTAGGTCACACCAGCCTTGACCATTTCTTGCATCCTAGCCTCTCAGAGACATCACGAGGTTCCGGATTTCTCCAATTTCATCCCGTACCACGTGTCCCCTTGCGCCTGCGCACATCTTCCCACTGGCGGCCATTTTATATCGCCACTCGGTTATACTTTAGAAGCACTAATTTGAGGCAAACAAAACATAATTAAAATAGAGAAAAATATCCCTTTCGTTTCCCTCCCGTCTACGTACCCCAATTAGTTGTTACCTAGCAGAAAGCAACACTCAAGCTGTTCCTTACTTACCATCACTATTTGTTTTTGCAACGACACATTTTATTTCTATGAAGCACAACAACATGCATTTATTTTTATTAGTACGCATTTATTTTTACGTTATAATTAGACACACGGACATCCATTAATAGATTATTTAGCACATACATTGGCATATTACCATTCCCACACATACAGTGTTGATTAATACATTTAAACGAACATTTTATTAATAATTTATAAAATTTGTTAGGGGTTAAATTTTTTATTTTTCCTGCTCCATCAATCCCCCTTTGGTGATTTTTAAATCACCACATAAAACCCAAGTCATACTTCTTTTCAGGCAGCATGTCTTTCATCCTTTGCTTTCTGTTATTTATACATCTGTTTCTTCTTCATCTTGCCTTTTAGTCTCTTTATACATGCTTTCTTTCATTTTCTCCAACTCAATTTCACCCATTTCTCTCTCTCTTTCTCTCATTATTCTGTTATTTCTTCTTATCTTATTCTGTCTTACTTTTCTCTTTATACATGTTATTACTATTTTCAACATCATGGCTAATAATATTACTATAGTTGCTACTATTATAACTTTCCCTATCACTAGTCTACTCATCCTAGTTAACCAATTCGCTACTGAGGAAAACCCTCTACCAAGTTTTCCCAAAACACTTTCAACCTCCAGTGGAACTAATTCTTTGTGCAAACTTGTAATATTTGTAATATACTTCTGTATATTTTCACTGTTATCAGGAATGTAAGTACAACAATGTTGGACTTTCAACATTCCACAGACTCCACCCTCTTTTGCCAAAAGAATATCAAGGGCAAGCCGATTTTGCATCACCATAGCTCTCATGGCAACCATTTCGGTATTTACCATTAAGAACCCTCCCGCAGTATCTGTAGACAAACGATCTACTACTGTGGATAACTTCCGAATTTTAAATGCATTCAAAGATATTCCCACTGCTGGTATCAATGCCCCAAAAATATCACCTACAATTTCTGAAAAACTTTCCCTCTTTCTACGTGTAAATCTATTAATCATCTTGTATGTTCCCTTTTCTTCTCTGTCCATGTGAATTTTTTTGGAAAGACCAGGCCTACATAGCAAGTTCCATACCAATGGTCCGGTAACCTGTAATAAGCTCTATTCCCACAAACATAATAGATACCTGGAAATATTGGGTCCTTTCCACCTTTGAATCCCCAACCTCCCAGAATTTGATAATTGTCATGGCAGATACTGGAACCTACAAAGTAATTGTCATAGACTGTCTTATTTCTCCTAATGCACAACTTTCCTGTTTGCGGCCAGTCTAATGTCATTGCTGCATTTATCTTTTTCCCTTCATGATTTCCTTCCTCAAACGTCCATAAGCGTTTTCCTTCCTCTTTTATTGCTTCTTTCTGAAATTTCATTCTTCTTTCTTCAACCATTTCTAAAAATACTTTTTCTTCTTTCTTTAACTCACAGGTAAGGTTGTTACTAACTATTTCTTCTAACGTTAATTTTCTATGTTCTAAAAAGAATTCTCCTAAAACCTTTGCTGGTTTTACTTTGTTAAGTTCTGGTACTACTGGAATGTTTGCAAAAATCTTATCTATATCAGTATAATAAGATTCTAATCTACCTGTTTTATAAAATAAACTCGCTATTACACTACATGTTATTCCATAAGTCAGAGGTAGGTGATGATAAGTCACACCTTCTGATACTGATGCAGGCAATTGCATACAAACATAACAATCTCTTACGTCCATTGTTTCTACGTACTCATACAACAACTTTGTAAAAACATTCTTTGAGAAATCTGTTACTGACCTATCCTTATGCAACTCTGCACTACTTCTTAAAATAACTGGTTCTTTAATACTAGTTTCTTTTTCTGGTTTAGTATCATTCTTTGCTTCTATCACAGCTACACTAATAGGAATTGTGATTGCTAAAACTATCCATATGGTCATTAATAACCCTGTACAAAAGCAGCACATTTTGCACCATCTCTTTATAAATGCACATTTATCTCTTCTATCCCTATTATTTTCCATTTTTCTTTTTCTATTTGTTAAGTTTCAGAAAATTGTGTCACTACACCTCAGAAATGACTTAGATGCCACTCTGCTTTCAAAAAGTCTTTGCTTGGTCTTTCTTTAATTCTCTCCAGAATTCTTTCGTTGTCACATCCGGTGATTTGTCACATCCAGTAAAATTGTCACGTCCGGCAGAAGCACTATAAGTCTTCACTTCAGTTTTGTTGCATCTCACCTTTTCCCATCCGACTTCTCAGTCTCTGGTTTCCGTGAGTGTTTTCTTCTTCTTCTTTGTAATCAGTTAGTGCAATATACAGCCACTCAGGTGACTTAAATTTTGAATTCACTTTCTTTGTCCTTTTGGACTTTTGTAATCTTTTTCCACTGGGTTTTTCTTGTTCCTTTTGACTTGTTACTTCATTTACTTGTTCAGCACCTTCGTCTTCCGCTCTTATTATTCTATATCTCAATTTTCTTACATAGCTGTTGGGCCAATTATCTCCTTTTCTTGGCCTTTTGACCTCACCTTCTCTTTCTTCTCTTTCCGATTTCCAATTTCTTTTTCTTGATTCAGTCTTTGCTTTTTCCTCTCCTCCACTTTCTTCTGTTTCTGTTTCAACTGTTTCACTATTGTCTCTTATTTTGAAACTTATAATCTCGTCATCTCCTACTGGTGGATCTGTCTTCTCCTTTTTGTTTTCCCTTATTACTGTCCCTCCTCGGGGTTCTTCCGATTTGGTGTTTTTCTCCTTTTCTGTTTCTAAATTTCCCTGTTCTCCTGTTTCTCTATCTATCCCTATTGCTCCTCGGGGTTCTTCTCGATTTTCTAACCTTTTGTGTACTTCTTTCCCTACTTCATCTATTAATATTGTTTCTGAAGGAGTTCCACCATAACTTGTACCTGGTTGTTCATCTAACTCAATTTCTTGCTCAGTTTCTTCTCTAATTGGTTTATAACCCCAAGTTTTCCTTAGGAATTCTTTACGGTTTTCAATTGAATCATCAGAGTCTGAAGTTGTGTCAGATATTTCCAGATGTCGACTTACAGGTCGATCTTCAAATTCTGGAATTTCTGAATTTCTTTCTTCTTCTTCTTCTTCCTCTTCTTCTCTAGAGGTACTTGCAGTTGGGGTTTCCAGATGTCGACTTTCAGGTCGATCTTCAAGTTCTGGCACCCTTTCTTTTATCTTGGTTGTCCCAGCCGTTAAACTTTTATCCCACACTTCCAGACGCCGACTCACATGTCGATCTGTAGGTTCTGGAATTCTGATTGTGTGGCTGGCATGAACCCAGTTCTTCACTCCTGCACACTTGACAGCAGTCGTTGTCACTAGGATTACCTGTCTTGGCTCATCCCAACGCGGAACTAGACAGTTTCTTCTCTTGTGGACTTTTATGCGGACCCAGTCTCCTGGATTCAAGTCGTGGGCTGGTTTTCTTTCAAGAGTGGTCGCATCCGGTCCAACCTGATGAAACACAGAATGCACCACATCAGCCAGTCCCTTGCAATAATCCAGTACTAGATCATCAGTTATAGTTAATAACTTGTTGACGGGTACGTGTGCTTGTCTCATTGCTCGTCCCATGATCATCTCATGAGGACTGAGTCCCGTTTTCTTTTCAGGGATGCTTCTGATGGTCATCAGAACAAGAGGCAGTGCATCCGGCCATTTGAGTCCTGTAGCTTGACACATTTTTCCTAATCTGTTTTTAATTGTTCCATTAATCTGCTCTACTACCCCAGAAGCCTCTGGTCTGTAAGCACAATGTAGTTTTTGTTTAATACTCAGAGCTTCACAAATCAATTGGATCAACTCATTTTGGAAATGTGTTCCTCTATCTGTCTCAACCGTGACTGGAAAACCATACCTTGGAATGAACTCTCGCAGCATAAGTTTTGCCACCGTTGTTCCATCATTCCTTCTTGTGGGGTATGCTTCCACCCAACGAGAGAACAAACAGACGACCACTAGAACATATCTTAATCTGTTACTAGGGGGCATCTCAATAAAGTCCATCTGTATTCTTGTGAATGGACCTCCTTCTCGTCCTATTGTTCCTAGACTCACTACGGTTTTTCTTCCTGGGTTAAACTGTTGACAAATAAGACATCTTTGACAAAGACTTTCAGCAATGGCTCTGAATTTTGGGTTATACCAGGTCTGTCTAAAAAGTCTGATCATTGCATCTCTCCCAATATGAGCTTGTCCATGGTACATCCGTGCCATGTCTGCAATCATGCTATCAGGCATAACTGGTCTTTCATCTCTGTATACCCACACACCATTATTTTCCTGTCTTCTACATCCTGCTTTTATCCAGTAATCTTTTTCCTCATCTCTTGCTGTTTCTTGTAACTGCCTTACTTCATCCCATGTTTCGACAGTATTAGTGAAAAGCAAAGGACAAGAGACATGCTCCCTTTCTCTATTTTTGTTCAGGGACGCCATGTTTTCCGCACAATATCTAGCGATCTCATCAGCATAATTATTGCCGACCGCTATGTAGTCTTCGTTTTTCTTATGCGCCTTGCACTTCACTACAGCTATTTGTTTAGGCAACTGTATCGCCTCAAGCAGTTTTTTAACATACTCTCCATTTCTGATAGGTGTTCCTGCAGATGTCAAAAATCCTCTTTGTGACCAAATCTGACCAAAGTCATGTACGATGCCGAAACCATATTGGCTATCGGTCACAATCGTGATTCGTACATTTTTCCCCAATTTACATGCTTGAATCAAAGCAATTAGTTCCGCAACTTGGGCAGACCTAACTCCTTTCAGACAAGACGCTTCCATCACAGTTGCCACTGTGCATACTGCGTAAGCTGCGCTTAACACTCCTTCTTTTGTGCGTAAACATGAACCATCTACAAACATGACATAATCCGATTCCTTTAAGGGTTCATCTTTTATGTCAGCTCTTGGTTTTGTGCAATATTCCAGCACATTCAGACAATCATGATCTACTTCGTCTTGTTCAATTATACTCTCTTCATCCGGCAATGATGTAGAAGGATTTACATTTATGCATCTATCTATGGTCACATTTTCAGCACTCAAGATGACTTTTTCGTACTTAGTCAGCCGACTATGTGTCATGTACTGTGTTTTTGTTCTTGTCAAAAGAATTTCTACTGAATGGGGAACATATACTCTCAGTGGATACCCCATCACTATACCTTCACTTTGTTCCAGACTTACACAAGTAGCAGCAACCGCTTTCAGACATCCAGGCAATGCTTTTGCTATAGGATCTAGAACAGCTGAAAAGTAAGCGATTGGCCTCTTCATGGTCCCGTGTTTTTGTACCAGTACTGAAAATGCACATCCATCTCTTTCACTGCAGTACAACTCAAAATCCTTCTCATAATCAGGCATGCCTAAAGCAGGGGCCTCACACAGTTTCTTTTTCAATTCTTTGAAAGATTTCATTTCTTCTTTGTTTAACTCAAAAGGGTCTTTTACATCTTTCTTTGTCAATTTTTGTAAGGGTTTTGCAATCAAAGAAAATCCACTTATCCACTGTCGACAATATCCAACCATTCCCAAAAACATTCTTACCTCTCTTTGAGTCATTGGTGCTCTCATTCCTTGAATCATTCTTACTCTTTCTGTCGCTATTTTCCGCACTCCTTTCTCAATTTTATGCCCTAAATACTGGACTTCTTTCTGACAAAACTGTAATTTTGAAGGAGACACTTTATGTCCTCTTTTCTCCAAATGGTTCAGTAAAGCAATTGTGTCACTTACACATGCTTCTTTGGTTTTCGATGCCACCAATAGGTCATCGATATACTGCACCATCACTGATTTTTCTGGCATCTTCAAATCTTCCAGAGATTTCTTTAGAATCTGATTAAAAATTGAGGGGCTTTCTGTATACCCCTGCGGAATTCGGCACCATGCCAAAATACGCTCTCCGAAACGGAATGCAAATAATGGCTGGCTATCTGGATGCAAAGGAATAGAGAAAAATGCGTGACACAAATCTATCACAGTGTACCACTCAGCTTCATGCGGGATTTGATATAGAATCACTGCAGGGTTTGGCACTATTGGACAACATGGTACAACTATTTTGTTTATCTTTCTCAAATCCTGTACTATTCTATATGTTCCATTTGGCTTTTTCAGTCCCATAATAGGTGAATTACATGGACTGCTCATGATCTCTTTCAGAATTCCCTGTTCAATCATCTTATTTATCACAGGAGTTATTCCTTCAATTATTTCTGGAGTTAATTTGTACTGTGGCGTGTTTGGATAAATTATCCCTTCTTTCACTGTCACTTTTACAGGATCAACTTCTCTCATTAACCCAATGTCTTCTCCTGTAAAATCCCACACACTTTCTTTTACAGCACTTTTTAGTTCTTCTGGAAGTTTTTCTGCATCAAATGCAGGAAACAAACCATTCGCTTCAGGTTCTTGATTCATCAAAGTTACTTTGTACAAAACATCTTCATCTGAAGTCTGAAAACCTATTCCATCTGGCGTACAATAAATTGTGCAATTCATTTTACACAAAAGGTCACGACCTAAAAGATTTACAGGACTACAATCGCACACTACAAATTTATGCATTTTGCTAAAAGAACCAATTTTTACTTCTACCAATTCAGTAAGTGGGGTTTTAATCTGCTGATTGGCTACTCCTACCACTTGGATGTATTCACCTGAGAGAGGAAGGTTCGGAATTTCCACTGATCTAACAGTAGAACGGGTAGCTCCAGTATCGACAAGGAATGTTACGTTTGCACCATTCACTTCTCCATCCACAAAGGGACCAGACTGATCTACCTCTAGAGTTGCGCCAAGCACACACTCTTTCCCCTCTCCTGCGCACCGTCAGAAACTTTCATCCGGGTCATCCTCACTCTGACGCAACCAATACTGAGAAATGTTAGCTGCTCGCGGCAACTGTGTTACCTGCTCTCCTCCGTAGAATCCTGTTTCTGTACTGTATCTTTGCTGGTTAACAGTGTTGGGAAGTGGTGGTTGTGGCACCTGACTTTGTTGAACAACTACCTCATTCTGCACCTGTGGAGTTAATGATTGATGTTCCGGATTAGGTTTAGGTGGGAACTTACACTCATTTCTCCAATGCCCTAATTTTCCGCAATTATGACATGGCCATTTCTTCTTTGCCTCTTCTAGACTCACTTGTCCTTTTCCTTTACCTATGTTTGGTCGCATCTTATTCTGTCCTGATTCGTTTCCATTATTATTGTCCAATTGGGCTTCTTGTTTCTCTGCCACTTTCACTTGTGCCCACATTGCCTTTTCTTTCAATTTACGCTGTTTACTCTCTATTTCATCACTACAATACTTAGCATACCTCAGCACCTCATCTACACTTCCATTCTGCCAGTTTATCATATGTTGCTTAATCATATCGCTTATTTCTTGTTTCAGGCCAAACACAAATCGGTATACAAAATGACTCATGTCCTTTTCACTCAATTCCTCATAACCGCTATACTGCTTGAAAACCAATAACAAACGCTCATAATATGCATGTACAGACTCCTTACTTTCCTGTGTAGTTCTATCAATCTTAACCCAATCTGTCTCTTTGGGAGGAATCTTATTCTTCAAAAAGGTAATCACCTTGTCGTATTTCTTCATCACATCTGGTCCTGGAGCTCCTGTCTTAGGATCTCTTGGATATTCTGTAGTTGGCCAGTCAACTGTAATCTTACATTCTGACCACAGATCCGTTGGTACCACTATGTCAAACAATCCATCCAAATCTATCCACAACACTTTTGAGACCTTTACAAACCTTTCTACCTGTCGGTACCATTCAACTGGCTTCTCTCTTAGTTTTGGAAAGTCATTTGTAAATGACAGGATGTCCTGCCTAGTCCATGGAACATGCACGTAACTACCACCTGGAGTTTCTCTCATAGGGTATTCTTTAACAACAGGTTCTTTTTCTGTTATCATAAAAGCCAATGAACCTTTGTCTATACTTTTCTCATTCTTCTTTGTCCATCTAACCTTCCATCTGTCCACATCACCCCATTTTCTCAACAAAACAATCAACTCTTTTATCTGTGTCAGCCTTCCTGCTGTATTCAAATTTTCAATATCTTTTTCACAAAAATCTACTCTGTATGGTTTCTGCAATGTTTTTACTTTTGCAAAATCTATTCCAATCTCACTAGCCACTTCTTCTAGTTTGTCATGTAAATTCTTTGCCCTCCATGTTATACTTTTGCACAGAAACATTATTTCATCATCCTGATAATTTTTTATCTTTTCAGTACCAATCGTTCCTAGTATTAATTCTTCCATGTCAATTTTCAATCTGATCACATCTAATGGTTTTTCTTCCGTTTCTTTTATTTTAAAAGCTTTCATCCACTCATTTAACTCATCAGGAGTCGGACCTATGGGAGTACTATTTATTTCTGTCCAATTTCCACTCTTTTCAGGTGTCACTGTTGCAGATTCAGTTACCATAGGTATTTTCCTACCGTTACACTCATTTACTGTCAAATTTTCAGGTGGACTTGGTCTGTAAACACTAGCCAAATTGCTTGTACCTGGACTTGTTTCCATTCTTTCCTTTTCTCTCTGAAATTGTGAACTCAAGGGAATCACCAAGGATCGCTCATCAATTTTCTGATTCTCAAAAACTGGTATTACTGGACCTATTGTTACAGGCACAGTAACTGCTTCCATATTTTTCGTTAATTCTCTAATTTTCTCAGTTAGTTCTTTTGTTGTCCTTGCCAATTCACTTGCATTGTCGCTTTCTATTCCCTCATTTTGAGAAGCTCTCATTTGTTCTTGTGACCTATTTACTTCATTTCTCTTTTCCGGACTTTTATTTCGCATAGTCTCTATTGGTGGCGCATTTGGTGTCACCACTGTAGAACTCTGCTGATACGGAGGTGGATTTCTATTTAAAATATCTTCCAGCAACTCGTCATCCGTTTCGCTCTCATGCATATACTTTTCTCTCTCTATATGTTTCTTTTTCTCAGTCCGTTTTTTCTTTGTCCCCTCCTCAACTGTAAAAGCTGGAAACAAACCTCCTGTCATGTTAGCACATCTCCATCGTTTTATTCTGTCCTCATGATTCATTCCCCACAATCTTCCGGGCACAAACTCATAACCTTTCATTCCTCTGAACCTTTCTCGCTCGTACATCTCATCTTCCCATTCTGTTAAAGCCTCAAACTGTGTCGGTCTAGGTCTAGGTTCCAATTTAAACATTTTTTCTCTTAGATTCCGTAAAACCGCTACATTAAAAGAACCATTTTCAGGAAAAGCCAATGCTCCATCATTCTTTGTATATTTTACCCAATTGTCCAACCATATGCACGTATGATATCCATATTTCAGCATCATATGTGAAGCTGCTGATTTCGGCGGAGGAATTACTTGTCCCTCTCTAGTCACAACCTTTTTGTCTTTCTTAAAGAAATTCTTCAATTTCGTCGTCCATGACGTTCTCTCCCTTTCATACTCGTAATACGGCATGTTTTCTATTTGTTTTCTCTTTACTCTAACGCTGTTTCTGTGTACGGAACTTCGACCAATTACAGCGCGATTCACACTAACGTACCAATCAGAACAATTCCCACCGTCCGCGAACCAACCAATCCTAGCGCGGCACTTTTCTACGTCACTCCTGCTCTGTATTCACGTGACTAGTGCACTAACCAATCCTAGCGCGGCACTTTTCCACGTCACTTCTACTCTTTACCCCTCCTTTACAAAATTTATCGGCAATTTTTTCTTTTCGCTATTTTCTTTGTTAGTTACAACAAATAAACAATTCCATAGTCTGATTCGCTAAACAAAGTGACAGCTTTGTCCTTTTACACAAGAATCCTGCTTTTCCAGTAGGCAGCGCTTACCTCTACCCTACCACAGAATTATTTACTCTCGCCGATAAAGTAGCACTTCCCTCTACCTTACCCTTCTTTCAAACAAACAATTTACTCGTTTCTCTGGGGATAAGACACATGTGGAGACTAGGCTCCTGAGAATTAAGGCCAAAGTTTCACAAGTAAACGTGATTTGCTATTTCATTTACACACTTTTCACACCGAAATCCCTAACATAACACAACCTGCGTTATAACCAAAATGAATTCAGACCGTGTACCAAATTCCATGTGACTTCTCTTGTCACACGTGTTCCACTTCCTACATCCCAGAAGCGTGAAAACTTACATATAACATAACGTGACTCAACATATAGTGTTAGTCATCAAAAAATAATCAATAATCAATAAACAATAATCACTAAACTAATCTATAGAAAACCATAACTCTGCTACCAAGAAATCTGATGCAGCGCGTACAATAAAAACTATTCTCCTCCTAGGTTACTTATAGGTCATCCAGGGGCAAACTATATTTCTCATATCCACATGACGATGGGGCCCATAAACATCGTCTAACACACACGCACACTCCTGGATTTCCTTTACACCTTTGTGAAATTTTGTACTCCTAGGAGAAGCATGAGAACTAAATGGAGAACACCATTTTATGTACCGCTGGAAGAGCCAGGATATCTTATTACCTTATTTTGTCCCTTTCTTTTATTTATTTCTTAAGATATTCCTGCTTATTGTTTGTCGATGAATCATTCATTTAAGAAATTAGTTCATAGTGATTAAGACCAGCTGAATCACAATAACCAATTACTTATGTCACAATCATTTAGGAAAATAACCACTGAGTCATTTTGGGTTTAAAGAATCTTAAATTTTATATAAATTTTAAAGCATGAAAAGAATTTTAATACTTTATTCAATTATTCATTCTTAAATTCACAATTTTATTAAGCATAATCAATTTATTGCAGAAAGGAAATTTTGTCATGAAGCCAAAACCCTAATTACCTGCCTAGCTTCCTAATTTAGCCTAATGTTTTCTAACCTAAGTTAGGAATTAGAATTAGCCTGATTCTCATACTCAACTGTAAAATTAAGACAGCAACAGCAACTTCAGCTCGTCAGCATCAGCTACCTGCAACCCGTCTCCTCTAACAGTCTTTCAGCATCTCCCCGCTCAGTAAGGGATCGATCAGGACCACCCAGCACTGGAAGCCATCAACACGACTCTTCAACTCCTCTCCTGACTGTGACTGCAACCACGACTGACATCAACTCTCTTGACTGGAACTCTGACCCCCTCCCACTAAGAGTAGGCCCTCTTATACCCTAATTCTAACTTTGCTAACTAACTGTTGCAACATTAATATCACGCTTTTCTTTCATTGGTCCATGCATGTCAGCTTATTCATTCTTTAATCAAGTTCTCTTGGATTCAAGGGTCCTTGGATCATTTCCTTTCCCATACGCTTAAACATTTCCATCCGATTCGATCAGTTCATTTGTAACTTCTTTCGACACATTCGAGAACTCCGCAGTCATTGTCCTTTCTCTTAGACTTGTTTCCCACGGGCTCTCTGCTGATCATCATGGCACACTATCAGTTCAATTAGGTCACACCAGCCTTGACCATTTCTTGCATCCTAGCCTCTCAGAGACATCACGAGGTTCCGGATTTCTCCAATTTCATCCCGTACCACGTGTCCCCTTGCGCCTGCGCACATCTTCCCACTGGCGGCCATTTTATATCGCCACTCGGTTATACTTTAGAAGCACTAATTTGAGGCAAACAAAACATAATTAAAATAGAGAAAAATATCCCTTTCGTTTCCCTCCCGTCTACGTACCCCAATTAGTTGTTACCTAGCAGAAAGCAACACTCAAGCTGTTCCTTACTTACCATCACTATTTGTTTTTGCAACGACACATTTTATTTCTATGAAGCACAACAACATGCATTTATTTTTATTAGTACGCATTTATTTTTACGTTATAATTAGACACACGGACATCCATTAATAGATTATTTAGCACATACATTGGCATATTACCATTCCCACACATACAGTGTTGATTAATACATTTAAACGAACATTTTATTAAAAATTTATAAAATTTGTTAGGGGTTAAATTTTTTATTTTTCCTGCTCCATCACAGGGCTGTGTGGAGCTTCAGAGAGAGCTTCTGCAATGTGAGTTCCTGTGTCGGTCTGCACCATACTACATCAGTTCTGGTGAAGCAGACATCCTGGGGCAGTGAGGTACTGTGATGCAGAGTGACGCAGGACCTCGCATCAATCAGACTGCGGACTGAACTCTTCCTCTTCCGATGAACTTGTCATTCCCTAAAGGGCTCTGGCTGGCCCTCCACAGGGCAACAATGTAAAGTGGGGTTTGCATGGCCCTGTACTGCTCCAGCTTCAACACTCCACTGAATGTGAATAAAACATTCAAATTCACACAGATGTGTCATGTCTATGATCATTCAAGTATGAAAGTATGGATGAATGTAGGGTCAGTGATTCCCCCTTATGTCCATGTTGCTCATGTTGTGGGACTTGAGTCATAGGGTGCAACATTGCTGATTGCGGTCCGGGTGGTGCCGAAACTACAACAGAGACACACGCACTAGTTACTTTCTTGTCCAGCCCAGAACTGAACCACGCCCAGAGCCCCGGGCTCATTGTTCACACCCCTACGCTGGATTGGCATACGCCAGCCCAGCCCACTCCGCTTAAGCTTACAGGGGGGACGACAAAGCAACATGTCCCAGGTCTTCCCTGTAGTGATCTGCTGATCACTGGTCTAGTTGTCAGCATGCCACAGCCACTCCCTGAGGGCTGGTTTACACCCACACCACACCCATCCAGCACAGGCGTCACAGGACATGTGACCCTGCCAATAAAAGGGGCCTACCACATCACATTCCCCACTGCCGGAGGTGACATGATGGCGTCCGCACCACGAGACTCAATCATAAAGGGGCCATGACTTGTGGCGCACTGGGTTAGTGGCACCCGATGCACTGCGGCCGGCACGGGCCTACTGCCACGGGACGATGACTTGCGGTGCACAGAGTTGGTGGCACCCGATGCACTGCGGCCAGCACAGGCCTACCGCCATGGGACGATGACTTGCGGTGCACAGAGTTGGTGGCACCGAATGCACTGCGGCCAGCACGGGCCTACCGCCATGGGATGGTGACTTGCGGTGCACTGAGGTAGGGGCACCTGAAGAGCTGAGCAGGTGTGCAGCCTGCGATGATGAGTAGACCTCGATACGCCGTCCTGCCAATCAAGATTCGATTTGAATTGAGGGCCCCGCTGGACCGCAGTGTCTGCCGAAGGCAGCAGTCAGCACACACATGACTCCGTGGTGCGGTGCCGCAGGGTGCGCTGGGGGCCTGTTGTGCGGAATCCAGCGATCGGCTGAGGAGGTTGCACCGGCACGTGGTGGGCCCTCTTGGAGACACGCCGGTGGCGGCAGGTGAACATTGAGGCCTGGGTGCGCAGGGGCGGCCAGTCATCGCTGGGCGGCAGACCGGTCTGGGGACCAGGGCTGGGATGCAGCAGGCGCACAGGATCGCGCAGGCACCACCGGTCACGGCGGCGGCCTCGTGGCTGGGTGGGGGCACCGCCCTGGCAGACATGACCCTACATGCGATGACGAGATGTGCGCGGGTTGGCTTCAGATGTAGCCACCTTGTCTCCAGTGTAAATCTGGCCGTTGAAGGTGGTCGGCCATGTGTGTGTAGGCCTATGGACAGGATATGGCGGACAAAGAGACACACGCAGTAGTTTCTTTGGTGGCCATCCCGGAACTGAACTTCGCCCAGAGCCCCGGGCTATTTATTCACAACATACGCCGGCCAAGGCCACTCCGCTCACGCTTACAGGGGGGAGGGACAAAGCTACATGTCCAAGGTCTTCCACACTGCCTGCGGTACCCTGTTTGCGTCCACTGTCCACAACACTACAGTCACAAGCAGTATATGTCCACATGGACATGTCTGTGCTCTGCATACTGAAGTCTGTCCAGCACATCACTGCCACACTTGGCATTGTGTACATTCTTATTGATGGGTCACTTGACTCCTTCGCACATACTTGGTTCCCACCTCTCCCCACATTCTGCAATTGTGTGGCAGAGGTGCCATGCCGTGGATGGTTTGTCTACATGGCTGGCCACGATTACCACAGTTACTTGTGTTGTCGTGTCTGTTAGTTGGGCATGATGATTGGCATGTTGTATGTGATTTTGTAACGTGTGCATTCCCACAGTTGTGAGTTGTATGATTGTGGAGTTGAGGTGTGTGGTGTGTTCAGTTGGTACTTACCGATGAGCAGTGCATTTCCATAGGTGCCATCCTCAAAGCGCTAGTTGGTGATGGACTTGCGGAAGACGTAGGAATCATGCACACTGCCTGGGAAGTTTGCGACGACATTCGTGAACAGGCCCCGGTGGTCCACTTTTGCCTGCACATTGATGGAATGCCTGTGGTTTCTGTTGCAGTTATTGTGTGCAGTGTCGGCAGGGGGCACAAGTAGTACATGTGTGCAGTCAATTGCCCCCAACACGTGCCAGCTATGGCGTAGTTCCCTTGCTTGGTCTCCAGCTGTTCCTGCGCAGTGTGGGGGAAGTGAAGGTGCAGGGGTATCAAGCTGATACAAACCGTGATGCTTACAGTTATGATAAATCCTGCATAATAAGACTGTAACAGACGTTCGTGTGGTCATAACCTTCCTTTTCTTTCCTACGAAGGTTACGCCCACACAAACTTCTGTTATGGTCTTTTTATGCAGGATTTATCATACCTGTTAGCATTCCGGTTTGTCCAAGTGCAATACACTGTACCAGATTACGTTTGTGACTATACGGATGCTTGACCATTGTCACCATTTATCCAACAGTGTCTGAATACTGACTTTCGGAATATGGAATTGCATTGGGGAGTTCCCGCAGCATATGCAGTTAATTGAATCCACACGTTGCCCTGATGAAGTTCCCCGTTGGGAATGGAACGCGTTGGCTGAGCTTTTCGTATTGTTGATTTATGTATTTGTAATAAAGAACTGTTTTTACACTACTGTTGACTACTAGACTTCATGACCTGGCACACCCCCATTTCAGTAACTACAATCTTGGATCTGGAGCACAGAGGCGTCAAGCAACGGCTGGCGTTGGGTTTGGTTGCGCAGGAACACTACGAATTGGAACTAGCGTGTGGTGCGGATACAGGGGCCCGCCGTTGCTCTTGTGGACATGCATCCAAGACATGTGTGAGGAAGTTTGATAGGGCTGGCTGTGAGACTCCTCCGACTCTGGCAGTTGTTGGTTGGAAGGTATCAGAGGCCAACAGGTGCAGCACAGCCAGCAGCTTTGTCTGTGGAGGGATGTTGGTTCTCCGCTGTGTTGGTACCGTCAGCCTGTGGGCAATGTGGGTCAGGATGCGGAGGATGGTTGTCCTTTTGAGCCTGTAGAGGGCAATGGCATCCTCTGGCTTTGAGTGTCTGAGGCTGGTGCATTTTAGGAACGTCCGCTGTCTTCTTCTGCGCTGCCTAGGTGGTAGTCTGGGGGGGGGTTGGTCCGGAGGGGGGGGGTCCTTGAGGTGGTGGCGGTGGGTGTTGTGGCCCTCTTGAGTCTCCAAGCTGCATGATCATTGGCTCCATGGCATCTGTTGGTCTTCAGATGTGGCTCTGGGCTGGGCTCCCTTTCTAATGCAGGTTGTCGTCCTGCTTTACACCAGTAAAAGGCAGGTGTTAAATCCCTGCTGCTAACGCGCCTTATCGCCTGTTTTTGAATTGCATCGCAGATCTGGCTAGTTGTTGAGAATATCGCGAAGTATTGTTTTCGTGTGTTTTTGCACAGGAACGCCTACTCTGCATATCATTAGCGTTAGTTGTCGCTCTCATCCGTGGCGTTGTTTTTTGCGGAAGCTATCGCTGGAAAACTGGCGATATCGGCAGTTTGCACCAGCTTGAGAATAGGGCGATAAATCTATCGCCACTTTCGCGGCGCTAAAGTGCAGATAAATCAGCAATAAGTCCTTGAGAATATGCCCCTATGAGCCTTAGATATGCTGCATTTAGTGTTCTACTGCTTCCTTATAGTTTAGCACCAAACACTTAGAGCAGGACCAACTTAAAATCAGTTGCCACCAAGGTACTTTCACTATTTCAGATCACTTGGCCATCCTTTCCCAATGAATATGTTTGCACTTTTTTCTGGCCCTCTGTGTGAGAAGTTGGCCTGGTATATGCTGTCCACTAATTATAGTGGGCACCTTGCACCAGTCCAAACAACCCCTTATTGGAGATAGGTTAAAGACAACCTTTATTGAAAGCTATCCTAGTGGTAGCTATGGAGAGCAGCCTTCAGGCTAAGTCTTGAAGGAATGTAAAGCAGCTTGTTTTACCAGTCTATAATCTCTTGAGTGACCAAATGAAAGAGCACCACACCAGGTATATATTCAAAATATATGTATTTATTGCTAAACACACCCCTCTAGTCTCTTTATGAGGCTAGAGTTCGAAAGTACATAAGTTATAAGGTATTAAATCACAGTAATAGCACAAATACACGTTTGGGCCCTAGGGGCGTACCAAACCATATACCAATAAAGTGGTATGCGAACCACGACTGAACTAGACACTAGGCCTAGAGCCTCTAGAAGTGCTTGGACCACAAGGAACCACCCAAGGTAGTGACACAGGGGACCCACGGGAGATGCGTGCAGTGTAAATACACAACCGCGATACGCCGTTAACTTCTATGGAGAAAGTCGGGATCGGGAAAATAGAGGAAAGGGACACTTAAAAGAGGACTAGGACAAAACCCTTTGAGATCTAGGACTTTGAAGAGTCTCTACCCACGGGAGCACCGGAGTACTCGTGTTACCTCACCCAGGGAAGCCGGGTGCATAGGTGCCTTTCGGGGTCGGGTTTCGTCGTCGATTCGAATGGCGATCTGCTGCAAAGTGCTGCTGGCGGCCAAGAGAAAAGTGTCCGGGTGGATCCAAGAGTGGATCGGAGTTCTGGTGAACCTGAAAGCAGAGGGGACAGAGTCTGGGTCACTAGCCAGTGACCAGGAAGGCGATGGACAGATGCCCACCGATGTCGAGTGCTTCAGGTGCATTGATGGTCGTCTTGACTCTTCAGCCACGAGGTCCGGGAGGCGTTGTCGGCAACCAGGAGCAGGATTCGGGCTGGTACACGATGTCTGTCGAGTGCTGAGGTGTCGGCGACCGGATTGGACCCAACAAGCCTTGGCAATGGCAAGTCTCGATTAAGATGTAGATCGTTGATGGTGCAGACCAGCAAGGTCTGTGGAACTCACCCAGCAAGGGTAAGTGAGGGCAGGCCTGGAGCAACCAGAATGCCAAGTAAGAAAAGGATTGGCCTTCGTTAAGGGCTACTAGCCAACGGGCTAGCGACCGCGAAGGAGCCTCGTGACGCCGCACGTGGAGCTGGCTTACAGGACACTCGTGGAGTGGGGGCCAGTGATCTTTGGTGCAGGTGGTGCTGGAGGCTAGGGCTACTCGGAGCCCAAAGCACGACTTCTTGGGAGACCCAGAAGATGATGCACTTGCAAATGTGCTCGGTGTCCAGGGGTCACAGTCTCAAGTCACCCACGATAGCCACGGGCCTCAGCTTTGCTGGGGACTCAGGGTAGCCTCGGGGAAGTCTGAGAATCTACCTCTGGTGATGCGATGACTTCGGCGTCCGACAGGAGCTTCAGAAATGCGAACCGGACAGATGCTTCTTTGGTGCCTGCCAAGCAGGGGAGTCACTCCTTGACCCCAAGGGAGATTCTTCAGTCCTCTAATCTTGTCGTAGAGCGTCGAAGGTCCAGGATTCAGTTTCAGAGTTTCGTCCAGGTATAATCTAAAGTCCTAAGGACTGGGTTCCTACCTTTATTCTAAAAATAGGGGTTGGACTACTCTGTGGCCCCACCTATGGGTGGGTCAGGGCAGAGGGGTGGCTACACCCCTTTCCCTTTGTCCAGTTCGCGCCAAAGCAGGGGCTGCAAGCCCCTGATCCGGTTTGAACTGGGGTATGCACAGGGACACCAAATGTGCCCCCAGTGCAGGACTTCAAAGCACCCGAAAGTGCTCCCGCCCAGCCCCAATACACATTATCCTGTCTGGGGAGGTGGTCACACCTCCCTGGGACAGGAAACCTATTGTCCAGGCCTCCCCTGCCGGAGTTTCGTCCAGCAGCAGGAGGCCAGACTCGTGTCTGTGGCAGCAGCATCCATTTTGTGATGCCAGGGCTCTGGAAAGAAGTTACCGGACTCGTCAGAGTTAACATGTCTTTCCCTCTAGAAGGGTGGAATGCTACCCCCGCCGCCAGGATTGGCGGGGGGTAGTATTCCAAGATGTTTGACACCAAACACGACATGTTTAGGTGCAGCCATTCCAAAGTTAGCATTTTACCGCGAGGATATAATGCGCTTAAGAGTATATGGTCAGGCTGCACTACAAACAGCATCAGAGATGGTCTCCGAACGCTGCAGAGGGGCCCTGCTCATGCAGGGGCACCCTCTCACATAGGAACCACGCACTCTGCCTTTAGGATTGATAAGGCCTGCCTTAGGAGTGACTTATAGGTTTATATGTGTGTATGTATTTCGTGATATAGGTAACCTATATCACAGTAAGGGGTGCAGGCACCACCTTACCCAGGCTGCAGTAGCAGACCTGTGGTGTCAGTTTGGATGGCCTTCCAGGGGTGGCATAATACATGCTGCAGCCCCTGGCAGGCCTCTGAGGTACCTATGCCCTTGGTACATAGTATACCATATACTAGGGACTTATAAGGGCACTCCAGATCCCAATCAGTGATGTGCCTAAGGCACATGGAAACCATTTTAGAGAGGAAGCAGCTAGGCTGGGGTTCTGATTAGCAGGGCCCCAGCCAGACTAATGTCGAAAAACAGTGAAGCATCAGCAAAAAGTGGGGGTACCCATTTGAAGCAGATCCTACTCTCCTACACAACCCCCCCAAACGTAGGGACATTAAACTAACCTTGCCCAGTTAAGTCTTCATGTTCTAAGTGGAAATACCTAGAGAGTCCATCTGCATTCGCATGGTTACTCCCAGGCCTATGTTCCACTGTAAAGTCCATCCCCTGTAGGGAAATGGACCACCTAAGCAGTTTGGGGTTTTCACCCTTCATTTGTTTTAGCCATAAGAGGGGCTTATGGTCTGTCTGAACCAGGAAGTGTGTACCAAACAAGTATGGCCTCAACTTCTTCAGAGCCCAGACCACAGCAAAGGCCTCCCTCTCTATGGCTGACCAACGTTTCTCTCTAGGGGTCAGCCTTCTGCTAATAAAAGCTACTGGCTGATCCTGACCTTCTTCATTCAATTGTGACAGTACAGCCCCTACCCCCAATTCAGATGCATCTGTTTGAACAATGAACTTCTTGGAGTAATCAGGACTCTGCAGAATTGGAGCAGTGCACATGGCCTGCTTGAGGTCATCAAATGCCTTTTGACAGCTAACTGTCCACTGAACCTTTTTGGGCATTTTCTTAGAAGTTAAGTCATTCAAGGGTGTCACTATTGATCCATACCCCTTGACAAATCTCCTATAGTACCCAGTCAGGCCTAAGAAGGCTCTCACCTGAGTCTGGGTAGTGGGAGCAGTCCAGTCCATGATGGTCTGGATCTTGCTCTGCAAAGGTTGAACCTGGCCTCCACCCACAAGGTGGCCCAGGTACACAACCTGACTCTGCCCTATCTGGCACTTAGTGGCCTTGATAGTCAGGCCTGCCTTTTGCAGGGCCTGTAAAACATTCCTGAGGTGGACCAGGTGATCCTCCCAGGTGGAGCTAAAGACAGCAATATCATCTAGATATGCTGCACTATAGGCTTCCAGTCCTGTGAGAACTGTATTCACCAACCTCTGGAAAGTGGCAGGTGCATTCTTCAGACCAAAGGGCATTACCACAAATTGATAATGCCCACTAGGGGTTGAGAATGCTGTTTTGGGCTTTGCAGTATCAGCTAGTCTGATCTGCCAGTAGCCAACTGTTAGGTCAAATGTGCTGAGATATTTGGCAGAGGCCAAAGTATCTATGAGCTCATCTGCCCTGGGTATTGGATGGGCATCAGTCCTAGTGACTGCATTGAGACCCCTGTAGTCTACACAGAACCTCATCTCTCTCTTTCCACCACTGGTGTGAGGTTTCGGTACAAGGACTACTGGACTAGCCCAAGGGCTATCTGAGGGTTCAATTACTCCCAATTCCAACATTTTCTGGACTTCAGTCCTGATACAGTCCCTGACATGGTCAGGTTGCCTATAAATCTTGTTTTTAATAGGCAGACTGTCCCCAGTGTCCACTTCATGAGTGCACCAGGTGGTCTGACTGGGTGTCAGTGAAAACATATGTCGAAACTGATTGAGGACTTGCCTGCAATCAGTTTGTTGCTGGGTAGTGAGGCTGCCTGCCAAGGCTACACCATCAACTGACCCATCGTCAGGGTTCTGTGAGAGCAGGTCAGGGAGTGGGTCACTCTCTTCCTCCTGCCCTTCATCAGTAGCCATGAGCAAGCCCATGTCTGCCCTGTCCACATATGGTTTTAACCTGTTGACATGGAGAACCCTGTGGGGACTCCTGGGTGTTCCTAGGTCCACTAAATAAGTGACCTCACCCTTCTGCTCAACAATAGTGTGGGGTCCACTCCATTTATCTTGGAGAGCTGCTGGGGCCACTGGCTCCAACACCCACACCTTCTGTCCTGGCTGGTAAACAGTCAGAACAGCCTTTTGGTCATGCCAGGCCTTCTGAAGTTCCTGGCTAGCCTCAAGGTTTTTGGTTGCCTTTTTCATGTACTCAGCCATCCTGGAGCGGAGACCAAGTACATAGTCCACTATATCTTGCTTTGGGGGCTTGAGAGGTAACTCCCATCCTTCCTTCACCAAGCACAGTGGACCCCTCACAGGGTGGCCAAACAGAAGTTCAAAAGGGCTGTAACCAACCCCCTTCTGAGGCACCTCCCTATATGCGAATAAAAGGCAGGGCAAGAGTATGTCCCATCTACGCCTAAGCTTTTCTGGGAGCCCTTTAATCATGCCCTTCAAGGTTTTGTTGAATCTCTCAACTAAACCATTGCATTGTGGGTGATAGGGTGTGGTGAACTTATAAGTCACTCCACACTCCTTCCACATTGCTTTCAAGTACCCAGACATGAAGTTAGCACCCCTGTCTGATACTACCTCCTTAGGAAAGCCCACTCTTGAGAAGATTCCCAGGAGGGCCCTTGCCACCACAGGTGCTGTAGTGGTCCTGAGGGGAATAGCTTCTGGGTACCTGGTGGCATGATCCACTACCACCAGGATAAACCTGTGCCCAGAGGCTGTTTGGGGATCCATGGGACCAACAATGTCAATCCCTACCCTTTCAAAGGGCACCCCCACCACAGGTAGTGGTATCAGGGGGCCTTTGTAGTGCCACCTGCTTTGCCACTGGCTTGGCAGGTTACACAGGAGCGACAAAACTCCTTACTGTCTTCAGACATGTGGGGCCAGTGAAAGTGAGGGACAATTCTGTCCCAAGTCTTGTTCTGGCCCAGGTGACCTGCTAAGGGAATATCATGGGCTAGGGTCAATAGGAAGCCCCTGAACTTCAAAGGTATTACCAACCTCCTGGTAGCACCAGGCTTGGGGTCTCTACTCTCTGAGTACAGGAGTCCATCATCCCAATACACTGTATGGGGACCACTAGCTTTCCCAGCAGCCTCAGCAGCAGCTTGCTGTCTGAGGGGTTCAAGGGAGGGGCAGCTCTGCTGCTCCTGGCTCAGATCTGCCCTAGAAGGTCCCCCTGTCCCCAAGAACTCAACCTGGTCAGGTTCAAGTTCCTCTGGGACAGTTCCTTCTTCAGGGCTGAGATCATCCCCCTCAAGGGACTGATCTTCCTCCTGAGCCAAGGGGGAAGGCACTGCCTTAACCCTACTACTCCTCCTCTTGGAAGGCACTTGGTCCATTCTTCCAGAATCCAAGGCCTGTTCAGTGCTAGACATTTTGGCTTGTGACCTGGTCACAGCAAACACATCTGCAGGGATCCCCAGCATTTCTGCATGGGTCCTGAGCTCCACTTCTGCCCAAGCCGAAGTCTCTAAGTCATTGCCAAGCAAGCATTCGACTGGTAGGTTTGCACTTACCACAACCTTCTTAAGGCCAGTTACCCCTCCCCAGGAGAAGTTAACAACTGCCAGAGTATGGTCTGTTCTGACATTGCTAGCATTGGTCACTTGGTACATCTCACCAAGCATAACTTGCCCAGGTAGCACAAGGTCTTGTGTCACCATTGTGACACTTGCCCCTGTGTCCCTAAATGCCAAAGCCTCACGTCCATTAATTAAAGGCTGTTGTCTGTACTTGCCCAGATTACTGGGACTCACAGTGGAGGTCACATCCATGCCTCCATCACAGACTAACACAGCCTGAGTCAGTTCTCTGACTAAGTCAGAGCCCAACTCAGTTCCCAGGGTGAACCCTACTAAACCCTTTGCTGGAGCACTTCCACCAACTGTACTAGGGGGAACAGGTGCCTTAGGGGCATTGGTGGGTGCTGGACTGGAGTCTTTGGACTTGGTGCAATCACTGGTCCAGTGGGTCTTTTGCTTACAGACCTTGCACCATGGTTTTCTTTGGCCTTTACCCTTGGTAGACTGGGAATCCCCACCAGAAGAAGATTTTTGGGGGCCTGATGAAGACTTTTGATCTTTACCCTTCTCCCCACCCTTGTCAGAGTTCTTAGCATCTTGCTTCTTGGTTTCCCCACCTTGGTTCTGTACCTTCTGCTTCACCCTGGTTCTGACCCATTTGTCTGCCTTCTTTCCCAATTCTTGGGGAGAGGTCAGATCAGAGTCTACCAGGTATTGATGCAACAGCTGATTTTGACAGTTATTAAGAATCTGCTCCCTCATTATCAGATTATACAATCCTGAGAAGTCACACACCTTACTGCCCATCAACCAGCCTTCCAGAGCCTTGGCAGAACAATCCACATAGTCTACCCAGTCTTGAGTCTGTGCTTTTTGGGTGTCTCTGAACTTCAACCTGTACTGTTCAGTGGTTAGGCCAAACCCATCAATAAGAGCACTCTTCAAGACCTTGTAATTATCAGCATCCTCCTCTCTAACAGTGAGGAGCTTATCTCTACCTTTGTCAGCAAAGGAGAGCCACAAGATTGCTGCCCACTGCTCCTGAGGGACCTTCTGTACTTTACAGGCCCTCTCTAAAGCAGTTATCCATTTGTGGATATCATCCCCACTCTGGTAGGGAGGGACAATCTTGCTCAGGTTCCTATGGTCATAGGACCTTTCCCTGTCTCTAGGGACATGGCTGCCACCATGGGACTCTAGTCCCAACTTTCTTCTCTCTCTAAGGAGATCTAGGGATTCCCTATCTAAAGCCAATTGCTTTTTTCTGATCTCCAGCTGAGTTTCCTCATACTGGACCAGTCGGTCTCTCCTCTCATGAGAGGATTCCCTCCTGTGAGATGAGACAGAGCTCCCTATAGAGGTGCCAGAGTGGTTAGACTCCTGAGAAGGAGATCTAGACTTCCTGGGCACACTCTTTAATCCTTCCTGGGGGGACAAAGAGGGCATCATCTTGATCATCCTCATCATCATCCACAGGAGGGATTTGGTTTTCCAGGTCAGGGTCATTGTCACCCTCCTGGCCAGTTTCAGAGGGGGGGCTGGGGGTATTGGTACCCCTGGCCTCGTCCTCTTCGTCTGCCCCACCCTCAGCTCCTACCCCTTCAGTCCCTACAGGCTTACTAAGGTCATAAGCCACCAACAACTCCTTGAGGTGTTGGGTGGTGGGGCTTTGGCCTGTCCTTAATTTTCTCAAGTTACATAAAGCTCTCAATTCCAAGAATGGGAGTGTATCATACTTGGAGGGTGGAAGCTCAATGGCTTCCTGCAAGGATTCTTTGGATCCTGCCCTTAAAGACATTACTAGTGTGGTGTGGTGTATGCACTACCTACTCTAGTGTGGCCTACTAAACTCTCTTGAGTTGTAGAAAGGGTTGTGCTATCCCTTAACACACAACTCTAAGTTCAGTAGAACTTACTGTTATTCTAAGCTTAAATTATATGTACCTTAGGTACCTTTAGTGGTTTTCAATTGATCAATTCAATTGAGATTATTTGGTAAAACAATAGCAAGCTGGAATCCCACACGCTGCACACCAATGTGAGAAGTTGGCCTGGTATATGCTGTCCACTAATTATAGTGGGCACCTTGCACCAGTCCAAACAACCCCTTATTGGAGATAGGTTAAAGACAACCTTTATTGAAAGCTATCCTAGTGGTAGCTATGGAGAGCAGCCTTCAGGCTAAGTCTTGAAGGAATGTAAAGCAGCTTGTTTTACCAGTCTATAATCTCTTGAGTGACCAAATGAAAGAGCACCACACCAGGTATATATTCAAAATATATAGTATTTATTGCTAAACACACCCCTCTAGTCTCTTTATGAGGCTAGAGTTCGAAGTACATAAGTTATAAGGTATTAAATCACAGTAATAGCACAAATACACGTTTGGGCCCTAGGGGCGTACCAAACCATATACCAATAAAGTGGTATGCGAACCACGACTGAACTAGACACTAGGCCTAGAGCCTCTAGAAGTGCTTGGACCACAAGGAACCACCCAAGGTAGTGACACAGGGGACCCACGGGAGACGCGTGCAGTGTAAATACACAACCGCGATACGCCGTTAACTTCTATGGAGAAAGTCGGGATCGGGAAAATAGAGGAAAGGGACACTTAAAAGAGGACTAGGACAAAACCCTTTGAGATCTAGGACTTTGAAGAGACTCTACCCACGGGAGCACCGGAGTACTCGTGTTACCTCACCCAGGGAAGCCGGGTGCATAGGTGCCTTTCGGGGTCGGGTTTCGTCGTCGATTCGAATGGCGATCTGCTGCAAAGTGCTGCTGGCGGCCAAGAGAAAAGTGTCCGGGTGGATCCAAGAGTGGATCGGAGTTCTGGTGAACCTGAAAGCAGAGGGGACAGAGTCTGGGTCACTAGCCAGTGACCAGGAAGGCGATGGACAGATGCCCACCGATGTCGAGTGCTTCAGGTGCATTGATGGTCGTCTTGACTCTTCAGCCACGAGGTCCGGGAGGCGTTGTCGGTGACCAGGAGCAGGATTCGGGCTGGTACACGATGTCTGTCGAGTGCTGAGGTGTCGGCGACCGGATTGGACCCAACAAGCCTTGGCAACGGCAAGTCTCGATTAAGATGTAGATTGTCGATGGTGCAGATCAGCAAGGTCTGTGGAACTCACCCAGCAAGGGTAACTGAGGGCAGGCCTGGAGCAACCAGGATGCCAAGTAAGAAAAGGATTGGCCTTCGTTAAGGGCTACTAGC
Source organism: Calotriton arnoldi (assembly GCA_963921515.1). NCBI lineage: Eukaryota > Metazoa > Chordata > Amphibia > Caudata > Salamandridae > Calotriton > Calotriton arnoldi. The sequence goes on from CAWUFW010009873.1 coordinate 113,580, forward strand.
CAACGGGCTAGCGACTGCGAAGGAGCCTCGTGACGCCGCACGTGGAGCTGGCTTACAGGACACTCGTGGAGTGGGGGCCAGTGATCTTCGGTGCAGGTGGTGCTGGAGGCTAGGGCTACTCGAAGCCCAAAGCACGACTTCTTGGGAGACCCAGAAGATGATGCACTTGCAAATGTGCTCGGTGTCCAGGGGTCACGGTCTCAAGTCACCCACGATAGCCACGGGCCTCAGCTTTGCTGGGGACTCAGGGTAGCCTCGGGGAAGTCTGAAAATCCACCTCTGGTGATGCGATGACTTTGGCGTCCGACGGGAGCTTCAGAAATGCGAACCGGACAGATGCTTCTTTGGTGCCTGCCAAGCAGGGGAGTCACTCCTTGACCCCAAGGGAGATTCCTCAGTCCTCTAATCTTGTCGTAGAGCGTCGAAGGTCCAGGATTCAGTTTCAGAGTTTCGTCTAGGTATAATCTAAAGTCCTAAGGACTGGGTTCCTACCTTTATTCTAAAAATAGGGGTTGGACTACTCTGTGGCCCCACCTATGGGTGGGTCAGGGCAGAGGGGTGGCTACACCCCTTTCCCTTTGTCCAGTTCGCGCCAAAGCAGGGGCTGCAAGCCCCTGATCCGGTTTGAACTGGGGTATGCACAGGGACACCAAATGTGCCCCCAGTGCAGGACTTCAAAGCACCCGAAAGTGCTCCCGCCCAGCCCCAGTACACATTATCCTGTCTGGGGAGGTGGTCACACCTCCCTGGGACAGGAAACCTATTGTCCAGGCCTCCCCTGCCGGAGTTTCGTCCAGCAGCAGGAGGCCAGACTCGTGTCTGTGGCAGCAGCATCCATTTTGTGATGCCAGGGCTCTGGAAAGAAGTTACCGGACTCATCAGAGTTAACATGTCTTTCCCTCTAGAAGGGTGGAATGCTACCCCCGCCGCCAGGATTGGCGGGGGGTAGTATTCCAAGATGTTTGACACCAAACACGACATGTTTAGGTGCAGCCATTCCAAAGTTAGCATTTTACCGCGAGGATATAATGCGCTTAAGAGTATATGGTCAGGCTGCACTACAAACAGCATCAGAGATGGTCTCCGAACGCTGCAGAGGGGCCCTGCTCATGCAGGGGCACCCTCTCACATAGGAACCACGCACTCTGCCTTTAGGATTGAGAAGGCCTGCCTTAGGAGTGACTTATAGGTTTATATGTGTGTATGTATTTCGTGATATAGGTAACCTATATCACAGTAAGGGGTGCAGGCACCACCTTACCCAGGCTGCAGTAGCAGACCTGCGGTGTCAGTTTGGATGGCCTTCCAGGGGTGGCATAATACATGCTGCAGCCTCTGGCAGGCCTCTGAGGTACCTATGCCCTTGGTACATAGTATACCATATACTAGGGACTTATAAGGGCACTCCAGATCCCAATCAGTGATGTGCATAAGGCACATGGAAACCATTTTAGAGAGGAAGCAGCTAGGCTGGGGTTCTGATTAGCAGGGCCCCAGCCAGACTAATGTCGAAAAACAGTGAAGCATCAGCAAAAAGTGGGGGTACCCATGTGAAGCAGATCCTACTCTCCTACACTCTGAATCCTCCAGCAGGCAAAGCAGGGCTTGACAGCCAAGGAGGACTCTGTGAGGCTGGATGATTGACACTATGGGGCATATTTACCAGCAAAGTGGCGAAGCATGTCGTTTAGCAAAGAAGGTTAATGACACGCTCCCTCACTTTAGAAATGCAGGGCTGCACCAAATTTACAAGAATTTGGTGCAGCCCTGCATTTCCCCTTGTGCTTATGCTAAATTTAGCTGCCTAGCGTCAACGCAGGCAACCTTGCACCATAATGCAAGGGTGTCTGTGTTGCAGGGGAAGATTGTTTATGTGCAGGATCTTTAAATGGCGTTTTGTAGCTTCTATGTGTGCTGCTTAATGCAGCACAAATATAAGTTGCAAAACCTCATTTTTTTAAAAATGATTGTTTATGTGCAGGAAGGGACACCTTCCTGCAAATAAACAATCATTGGCATTTTGCTGTTTCCATGTGTGTTGCACAACGCAGCACACATGGAAACAGCAAAAACTGGAGAAATTAAAAATTTCTCCTCATTTCGCCAGGGTAAGACCAGGGTTTTCCTGGTCTTAATTTTGGCGCTGCCCCATATTTAGGCCACCCTTGTAAATATGGGTCAGCGTCAAAATCAATGGGTGTTGCGGTGGGATGCCCACAGCAACACCCATTACCCTCCCCTTTCACGCTAAGTATAGCACGAAAGGGTGCCTTATTTACAAGTCAGCGTTAAGCCACGTTATATGGCATAACGCTGCCTTGTAAATATGGCGAAGCCCTTGTCGTTCTGAAAAGTGACGTTGTGGTGGCGGTAGGGGCTTGTAAATATGCCCCTCTATTTGTTGTGAATCTGTGGATTTTGACACCAGAAGCACCGGGTTAGACAAACTTCATAGCTACTGAATTTTTCGTCATTGCTGGGTCACGGTGTTCTCTTTTCCTGTCAGTTATTGTTCTATTCTTTCAGACTTAGGTTCTTTTTTCAAGCTTAAAATCTTCTAGTAGGGCAAGACTTTGAGTTGTTGGCTGTTAGTGTTCCAGAAGCCCGATACTTTGTTAACAAGACATGCTCAACTTTTTTCTTTCTTGCAGACGATTTGAATAGGGCAAAATAGGAAATCTTGCAAACCGGAGCAGAGCCTTTCATGGGTACCCATGGCATTTTTTCTAGTCCTCTGGAAGTCAAAATAAATTTAAATCTAAACTTTTCACAATGCCTTCTGAGTAACACTTCAGATGGCTGCTAGGAAATTCTTTTTGGTTTCCAAAGCGCAGTGGAAGACTGGTTCAACCACTTACTTCGGACAGGGTCCAGCCGAAGTCCAATCCTAACTGGTCAGCTGGGTCTTCCACAAACATGTCCTTCTTTTTCTTTTACCTTCTTGGGGATAAAACCTAGGCAGTAAATAGTACTTTATATCCTGTTACTGCAGAGATATGCATCATGTTGTGTTGTTTGCCATACATTTGTAGCTTATGCACCTATGAATTGTGGGCCTCAGGGCACTACTTAGAGGTGACTTGGTTAATTTTAAAGTAGTCTTTGAATCATGCTAGAGTGTTTTTTAAAGATATTCAGTCCACAGCGTGGCCTTCAACCAGCCAGGGTTGCATGGAGCCCTGTTGCTACTTTTTGAATCACTGATGTGAGTGATGTAAGTGCACACTGCAGCCCACATGGTGCATCTGAGTTTTATTTCACTGATTGAGTGCCTGTACAGCTGCACTAATTTATTGACTAGAAGTCAGATATGCCTCTTGGAGTTAGCCATTTATTTATCAAGTTTCAGTGTCAGAGCACACACACTGGGAGGAGCTTAGCAGCCTCCAATTGTCCAGAGTCAAAATATGCGACAAATCTAGGTTGTTATAAGGAAAAGATCCAGAGGGAATTTGCAAATCTTCTCAGGAACGTTAAGTGATTGAGGAGAGGAAGGGGATCTCCTTGATGGCTTGAAAACAGTGGTGATTCCAAAGATAGGATGTCGACCTTACAGGTGTTCTTCTTACCGGACAATCTCTCTCATTGATGTTGAGTCAAAGGTTCTTGCCAAGACCTTGGCAAATAGATTGGTGAAGTTCATTCGTTTTTTAGTTTGCTACCTTTTCTAGATTCTGTCAAATATGAATGTGAGGTCCGCTTCCTCCATGCATTGCCTGTCCTAAATGCCAGTAGGACATTATCTTTCTCAGTTGATCTTTCCCCCTAGCAATAGAACCCATTGTGGAATGGATTCACTTAGAAACCCTCATGCAGGCCTTTGGGTAGGAAGGCCTTCAAGATGTCAGGGTCTTTCTCTATGACAGTGACTTGTAGTGTTTGTGTGCTACCCAAGAAGGTTCATTTGGTGGCTGGTGGAGTTTATGGGTGTCTTAGGGGATACTCTGACTTGTTGACTTGCACATATGCAGGCTCTTTACAGCACAGGGATAGGAACTGGCCACGCGTTGTCTGAATGGCTCTTAGTGTGAATTCACCCATTATACATATCTGGCGTTTATGTGTGACCTAGTAGTAGGTTGGGAATTTGATACAGTTCCACTTTTGGAGACACTCTAAAATTATCTTGCTGGGTGGAATTAGCGCCCAACTTCAATCATGACCCTGATTACCCTCTTTAAGGGGGTACCCACCCCAAGCTTTTTTATACACTGCAAAATTATCCATTTAAGATCCCTGAGGGGTTCTTCCAGACTCTTACATGATTGGTGTGCTCCTTCCTATGGCCAGAATTACTTTCAAGTGTGGCGCTAGACGAGTTCTCAATTGTTGAATGATGAAGGCATGGGGATGGCAGGTGTCCCGTAGTATTATTGGACCACCAGATGTGGAGATGATCCAGCTTTCGAGCTTGAGTGTGCCTTGTTTACTGACTTCATCATACTAGATATACTGTACAAGGGCAGGACACAAGCAGAGTATCCTCTTGCCAAAATGGTGATGCCATAAAGTGCCTAAAAGAAATTGATTAAGAGGGTAAGGTGACGACAATGATCACTCTGTGCACTCGCAGGTAGCTGAACTAGATCATGGGTTTACTTGACTTCTGAGTTTGCGACCAGATGGGTATATCCGGAATGGATGGTGTTTTGGAGGTTGACCGTATAAAATTGTTAATAGAACTGTCAGACGTATAACCATCACAAGTCACAATTCTATAGCTTCTTGATGTAGACAAGCCCTGGAATCCCATCTCCCAGGTGTCCAGACCCTTCTCAAAGTCAACCCACTTGAAGAAAAACATACTGTTGAAAGACTGGAGACAAAGGAATGTACTGGGTCCCGTGGATGTGCAGAAATCTGATTAATGCCCCTGACATTGTATCAATACTCACAGAGAATTGGGAAAAAGTTGTGGAGGCTCCAACAGATCAAGATTGGAAGTGGGCCAATATGACACCACGAAAGGCCACCATATAGATCCACCATCATCTCATTCAAGCAAAATGTCTACTAAGGCTATAGCTACACTGAAACATTTATGGGATATGGATCTCAGGATTCCAAATTGCTTGAAATGTTTTTTAACCCCTTCGATGCTCGTGACGAGCTCAGCTCGTCATGCTGCGCGGTAGCGCTGTGCGCATGACGAGCTGAGCTCGTCACGACCACACCCGCGATCGGAATGTCCAGCACACGAGCGGAATTCCGATCGCGGTCAAGGGGTTAAAAAATGGGAAACTTACTTCATATGGCTTTGAATTGCTGAGTAATCCGGGCCTATTGGGAAGAGGTTACCCTGACACTGTCTATAGATTTGGCGTAGAGGGTTGACCCCCAAGTCCAAAATGGTTTTTCTGAGCCTTCTGAATTACTTCAGCGTGACTAGTGAAACACAAAACATTTAGAATATGGAATTTATCCTGTCTCAGTGTGACAGTAACAAACACTGGAGGGCACCAGAAACACCAAGGGTGAGGGAGTTCAGGCATAGGATGGGAACATGATCTCAGGTTGAGCCTAGTCAGGCAAGAGGATGTCCCCTTAAGCATGCAAGTATTTTGGGCCCCCAGAAGGACTTTTTAAAACATTTTTATTAAGAAATGGCCCATGAAAGTTTGATCTCTCATTCATTACTTTTGTGATATATATATATATATATATATATATATATATATATATATATATATATATATATATATATTCACTGAAAAAACCATAGGTTTTACAGACGTTATGGTTAGAAATGAGCATTTAAAAAACCTTTGAAATTCACTGAAAAAACCATAGGTTTCAGGGGCTTTATAGTTAGCTGGACATTTCACTCATACAAAACCATAGAAATTTCACTGTTATAGTTAGTTCAGCTAACTATAACTCGCGCCCAGCAATGCACTGCTCATGACGTCACATATTACATCATTCATGGCATGGTCAGTGACATCACTGATGACATCACTGATGACATCTCAAATGACATCACTGATGACATCATCCAGTGACTGTGTGTTTCTGTAATTTTTAAATATGTTTTACATATATTCTTAGGCGTATTGAAGAATGAGTGGGTGTATAAGTGTCTGGATGGGGGATTTTACAGGTGTGTGACTGATTGTATAAGTGAGTGATTAAACATGTCTTACTGAATGCATGGGTTAGTGACTAAACTGTGTGAATGTGTGTATCAGTCTGTCTGTTGTTGTGTAAGCTGCTACATGGGTTGGTCAGTAGCTACATGAGTGTTTATATGGGTTATTGATTGTTTGCCTGAGTATTTGTATGGGAGACTGAGTGTGTGTGTGGGTGGTTTGGAGGTGTGTAACTTGGGGATTGATGTGTGAGTGCTTGATTCACTGGGTGTATGGGTTCAAGAATGCATGTGGAAACAGCTGTATGGGTGGGTGAGTGTGTGTATGGGTGTGTTGGTGAGTGAATGGATGTCTGAGTGGTACATGTGTGAGTAACTACATATGTAAAAGGCAGTATATGTGAGTGATGCTGTATATAAATGAGTATATGTGAGAGTGAGTGATTGTGTGAGTGGCTGTATGGATGAGTGTGTACTTGTATCAGTGATTATATAAGAGAGTAATTATGCGTTAGTATATGTATGAATTAGTGAGGTGGTGTGTGTATAACTGTGTAGGTGAGGAAATGGGAGTGTGATTGATTCTTTGCATGACTGACTAGGTGTGTGAGTAACTCCATGGATGAGTGGCGGTGTGTGAGTGTCTGAATAGGTGTATGAGTGCATATCATAGTGTTGTATTGATGAGTGACTGCATGTATAAGTGAATGTATGGGTGAATGAGTGGATGTGTGTGTAGACCTAGGAATCAAAGAGTGCGTATGTAGTAACTGGTACTGGTGTCTCGATGGTTTCGAAAATGGTAGTCTGTATTTTACAGTGGGTGTATTAAAGGTTATATTAGACTGTGAAGAGGTGCATCAATTTTTCACGTGGATGATTTCATCAGTGATGTCATTTGAGATGTCATCAGTGATGTCACTGACCATGCCATGAATGATGCAATATGTGACGTCATGAGCAGTGCATTGCGGGGGCGCGAGTTATAGTTAGCTGAACTAACTATAACAGTGGAATTTCTATGGTTTTGTACGAGTGAAATGTCCAGCTAACTATAACGCCCCTGAAACCTATGTTTTTTTTAGTGAATTTCAAAGGTTTTTTAAATGCTAATTTCTAACTATAACGTCTGTAAAACCTATGGTTTTTTCAGTGAATTTGAAAGGTTTTATAAATGCTAATTTCTAACTACAATGTCCCTGAAACCTATATTGTTTTTAACTAAATTTAAAAAAGACGTGCATACTTTTTGTAGTGAAAAACTAACTGTAACAGTACTCTGTTATAAGTTATAATTTAACAATGTTTAAATCTTAATTAGCACTAATTAACATATAAGTGTGGAAAAAGTGTGACGGAGCAGCTATGATACCCGACTTCGAACAACAGCGTTCACAGTTCGATTCCCGGCTCCAGCGGCACGTTAGCCCACCACTATGTCACTGTGGGCAACACTTTGCTTAATCTTTCCAACGCCCCTGAGCGCCGGCACACCTTTCCAGGGGTAGCTGTACGCTTTACAAATGCTCGCATTTTTTAATTTAAAACCATAGCGATGAGAAATATTATCACGTTTTTTTCTTCTATTCTGATAGATCTTTTTTTTATGTCTTCTATTTAGAATTACGGCAATTAATAAATGTATTTACTCATGAGAATGGAAATGACACGGTTTTCCGGGTAACAGTTTTTAAGCTCTCCAACGTATGTACATATTAAGGACGTTATACGTGTTAGGTTCGAAATCGAAACTTTTTCCGCTTCACATTTTGTAACTTTTCCCAACACGTGCACAAGTTAAACAGTTAAAACGTGAGCACGTGTCAACTGTAAAACGTGACATCTAAATGGGCGGAGCCGCATCTTCCTTCCAAAGACTACTCAATAACCAAAAAGTATATAAACCACACCCGTTGATTGATTAGTTTCGCTTTTGCGAGTTATTTACGCGTCTCCATTCAGTGATGCAGGTGCTCTTTTCTACAGTCGGATTCTTCTTTTGCGGCCACAAAACATAATCCTGAGTTGTAAGTTGTTTGATTATGGCATAGTAGATATTTATAATACGTAGCTATTTGTCAATATTTAAACACTTGTATTTAGAAAAAGTGTTATTGGTTGTTTTTGCCATTTATATGTAACGTCAGCAACTTGTTTTCAGAAACAGACAGAATACAGCAAACATTGTTCCTGTTCTGGCTCCTTTGAGCTCATATAGTGTGACTTTGTATATTATAATATTGACACTGTACTTGACCTCAGAAGTGTTGGTGACCCGTCGGCGCGAAGACTAAAGATTTATATGTAACGTCAGTAGCTTCTAGTTTGTAGTCTATTTCCCCTTGAGATCATATAGTGTGAGTATGTATATTATAATAACCACACATTATGATCTCAGAGGAGTTTGTGACCCGTTGGCGCGAAGACTAAAGATTTATATGTAACGTCAGCAGCTTCTGGTTTTTAGTCTATTTCTCCCTTGAGATCATATAGTGTGAGTATGTATATTGTAATATTAACATTTATACTGACCTCAGTGGAGTTTATGACCCGTCGACGCGAAGAATAAAGATTTATATTTAACGTCAGCACCTTCTCGTTCTTACTCTGTTTGTTCCTTGGGATCATATACTGTGAATATGTATATTATAATATTAACAGTCATTGTGATCTCAGAGCACTTTATGACCCGTTGGCGCGAAAATGAAAGATTTCAAAGTCCCGGAGAAAAGAAGCTCTCAACATACTCATCGCTGGAAAGTATTTAGTTATTGATCTTGTTTTGTATTGATGACTTCATTTTCATTTTCCTTTTTCTGTGCCATCAGTGACACTGTGTATATTGTAAGAGGGTGATATTTCCACACAACAGGAATTGGAGATTTGTCGCCGCCAGGAGTAAACCATCTGAAATACAGTTTACTGACCTTTATAACTTACTTGATCAGATATTTTTACAGTGACAATACTTTTGGAAATTGCAGTTTAAAAAAAAATAGTTTCCATAGACACTTTCTTAGTGAATACCTTTGATAAACCCTACATTTCTGAATGTTTTTTTACAATTTCTATTTTTGTCTGTTGCGGTTCCTATTCACCTTCTTCCTATAGAATATATACGACCAGTAGTGTATATTATTATACTACTATCCTATATATTCTTAAAGGAGTACGTGATTTGTTAGCGGAGCAGTGAGCGACCTCTAAGCACTACGACCGAACTTTCCCAAATTCTACAGAATAGAAATTATAAAAAATGATAAAGCGTACATTTCTATGTAATATAAAGTGATTTGTGTTTAACTGTTTTTTACTTGTTATTGTTCTTGTGACCTGAGATGATGTAGTGCGGGAGTGTTTCTTGTAGCACTTCTTTTCTACTTTATCTAAAAGTAACTCATGCCCTCTTATATTATCAAGAATATGGGGCAACACTTTTACAAACTCTAGCAGAAAAAAAGGGAGGGTGTGCCCACGCTTAAGGGATATTTTATGAATTGCGTTTTTATTAGTCACCCCTTTGATATATACAGCTTCAGTTTCCGAAGAAAGTATATTTGTAATTGCTTAATAAAAACTATTTCAAACCTAGACTGAAATTTTTGCTGCGCAACCAGAGCTCCCCGTCAGAAAAGTAAACACCACATTATAACTAAACAGTGCTCCTGGGAAGTATCCCACCCGCAAACTTAATAAAAAGAAGACCGCAACACACTTTGTTATTTTCCCGCCGTGATTTGTACACCCCACGCCAATTATATAAATGGCCCTTAAAATATATAAAAAAACTATTTTTACCTTGACAATCCCTCTCCACCACCTTGTGACCACTGTACAGAGTTAATAGTGTTCCTACCCTCCCCGCTACTACTTTCTTTTCCTGTACTCCATTGAAGTGCGTCACAAAATGGTTCACAACAGTGAACCGTTCCCAGCCAATAATGAGCAAACTTGTACTAGGAACAATTTAGCCAATAAAATGTCCATGGTGTTCCGCAGAGGGGAAGGGAATCGCTGCCAACACTTCTACTTTCAATGGTTTACAGCCAATGAACATTAAGCTTGGGAAGGTCCTGCTTGGAACACGTTACCCAATCAGATGTCCCTGATGCTCCGCGGAGGGGGAGGGAATGGCTGGCAACACTTCTACTTTCAATGGTTTACAGCCAATGAACATTAAGCTTGGGAACGTCCTGCTTGGAACACGTCAGCCAATCAGATGTTCCTGCTACTCCGCGGACGGGGAGGAAATGGCTGGCAACACTTCTACTTTCAATGGTTCGCAGCCAATGAACATTGAGCTCGTTGTTGGAACACCTCAGCCAATTCAACGTTAATTTTGTTCCAGACACACGAACAGAACACGCCCTCCCACATAATATTAAATTTCGTCTAAGAAAGTGACACTGTCCGTGATAAAAGTGAACACCGCATTATAAGTAAACATTACTGCGCATTATATTAAAGGAAGGCTGCAATACGGCGCATTCTATTTTCCCGATATGATTTACACAGCCTATTGAACATTGCCGCAATACCGCACATTCACACTACCTGTGTGTGCACCCTACACACTGCTTGCCGCAATACGGCGCATTGTTTTCCCGACGGGTTTTCCAGAGCCTATGCAACCTTGCCGCAATACCGCGCACTGTTGTTCTGCGGACGTGATTTCCACGGCCTACGCAACATTCACACTCCCTGCCTCTGCACCGTACAGACTGCTTAAACTAAGACCACAGTGTTCCTACTATACCCTCTTATACAATTTTTCTCTTTTGTTTCGCCCTACGCCTTTCAAGTCAGTCACAAAATGGCTGCCAACACTTCCTATTTTCAACAGTTCGCAACCAATGAGCCGCAGGCTCGTGCTCGTAACGCCTCAGCCAATCAGATGTCAGAATTCTCACATATCGATATCTGTAAATTTTGATATTTCTCTAAAACTACTGAACGGACTTACCCCATTTAAACAAAAGTGTGCTTTCTGGACCAAGACCTTTCTCCCTGCCAAATGTGGCGTAATTCCGTTCAGCAGTTTGACCTGTAGCCTTGTCTAAAGTTTCCTATGGAAATTGCATGGAGAAAACACGTTTTGGGACCCCCCTTTTTTCTCAGCCCCCCTTCACAAATCACCCCCAAACTTTCAGGATAGGAGCTCACCTCAAAAGAGGAACTTTTTGGAAAATTTCGTAAAGATTCGGCAAACGACACCAAAGTTATAAGCACTTCAAAAAATGCTTTTCCTATGGAAACGTGGTTCTAACTATAACTACCTACTGGCGACCGCCAGTAGGTAATATATATATAATATATATATATATATATATATATATATATATATATATATATATATATATATATATATATATATATATATATATCCAAAAATCGACCCCTCTTTAAAAGAGACCAGAGGACACAGCGGGGAGCTTTGCGGGAGTTCCTTTATTCACAGCAATGTGTGGCATAATGCATTTCGGCTAGAATAAGCCTTCCTCAGATGCCGCTGCTTGACAAGGTTACTCCAACCCCCTTCCTTATATTTCTATGGCCCTCCCAGTGGCGGAAGGTCAGCTGACTCCATTTGATGGATTTCAGCTGCAGTCTGGTGTTGTGGACTGCAGCTCCCAGAATGCAATGTTCCGATGCATGTAGTTTGTGGAGCCAAATTAAGTCCTTCAATGGACGCTGCAATACCAGGTAAGGGTGGGGGCATAATGTTGTGGCGAAAACCCCATGAATGAAGTCCAGGACTCCCTCAAGTCCCCAACGTTCTGCCCCAACATGCAGAGTCAAACCGGGCCATGAAGCGGTGATTCAATGATCCCTCTTCCCCGTGAGCTCACAGGCTGTCATTGACAGCAGCCACTTGCCTGGCCTGATCCTGAGGCGGTCCTGCGATGTCCGATACCTCGGAAGAAACATGCCACGATGCCAGTAAATCACAGGACACTTAAAGAACAGGTCCTCTCAACGCGCACTGGCAGCGCGTAAAATATCCAAAAATCGACCCCTCTTTAAAAGAGACCAGAGGACACAGCGGGGAGCTTTGCGGGAGTTCCTTTATTCACAGCAATGTGTGGCATAATGCATTTCGGCTAGAATAAGCCTTCCTCAGATGCCGCTGCTTGACAAGGTTACTCCAACCCCCTTCCTTATATTTCTATGGCCCTCCCAGTGGCGGAAGGTCAGCTGACTCCATTTGATGGATTTCAGCTGCAGTCTGGTGTTGTGGACTGCAGCTCCCAGAATGCAATGTTCCGATGCATGTAGTTTGTGGAGCCAAATTAAGTCCTTCAATGGACGCTGCAATACCAGGTAAGGGTGGGGGCATAATGTTGTGGCGAAAACCCCATGAATGAAGTCCAGGACTCCCTCAAGTCCCCAACGTTCTGCCCCAACATGCAGACTCAAACCGGGCCATGAAGCGGTGATTCAATGATCCCTCTTCCCCGTGAGCTCACAGGCTGTCATTGACAGCAGCCACTTGCCTGGCCTGATCCTGAGGCGGTCCTGCGATGTCCGATACCTCGGAAGAAACATGCCACGATGCCAGTAAATCACAGGACACTTAAAGAACGGGTCCTCTCAACGCGCACTGGCAGCGCGTAAAATATCCAAAAATCGACCCCTCTTTAAAAGAGACCAGAGGACACAGCGGGGAGCTTTGCGGGAGTTCCTTTATTCACAGCAATGTGTGGCATAATGCATTTCGGCTAGAATAAGCCTTCCTCAGATGCCGCTGCTTGACAAGGTTACTCCAACCCCCTTCCTTATATTTCTATGGCCCTCCCAGTGGCGGAAGGTCAGCTGACTCCATTTGATGGATTTCAGCTGCAGTCTGGTGTTGTGGACTGCAGCTCCCAGAATGCAATGTTCCGATGCATGTAGTTTGTGGAGCCAAATTAAGTCCTTCAATGGACGCTGCAATACCAGGTAAGGGTGGGGGCATAATGTTGTGGCGAAAACCCCATGAATGAAGTCCAGGACTCCCTCAAGTCCTCAACGTTCTGCCCCAACATGCAGAGTCAAACCGGGCCATGAAGCGGTGATTCAATGATCCCTCTTCCCCGTGAGCTCACAGGCTGTCATTGACAGCAGCCACTTGCCTGGCCTGATCCTGAGGCGGTCCTGCGATGTCCGATACCTCGGAAGAAACATGCCACGATGCCAGTAAATCACAGGACACTTAAAGAACGGGTCCTCTCAACGCGCACTGGCAGCTCCTGTCGTGAAATAGCATGAAACGCGTCGGACAAGATCACAGGACTTACTTTTTGCGAGGCACTTCTGCTGTTTTCCCATGCCGTTTTTCCATTAAAATAGTGGTTATCCTTCACTCACCTGTGTTGGGCTTCCTCATTCCAGGCTACTGTGTTGTGGATATATATATATATATATATATATATATATATATATATATATATATATATATATATATATATATATATATATATATATTTATGTATATATTACCTACTGGCAGTCACCAGTAGGTAGTTATAGTTAGGACCTTGTTTCTATTCACAAAGCGCTTTTTCTTTTGGCAATATCTTTGGCGCCGTTTGACGAATCTTCGAGACATTTTCAAAACTAATGGTTCACTCAGGTCAGCTCCTGTCGTGAAATAGCATGAAACGCGTCGGACAAGATCACAGGACTTACTTTTTGCGAGGCACTTCTGCTGTTTTCCCATGCCGTTTTTCCATTAAAATAGTGGTTATCCTTCACTCACCTGTGTTGGGCTTCCTCATTCCAGGCAACTGTGTTGTGGAGATATATATATATATATATATATATATATATATATATATATATATATATATATATATATATATATATTTATGTATATATTACCTACTGGCAGTCACCAGTAGGTAGTTATAGTTAGGACCTTGTTTCTATTCAAAAAGCGCTTTTTCTTTTGGCAATATCTTTGGCGCCGTTTGACGAATCTTCGAGACATTTTCAAAACTAATGGTTCACTCAGGTCAGCTCCTGTCGTGAAAGTTTCGGGGTGATTCGTCAAGCGGGGGCTGAGAAAAAAGGGGGTCCCAAAACACATTTTCTCCATGTTCATTTCTATAGGAAATTTAGACAAAGCTACAGCCCGAACTGCTGAACGAAATTACACCAAATTTGGCAAAAAGGTAGGTCTTGGTCCAGAAAGTGGGCTTTTTTTAAATGGTGTAAATCCATTCAGTAGTTCCTGATAAATTAAAAAAATAAAGATATCGATATCTGAGGGCCTAGGAGGATTCGCAAATCCTCCCGAGCATGTGCTTGATTCTGATTGGCTGTCAACACTCCAAACCAGGAAGTGTTGGCAGCCATCTTGTGACTAAGTAAACCGAGTCAAAAGAAAACTGTAAAAAAAGGATAAAAAACAAGAAAAGGGGGCAGGGTAGAAACACCCTGACCCCCTAGACCTGCTCAGGGGGTCCCACAAGGACCCTCAAAGCCCAAAAAAGCATTTAAAAAAAAAAAAAAATCCGAATTCGCACTGGGTGCGCGAATCCGGCTGAATTTTTTTTTAAAAAAAGCAAAGCGCGGGTGGGCCAGGTCCTGGGGGCAATGAGGTAATTATATGCAGGGGCCCGCGGGGGCCGCCACAGCCCCGGGGACTGCCACGTCCCCGGGGCTTTATTTATTATGCGTGGGGGGCTCGCGGCCCCCCGGTAGCCCCAGGGACCGCCACCTCCCCGGGGCTCATTGAGAAAAAAATGCATGGGGGGGCTCCTTCCCCCACCCATGCTGCCCCGGGGACTGCTACCTCCCTGGGGCATTACTTTAATAGGGTCGGGGAGGCTTCGCGGGCCCCACCAAGTCCCGGGGACTGCCACCTCCCCGGGGCTCCAATTAAATTTTAGAAGTGTGGGGGGGCTCCTGCCCCTCCCCACACTGCCCCGGGGACCACCACCTCCCCAGGGCACAAATTATGTTAATATGGGGGTCCGTTACGCCCCCCTCCGGCCCCATGAATCACCACCTCCCTGGGGCTATGTCAATGTTGGGAGGGGTGCCGCGCGGCCCCCCTCCTGGAGCCCTGCTTGGCCCTGGGGACCACCACCCCCCAGGGCCAGCTCCTGCAATGTCCCGGGGTTGTCGTTGCCGTTTGCTATGCCGGGGCGGGAGCCATAGCAAACACTGCTTTGCTTCTTGGAAGCGAGAGCAGGAAACCTGCTCTCGCTTCCAAGAAGCAAAGAAGATTGCTTTTGGACAAGGGGAGCTGCATGTCAGCAGCTCCCCTTGTCCAAAAGCAATGCCGGCTCCCGCAGGAGGCGGGGAGCTGGCAAGGACCACGGGGGCATTGGGGCTCCCCCGCGGTCCCCATCAAAGAGGCCAGGCCCTTGGGGATGGGGTCCCCGGGGCCAAAAGTGGCCCAGGGAAGGGGGGCCGCGTGGCCCCCCTTCCCTGGGCCACTTTTTCATTTTGTTCATTTTGTTTTTTAAATGTAAAAAAATAAGGCCGGGCCCCAGGGGATGGTGTCCCTGTGGCCAAAATTGGCCCCCCTCCAAAATTAAAAAAAAAGAAAGGCTGGCCAGGCCCTGGGGGATGGGGTCCCCGGGGCCAAGAGAGGCCCATGGAAGGGGGGCCACACGGCCCCCTTCCAAAAATACATTTTTGCCGGGGCCAAAATCGGCCTGGGAAGGGGGTCCCCACAGCCCCCCTCCCCTGTAAAAAAAGTGAAAAAAAAGGGAAGGCCTAGCCTCAGGGGATGGGTTCCCTGGGGCCCAAAAGGCTCAAGAGAAGGGGGGCCACACAGCTCCCCTTTTTAAAATAAAAAAAATAAAAAAACGGCAACTCAGTGGAGGCCCGCCCCCTCCCTGCATGACTCTGCAAATGCGCCTCCTGGTGCGCTCTGCATTGGGGGATTAAGTCCCCATTGCTAGTGAGGGCCCCTGGGGGCCAACTAGGCCACCAGGAACCTCCAGTAAGCCGCACACAGTGGGATTGCTGAGAGGTGGTACAAGGCCATGCCCCTTTTTACACCACTCTGCAAATGCGCCTCTTGGCGCACTGCTGGTGGGGTGATGAGGTCCCC
The DNA here is from genome assembly GCA_963921515.1 of Calotriton arnoldi. Lineage (NCBI taxonomy): Eukaryota > Metazoa > Chordata > Amphibia > Caudata > Salamandridae > Calotriton > Calotriton arnoldi. The sequence continues at coordinate 129,716 of CAWUFW010009873.1, forward strand.
TTGGGTCCTGAGGACCTCAGGACTGAAGTGGACTTCATCCTCCGAGTAGCAGTGCGCCAGGTGGTGCCTTTGCAGAGTGGTGTTAAAAGGGGGCGTGGCCTTGGACCACTCTCAGCAATCCAGCTGTGTGGGGCTTACTGGAGGTAACAAGAGGGCTAGTGGGCCTCCAGGGACCCTCAGGAGGCAAAGGGGCTTCACCCCCAACCAAGAGCGAGCCAGGAGGCGCGTTTGCAGAGTGGTGGACAAAGGGGCTGTGGCCTGTGTCCACCTCTCAGCAATCCCACTGTGCGGGGCTTACTGGAGGTAACAGGTAGGCAAGTAGGCCTCTAAGGACCCTCAACAGCGAAGTGGACTTTAATCCCCATGCAAGAGCGCACCAGGGAGCACGTTTGCAGAGTGGTGGGGAAAGAGGGTGTGGCCTGCTATGAGAACTTAGCAATGCTGCTGTGTGGGACTTACTGGAGGTAATAGGAGGAGTAGTTGGCCCCCAAGGTTGTCCTTGGGGGCCAACTACCTCTCCTGTTACTTCCACTAAGTCCCACACAGTGGGATTGCTAAGAGGTCTTGGGAGGCCAAGCCCCCCTTTCTCCACCACTCTGCAAACGCACCTCCTGGCACAGTACTGGTTGGGGGATGAAGTTCACTTTACTCCTGATGGACTTTGGGGACCAAGAAGCCCTCCTGGTACTTCCTGTAAGTCCTACGCAGCGAAATTCCTGAGCGCTGGTTGGAGGCCCAGCCCCCTTTCTCCCCCACTCTGCAAACGCGACTACCAGTTAAAGAAGCATTTTTAATGTAATAGGTCTCGCATTTGCAAGAGTTAGAGATATTGGCGTTGTAAATCTAAAAGTTTTTTACTAATGTTTTTTGGAGTGGAGTGGATGTACTTTGTGTGTAATGGAATTATGTGGTATGTTGTGCAGTGAAATTATGTGGATAGAAAGTATGTGGTATTTAGTGTATAGGAATTATGTAGAGTAGGATTATGTGTTGTGGAGAGTAATTATGTGGTATAGTAGTCTGTGTTGTGGAGTGCAAACCTCAGGTTTAGTCTTCCTCGTTTCCATAGAGCTAAATTATGAACTCAATGAGACAAAAAAAAGAAGGAATCACTGAGGAGCACTTCTGAACCTAGTCAGAGGTATGGGCAGGGCCACTGGAATCATGCGACTGTTTGGCTGCACCGACTTTCGCACAATTCTACATTTTCCGCATTAGCCACATAATCCATCATCTGCTGCCTAATCTGCAGATTTGAACAAAAAAAACCTTGTTTCTAGCTCAAACGGCTCAAACATTACCAAAAATGCAGCAACAAGTGTTACAGCGCGGTGTAAGGTCCTTTGCAAACCTAGAATGGTCACCTGATACTTATTGCTATATGTGTGTGTTTAATTGTACAAATGGTGTGCAAGCCACTCTTGCTTCTTTCTGCGCCTCTCTTGCCTCTTTCTGCATTTCTATTGCTTCTTTCTGCACCTTTCTTTCTTTTTCTGCACTTCTCTTGCCTCTTTCTGCAAATCATATCTACTTTCTGCACCTCTTTTGCCTCTTTCTGCACCTCTGTTGCCTCTTTCTGCACCTCACTTGCTTCTTTGTGCACCCATCTTGCCTCTTTCTGCACCTCTCTTGCCTCTTTCTGTACCCCTCTTCCCTCTTTCTGCTCCTCTGTTCCTTCTTTCTGAACTTCTTTTGTTTCTTTCCGTACCCGTCTTCCCTCTTTTTGCACCCCTCTTGCCTCTTTCTGCGCCTCTGTTGCTTCTTTCTGCACTACTCTTGCTTCTTTCTGCACCACTCGTGCTTCTTTCTGCACCCCTCTTCCCTCTTTCTGCACCCCTCTTCCCTCTTTCTGCACCCCTCTTGCTTCTTTCTGCACCCCTGTTCCTTCTTTCTGCACCCTTCTTCCCTCTTTCTGCACCTCTCTTTCCTCTTTCTGCACCTCTCTTTCCTCTTTCTGCACCTCTGTTCCTTCTTTCTGCACTTCTTTTGTTTCTTGCTGCACATCTCTTGCTTCTTTCTTCACCCCTTGTGCCTCTTTCTGCACCCCTCTTCCTTCTTTTTGCACCCCTCTTGCCTCTTTCTGCACCTCTGTTGCTTCTTTCTGCACTAGTCTTGCTTCATTCTTCACCTCCCTTGCTTCTTTCTGTACCACTCGTTCTTCTTTCTGCACCCCATTCCCTCTTTCTTCACCCCTGTTGCCTCTTTCTGCACCTCTGTTCCTTCTTTCTGCACTTCTTTTGTTTTTTGCTGCACATCTCTTGCTTCTTTCTGCACCCCTCGTGCCTCTTTCTGCATCCCTCTTCCCTCTTTTTGCACCCCTCTTGCCTCTTTCTGCACCTCTGTTGCTTCTTTCTGCACTACTCTTGCTTCTTTCTGCACCTCTCTTTCTTCTTTCTGAACCACTCGTGCTTCTTTCTGCACCCCTCTTCCCTCCTTCTTCACCCCTGTTGCCTCTTTCTGCACCTCGGTTCTTCTTTCTGCACTTCTTTTGTTTCTTGCTGCACATCTCTTGCTTCTCTCTGCACCCCTCGTGCCTCTTTCTGCACGCCTCTTCCCTCTTTTTGCACCCCTCTTGCCTCTTTCTGCACCTCTGTTGCTTCTTTCTGCACTACTATTGCTTCTTTCTGCACTACTCTTGCTTCTTTCTGCACCCCTCTTCCTTCTTTCTGCCCCCCTCTTCCCTCTTTCTTCAGCCCTGTTGCCTCTTTCTGCACCTCTGTTCCTTCTTTCTGTACTTCTTTTGTTTCTTTCTGCAACTCTCTTGCTTCTTTCTGCACACCTCTTGCTTCTGTCTGTACCCCTCGTGCCTCTTTCACACCTCTCTTCCCTCTTTCTGCACCCCTCTTGCCTCTTTCTCCACCCCACTTCCCCCTTTCTGCATCTCTGTTGCTTCTTTATGCATTTCTCTTGCTTCTTTCTGCATCTCTCTTGCTTCTTTCTGCACCCCTCGTGCCTCTTTCTGCACCCCTCATCCCTCTTTCAGCAGTCCTCTTGCCTCTTTCTGCACCTCTGTTGCTTCTTTCTGTACTTCTTTTGTTTCTTTCTGCAGCCCTCTTGCCTCTTTCTGTACCTCTGTTCCTTCTTTCTGCACTTCTTTTGTTTCTTTCTGCACCTCTCGCTTTTTTCTGCAACCCTTTTGCCTCTTTCTGCACCCCTCTTGCCTCTTTATTCACCTCTGTTCCTTCTTTCTGTACTTCTTTTGTTTCTTTCTGCAGCTCTCATGCTTCTTTCGTCACCCCCTTGCCTCTTTCTCCACCCCTCTTCCCTCTTTCTTCCCCCCTTGTTGCCCCTTTCTGCACCTCTGTTCCTTCTTTCTGCACTCCTTTTGTTTCTTTCTGCTCATCTCTTGCTTCTTCCTGTACCCCTCGTGCCTCTTTCTGCACCCCTCTTCCCTCTTTTTGCACCCCTCTTGCCTCTTTCTGCGCCTCTGTTGCTTCTTTCTGCACTCCTCTTGCTTCTTTTTCACCTCTCTTGCTTCTTTCTGCACCCTTCTTGCCACTTTCTCCACCCCTGTTCCCACTTTTTGCATCTCTGTTGCTTCTTTCTGCACTTCTATTGCCTCTTTCTCCATCCCTCATCACTCTTTCTGCACCTCTGTTGTTTCTTTCTGCACTTCTCTTGCTTCTTTCTACACCTCTGTCCCTTCTTTCTGCGACCCTTGTGCCTCTTTCTGCACCCCTCTTGCCTCTTTCTGCACCTCTGTTCCTTCTTTCTGCACTTCTTTTGTTTCTTTCTGCAACTCTCTTGCTTCTTTTTGCACCCCTCTTGCCTCTTTCTGCACCTTTGTTCCTTCTTTCTGCACTTCTTTTGTTTCTTTCTGCACCTCTCTTGTTTCTTTCTGTATCCCTCTTGCCTCTTTCTCCACCCCACTTCCCCCTGTCTGCATCTCTGTTGCTTTTTTCTGCATTTCTCTTGCTTCTTTCTGCATCTCTCTTGCTTCTTTCTGCACCCCTCGTGCCTCTTTCTGCACGCCTCATCCCTCTTTCTGCACTCTTCTTGCCTCATTCTGCACCTCTGTTGCTTCTTTCTGCACTTCTTTTGTTTCTTTCTGCACCCCTCTTGCCTCTTTCTGCATCTCTGTTCCTTTTTTCTGCACTTCTTTTGTTTCTTTCTGCACCTCTCGTTTCTTTCTGCACCCCTTTTGCCTCTTTCTGCACCCCTCTTGCCTCTTTCTGCACCTCTGGTCCTTCTTTCTGTACTTCTTTTTTTCTTTCTGCAGCTCTCTTGCTTCTTTCTGCACCCCCTTGCCTCTTTCTCCACCCCTCTTCCCTCTTTCTTCACCCCTGTTTCCTCTTTCTGCACCTCTGTTCCTTCCTTCTGCACTTCTTTTGTTTGTTTCTTTACATCTTCTGCTTCTTTCTGCACCCCTCGTGCCTCTTTCTGCACCCCACTTCCCTCTTTTTGCACCCCTCTTGCCTCTTTCTGCACCTCTGTTGCTTCTTTCTGCACTACTTTTGCTCCTTTCTGCAACTCTTTGCTTCTTTCTGCACCATCCGTGCTTCTTTCTGCACCCTTCTTCCCTCTTTCTGAAACTCTCTTGCCTCTTTCTGCACCTCTGTTCCTTCTTTCTGCTCTTCTTTTATTTATTTCTGCACCGCTCTTGCTTCTTTCTGCCCCCCTCTTGCCACTTTCTCCACCCCTGTTCCCCCTTTTTGCATCTCTGTTACTTCTTTCTGCACTTCTCTTGCCTCTTTCTGCACCCCTCATCCCTCTTTCTGCACCTCTGTTGCTTCATTCTGCAGTTCTCTTGCTTCTTTCTGCACCTCTATACCTTCTTTCTGCAACCCTTGTGCCTCTTTCTGCACCCTTCTTCCATCTTTCTGCCCCTCTCTTGCTTCTTTCTGCACCTCTGTTCCTTCTTTCTTCACTTCTTTTGTTTCTTTTTGCACCTTTTTTGCTTCTTTCTGCACCCCTCTTGCCTTTCTCCACCCCTCTTCCCATTTCTGCATCTCTGTTGCTTCTTTATGCACTTCTGTTGCCTCTTTCTCCACCCCTCTTCCCTCGTTCTGCACCTCTGTTGCTTCTTTCTGCACTCCTCTTGCTTCTTTTTTCACCTCTCTTGCTTCTTTCTGCACCCTTCTTGCCACTTTCTCCACCCCTCTTCCCACTTTTTGCATCTCTGTTGCTTCTTTCTGCACTTCTCTTGCCTCTTTCTCCATCCCTCATCACTCTTTCTGCACCTCTGTTGTTTCTTTCTGCACTTCTCTTGCTTCTTTCTGCACCTCTGTCCCTTCTTTCTGCGACCCTTGTGCCTCCTTCTGCACCCTCTTGCCTCTTTCTGCACCTCTGTTCCTTCTTTCTGCACTTCTTTTGTTTCTTTCTGCAACTCTCTTGCTTCTTTTTGCACCCCTCTTGCCTCTTTCTGCACATTTGTTCCTTCTTTCTGCACTTCTTTTGTTTCTTTCTGCACCTCTCTTGTTTCTTTCTGTATCCCTCTTGCCTCTTTCTCCACCCCACTTCCCCCTTTCTGCATCTCTGTTGCTTTTTTCTGCATTTCTCTTGCTTCTTTCTGCATCTCTCTTGCTTCTTTCTGCACCCCTCGTGCCTCTTTCTGCACCCCTCATCCCTCTTTCTGCACTCCTCTTGCCTCATTCTGCACCTCTGTTGTTTCTTTCTGCACTTCTTTTGTTTCTTTCTGCACCCCTCTTGCCTCTTTCTGCATCTCTGTTCCTTTTTTCTGCACTTCTTTTGTTTCTTTCTGCACCTCTCGTTTCTTTCTGCACCCCTTTTGCCTCTTTCTGCACCCCTCTTGCCTCTTTCTGAACCTCTGGTCCTTCTTTCTGTACTTCTTTTTCTCTTTCTGCAGCTCTCTTGCTTCTTTCTGCACCCCCTTGCCTCTTTCTCCGCCCCTCTTCCCTCTTTCTTCACCCCTGTTTCCTCTTTCTGCACCTCTGTTCCTTCCTTCTGCACTTCTTTTGTTTGTTTCTTTACATCTTCTGCTTCTTTCTGCACCCCTCATGCCTCTTTCTGCACCCCACTTCCCTCTTTTTGCACCCCTCTTGCCTCTTTCTGCACCTCTGTTGCCTCTTTCTGCACTACATTTGCTCCTTTCTGAACCTCTTTGCTTCTTTCTGCACCATTCGTGCTTCTTTCTGCACCCTTCTTCCCTCTTTAAGCAACTCTCTTGCCTCTTTCTGCACCTCTGTTCCTTCTTTCTGCTCTTCTTTTTATTTATTTCTGCACCGCTCTTGCTTCTTTCTGCCCCCCTCTTGCCACATTCTCCACCCCTGTGCCCCTTTTTTGCATCTCTGTTACTTCTTTCTGCACTTCTCTTGCCTCTTTCTGCACCCCTCATCCCTCTGTCTGCACCTCTGTTGCTTCATTCTGCAGTTCTCTTGCTTCTTTCTGCACCTCTATACCTTCTTTCTGCAACCCTTGTGCCTCTTTCTGCACCCCTCTTCCATCTTCTGCACCTCTCTTGCCTCTTTCTGCACCTCTGTTCCTTCTTTCTTCACTTCTTTTGCTTCTTTTTGCACCTTTCTTGCTTCTTTCTGCACCCCTCTTGCCTTTCTCCACCCCTCTTCCCCTTTCTGCACCCCTTGTGCCTCTTTCTGTACCCCTCTTCTCTCTTTCTGCACTCCTCTTGCCCCTTTATGCACATCTGTTCCTTGTTTCTGCACTTCTTTTGTTTCTTTCTGCAGCTCTCATGCTTCTTTCGTTACCCCCTTGCCTCTTTATCCACCCCTCTTCCCTCTTTCTTCCCCCCTTATTGCCCCTTTCTGCACCTCTGTTCCTTCTTTCTGCACTACTTTTGCTCCTTTCTGCACCTCTTTGCTTCTTTCTGCACCACTTGTGCTTCTTTCTGCACCCTTCTTCCCTCTTTCTGCAACTCTCTTGCCTCTTTCTGCACCTCTGTTCCTTCTTTCTGCTCTTCTTTTATTTGTTTCTGCACCGCTCTTGCTTCTTTCTGCCCCCCTCTTGCCACTTTCTCCATCCCTGTTCCCACTTTTTGCATCTCTGTTGCTTCTTTCTGCACTTCTCTTGCCTCTTTCTCCATCCCTCATCACTCTTTCTGTACCTCTGTTGTTTCTTTCTGCACTTCTCTTGCTTCTTTCTGCACCTCTGTCCCTTCTTTCTGCGACCCTTGTGCCTCTTTCTGCACCCCTCTTGCCTCTTTCTGCACCTCTGTTCCTTCTTTCTGCACTTCTTTTGTTTCTTTCTGCAACTCTCTTGCTTCTTTTTGCACCCCTCTTGCCTCTTTCTGCACCTTTGTTCCTTCTTTCTGCACTTCTTTTGTTTCTTTCTGCACCTCTCTTGTTTCTTTCTGTATCCCTCTTGCCTCTTTCTCCACCCCACTTCCCCCTTTCTGCATCTCTGTTGCTTTTTTCTGCATTTCTCTTGCTCCTTTCTGCATCTCTCTTGCTTCTTTCTGCACCCCTCGTGCCTCTTTCTGCACCCCTCATCCCTCTTTTTGCACTCATCTTGCCTCATTCTGCACCTCTGTTGCTTCTTTCTGCACTTCTTTTGTTTCTTTCTGCACCCCTCTTGCCTCTTTCTGCATCTCTGTTCCTTTTTTCTGCACTTCTTTTGTTTCTTTCTGCACCTCTCGTTTCTTTCTGCACCCCTTTTGCCTCTTTCTGCACCCCTCTTGCCTCTCTCTGCACCTCTGGTCCTTCTTTCTGTACTTCTTTTTTTCTTTCTGCAGCTCTCTTGCTTCTTTCTGCACCCCCTTGCCTCTTTCTCCACCCCTCTTCCCTCTTTCTTCACCCCTGTTTCCTCTTTCTGCACCTCTGTTCCTTCCTTCTGCACTTCTTTTGATTGTTTCTTTACATCTTCTGCTTCTTTCTGCACCCCTCGTGCCTCTTTCTGCACCCCACTTCCCTCTTTTTGCACCCCTCTTGCCTCTTTCTGCACCTCTGTTGCTTCTTTCTGCACTACTTTTGCTCCATTCTGCACCTCTTTGCTTCTTTCTGCACCATTCATGCTTCTTTCTGCACCCTTCTTCCCTCTTTAAGCAACTCTCTTGCCTCTTTCTGCACCTCTGTTCCTTCTTTCTGCTCTTCTTTTTATTTATTTCTGCACTGCTCTTGCTTCTTTCTGCCCCCCTCTTGCCACTTTCTCCACCCCTGTGCCCCTTTTTGCATCTCTGTTACTTCTTTCTGCACTTCTCTTGCCTCTTTCTGCACCCCTCATCCCTCTTTCTGCACCTCTGTTGCTTCATTCTGCAGTTCTCTTGCTTCTTTCTGCACCTCTATACCTTCTTTCTGCAACCCTTGTGCCTCTTTCTGCACCCCTCTTCCATCTTTCTGCACCTCTCTTGCCTCTTTCTGCACCTCTGTTCCTTCTTTCTTCTCTTCTTTTGCTTCTTTTTGCACCTTTCTTGCTTCTTTCTGCACCCCTCTTGCCTTTCTCCACCCTTCTTCCCCTTTCTGCACCCCTTGTGCCTCTTTCTGCACCCCTCTTCTCTCTTTCTGCACTCCTCTTGCCCCTTTATGCACATCTGTTCCTTGTTTCTGCACTTCTTTTGTTTCTTTCTGCAGCTCTCATGCTTCTTTCGTTACCCCCTTGCCTCTTTATCCACCCCTCTTCCCTCTTTCTTCCCCCCTTATTGCCCCTTTCTGCACCTCCGTTCCTTCTTTCTGCACTACTTTTGCTCCTTTCTGCACCTCTTTGCTTCTTTCTGCACCACTTGTGCTTCTTTCTGCACCCTTCTTCCCTCTTTCTGCAACTCTCTTGCCTCTTTCTGCACCTCTGTTCCTTCTTTCTGCTCTTCTTTTATTTCTTTCTGCACCGCTCTTGCTTCTTTCTGCCCCCCTCTTGCCACTTTCTCCATCCCTGTTCCCACTTTTTGCATCTCTGTTGCTTCTTTCTGCTCTTTTCTTGCCTCTTTCTCCATCCCTCATCACTCTTTCTGTACCTCTGTTGTTTCTTTCTGCACTTCTCTTGCTTCTTTCTGCACCTCTGTCCCTTCTTTCTGCGACCCTTGTTCCTCTTTCTGCACCCCTCTTGCCTCTTTCTGCACCTCTGTTCCTTCTTTCTGCACTTCTTTTGTTTCTTTCTGCAACTCTCTTGCTTCTTTTTGCACCCCTCTTGCCTATTTCTGCACCTTTGTTCCTTCTTTCTGCACTTCTTTTGTTTCTTTCTGCACCTCTCTTGTTTCTTTCTGTATCCCTCTTGCCTCTTTCTCCACCCCACTTCCCCCTTTCTGCATCTCTGTTGCTTTTTTCTGCATTTCTCTTGCTTCTTTCTGCATCTCTCTTGCTTCTTTCTGCACCCCTCGTGCCTCTTTCTGCACTCCTCATCCCTCTTTCTGCACTCATCTTGCCTCATTCTGCACCTCTGTTGCTTCTTTCTGCACTTCTTTTGTTTCTTTCTGCACCCCTCTTGCCTCTTTCTGCATCTCTGTTCCTTTTTTCTGCACTTCTTTTGTTTCTTTCTGCACCTCTCGTTTCTTTCTGCACCCCTTTTGCCTCTTTCTGCACCCCTCTTGCCTCTCTCTGCACCTCTGGTCCTTCTTTCTGTACTTCTTTTTTTCTTTCTGCAGCTCTCTTGCTTCTTTCTGCACCCCCTTGCCTCTTTCTCCACCCCTCTTCCCTCTTTCTTCACCCCTGTTTCCTCTTTCTGCACCTCTGTTCCTTCCTTCTGCACTTCTTTTGTTTGTTTCTTTACATCGTCTGCTTCTTTCTGCACCCCTCGTGCCTCTTTCTGCACCCCACTTCCCTCTTTTTGCACCCCTCTTGCCTCTTTCTGCACCTCTGTTGCTTCTTTCTGCACTACTTTTGCTCCTTTCTGCACCTCTTTGCTTCTTTCTGCACCATTCATGCTTCTTTCTGCACCCTTCTTCCCTCTTTAAGCAACTCTCTTGCCTCTTTCTGCACCTCTGTTCCTTCTTTCTGCTCTTCATTTTATTTCTTTCTGCACCGCTCTTGCTTCTTTCTGCCCCCCTCTTGCCACTTTCTCCACCCCTGTGCCCCCTTTTTGCATCTCTGTTACTTCTTTCTGCACCCCTCGTGCCTCTTTCTGCACTCCTCATCCCTCTTTCTGCACTCATCTTGCCTCATTCTGCACCTCTGTTGCTTCTTTCTGCACTTCTTTTGTTTCTTTCTGCACCCCTCTTGCCTCTTTCTGCATCTCTGTTCCTTTTTTCTGCACTTCTTTTGTTTCTTTCTGCACCTCTTGTTTCTTTCTGCACCCCTTTTGCCTCTTTCTGCACCCCTCTTGCCTCTCTCTGCACCTCTGGTCCTTCTTTCTGTACTTCTTTTTTTCTTTCTGCAGCTCTCTTGCTTCTTTCTGCACCCCCTTGCCTCTTTCTCCACCCCTCTTCCCTCTTTCTTCACCCCTGTTTCCTCTTTCTGCACCTCTGTTCCTTCCTTCTGCACTTCTTTTGTTTGTTTCTTTACATCTTCTGTTTCTTTCTGCACCCCTCGTGCCTCTTTCTGCACCCCACTTCCCTCTTTTTGCACCCCTCTTGCCTCTTTCTGCACCTCTGTTGCTTCTTTCTGCACTACTTTTGCTCCTTTCTGCACCTCTTTGCTTCTTTCTGCACCATTCATGCTTCTTTCTGCACCCTTCTTCCCTCTTTAAGCAACTCTCTTGCCTCTTTCTGCACCTCTGTTCCTTCTTTCTGCTCTTCATTTTATTTCTTTCTGCACCGCTCTTGCTTCTTTCTGCCCCCCTCTTGCCACTTTCTCCACCCCTGTGCCTCCTTTTTGCATCTCTGTTACTTCTTTCTGCACTTCTCTTGCCTCTTTCTGCACCCCTCATCCCTCTTTCTGCACCTCTGTTGCTTCATTCTGCAGTTCTCTTGCTTCTTTCTGCACCTCTATACCTTCTTTCTGCAACCCTTGTGCCTCTTTCTGCACCCCTCTTCCATCTTTCTGCACCTCTCTTGCCTCTTTCTGCACCTCTGTTCCTTCTTTCTTCACTTCTTTTGCTTCTTTTTGCACCTTTCTTGCTTCTTTCTGCACCCCTCTTGCCTTTCTCCACCCTTCTTCCCCTTTCTGCACCCCTTGTGCCTCTTTCTGCACCCCTCTTCTCTCTTTCTGCACTCCTCTTGCCCCTTTATGCACATCTGTTCCTTGTTTCTGCACTTCTTTTGTTTCTTTCTGCAGCTCTCATGCTTCTTTCGTTACCCCCTTGCCTCTTTATCCACCCCTCTTCCCTCTTTCTTCCCCCCTTATTGCCCCTTTCTGCACCTCTGTTTCTTCTTTCTGCACTACTTTTGCTCCTTTCTGCACCTCTTTGCTTCTTTCTGCACCACTTGTGCTTCTTTCTGCACCCTTCTTCCCTCTTTCTGCAACTCTCTTGCCTCTTTCTGCACCTCTGTTCCTTCTTTCTGCTCTTCTTTTATTTCTTTCTGCACCGCTCTTGCTTCTTTCTGCCCCCCTCTTGCCACTTTCTCCATCCCTGTTCCCACTTTTTGCATCTCTGTTGCTTCTTTCTGCTCTTCTCTTGCCTCTTTCCCCATCCCTCATCACTCTTTCTGTACCTCTGTTGTTTCTTTCTGCACTTCTCTTGCTTCTTTCTGCACCTCTGTCCCTTCTTTCTGCGACCCTTGTGCCTCTTTCTGCACCCCTCTTGCCTCTTTCTGCACCTCTGTTCCTTCTTTCTGCACTTCTTTTGTTTCTTTCTGCAACTCTCTTGCTTCTTTTTGCACCCCTCTTGCCTCTTTCTGCACCTTTGTTCCTTCTTTCTGCACTTCTTTTGTTTCTTTCTGCACCTCTCTTGTTTCTTTCTGTATCCCTCTTGCCTCTTTCTCCACCCCACTTCCCCCTTTCTGCATCTCTGTTGCTTTTTTCTGCATTTCTCTTGCTTCTTTCTGCATCTCTCTTGCTTCTTTCTGCACCCCTCGTGCCTCTTTCTGCACCCCTCATCCCTCTTTCTGCACTCATCTTGCCTCATTCTGCACCTCTGTTGCTTCTTTCTGCACTTCTTTTGTTTCTTTCTGCACCCCTCTTGCATCTTTCTGCATCTCTGTTCCTTTTTTCTGCACTTCTTTTGTTTCTTTCTGCACCTCTCGTTTCTTTCTGCACCCCTTTTGCCTCTTTCTGCACCCCTCTTGCCTCTCTCTGCACCTCTGGTCCTTCTTTCTGTACTTCTTTTTCTTTCTGCAGCTCTCTTGCTTCTTTCTGCACCCCCTTGCCTCTTTCTCCACCCCTCTTCCCTCTTTCTTCACCCCTGTTTCCTCTTTCTGCACCTCTGTTCCTTCCTTCTGCACTTCTTTTGTTTGTTTCTTTACATCTTCTGCTTCTTTCTGCACCCCTCGTGCCTCTTTCTGCACCCCACTTCCCTCTTTTTGCACCCCTCTTGCCTCTTTCTGCACCTCTGTTGCTTCTTTCTGCACTACTTTTGCTCCTTTCTGCACCTCTTTGCTTCTTTCTGCACCATTCGTGCTTCTTTCTGCACCCTTCTTCCCTCTTTCTGCAACTCTCTTGCCTCTTTCTGCACCTCTGTTCCTTCTTTCTGCTCTTCTTTTATTTATTTCTGCACCGCTCTTGCTTCTTTCTGCCCCCCTCTTGCCACTTTCTCCACCCCTGTTCCCCCTTTTTGCATCTCTGTTACTTCTTTCTGCACTTCTCTTGCCTCTTTCTGCACCCCTCATCCCTCTTTCTGCACCTCTGTTGCTTCATTCTGCAGTTCTCTTGCTTCTTTCTGCACCTCTATACCTTCTTTCTGCAACCCTTGTGCCTCTTTCTGCACCCCTCTTCCATCTTTCTGCACCCCTTTTCCCTCTCTCTGCACCTCTCTTCCGTCTTTCTGCACTTCTTTTGTTTCTTTCTACAGCTCTCTTGCTTCTTTCCATACCCCCTTGCCTCTTTCTCCACCCCTCTTCCCTCTTTCTGTACCCCTGTTGCCTCTTTCTGCACCCCTGTTGCCTCTTTCTGCACCTCTGTTCAATCTTTCTGCACTTCTTTTGTTTCTGCACCTCTTGCTTCTTTCTGCACCCCTTGTGCCTCTTTCTGCACCCCTCTTGCCTCTTTTTGCACCTCTGTTCCTTCTTTCTGTACTTCTTTTGTTTCTTTCTGCACCTTTCTTCCCTTTTTTGCATCCCTCTTGCCTCTTTCTGCAGTTCTCTTGTCAATTTCTGCACCTCTCTTGCCTCTTTCTGCACCTCACTTGCCTTTTTCTGCACTTCTCTTTCTTCTTTCTACACCTCTGTTGCTGCTTTCAGCAATTATCTTGCCTCTTTCTGCACTTCTCTTGCTTGTTTCTGTACCTCTCTTGCATCTTTCTGCACCTCTGTTGCCTCTTTCTGCACCTCACTTGCTTCTTTCTGCACACCTATTGCCTCTTTCTGCACCCCTCTTTCCTCTTTCTGCACCTCTCTTGCTTGTTTCTGCACCCTTCTTCCTTTTTTGGCATCCCTCTTGCCTCTTTCTGCAGTTCTCTTGTCATTTTCTGTGCCTCTCTTGCCTCTTTCTGCACCTCACTTGCCTCTTTCTGCACTTCTCTTGCTTCTTTCTACACCTCTGTTGCTTCTTTCAGCAATTCTCTTGCATCTTTCTGCACTTCTCTTGCTTGTTTCTGCACCTCTCTTGCATCTTTCTGCATCTCTGTTGCCTCTTTCTGTACCTCACTTGCTTCTTTCTGTACCCCTTGTTCCTCTTTCTGCACCTCTCTTGCCTCTTTCTGCATACCTGTTCCCTCTTTCTGCACCGTTCCTGCCTGTTCTGCACCTCTCTTGCCTCTTTCTGTACCTGAGTTGCTTCTTTCTGCACTTCTCTTGCCTCTTTCTGCACCTTTTGCGCCTCTTTCAGCACCTCTGTTGCTTCTTTCTGCACTTCTCTTCCTTCTTTCTGCACCCCTCATGTCTCTTTCAGTACCACTCTTGCCTCTTTGTGCACCTCTCCTACCTCTTTCTATACCCCTCTTGCTTCTTTCTGCATCCCTCTTCCCTCTTTCTGTACCTTTCTTGCCTCTTTCTGCACCTCTTTTGCTTCTTGCTGCACTTTTCTTGCCTCTTTCTGTACCCCTGTTGCCTCTTTCTGCACCTCTGTTGGTTCTTTCTGCACTGCTCTTGCTTCTTTTTGCACCTATGTTCTAAATTTCTCCATCCCTCTTGCCTCTTTCTATACCCCTATTCCCTCTTTCTGCACACCTGGTCCCTCTTTCTGCACCCTTTTTGCCTGTTTCAGCAACTCTCTTGCCTCTTTCTGCAGTTCACTTGCCTCCTTCTGCACCTCACTTGCCTGTTTCTGCACTTCTCTTGCTTCTTTCTGCACCCTTCTTCCTTTTTTCTGTACATCTCTTGCCTGTTTCTTGTTGGACTTGGCCCTTTTTGGCAGGTTCACCCCTAAACATTTTGCCTTGTATGTTAGTAGATTTAAATCTCTGGGCACTTTAGCACTGTGGTCCAGTGTAAAGTGTGTGTGCGCTGTGTGCGTGTGTGGTGAGACTGGCCTGCCCTCCCATAGGAATGCATTGAGGATGAGTGTGTCAGTGGTAATTCCTGTTATGAGAGGAGCAGCGTGGTCAAGTTTAGTATGTCTGAATTCGTGAGAATAAATGCTGCGCAATGGTGTGCGCAGATTTATGGTGACTGGTAGAGAAATGCCACTTCTAGAAGTTGGCATTTCTGTGTGCTCTGTGTCTGCCTGCCTGATGTGAATTGCATGTCTGGCTTGTGAGTGACATGGGCTGGGAGGTGTGTGTGGCTCCAGGAGGGGCAGGGTGAGTCAGCGCAGGGCTGAATGGAGAGATGTCCATGTAGATGGGTGGGAGGAGTTGCACCTGGGACCTGAATAGGGCTGTGCCTTCCCTCTACAATGCTGGCTCCACCTCCTGTGGTGCGTCTGATGTCCCTAGCCTACACTCTGAAAGGGAAGAGGAGCTTGCCAAAACAAAGTGCTCCAAAGCTCCCCTAAACCAGTTCTGACTGGTATCCCCAAGCCCTGTGCTGTGTCACAAAGGAAAAGGGCATATAAATATAGGGGCTGTGACCCCATGAAATTGTTCAGTTCTGTACTTGGGTGCTGATCCTGCAGTGCGTGCTGCTGCTGGGGGCCCAGGGGGAGCTTGCCTCCCTGGGCCCTGCATTGCCCTTACTCCCTACAGGACCTTTTGCTTCATTTTCTTTTACCTGCAGGACCTTCTGCCGGCTTCATCCAGCGCCTGGGAGCACTATCCTTGAAACTGCCCAGCTGATGGAGAACCTGGGGGCTGCGCAGCGCTGCAGCCCTTGCTTGGGGAATCCCCAGCGTAGGGATTCCCCCATTGTGCTTTCATTGCAGGTGCCCACCCCGCGTTCTGTTCCTACAATCGCGGGTGCCCACCCCGCTCATACTTTTATTTAAATAGAGGGAGCCTACCCCTCATTGCCGCATTGTGCACTTCTTGACTTGTGGGTGCCCACCCCGCATACTGGTGCTTTCATTTGACTGCGTGTGCCCACCACGCAGTATTGCCGCTTTTCTGATTTATTTTTATGGCGGGTGCCCACCCCGCTGATGGCACCGAAAAGAAATAACCGCCGTGGCCCGCGTGCAGAGGGAAATCTCCGGGCCGCTGCCAAATGCGACCCGGAAGACAGGCACCGTTGCCTGGTTGTGGGCGGGGCCTAGCGGCCGGCTGACCAATTGCAGCGCGGCCGAATAGGGAAGTGAAGGAGCCTCGCGGGCTCCATCTCGAAGTCCCGGTCCCGAGGAGGGGGACCGGGTGAAGCATGGCACATGGTAAGTCGGGGCTCCCGTGAGTGAGTGAGAGCCCCGCAGGTGCCAGCAGCGAAGTGAGACCGGGTGATGAGCAGAGTCCCGGGCGAGACAGAGGAGCCTGCAGCCGAGGCCCGGTGAGTGGGGGCCGATTGGGAGGCAGCCTTTTGTTGAAGTTAGGAGTCCCCGGGGGGGGCTCCCGGCGCACATCGTGGTGCCTTGTGAGGCACAGAGACAGAGTCAGAGCGGCCCCGTCTGGCAGCGGGCCGCTCCAACGTGGGACCTGATTTGTTTCCAAGGGCCCGTGTCCCTACCAGTTTGGCCAGTCTTACAGCTGCCCCGCTTGCTAGAGGGCAGCTGCTACGTTTGCATATCGAGTCAAGGGCACATTGAGTGCCCAGGCCTTTCCTTCATTTACAGCTGCGCAGCAATTAGTGCCAGCTGCATAGTTTAGGCCATTCATTCTTTGGGGGCATGTCTTTTGAGTAAGAGGTGAGGTGCACTCCTTTTTCCCCCCATTTCTTCACAGCTGCGCAGCACTTAGTGCCAGCTGCTACGTTTAGACCAGCGCAAAGTGCGCGCAATTGGATTTCGCTGCATAGGCAGCACGCCCTGACTTTTGGACATAGGGCATTTGAGCCCCTTTGAGAAGGCCGGTTGGCCAGGGGGGCTATAAGGTTTAATAGGGCGCCAGGCCCTAATGTGATTTATGCCTCTGCTATGGTTTCTACTGTGAGGTTATGTGCTAATGTGATTTGTGTCCTAATATGTGGTTCTAGGAAATGTGATGCATTTACTATGATTTACGCACCCTGTTTATACCTCTAATGTACTTTCATGATTATGAGGTTTTGCATAATGTGTTTATGCTTGTGAGGTTATTATTCCCTAATGCGTTTAGGTTGTGAGTTATTCTCTACTGTGAGTTATGCCCCTAATGTGATTTATACTTAGGAGGTTAGGGTCTAATGCGTTTAGACTCATGAGATGTGTGCATAATGTGTTTATGCTGGTGAGGTTGGCGTATAAGGTATTTTGCGCCTAATGTGATACTGTGCATAATGTGGTTTAGGTTAGAGGCTGATGGTGAGTACAGTGGTTACCAGTGATTACTGGTTGTACGTTTATGATATGTTCTACATTTATTATCTTTACTAAGTGATGGTTCTGACAGTGGCCCACGTGGCCCTGTCATGTGTACATAATCCCCTGTAAATATTGCCCAGTGCCAGTTGGCACAATGTATCTTATGTGATTACTATTCTAATGTGTTTTATGACAATACAAAGGCTATTTTTATATATAACCTTGTGTGGAGTTCCTTTTGTGGTGTGCCTGGGATGTTGTTGCTGTGTGCGTGCGCAAACACTTTACACATTGCCTCCGTGATAAGCCTGACTGCTCGTGCCAAGCTACCAAGGGGGTGAGCAGGGGTTATCTTTGGCGTGTAACTCCCTCGCCCTGACTGGAGTGGTGGTCTCTGCCTGGCTTTGGCGCAAGCCTTAGCCAACCAGAGATCCCATTTCTAACATTGGTTGTCAGCGGTGAGGATTAGGACTTGCGTTTGCGCAGTACCACAGCGACAACTGGCTGCATTACAAAACTCTGCACTTTAGATAGTCACATGGAAAGGGATTATTGTTTCTGAGTTTGTTTTAAGTATCATTTCTTTGGAAATGTGTGTTCTTATTGCACTATGAGTTGAGTGTCCTGCCAAGGACAGAAACCAGAGAATCTGGAGGAGTGACTGCCCTTGTGCAGACTGCTATTGGGTTGGCCTAAAGCTGAAGGATGGACTGGCCTGGGACCATGAAGCGGGGTCTTGGGTTGGCCGGATGCTGAAGGAGTGACTGCCCCTGTGCTGTCTGCTAGTTCTTGGGTTGGCCTACAGTGGGGACTTAATTGGCATGGAGTCACTAGCTCGGGAGGGTAGATTATCCCCTAAGTGCAGTGTGAGTTTTCTGGATTCCCCAGTAAGGGTGGGATCCAGTGGTGGCAGCAATATGAAGAACAGTGCAGAAAGTCCCGGACCCCAGACGGTGGTACCTGGTTCCCGGTTAAGAAGGGGGCAGGTTGAGATTCAGGGGCAGTAAGATACTGTCTCACCAGTCCGGGGGGGCGCCTGTGGATGAGTGGTGTGTTGCACTGGACGATTGGGTGTGAGTTCTCTGAAATAAGGAGCTTGCATGGGGGAGTGAGTCCAATAAGAGTGGCTCGGGTATCTTCCGGTCCTGTGTGGTGGAAGAGGTTCAGTGTAGCCCAGCTAGGTCCCAGTGTAGCAGGAGGGGTGTAGGGGCTCACATCCTGTCTCAGAGGAGAAGGAGTGAGTGTGCCCGAAACCCAGTCCCAGGGCCTGGATGGTTTCTTCAGGGAACACCAGGTTGGGGGCCTAGGCTGTACTTGTAGGCCATTTGAGGAGGATCTCCCAGTGTCTAGAGGACATGGATTGTCTGTAATCAGAGCTCCAGCGATCCTAGTGTTGGGCAGCGCCACTCCTAAGTGGAGGGTGCAGAAGTCCTTATTGAGGGGTGAGAGGGGGAGAGGTTACCCAGTGGAAAAACCAGTGGGTCCAGAAGGGGCCATGGGGACACCACTTCTGCCCTGGGTTTGTGCCCGGCAGACTGTCACACAACACATTAGATGTGTTACCCTCTGGGGGGTGGTACAGCCTGGCCAGGATCTTTGGGGTCCCTGGCTGAGTATGGTAGTACTACCTTGAGGGCAGGTGGGGCCTATCTTAAGTGAAGGGACCCTGCTCTTCAGGATGGGGGGGGCATGCGTGCTCCCCCGGAAGTCCTGGTTTGCCAGGCATCTGACCAAAGGGTACGTCCCTGGGTTGGGGAGCCAGTAGCAGGTGTTTCCTGATCTGGACGGCAGGGCGGCTGTAATCAGTGTCCTGGCCGGTTTGCCTTCTAGGGGTACCACTCCAGTTGGGAGGGTATCGGACTCTGGAAGGGGGTGCAGAGGGAGGGAGTCCCCGCCTCTGACCCCGGTGCAGCCGGTGAATTTATGTCCCAATTGGTAGACCAGTGATGGAGAGAGGTCCTGAACTGGTGGGAGAGTTGTGTTCTGGTAGGTGCTTCTCCTGGGAGAGCGCGAAACGTCAGAAGTAGAGGTAGGGTGAGGAGATGCTTCGCCCGTGACCTCTGGTCAGCCTGAGGGTGTGGACCCTAGGTTGAAGGATCAGTGGTAGTTTGGAACTACACTGAGAGGGAGAGTGGAGAATGGCTATTGTATGCCAGGGGTTACTGCCCCCCACTCTGTGGATTGGCAAGGACCAGTGGCATCTGGGTGGCCTAGGGCCT
This sequence comes from Calotriton arnoldi, assembly GCA_963921515.1. NCBI lineage: Eukaryota > Metazoa > Chordata > Amphibia > Caudata > Salamandridae > Calotriton > Calotriton arnoldi. Next base: position 148,608 of record CAWUFW010009873.1, read on the forward strand.
GGTCCTGGCCGTGGACAACTAAGGAGTACCGGTGGGGTAGCCTAGTTGGTCCTGATTTTTTTTTTCTTAGATGGATTCCATGGGTTCCAAGTGGCGTAGAACCGGAGGGTGTCCCTGCAGTGCGGGCCCTCGTCCGTGTTCTATCGCCCCAAGCAGGGAAGCCCATCACAGTGGTGATTGGTCTGCCCTGCGTTTTGGCTGGAAGGGGGTTGTGTTGGACTTGGCCCTTTTTGGCAGGTTCACCCCTAAACTTTTTGCCTTGTATGTTAGTAGTTTTAAGTCTCTGGGCACTTTAGCACTGTGGTCCATTGTAAAGTGCATGCGCGCTGTGTGCGTGTGTGGTGAGACTGGCCTGCCCTCCCATAGGAATGCATTGAGGATGAGTGTGTCAGTGGTAATTCCTGTTATGAGAGGAGCAGCGTGGTCAAGTTTAGTATGTCTGAATTCGTGAGAATAAATGCTGCGCAATGGTGTGCGCAGATTTATGGTGACTGGTAGAGAAATGCCACTTCTAGAAGTTGGCATTTCTGTGTGCTCTGTGTCTGCCTGCCTGATGTGAATTGCATGTCTGGCTTGTGAGTGACAGGGGCTGGGAGGTGTGTGTGGCTCCAGGAGGGGCAGGGTGAGTCAGCGCAGGGCTGAATGGAGAGATGTCCATGTAGATGGGTGGGAGGAGTTGCACCTGGGACCTGAATAGGGCTGTGCCTTCCCTCTACAATGCTGGCTCCACCTCCTGTGGTGCGTCTGATGTCCCTAGCCTACACTCTGAAAGGGAAGAGGAACTTGCCAAAACAAAGTGCTCCAAAGCTCCCCTAAACCAGTTCTGACTGGTATCCCCAAGCCCTGTGCTGTGTCACAAAGGAAAAGGGCATATAAATATAGGGGCTGTGACCCCATGAAATTGTTCAGTTCTGTACTTGGGTGCTGATCCTGCAGGGCGTGCTGCTGCTGGGGGCCCAGGGGGGGCTTGCCTCCCTGGGCCCTGCATTGCCCTTACTCCCTACAGGACCTTTTGCTTCATTTTCTTTTACCTGCAGGACCTTCTGCCGGCTTCATCCAGCGCCTGGGAGCGCTATCCTTGAAACTGCCCAGCTGATGGAGTACCTGGGGGCTGCGCAGCGCTGCAGCCCTTGCTGGGGGAATCCCCAGCGTAGGGATTCCCCCGTTGTGCTTTCATTGCGGGTGCCCACCCCGCGTTCTGTTCCTACAATCGCGGGTGCCCACCCCGCTCATACTTTTATTTAAATAGAGGGAGCCTACCCCTCAATGCCGCATTGTGCACTTCTTGACTTGTGGGTGCCCACCCCGCATACTGGTGCTTTCATTTGACTGCGTGTGCCCACCACGCAGTATTGCCGCCTTTCTGATTTATTTTTATGGCGGGTGCCCACCCCGCTGATGGCACCGAAAAGAAATAACCGCCGCAGCCCGAGTGCAGAGGGAAATCTCCAGGCCGCTGCCAAATGCGACCCGGAAGACAGGCACCGTTGCCTGGTTGTGGGCGGGGCCTAGCGGCCAGCTGAACAATTGCAGCGCGGCCGAAACGGGAAGTGAAGGAGCCTCGCGGGCTTCATCTCAAAGTCCCGGTCCCGAGGAGGGGGACTGGGTGAAGCATGGCGCATGGTAAGTCGGGGCTCCCGTGAGTGAGTGAGAGCCCCGCAGGTGCCAGTAGCGAAGTGAGACCGGGTGATGAGCAGAGTCCCGGGCGCGACAGAGGAGCCTGCAGCCGAGGCCCGGTGAGTGGGGGCCGATTGGGAGGCAGCCTTTTGTTGAAGTTAGGAGTCCCCGGGGGGGGCTCCCGGCGCACATCGTGGTGCCTTGTGAGGCACAGAGACAGTGTCAGAGGGGCCCCGTCTGGCAGCGGGCCGCTCCAACGTGGGGCCTGATTTGTTTCCAAGGGCCCGTGTCCCTACCAGTTTGGCCAGTCTTACAGCTGCCCCGCTTGCTAGAGGGCAGCTGCTACGTTTTGCATATCGAGTCAAAAGGCACATTGAGTGCCCAGGCCTTTCCTTCATTTACAGCTGCGCAGCAATTAGTGCCAGCTGCATCGTTTAGGCCATTCATTCTTTGGGGGCATGTCTTTTGAGTAAGGAGTGAGGTGCACTCCTTTTTCCCCCCATTTCTTCACAGCTGCGCAGCACTTAGTGCCAGCTGCTACGTTTAGACCAGCGCAAAGTGCGCGCAATTGGATTTCGCTGCATAGGCAGCGCGCCCTGACTTTTGGACATAGGGCATTTGAGCCCCTTTGAGAAGGCCGGTTGGCCAGGGGGACTATGAGGTTTAATAGGGCGCCAGGCCCTAATGTGATTTATGCCTCTGCTATGGTTTCTACTGTGAGGTTATGTGCTAATGTGATTTGTGTCCTAATATGTGGTGCTAGGAAATGTGATGCATTTACTATGATTTACACACCCTGTTTATACCTCTAATGTACGTTCATGATTATGAGGTTTTGCATAATGTGTTTATGCTTGTGAGGTTATTATTCCCTAATGCGTTTAGGTTGTGAGTTATTCTCTACTGTGAGTTATGCCCCTAATGTGATTTATACTTAGGAGGTTAGGGTCTAATGCGTTTAGACTCATGAGATGTGTGCATAATGTGTTTATGCTGGTGAGGTTGGCGTATAAGGTATTTTGCGCCTAATGTGATACTGTGCATAATGTGGTTTAGGTTACAGGCTGATGCTGAGTACAGTGGTTACCAGTGATTACTGGTTGTACGTTTATGATATGTTCTACATTTATTATCTTTACTAAGTGATGGTTCTGACAGGGGCCCACGTGGCCCTGTCATGTGTACATAATCCTCTGTAAATATTGCCCAGTGCCAGTTGACACAGTGTATCTTATGTGATTACTATTCTAATGTGTTTTATGACAATACAAAGGCTATTTTTATATATAACCTTGTGTGGAGTTCCTTTTGTGGTGTGCCTGGGATGTTGTTGCTGTGTGCGTGCGCAAACGCTTTACACATTGCCTCCGGGATAAGCCTGACTGCTCGTGCCAAGCTACCAAGGGGGTGAGCAGGGGTTATCTTCGGCATGTAACTCCCTCGCCCTGACTGGAGTGGTGGTCTCTGCCTGGCTTTGGCGCAAGCCTTAGCCAACCAGAGATCCCATTTCTAACATTTCTGCACCTCTCTTGCCTCTTTCTGTACATCTCTTGGTTCTTTCTGCACTGCTCTTGCCTGTTTCTGCACGCCTCTTGCCTCTTTCTGCACCTCTTTTGCTTCTTTCTGCACTTCTCTCTCCTCTTTCTATACTACTCTTGCCTCCTTCAGCACCTCTGTTGCTTCTTTCTGCACTACTTTTGCTCATTTCTGCACCTCTTTGCTTCTTTCTGCCCCATTCGTGCTTCTTTCTGCACCCTTTTTCCCTCTTTCTGCAACTCTCTTGCCTCTTTCTGCACCTCCGTTCCTTCTTTCTGCTCTTCTTTTATTTCTTTCTTCACCTCTCTTGCTTCTTTCTGCCCCCCTCTTGCCACTTTCTCCACCCCTGTTCCCCCTTTTTGCATCTCTGTTACTTCTTTCTGCACCTCTGTTGCTTCTTTCTGCAGTTCTCTTGCTTCTTTCTGTACCTCTGTACCTTCTTTCTGCATCCCTTGTGCCTCTTTCTTCACCCCTCTTCCATCTTTTTGCACCTCTCTTGCCTCTTTCTGCACCTCTGTTTCTTCTTTCTTCACTTCTTTTGTTTCTTTTTGCACCTTTCTTGCATCTTTCTGCACCCTTCTTGCCTTTCTCCACCCCTCTTCCCCTTTCTGCATCTCTGTTGCTTCTTTATGCACTTCTGTTGCCTCTTTCTCCACCCCTCTTCCCTCGTTCTGCACCTCTGTTACTTCTTTCTGCACTTTTCTTACTTCTTTCTGCACCCCTCGTGCCTCTTTCTGTACCCCATTTCCCTCTTTCTGCATCTTTCTTACCTCTCTCTGCACCTCTTTTCCGTCTTTCTGCACTTCTTTTGTTTCTTTCTATAGCTTTCTTGCTTCTTTCCACACCCCCTTGCCTCTTTCTCTACCCCTCTTCCCTCTTTCTGCACCCCTGTTGCCTCTTTCTGCACCCCTGTTGCCTCTTTCTGCACCTCTGATCATTCTTTCTGCACTTCTTTTGTTTCTGCACCTCTTGCTTCTTTCTGCACCCCCTGTGCCTCTTTCTGCACCCCTCTTCCCTCTTTTTGCACCTCTGTTACTTCTTTCTGTACTTCTTTTGTTTCTTTCTGCACCTTTCTTCCCTTTTTTGCATCCCTCTTGCCTCTTTCTGCAGTTTTCTTGTCAATTTCTGCACCTCTCTTGCCTCTTTCTGCACCTCACTTGCCTTTTTCTGCACTTCTCTTGCTTCTTTCTACACCTCTGTTGCTTCTTTCAGCAATTATCTTGCCTCTTTCTGCACTTCTCTTGCTTGCTTCTGTAACTCTCTTGCGTCTTTCTGCACCTCTGTTGCTTCTTTCTGCACCTCACTTCCTTCTTTCTGCACCCCTCTTGCCCCTTTCTGCACCCCTCTTTCCTCTTTCTGCACCTCTCTTGCTTGTTTCTGCACCCTTCTTCCCTTTTTGCATCCCTCTTGCCTCTTTCTGCAGTTCTCTTGTCATTTTCTGTGCCTCTCTTGCCTCTTTCTGTACCTCACTTGCCTCTTTCTGCAATTCTCTTGCGTCTTTCTGCACTTCTCTTGCTTGTTTCTGCACCTCTCTTGCATCTTTCTGCATCTCTGTTGCCTCTTTCTGTACCTCACTTGCTTCTTTCTGCACCCCTCGTTCCTCTTTCTGCACCTCTCTTGCTTCTTTCTGCACCCCTGTTGGCTCTTTCTGCACCTTTCCTGCCTGTTCTGCACTTCTCTTGCCTCTTTCTGTACCTATTGCGCCTCTTTCAGCACCTCTGTTGCTTCTTTCTGCACTTCTCTTCCTTCTTTCTGCACCCCTCCTGTCTCTTTCTGTACCACTCTTGCCTCTTTGTGCACCTCTCCTACCTCTTTCTATACCCCTCTTGCTTCTTTCTGCACCCCTCTTCCCTCTTTCTGTACCTCTCTTGCCTCTTTCTGCACCTCTTTTGCTTCTTGCTGCACTTTTCTTGCCTCTTTCTGTACCCCTTTTGCCTCTTTCTGCACCTCTGTTGGTTCTTTCTGCACTGCTCTTGCTTCTTTTTGCACCTATGTTCTAAATTTCTGCATCCCTCTTGCCTCTTTCTATACCCCTATTCCCTCTTTCTGCACACCTGGTACCTCTTTCTGCACCCTTTGTGCCTGTTTCTGCAATTCTCTTGCCTCTTTCTGCAGTTCCCTTGCCTCCTTCTGCACCTCACTTGCCTCTTTCTGCACTTCTCTTGCTTCTTTCTGCACCCTTCTTCCTTTTTTCTGTACATCTCTTGCCTGTTTCTGCACCTCTCTTGCCTCTTTCTGCACATCTCTTGGTTCTTTCTGCACTGCTCTTGCCTGTTTCTGCACCCCTCTTGCCTCTTTCTGCACCTCTTTTGCTTCTTTCTGCACTTCTCTCTCCTCTTTCTGCACCCCTCTTGCCTCCTTCAGCACCTCTGTTGCTTCTTTCTGCACTTCTCTTCCTTCTTTCTGTAACCCATCGAGCCTCTTTTTGCACCCTTCTTCCCTTTTCCTGCACTTATCTTGGTTCTTTTTGTACTGTTCTTGCCTCTTTCGGCACCCCTCTTGCCTCCTTCTGTATCTCTGTTGCTTCTTTCTGCACCTCACTTCCTTCTTTCTGCACCCCTCTTGCCCCTTTCTGCACCCCTCTTTCCTCTTTCTGCACCTCTCTTGCTTGTTTCTGCACCCTTCTTCCCTTTTTTGCATCCCTCTTGCCTCTTTCTGCAGTTCTCTTGTCATTTTCTGTGCCTCTCTTGCCTCTTTCTGTACCTCACTTGCCTCTTTCTGCAATTCTCTTGCGTCTTTCTGCACTTCTCTTGCTTGTTTCTGCACCTCTCTTGCATCTTTCTGCATCTCTGTTGCCTCTTTCTGTACCTCACTTGCTTCTTTCTGCACCCCTCGTTCCTCTTTCTGCACCTCTCTTGCTTCTTTCTGCACCCCTGTTGGCTCTTTCTGCACCTTTCCTGCCTGTTCTGCACTTCTCTTGCCTCTTTCTGTACCTATTGCGCCTCTTTCAGCACCTCTGTTGCTTCTTTCTGCACTTCTCTTCCTTCTTTCTGCACCCCTCCTGTCTCTTTCTGTACCACTCTTGCCTCTTTGTGCACCTCTCCTACCTCTTTCTATACCCCTCTTGCTTCTTTCTGCACCCCTCTTCCCTCTTTCTGTACCTCTCTTGCCTCTTTCTGCACCTCTTTTGCTTCTTGCTGCACTTTTCTTGCCTCTTTCTGTACCCCTTTTGCCTCTTTCTGCACCTCTGTTGGTTCTTTCTGCACTGCTCTTGCTTCTTTTTGCACCTATGTTCTAAATTTCTGCATCCCTCTTGCCTCTTTCTATACCCCTATTCCCTCTTTCTGCACACCTGGTACCTCTTTCTGCACCCTTTGTGCCTGTTTCTGCAATTCTCTTGCCTCTTTCTGCAGTTCCCTTGCCTCCTTCTGCACCTCACTTGCCTCTTTCTGCACTTCTCTTGCTTCTTTCTGCACCCTTCTTCCTTTTTCTGTACATCTCTTGCCTGTTTCTGCACCTCTCTTGCCTCTTTCTGCACATCTCTTGGTTCTTTCTGCACTGCTCTTGCCTGTTTCTGCACCCCTCTTGCCTCTTTCTGCACCTCTTTTGCTTCTTTCTGCACTTCTCTCTCCTCTTTCTGCACCCCTCTTGCCTCCTTCAGCACCTCTGTTGCTTCTTTCTGCACTTCTCTTCCTTCTTTCTGTAACCCATCGAGCCTCTTTTTGCACCCTTCTTCCCTTTTCCTGCACTTATCTTGGTTCTTTTTGTACTGTTCTTGCCTCTTTCGGCACCCCTCTTGCCTCCTTCTGTATCTCTGTTGTTTCTTACTGCACTGCAGCTCTTGCTTCTTTCTGCAACTCTCTTGCAAAATTCTGCACCTCTGTTCCTTCTTTCTGCTCTTCTATTTCTTCTTTCTGCACCCCTCTTGCCTCTTTCTGCACCTCTGTTGCTTCTTTCTGCATTTCTCTTGCTTCATTCTGCACCTCTCTTGCAAATTTCTGTACCCCTCGTGCCTCTTTCTGCACCCCTCTTGCCTCTTTCTGCACCTCTTTTACTTTTTTCTGCACTTCGCTTGCCTCTTTCTGCACCTCTCTTCCCTCTATCTGCACGTCTGTTGGTTCTTTCTGCACTGCTCTTGCTTCAATCTGCTACTCTCTTGCACATTTCTGTACCCCTCTTGCCTCTTTCTGCACCTCTGTTGGTTCTTTCTGTACCTCTCTTGCCTCTGTGTGCACCCCTGTTCCCTATTTGTGCACCTCTTTTGCCTGTTTCTGCAACTCTCTTGCCTCTTTCTGCCTTTTTCTTGCCTCTTTCTGCACCTCTGTTGCTTCTTTCTGCACTTCTCTTGCTTCTTTCTGCACCTCTATTGCTTCTTTCTGTACCCCTTGTGCCTCTCTCTGCAACCTTCTTCTCTTTTCCTGCACGTCTCTTGGTTCTTTCTGCACTGCTCTTGCCTTTTTCTGCACACCTCTTGCCTCTTTCTGCACCTCTTTTACTTCTTTCTGCACTTCTCTTGCTTCTTACTGTACCTCTCTTGCCTCTTTCTGCACCTCTCTTGCCTCTTTCTGCACCCCGCTAGCCTCTTTCTGCATCTCTTTTGCTTGTTTCTGCTCTTCTTTTGCCTCTTTCTGTATCCCTCTTGCCTCCTTCTGCACATCTGTTGTTTCTTACTGCACTGCTGTTGCTTCTTTCTGCACCTCTCTTGCACATTTCTGCACCCCTCTTGCCTCTTTTGGCACCCCATCTTCACTCTTTCTGCACCCTTGTTCCCTCTTTCTGCACCTCTTCTGCATGTTTCTGCACCTCTGCTGCCTCTTTCTGAACTTCTCTTGCCTCTTTCTGCACCTCTGTTGCTTCTTTCTGCACTTCTCCTGCCTCTTTCTGCACCCCTCTTCCCTCTTTCTGCACCTCTGTTGCTTCTTTCTGTACTTCTCTTGCTTCTTTCTGCACCTCTCTTGCTTCTTTCTGCACCTCTCTTGCCTCTTTCTGCACCCTTCTTCCCTCTTTATGCACCTCTCTTGCCTCTTTCTGCACCCACAGGGCTACTTTTGAACTGACCTCAGGCTCAGCTGTGCACACATGCAAGTGCAGAAAAGGGCTGCTGGCCATATTATATGCTATGGACTTAGAGGTAGTTTTAATCCCCCTGCCCTATTATGTACTAGGGCCTTACAGGGGAGGTCAAGCCAATCACAGGGGTACCCCAACCCATAGTGTACCCTAGTGTATGTAGGTGTTTTCACTGTATTCTAAGTGTCTTTCAGCATAGCACTGGCTCCGGGCCTGGTTAGGCAGAGTCCAGGGTCAGTCAGAGTCAGTTACCACCAGTACCAGTCAGCAAAAAGTTGGGGGTGACCAGGGCACAGGATGACTTTGCAACAAGGCCTCTTTCTGCACCTCTGTTGGTTCTTTCTGCATATCTCTTGCTTCTTTCTGTGCCTTTCTTCCTCTTTCTGCACATGTCCTACCTCTGTAGGCATAGTTAGAAATTAGCATTTAAAAAACCTTTGAAATTCACTCAAAAAACCATAGGTTTCAGGGGCGGTATAGTTAGAAATTAGCATTTAAAGACCTTTGAAATTCACTGAAAAAAACACAGGTTTCAGGAACGTTATAGTTAGTTGGACATTTCACTCATACAAAACCAGAGAAATTCGGCTGTAATAGTTAGATGAGCTAAGCATAACTCGGGCCCCCGCAATGCACTGCTGATGACTTCACATATTACATCACTCATGACATGGTCAGTGACATCACTGATGACATCTCAAATGACATCACTGATGACATCATCCACGTGATAATCTGATGAACCTCCTCACACCCTAATATAACCTTTGATACACCCACTCTAAAATACAGACTACCATTCTCAAAACCATGGACACACCAATACCAATTACTACATACCCACTCACTGATTCCGAGGTCTACACACAGATCCACTCACTCACCCATACAGTCACTCATACATGCAGTCACTCATCAATACAGCCGCTATCATATGCACTCATACACCTATGCAGACACTCACACACCGCCACTCACCCATAGAGTTACTTACACAGCTAGTCAGTCATGCAAAGAATCAATCACACTCCCATTTACTCACCTATACAGTTATACACACACCACCTCTCTTATTCATACAGATACTAACACATACTTACTCTCTTATACAATCACTGACACAAGCACACACTCATCCACACAGCCACTCTCACAATCACTCACTCTCACATATAGTCATTTATATACTCCAACACTCACACATACTGCCTTTCACATATGTAGTTGCTTACACATGTACCACTGAGACATCCATTCACTCACCAACACAGCCATACACACACTCCCCCACCCATACAGCCCCTTACAGATGCACTCTTGAACCCATACACCCAGTGAATCACCCACTCACACATCCATGCAGGGAGTCACACATACCCCACCCACCCACACAGACACTCAGGCACCCATACACTCAGACAACCAATCAGTAACCCATATAGACACTCATGTAACTACTCACCAACCCATTCAGCCGCTTACACACCAACAGACAGACTGATACAGACATTCACACAGTTTAGTCACTAACCCATGCATTCAGTAAGACACGTTTAATCACTCACTTATACAGTCAGTCACACACCTACTAAATCATCCATTCAGACACTCATACACCCACTCATTCTTCAATACACCTTGGTCTAAATATATATAAAACATATTTAACCTTTACAGAAACACACAGTCACTGGATGATGTCATCAGTGATGCCATTTGAGATGTCATCAGTGATATCATCAGTGATGTCACTGACCATGTCATGAGTAATGTAATATGTAATGTCATCAGCAGTGCATTGCGGGGGCGCGAGTTATACTTAGCTCAACTAACTATAACGGCCGAATTTCCCTGGTTTTGTACGAGTAAAATATCCAACTAACTATAACGTCCCTGAAACATGTGGTTTTTTCAGTGAATATATATATATATATTACTTTTGTGATATTTATATTTATATATATATCACAAAAGTAATGAACTAGAGCTCATATATATAGTCACTGAAAAGAACAAAGGTTACAGGGAAGTTATAGTTAGGCCCAGGTTTCACTTGAACAAAACCAGTTTAATTCAGCAGTTATAGCTACCTGAGCTATAAGCTCATAAGTTACGCCCCCGCAATGCACTGCTTATGACCTCACATATTACATCAGTCATGACATGGTCAGTGGCATCACTGATGACATCTAAAATGACATCACTATTTATATCACTGATGACATCTCTAATGACATCACTGATGACAGCATCTACAGAACTCATTCACACCCCCACACAATCTCTCATCCACCCACTGACTTACCCATATAACCACCGACATACCCACTTACTCATCCACAGAGCCACTCACACACCCACTCACTGGTGACATCATCCATTAAGTGTGAGTGTTTTCTAAAAGTGTATGAGTGCTAAATATATATAGTAAGCTACTACCTAACTTCAATTAGTATACTGTGGGGTATATTCACAAGAACGTGCGATAACTACCGCAAGAGTAGCGTAACGCAACTTTCAATATCGCAGCCTATCACGGGAAAATAACCCTGTGTCAACGTGGAATTCACAACAAGGCGGTAGCATGCGATAGTCACCAGATAACACGTCAAACGTTAGCGTGAAAATCAACGCCACGCCGAAAAAATGCGAAACACGAACGCGAGAAATCATGCGATGAGGCCAATCACGGTACAAAAAGTAGCGAAAAGCAGCCACAGGTTTGCAAATCCCACACGTCTGGCGGGAAATTGCACCATAAAAACCACAGAAACAACACACCAGAAACAAGCCAAAGCACGTAGCAACATGGATGCACCCTGACCCAGCGCAGAGGTCAACGCGAACCCCACAACCCCCTCAGACCACCAGCAAGGAACAACGGGGTCAGGGAAGGCCAAGGAGAAAAGGGAGAGGAAGACGGGGTGGATACCGCAGGAAAACAAGACCAGCGCCACGGAGTCACAGAACACTACCAGCAACTGACCCACAAGCAGACCACCTGGAATGCAGTCGGAGTGCCGAGGAGGCCAATCCAGGAGGCCAAGAGGCGCCGCCAGGACGTGACAACCTAAACCAGGCACAAACCCGCTGCCAACAGGAAGGCAGCAACGGCAACAGGAGGTGGCAGTCCAGCACCACAGGAGGAGCTGGAGGAAACCCAGGCCACAGTCATTAGTGTGGAGGTGGGAGTATGGACACAGCTCGACAGGACCCGACACAACAACAACAGGGTGAGGATCCAACAGGGACTGGGGGGACGGGGGGATGGGCACAATGGCACACATGCACAATGAGGTGTAGCACACTGCACACCCATAATTACCCAGGGACATGTCCCCATCCCCGTGGCACACTGCAGCACACACACATAGCAATCACAGCACATACCATGACAATGTGGCACAAAGTGAAACACCCACACTGCAGAACAGGGGACACAACTGGGTCCGCCCAGGCGCAGAAACAGAACAATCACATTGGACATAGCAGGGAACTGTGAGATGCATATCTACGGCTACAACCCCACATCAGCCATGTAGGCCAAATGTCCACTGTCCCAACTCAAATATCCACCACCGCCCAAACAGTCACAATGTACATTGTCACACAGTCTGCATGTCGACAAGAACAAGGCGCCAACACAATGCCAACATGCATCTCCCCTTCACAATGCAGAGGGACAAACAACACCTCCAGCAGGTCAGAACAGACAACCCATCAGTGATGCCGGAGACGAACACCACACCTTCGACCCCGACGCCCTACAACAGCCCATGGACATCCCACACAACCCACCACCAGGACCAGGGCAGACAAGCTACTCAGGGAGAACCCAGCCCCTGCAACAGACCACACAGCATGAAGCACCCGCAATCACGGCTGGCTCACAACACTTCACCGACCCACACATGGCACCCCAATGCCAGGTGTCAGAACGCCAAAGGAGGTGGCCCAACAGGTGCGGGTGTTGCCGAACCCATGGAATGCGAACTAGAACACATACGTGGGTGTCCAATACCCTTCAGGGACCACCTACAACCCACAAAGGAGACCCACACTGCCATAGAGACACATGCAGATGCACATACCCAGTACAGAACCACGCCCAGGGGCACGCACATATCAGTCACACACCCACGTTGGCTCTGCATACAACGGCACAGTCCACTCCCCTTATGAATTGAGTGGGTGACAACAAAGCTACATGTCCAGGTTCTAGCCCGCTGCCTGCGGTGACATGTCTGCGTTCGCTGTACACAGCACAATGTAATGTTGTAGGGCCCAGGGCCCCCATGCATACAACAAGACCACAGGGACACATGCACATATTATGTTGAACTGGCTACGGGCATGTGCGCCCAGCCCCTTTATTGGCAGGGCCACATGTACAGTGACGCCTGTGCTGGATGTGTGTGGGGTGAGTATAAGCCAGCCCGCACAGAGTGCTTGGTGCTGGCAACAACCTGAACAGTGGAAACCAGTGTAATGGAAACAGAAAACACCAGCATAACAGAGTCAACTGCAGAGCAACATGGAGGGATCCGGAGTAAGGACAGAGGTCACCCAACATTCAGTCAGGAGGTTCCGTGAGTTACAGTGCACTGAGGTAGGGGCACTAGAGAAGAGCGCGCTCATGTGAAGAAATTGCTAGGATTGTGTCCCTTCGGGTTAGTCCTGATGCAGATGCAGTGGGGTGTGTTAAACCTGCATCAACTTCGTCATCAACGTCCCAGGTCTCCCACACTGCCTGAGGTGACAGTTACGTCCGCAGTCCACAGCGCAATACCCAGTAATAGATCCGGGTGTGTAGCTTGACTACCACCACCAGTCTGCATTCCTGCCTTGGGGCTGTTGCCTCCTGCCCTCCCATTGTCTGTGCCTTCTCCCGTCCGCACACTTGACACATCTTCCTCATCATAGTCCCAGGTCTTCCCCACTGCATGAGGTGACATTGCTGCGCAACCTCACAACAGCACAAAACTCAATCAGTAACGGACAATGGCTTGCGGTGCACTGAGTCACTGGCACCTGGAGTGCTGAGCAGGGTATCAGGCCGATGATGGCATCCACGACAGGTCTGAGCAACTCCGCAGGTCTGTCAGGACCACCGTTTCGACTCTGGCAGATGGCGGTTGGAGGTGGTCCTTGCGGTGGTGGCGTGTGCCTCCTGCGGTGATGCAACGTCCGGGCCAGTCAAGACTCGATGCTATGTGTGGGCCCTGTTGGCCCGCAGTTGAGGCCAGAGGATGCGGACAGCGCAGGGTCACAGACACATGGCGTTGATGACCCCAAGACCATCGCTACAGAGGCCATTCAATGTCTCAGAAGAAGGGGTCCCAGGCCTGAGCAGCACAGAGTTAGTGGCCCCGGATGCACTGCGGCCGGCACAGGCACCCAGCCACGGGACGGTGACTTGCGGTGCAGTCAGATGGGCCATGCGACCTGAGCGGGTCCCCATCAATGTCCGAGGTGTATGTTGCGGAGGGTTGCGGGGGACAGTGGAAGGTGTCCTCCAGGGCATGATGCGGAAGGTCTGATGTTATCTGGAAGCAGCAAATGGAAGAATGGAAAGCGCAGCCCTCGTTTTCACCAACAATTCGGGATCAGCTACATGAGGATGAAAACTATCCCCTATTCCATAGACTCAAATGCCACCAATGTACGACCAGTGAGTGTCCATGAATGTCGGGGAACACACTTAGTGGCACAGGTGCTGAGAGGGGATGCAGTCTGCGATGATGCCGGTACACAGATGTGAACTCCAACATTGCCAAATCAAGGCTCTGTGACCTACTGGACCGCAGTGTAGGCCGGAGGCAGCGGTCAGCAGTGGCCCACAGCCACATGTCGTTGGCTCGTGAGGCACAGAGTTAGTGACACAGCGGCAGTTGTCGGTAGTGTTCAATCACCTCCGTAACGATGATCCTGTTCCCTCCGGACTGCAACGCGTCATCCTCTTATGCCTCTGCGTGCGTGCGATGAAATGTATTCTGCCTTTTGAATTACCGATGTGCAGTTCCAAATCTATGATCCCACTCGTGCGCAGCGTAGGCAAAGGTCAGAAGTCCGCGTAGGCCCACAGACACGTGTGGTTGTGATGCCATGCACAGACTTGTTGCCACCACATCGAAGGGTGTATAGTGAATTGTTCTCTGCCTTAAATAATGTTCACTGCCATGGTGTAATCAAGACTCAGTTCCAAATGTGTGACCTACTTGACCGTGGTGTAGGCCTGAGGCAGCGGTCAGCACGGCCCATTCACCGAGTGTCGCCAGCATAGGTTGGATGGCCCCACCGGCCTGCGTAGTTCAGGTTCAGTGGTCACCTCTGTGTATGTGACCCGGCATTCGTCCGGACTGAGCTACATCTTCCTCTTATACCTCTCCATGCGACCACTGGTGTGGACTCCGCCATTCGTGCTTTGCAACTAGGTGCTGGATGTGTGACCTACTGGTCCGCAGGGTAGTCCTGGTCCCTCATCCACGTGTCGCCAGCTGGCGTTGAACAGGGTTAGTGGCACCACGTGTCGCCGGCTGGTGTTGAACAGGGTTAGTGGCACCATGTGTCGCCAGCTGGCATTGAACAGGGTTAGTGGCACCACGTGTCGCCGGCTGGCCTTGAACAGGGTTAGTGGCACAACGTGTCGCAAGATGCCCATATGGAACTATGCCTCACAGTTCGGGGGGGTCTGGTGCTGTGGCCGCTGGCCCGGATTTGGGGTCACTGCCATTCATGACTCAGGACACAGTTTCACACATGGGACCTACTGGTCCGACGAGTGGGCCGAAGGCGGCAGTAGAGTGCGTCAATGAGAAAGGAGTAAGGCGGGCCTGTGTCGTGGAGGCCGTGATGGTCTGAGGAGGCTGCCAAGGTCGCGGGCCTTGGGCTTGGAGCTTGCGCCGGCACGTGGTGGGCCCTCCTTGACACACGCCGGTGTCGGCAGGTGATCAGTGTGGCCTGGCTGCGCAGGGGCGGGCCTGACGGGTTCGTGGTCCAGAGTGCTGGGGTCCGGCAGGCGCACAGCATCGCAGGCAACTCCGCTCATGAGGACAGCGTCGGCCTCGTGGCAGGGTGGGAGGCACCGCCCTGGCAGAGACGTGGGTCTTTCCAGAAGAGGACCACGCCCAGGCCTACGTGCTTTTTATTCACACCCCTATGCTGGCGTGGTGTACGCCGGGCCATCCCACTCCGGTGACGCTTAGGGGGGGTGTAACTGGCAACATTTCTGCGAGGTCCCCCACTGGCTGGGGTGACATGGTGGCGTCCACTGTCCACTACACTCCATACACCAGCGGTGTATGTCGCCATGGATATGGGTGTGTTCTGCATACTGCGGTGTGTCCAGCACATCTCCGCCACTCTTGGCATTGTGTACTTTCCCAGTCATGGTTCTACTGCATCCTTCACACATGCCTGGTTGCCACCTCTCCCCACATTGGGCTATTATGTGGCTGAGGTGCCATGCCGTTGCTGGCTCATGTTCAGGGCTTGCCCATGTGAACATTGTAAGTTGTTCTGTCGTGTCTGGTGGGTGGGCATGTTGTTGTGCCTGTTGTATGTGATTTTGTGGCGTGTGCATTGCCAGAGTTGTGAGTTGCATGGTTGTGGAGTTGAGGTGTGTGGGGTGTTCATTTGGATATTGCCAAGGGGCTGTGCATTTCCCTTGTTGCCATCCTGGGAACGCTGGTTGATGATGGACTGTCGGAGGATGAAGGTATCATGCACACTGGCTGTGTATTTGAAGGCGACATTGTTGGGGGTTCCACGGTGTTCTGTTGTTGCCTGCACATTGATGTGAGACGTGTGCTTCCTGTTGCGGTGATTGTGTGCTGTGTCACCAGGGGGCACAGGTAGTACATGTGTGCTGTGTATTGCATCCCAACACGTGCGTGCATCCTGCTAGGGCATATGGTCCTTGCTTGGTCTCCAGCAGATCCTGCGCATTGTGTTGTTTGT
The DNA here is from genome assembly GCA_963921515.1 of Calotriton arnoldi. Classification (NCBI taxonomy): domain Eukaryota; kingdom Metazoa; phylum Chordata; class Amphibia; order Caudata; family Salamandridae; genus Calotriton; species Calotriton arnoldi. The sequence continues at coordinate 164,730 of CAWUFW010009873.1, forward strand.
ATGGGGACTGGGGTACCAGGGTGATGGTGATGTCCAGGACAGGTGTGGGGGACTTGGATGTGGCTGGCTGTGAGACTCCTCCGACTCTGGCGGGTGTTGGTTGGGGGGTACCAGGGGCCAACAGGTGCAGCCAAGCCATCAGCTTTGTGTGGGGTGGGATGTTGGTTGTCCGCTGTGTTGGTGCCGTAGGCCTGTTAGGCGATGATGGTCAGGATGCGTAGGATGTTTGTCACTTTCAGCCTGTAGTGGACGGTGACATTGTCAGATGTTGGGTCTGTGCAGCTGGTACGCTTCCTGGGGGTCGGCTGTCTTTGTCTGCGCTGCATCTGTGGTGGTCCGGGGGGGTGTTCCGGGTGTGGGTTGGGGTCCTGGGGTGGTGGCGGTGGGTGTTGTGGCCCTCTTGGGTGTCCGGGCCGCATGATGAGTGGCTCCATGGCATCTGTTGCCCTTCGGATGTGGCCCTGGGCTGTGCTCCCTTTTGTGGTGCTGGCTGCCGTCCGACTTTACACCAGGACAGAGCAGGTGTAAATTTCCTGGTGCGAACGCGCCTTATCGCCTGTTTTGTGTTCTTATCGCCGATGTGGCTGGTCGTTGTGAATGTTGAGGTGTGATGTTGTCTCGGCTTTTGGCACGGGAACACCTACTCTGCAGCTCATTACCGATATTTGCGGAGGGTCCTCTGTGGCGATGTTTTTTGCGGCTGCTATCGCGGGTAAACTTGTGCTGTGGGCTGTTAACACCGGCTTGTGAATGGGGAGGTAAATTTATCACGACTTTGGCTGCGATAAAGTGCCGTTAATTCGGCAATAGCTCCTTGTGAATATGCCCCTTTGTGTGCTAGTAATAAGTGATACTATTTCTAACACATAATATATGAGTGGATGTGTGACTGTGTGTATCCGTATCAGACTGGGTGTCTGATTCATTGTATGGGTGTTTGAGCGGCTGTATGGGTGAGTGAGTGGCTGTGTGAGTGGCTGCATAGGTGAGTGAATGGATGTGTGAGAGGCTGTGTGGGTGTGTGAGTGAGTGAGTGAGTGTGTGTGGCTGTATGGATGAGTGAGTTGCTATATCGGTATCTGAGTGGCTGGGTGAGTAGGTGTATTGGGGGTTAGTGGGGGTGTCAGTGGTGTATGGGTCAGTGAGTGGGTATGTGAGAGGCATGTAAAGGTGAGTGATGAGGTGTGTGAGTGGCTGTATGGGTGAGTGAGTGGGTGCATAAGTGGTGAATGGGTAAGTGAGTGGGTGTATCAGTGACTGTATGGGTGAGTAACTTCATAAAGTACAATAGTCCATTTCCCTCAGATTAACCCCATCTCCTGGTGCCGGCATTCATTGAATAGGGGAGGGGGGCAGTGCGGCTCTCCTTCCTGGGTTGATTTCGGTCCTAGGAACCTCTTCCCCCGGGGCCTAGCTTCATAATAATTATATGAGTTAAAGGGGAGGAGGGCCGAGGGCCCCCTCCGCTGTCTGTTTTCAGGCCTGGGGACCCCATTCCTTGGGGCCCGGCCTTAAAAACATGGCCCCCCTCCCTGGGCCGATTACAGCCTTGGGGAACCCATCCCCGGGGGCCTGGCCATGTCCCCCAGAGCACCCAGTGTGGTATTAGACCATGGGGGAGCCTCAAGGCCCCTGCGGTCCCTGCCGGTTCTCCGCTTTCTGTGGGAGACAGCATTGCTGTTGCATGGAGGGAGCTGCTAAAAGGCAGCTCCCTGCATGCAGGAGCAATATTTTCGTCTGTTTCCCTGCCCGGGAAACAGTAAAAACCTTATGCTTCCAGCAAGCGAGAGCATTTGTAAGCTCTCATTTGCTGGAAGCAGCGTGCTTGCTCTGATTTCAAGGAAGCTGTTAAAGCTCCCGCCAAGTCAGAGCAAACATCTATGTCCCAGGGAGGGCACCCGAGGACATAGCAGGAGCTGGCCCTTTGCGGTGGCCGTCCCCAGGGCCATGTATGGCTCCAAGAGAAGGGCCGCGTGGCCCCCCTCCTTCTGTGAGCGCGGGCTGGCCCTGGGGAGGTGGTAGTCCCCAGAGCCCATTGGGGTCCATGAGACCCCACCAATATGAACAATTTATCCCCAGAATGGTGGTGGTCCTCGGGCCTAGGGGGTCCACAATGACCCCCAGGACTTTGGATCTAGCTCCAGGGAGGTGGAAGTCCCCGGGGCCAGGGAATCCGCGCGGCCCCCAATTTTACTTTTTAACATAGCCCCGAGGAGGTGGTGGTCCCCAGGGCCTGGGGGGGTCCATGCAGCCCTCCCGTAATACAATAATTAGCACCAGGGAGGTGGTGGTCCCGGGGGCAATACTAAGCCCTAGCTGGGGGGCCCTATGCATCCCCCTCCTTTTAAAAAAAAAGCCTTTATGCACCCAGGACCTTGCCCACACAGGGCTTTAATGTAAACAAGCGCGGGAGCCCACACTTGTTTCTTTTCCACCAGAGTTGCAGATCCGCCTCAATTTTCAGTGAAAATTAAATAAAAAATGCTTATTGCCTCTGTCAAGGTCCCAAGGGGACCCCATGATTAGAGCTGGGTAATCAGGGTATTCCTTTCCTGCCTGCTTTTCTTTTTTTTTTTTAATGTTTTTTCTGGGACTCAGCTAAAGCCTCACCTGCGGAGAACGCACCCGCCCCGAGTTCACCAAGTCACTAGATGGAAATTTGGAGTTATGTTTAACTGTGCAGTGCTAGAACCACTGTTCTGGATGTTGGAAGGCGCGCCCGTTGATGTGTATTGGCAATTATTCAAATTGCAGGATCTCTGGCCACTTGACCGGTTCCTACGGGTATGTGCCCAATGACTGCGGTATCATGGCTGTGGCGAGGGAATCTAATTAATTTGGATATTATTTGCCAGCAAGACACTTTGGGACACAATTGTTATTGTGAGAGAGTGACGCATAAGATTCCTTATATCTGTGGCTAATATCGAAAAATACCAGTACTTTTTCTCTGCCTATGAAAAGCTTAATGGGTCATTTGTCATGTGAGACAACATCAGATTATTCATATGTGAAATGCAGGAACTGACATTTGTATTTTATCATGTTAATTCACATATATGGTTGCCAGAAGCAATAGGTATGTGTTGTGATGGCAGTAGTCCTCTCTCGCTGACTTTGAAACCATGCTCCAATGGGAGTGTAGTATCTGTATTAAAAAAATGCTGTGTGTTTTGCTGTGCCACCAGCAAGTACTGAAGAAGGCGAAATGCTGAAACAAGTCTACTTGTGTCAATAAAATTGACTGAAGTCTCCCTGCAAGAGCTCAGTGTCATACTTTGGGAGAAATTGCCATATTGAAAGCGAGTCCACTCTCGCCAATGGAGAAAGCACCCACCTTGAGATCAGCAAGTCACTAGGTGGAAATTTGGAGTTGTGCTTAACTGTGCAGTGCTAGAACCACCCTTCTGGATGTTAGAAGGTGCACCCGTTGACGTGTATCAGCAATTATTCAAATTGCAGGATCTCTGGCCATTTGACAGGTTCCTATGGGTATGTGCCGAATGACTGTGGTATCACGGCTGTCATGAGGGGAGCAAATAAATTTGGACATTATTTGCCAGGAAGACACTTTGGGACACAATTGGTATTGTCAAACAGTGATGCATAGATTCACCATATCTGTGGCTAATATTGAAAAATACCCATTCTTTTTCTCTGCCTATGAAAGGCTGTATGGGTCACTTGTCATCTGAGACTACATCAGATTATACATATGTGAAATGCGGGTACTGACATTTGTAGTTCATCATGTCAATTCACATATATGGTTGCCGGAAGCAATAGGTATGTGTCGTGATGGCAGTAGCCCTCACTCATTGACTCTGAAAGTATCCTCCAATGGATGTGTAGTATCTGTAACAAAAAAACGCTGTATGTTTTGCTGTGCCACCACCAAATACTGAAGAGGGCCAAATGCTGAAACGCGTCTACTTGTGTATATATATATATATATATATATATATATATATATATATATATATAAAGTACATTACCTACTTGTGGTTGCCAGTATGCAGTTATAGTTAGCACCATGTTTCCATAGAAAAAGCGTTTTTTGACTTGCCTATATCTTTGGTACCGTTTCACGAATCTTCCCGAAATTTTCCCCAAAATAGTGTGCCGTGATTCTTGTTCTGCTTGGAATTTCAGGCCGATCTGTCAAGTGGGAGCCGAGAAATAGGGGGAGGGGGGGTAAAAAAAAATGGTTTTTCCCGCAAATTACTTATATTTCATTGTAAATTTGCCCGTGGTAAAGGCATTTTAGTGGGTAAAAAAGTAGTTGTAAAGACTTTCATTGTTAAGATGCTTTCGTGTTCTGACATCATTGTAAAGGCTTGTCATTATTATGGCGGCACTGAAAATGCTGTTTTCCGCCTTATACATGGTAATAATCATATATGATACTGCATCATTGGTGCTATCTGGGTTGACATGTAACAACATTTAACCTATCTGTGGTACAGGTTAAACGTGATGGAAGCATGTGCAGATTAAGAGTGTGCATGGACCCAAGTTCAAGTAAAGAAAATGGGTCACCTGCTGCGTGTTGGGTTTGAAATTGTCTGAGTTTAGTGAGCCTTCGAGCCTGTGGGGCCCTGTGCCACAGCATCTGCTGTACTATTAATTGCTATGCCCCAGGTGTCAAAGCTTCTTTTTAAGTCTGCCACTGATTACTTAAATGATATGCATAATATACTCACTTATACTAGCTTCCAGCCACCTCTCTTCAACCATTGGTCTTTTATTGTGGCATCCACATTTTTTCCGCTCCCTATAGCATTAAGCATTCAGCGTGGGGCAATGGATCAGCCCACTTCAGCCATTCACTAAATTCACTGTGAGTGACATCATTCTGTCTTTTTACAAGGAGCACATCCACATGCAAAGTAGTTCCCTTAGGTGGCAGAGATTACTATGGCAATGTGCGCTTTTTAAGATGAAAAAAGTTTTGCTTTTAGCCAATTGTTTTTCAATTGGTGAGGTCCCAGCAGCTTTCCCATCCATAAAGGTTTACAAGAAACAAGCTGAAACAAGCACTGACAAAAAGAGGCCGATAGCCAATGCCAGACCGATTAGCTTTACCAATGCTTGTTTAAGTATGTTATTGTACATGTGGTCATTCAATTATGCTGATTTGATACATGAACGTGCCACATATATAAGTCTGATTATACATATGACCATAGAATGTACTGTTTTAATGGTGCCAATCAAATACTTAAAAATAGAATAAACCTTACCCGTTGTGCTGCTTAGGTATGTAACCGCAGGTTGCTCCATGCCACGCCCTTGATTTATTATGAGACTTATCTTGATGAATGAGTCGGATCAGATGTTCTCTCGTTCAATGATCTTTAGCTACGTGACCGCAGCACGTTACCTAATCACTGTGCAGATCCGACACATTACTGCAGAGAACGGCCTCTTGGCGCTAATCTTTTACGTGACGGGAGCCTTTGCCCTGTCCACGGACCTGGCCAGATAGATATGTGTGTGTGGTGAGATGCGACCCATAGCACTGACTACTGCTTATCACCTACACATGCTTGCCGATCAAATATTTATGCTTCCTGCAGATGCGTAACTCAGGCCCCTGCAGCCTTGGCGGTGCGGGGGAAACTTCTGTGAGATATGAGAGTTCCAGAGGCGAGCTCTGTCCAAGGTGCTGATGATGTGATACGGAAGAGCAGCACGTGATCTTACTTTTTGTGTGGAACATTTATGTGACCACCTGGCGCAGACCAGATATGTCACTGCGGCACGATCCATGCATGCCTGCAGCTGCAGCGTATTTATTTATTCCCTTTTCCAAGTATTAATCAGATCTGCATGTGAGTTATGCGCCACACGGGAGCCAGAGCAGGGGAAGGATACCCGCTAGTTGCGCGTCCACCCTTAATCAGGCGACGAAGTGCTCATAAGGCAGCCCCGTCCGCAGGTGACCCAAGAGCCAGGGGTCTTTCGCATCCAGGACATCTTGCCTGCAGCGTGGCACACTGCGCTGGTGATACAATCACTCTTCAGCACCTGCGTTGTGGTAGTATTAGTTAGGAGAATTTCTCCTGTTTACACTGGTCCTGAAGAATTGCCGGTTGACCCGCTAGGGGCTTTAGGCAAGAAACATGTTGACCACATGACAACAGACCCTGTAAGATCATTAAATCTAGACAGGGCCCACTTATTTTAATTAGGTCAGTACACCCCAAGAATAAAATTGTTTCTATAGGGCAGTACTTAACCTATTTTAACCACAAAACTCACACTCATACCACTACCTTGACCACTTACCCTCACTCACCATACGGCTGTCTCTTAAAAGAACTCCGACAAAGAGCCCCTTCGCGGGAGCCCGTCAGGCATTGCAGCGCCGGCCTGACGAGGAGCACAGCCCAAATGATGAAGCATGACATCCTTCGGGGTGTGTGAGGGCAATCCATAAGAGACCTGTTTCACTCCTTGACCCTCCCCTTAGGAACTGCACTTTTCGTTGAATTAGTTATGCGCCTTATTCATGCTGCTGATCAGATATACGACGGCAGCATTTACTGTGTCCATGGTTACTATTAAATATTTGCCTGCGGCATGTGGTCTTTCAAGTTTCAATGTATTTAATCGGATATGTTCCCTGAGCATATGCCCTCTCCATGGTACTCACAGTCACAGCTCTACCTGCAACTTTTATCTCACCTATGGAACTGACAGTCAGATGCGAATCTGCAGAACATGACCTACTGCCCTTCCCATGGCGCCAAATAGGTTACGAGAACTTCTGACCTGTCAAGAAGCTGATCACATATTTATCAGAAGCAATGCTCTTTTCCACGGTGCCGTCCATGTATGTACCATTGGCATATGCATTATCCTTGGTGCACAGGAACACGCAGGATGCTTTGTACCTCGGCACATGAACAAACCTAACGAACTGACTTTATAGGCTTCTAGAAAGAATTTGAAGGAATTGTGATGAGTACGTTGTTTTCTTGGAACTATGTAGATCTGTGTCCTACTTTTAGGCAATTTTGCGACCGCGCTACAGACAGCGAGCTGAAGCTGTCTGTCTCAGACAGCACTGCATGCAATACTACAAAGGGCTTCATGTCATCCCTTCCTCATAACATGGCTTTTTTTGTCAACATCACTTCTCTACTCTTTATTGAAAGACTTTCCTCCTGATTCTGTTTGTCCCGCCCGTAAAACACATTTTTTCAGTTGCTTTTAATTGGATAAAGCATTGAACTTTTTATTGTTTAGTGTAATTTGTTGTTTAGCACTGCACGGGAGTGTATGTCAAGCTCTACAGATCACGCGCACTTTTCTTTCTTTCTCCTCTCTCACCCTGTCTCTCTCCTAGAAGTTCTGCTGTGGTACAGCGAACATCAGATTGTAGCCTTTATAAAATATGTATTTTATTAAGTTTCAAATATGACTTTGTTTGTCAGGTCGCAGATATAAGATTATATCATCTGCGAATAATTGTAATTTTGCCATTCCTTCTAATGGGGGTTTAATTTCCGAATTTCCACGAATTCTTATAGCAAGAGGCTCAATAAAAAAGGTGAACAGAATGGGGGACATCGGACAACCTTGTCTGGTCCCCCGGTTTATATTTATTGCCCCTATGGTATTGGCATTTACTACCACCCGGGCTTGGGCACCTTGATAGATGTTGTTCAACATATTAATTATCTGAGCAGGAATACCAAATTTTTGCAAACCCAAAAAAAGTGCATCCCAATTTACAAGGTCGAACGCCTTTCAGCGTCGACCATCGTAACTAAAGTTGGAGTTTTATTATGCGTAGAAAAATCGAGGGCCTGGATTAAAAACCCAGTATTCGCAGACATTGACCTCCCTGCCACAAACCCGGACTGATCGGATGGATTAAAGCCTGGGCAATCGGAGTAAAACGTTGAGCCCATATTTTCATTAAAATCTTAAAATCGGCATTAAGGAGGCTGATCGGCCTATAGGAATTAACATCCTTTTCGTTCTTCCCTTTTTTGACAAAACTAATGATGATAGACTCCTTAAAACTAGGGGGAACAGCACAACCCAGTCTAACTGCATTAAATAGGTTCGCCAAAAAGGGAGTCAATTCTTTAGAAAAGATTTTATCAAATTCAATTGGGAGCCCATCTGCTCCACTGGCATTCGCCCCTGCAATTGATTTCACCGTATCTAAGATTATACGACCAAAATATCGCGCTCAAGTTGTTCCGCTAACGGACCGGGCAAAACTGGAAGATTTACTTCATCAAAATATTTGTGGATTTGGCCCAACCCTACCTCGTGTTTTGTGGAGTAAAGCTGTGAATAATGTTCCAAAAAAACTAAAGCTATATCGTCTTTATCTTTTATTATATCGTGGGTCTTTGGATCGATAATTTCTGATATCAAGGCCTTCTCCTGTTTGGTTTCTGTTTGCCCTGCAAGCAACTTTCCCACCATTTGACTCTCCTCGTAAACTTGTTGTTGGAAGGTTCTGGAGATATTAATTTCTTCGATTAAAAAAAATTCTTTTAATGCAAGTTTTGCCCTTACTAGCTGCATCGCAGCATCTCCACACCCCTGGGACTGAGTATCTCTGGAGCACATTGCATCGTCTACTGCCTGTTGGAGTTGGTTAATTTTATCCCGCCTTTCTCTCGACTGAGCAGCTGAGCGCGCAATCATCTGACCCCGAATGGCTGCCTTAAACCCGCCCAGACTGAAAAAATTTCTGCTGTACCCTCATTTATTCCCAAAAACTTTAATATCCACTTTTTGGTTTCGGCTACCCAATGAAGGTCTTGCAGGAGGAGACGATCCATCTGCCACCTGGATTGAATCCTCCCGCCCCCCTCAATTTCCACCTCCATTGTCACAATGGAGTGATCCGAAAAAGGGTTGGCCCCTATTGCACTACCTAAAGACCTTAACGATCGTGATATTAGGAAGAAATCAATCCGAGAGGCCGTGTGAAATTGATTGGAATAATAGGTAAATTTGGCAAGAGTGGGGTTAGATTGACGCCAGGGGTCTACCAACAGATGCTCCTGCCTTAAGGCTTCCAGCACTTTCTTTGTTAGGGATTTCAGTTCTTTTTTATTTTTATTCGAGGTGTCTTTTTTAAGATCTTGAATAAAGTTAAAATCTCCACCCAAGATTATTTTTCCCAGGGCCCCCCTAAGTAACTCACTGATCTTAAATAGGGCAGTGGTGTCATCCACTGTCGGGCCATAGTAGTTTACAAAATTTAAAATCATCCCGTTTAATTTGGCCTCGACCAATAACCACAGCCCCAAAGGATCTCTCCGAACCTGCCCAAATTCCCAGGGAAGACTACGGCAAAAATACATAGCAACCCCTCTTTTGGCCAGTCCGGCCGAAGCAAAGAAAGCATGTGAAAACAATCTAGGAAGATATAACTTGGGGAAATTAGTTTTTAAATGAGTTTCTTGGAAAAATACTATCTGGGGCGAGCAAGACACTAGCCACCTAATTAGAGCTCCATATTTTGATTTATTTAAAATCCCATTAACATTGATTGAAATAATGCAACAAGCACTAGTCATTTTTGCCATGTTTCCACTTGACTAAAAATCAACAGAAGAGCACACAATAAGAAATACTTAAACCCTCCCGTTATCGTAAAAGCCTTTACTCTGATGCCCCTGCTCCTGCTCCTTTTACTGCTATACTCTTTAGAACCCCCTCCCCAGCCCCCCCCCACCCATCCCTCTGGAGAGGTGAACCACCACACTAACCACCTCTCGCCCCCCCCTGCTACTTTTGAGGGTGCCATGGATCTGCACCCTGAGTAACCCACCCACCCCCCCCCCGGCAAAGATATACTATGAACTGCCGGCTAAAAGAGAAAGCAAACAGAAAAGAACAACATCAATAAATCCATTGTTCATTATGGAACCGAAATTTCCTTACGAAGATCCTGTGCCTCTTCTAAGTTAGAAAACATGTGGAATTTCCCCCTAACAAGCACACGCAGTTTTGACTGTTGGGCTATTGACGCCTGCGCGCCTTGGGCTTTAAACAAAAAAAGCAACTTGACAAACTCTTTACGCCTACGGGCCGCTGCTGCAGACATGTCAGGGAAGATTCTACAGTTGGAAGTCTCATTAACCGGAAATTGCCTCTGTTGTATGGCTTTAGCCAGGATCTTTTCCTTGATGCGATAATCTGCGAAGTTAACTAAAATGGTGCGAGAACCGCTCGAGTTTGGTATAGGATGGAAAGGAACTCTGTGGGCCCTGGTAATTGTGAGATCCCCGCTGAACTCGGGGAGGACTTTTTGCTTGATGAAGGATTCCACCCATTGCGATGCCTGGGCGCCTTCACGTCTCTCGGGAACTCCCACTATGCGACTATAAATTGATTGGTGGGTATAAAATAAACCAAAACAAAACCGAGGTTTTAATTCTGAATGCAGACTGTAATTTTTTACCCCAAGATTTAAAATCCCAAGCCTTGAAGGCAGAACCTATTAGATATTTGGGTATTTATGTCGCTAATCAATTTGAACAATTATTTACTTTGAATTATGTAGCAATGCGCAATAAAATTAAATTTTGCTCGATAGATGGACCCTTCTACCGTTAACCCTGATTGACCGTGTAGCACTTATTAAAATGTCTATTCTTCCTTTATTGGTTTTTCTTTTTATAAATGTACCGCTTAAGATTAACTCCCTTTATTTTAAAGAGATTGAATCAATAGTTAGGGATTTTGTATGGAATAGGAAAGCTTCTAGGGTTAAGCTGCCTATATTACAGTTGGGAACCGCTCAGGGGGGTTTAGCGCTACCAAATATTCGTACCTATTACATAGCAGCAATTTTGGATTTGTCAGCATGTTTATTGGAACCAAATGGTCTGTTAGATATGTTTTTTTTACGACAGAATGATACAGGAGTCTGGTTCGCAAGTTCCTACTTTCTTAAAAACAGCTAAATTACAAAAAAAGACCCGATACAAGACTATCCGGGATTTCTCCGATAGATTACAGTCTTTTTTTAAACAAGCTGGGTTTGTGGGCTTTTATTATTTGAAATTAGAGGAGTGTAAAATCTTCGGGCTCCAAATCCATTCTTCCAGGCTCAAAAGATGGAAAGACTGTGGTCTTGGAGAATTGGGTCTCTTCCTTACTTCACGAAAACTTATATCCTGGCAAGAGGTTTTGGACAGATCTAACAATCGACTAAAACTGGGGTTTTTGGAGTATCTCCAGATTGTAAACTTTATAAATAAATATAATCTGTTGTCATGTGGGATACCATCAGTTCAGGCTAACGCCTTATATAGAGCCAAATTGAAGGGGGTGGGAAATTGGTATACCTTATTGAGAAAGAGTGAAGAGTCCCCACTGGTTGATGAAGTTCTGGCCAAAATAACCCGTGAAACCAATTGTTCCTTCTCGGGGCAGGAGTGGGAGGAGATAGCCCAAATAGGAAGTAAGGCCCTTAGAGCAGCCAATTTTAAAAGGATGGCCTTTTTATCGCGGTGGCTGGCCTATTTCACCCCAAAAACTCTTAATAAACGCTTTCCGGGAGTGGAAAATAAATGCTTTCGCTGTCAGTCTCAAGGCGGGGGCGATTGGCTTCATATATTTTTTACATGTCCAAAACTTGAAAATATTGGGTAAGATCTTTTCATCAATAAGCCAGGCCATTAATAAGACGCTTGACCCCGAGGCCGAGGTGGCTCTCTTTGGCATCTCCAAAAAAAGGTCTGATCTGACCAAAGCCGAAGAGACATACACAGCGATTTGCTCCCTAGTAGCTCGCTCCCTAATCCTCCAAAATTGGAGGTCCGAGGATGTACCATCTTACCTAAAATGGGTGAATAAAATGAAAAGGACAAGGAGGTTTGAAGAGGCTTATGCTAAAAGAGTTGGGGCAACGAAAAAGTTTACTAACGTTTGGAAATTCTCCGATAGTTGGGAGTCCATGACTGTTATTTAGCACTTTAGCACTCAGGCACTTTATTATTACTAACTTAAGGATAGTCACGATAGCACTTTAAAGTTACAGGGCCCCTTGCCAAGGTAGAATGTTTACTCAATGATTGAATACGATTTATATTGGGAGGGTAAGGGAAACAACAACAAGAATGTAATTTTATAGTATTGAACAATATTAACACTTTTTGAAATTAGGACGGTAAAATTTAACCCTTAGCACTGTTAGCACTTTAGAAATCGTGATAGTAGGAATTTTGTTTTCTTCTGCTGATTTCTGTTAATGTTTTCGACCAAAGGATCTTATTAGACTTTGCTTGTCTTTTTTAAACAAAATTGTTGTGTGTTTTTTAATCCCGATTATTGATTATTGTATATTGTATTAATTGCCCTTCTGCTCAATAAAAAATTATTTAAAAAAAAAAAAAGTTTCAAATATGACTTCATACAAAACACCCCTCGGACTTGCTCCCTCCACCCCCCAACCAGGAGGACGCAAAGGCAACCAATTGAAACCCTTTCTTCCCAGTATAGTGTATTGTTCTCCAGCTCATGGTCATCGTCTGATCCACCATTGGACTTTGTCTAGGTACCCAGTCCTTTGTTCTCACCGTCGCCTTGGGGGCAACACCACCACGGGCCATCCAATGCAACTGGTCCCCTCGACCCCTCAGAATATCAGTCCATGACCTTGCACTGGGCACTCCACGCACCCCAGATTTTTTTCAAACTTGTAGATTTTTTCTCTGCTCTCATACACCAGTCCATGTTGATTTCCCAGTCCTCCACCCTCGGAACCCTGGCACTGCTCCATTTCCGGATCACATCACGCCTAGCCACCATTATGGTCACATTACAGAATGGTGATGATCTAAATATTGTCCTTCGCCTCACTCGTCCCTTTTATCCCCTCTCGTCTGATGCTGTTGGACAGCACGTCAGGCACCGGGTGGCAGTCTTGGTGATGCCTCGGATGTTGGCCTCCTCCATTACCCCTCACTTAGCCCTTCTCTCCCCTAGTGCCCTCCTTCTCAATGCACGTCCACTGTGCACCAGGCCCAGAATGCTGTACCATTGCACATTCTTGTGCTTTTCTCCATGTTTGTTTCAGCTTTTGACTTTGCCAATTCCGTTAGCTTTTAAAATATGCCAGTATTGTTAAAGCCATTATCAACGATCAGACATGTTAAAAGTATAGGAAACATTGTTGTTCTGTGTTGTGAAGATGGCCGCTATGTTTCATGAAGGTACGATTGTAGCATTGTCACAATGCATCAGGCAAGACAGCTTTATAGAAATCCATGGTGACTGTGCTTTCAAAATGGCTACAGCGCTGCAGCATCATGCAGAATTATGCAATATTGGTCATCTTGAAAGTGTAGAAAGAATTGCTTTCTATGCTTTCAAAATGGCCACCGCATTGCGTGACGTAATGTGAAAGCACAACGTATGCAGCATCACATAATGGAAAGACCATCTTTATAGCATAGAAAACAATTCTATAATATACTGTACTATACTATACTATACAATACTATATTTTTACCATCGCCCAGTACCCAGATCAAGTTCAATGCTTGCATAATTGAAATCATCCACTGGATGAAGACCAACTGTCTAAAGCTGAACATCGACAAGACCAAAATAGTGATCTTAGGGAAGAGCACATCACTGTGGAACTCTGCCGGGTAGCCAACAGAGCTAGAACCGACACCCACCTCCCACGCCAAGAGCCTCGGGTTCATCATCGACAGCAAACATATCATGACCGTCCAAGTCAATGCCTTTACCCTGAAGATGCAGAGAATGACTTTGAAATGGCTCCCAATCAGCACCCGGAAAACCATCATCCATGTCCTAGTTACATGCAAGCTGGACCATGGGAATACCCTCTATACTAGGATCAACAAAAAACTCACCAGAAGGCTGCAGACTCTTCAGTACTCGGTGGCCAGAATCACTCTCAACCTCCCATGCCGCATTCACATCACATCACACCTGAAGGAACTCCACTGGCACCCCAATACACAAACAAGCACAATTCTAATTCCTCTCCCACATTTTCAAGGCACTACATAACACTAGTGCAGCATCACTCAGAAATCGCCACATTTTCAAGGCACTACATAACACTAGTGCAGCATCACTCAGAAATCGCATCGGCTTTCACAAACCTTCCAGACACTTCATCTCGTCCGGACTCCTATTTGCACAAACCCCACGCATACAGAAAACCTGATCTGGTGGTCTACCCTTCTCCTACACAGCTCAGAAAGTGTAGACCGACTTCTCGCTACACATAAGAGTCTCCTCCTAACTTCTTGTATTCCCCAAGAAGCTGAAGACCTGGCTTTTGAGTGGTCCCACTAGGACCTAGGTGCCCATAGATTCACACCTGCTCAGCACCAGGATACCCTCCTGGGTGATAGTGCACTCTACAAATCTGAGTAACATAATAACATAACATACCCACTGTCACTGCTATTTACTTTGTCAAATGCTAGTGCATTTTTAAAAACTTTGGCATTGGCAAAGACAATAGCGTCCCCTACACAAAGCCACAATGGGACAAAGTGAGACCAATTTGCTTTGTTAGCACTTAAAAATATTGCTAATCATGAATCGATCTTTCTGTAGATTAAAAAAACATATGTACGCAATTAAGTTTATATACATATTATGTTTATGCTATAGATAAACTGACTTTCTGTTCTGTGACTGCTGCATGGGCCATACAAATTGTGATGTTTATAGATGTAACATGAGTATGTGCTTTATCTATGGTGTTGATAGCTGTCTATACCCTATATATGATGTCAATGAAGTATATAGGCAAATGCACAATTTGTATTATGTGTGTAATCTTGTGGAGATCTCAATTATTGGGCAACCTATATATTGTGTAAATTCCTGTTTTTCTTACGTCAGCTATGTAGCTTTCTCTGATGAAAGAGTAGGTTCCTACAGAAATGTCTTCCTGCATCTGTGCAACTGGATGTTTAGAGGACAGTGCCGGGGTGCAGGTAGGCAAGATGATTCATATCCAGGGAGAGAAAAAGAAAATGCAGATATTACGATGGCAAGAATTATGCAACTCCTGATTTTCACTTGGATTCAACACACATTATGCATGTTTCCTGAGAAATAAGCTTTTCAACTTCACCCACCCCAAACACGTGATTCCAAAATTTGTCCTATACTTTGTGCTGATAAAATATGTAAATACTTATTTGCCATAGATACAGTGTTCATCAAATATTTATCCCCATCACATTCTGTATATGATGCTTAGCAAATATGGAACTGTAGTATGGGGGCTCCCCATTGAACAGACAGAAATACAATTGCAGCATGTATCTTGTCCAGACAAGTAGGAAACATGTATGGGCACGGGTGTAGCATTAGAGGTGTTGTTTGGGGGTTACACCCCCCTAAAAAAATTGTTTGTGTAGTACGTAGTTAGGTACAAGTGCTTTCAGTTGGGTACGGTGAGATGTATGTCGGATTTCATATGGGATTTTCACATACACACAGACAAAAACATATACCCATAATTGCTCTCTTGTCTCTGTTTTGAAGTTCTTACAAAATGTTAGTTAGTTGGAAAAATATTGGGGCATATTTATAATAATTTGGCATAGGGCAGCGTCGCAAGCCTTCTAGCTGCACCGCTCTATGTCAAAAGAAAACGGCAGGAATGCGTTGTATCTACAAGATATGGCACATTCCTGTCCTTTCTGCCAGCGCCGGTGCACACACTGAAGCCAAGAGCCAATGCAGGCATCTTTGCACCATGATGAAAGGGTGTCTGTGTTGTTGGCATTATTGTTTTTGTGCAGGAAGGCACACTTTCCTGCACAAAAACAATCAAAGGAGGCGTTTTCCTCGTTCTATGTGTGCTGCACACACGGAAAGAGGAAAAATACAAGGAGAATTGTAAACATTTCTCCTCGCTACGCCAGCTTTGGTAAGGTGCTAGTTTTGGTGCTGCCTCAGATTTATGCTATATTGTAAATCTGGGGCAGTGTCAAAAACCATGGGTGTTGCATGTTAACACCCACAGCAACACCCATGGAATGCCCCTTCCACGCCGAGTAAGACATTGCCTTACTCCATATTTACAAGGCAATGTAGAGCCACGCAGGGTGGCCTTCCGTGGCCTTGTAAATATGGGCCAGAACACTGCGCCTCTGGAGCATCACAAAAGTGATGCTCCACAAGCATAAAAATGCTGCAGGGGCATTGTAAATATGCGCCATTATGTTTTTAGTACTCCTGCCTTTTAAGCCCCTCTCATGTCCTGCTTATCATATAATGTTTTTTCACAAGATGTGCCAGAGTGATTGTTGGGAAATCTGAAGTTCACACCCCCCCAATCGTACTGACCAAGCTAGGCCCCTGACTGTGGGGTATTTAAGGTGCATACCTCTATAGGGCCTTTGCTTTGATTGTAGTACACTGCGTTACTGTGTGAGCACTCTAGTGTTTTGTGGATATATGTCTGCCGCAGAAGATGCTAGTACCTTGTGCATTTTTACATTTATCATTGTTATAACTACCTTACCTGTCATACATGTAAGTTAAGATGCATTTTTTCAAATACACAGAACTTCCAGGGCATTAAGGGGCATATTATCAAGGGCTTTATCGCCGACTTAGCGGCACTTTTTGCCGCTAAATCGGCGATATTTTTAACGCCCTATTAGCAAGCTGTCGCTAACAGGCGTTAGCGACAGCTTTCAGGCGTTAGAGGCCGGGAATTACATCGCCTTGCATGTCAGCGATATTTATCGCTAATGACATGCAAGGTAGGCGTTCCTCACTAAAAGCGACTGTAAACAGTCGCTAACACCACTAACCCCTATTATCAAGGCAGGCGAAGCAATAACATAAATTGCGCTAAGCGCGTTTATCGCTAGATTTTAACACCTGCTACTGACTATGACTTACCTGTTTAAGGTATAGGAGGTGGATTCTAATGCTGAATCCACCTTAGCGTTAATGCAAGGCTATCGCTGGTTTTCCAGCGATATTCTCGCATTTTGCCGCTATCGCTGGAAATATTATCGCTATGGAGATAAACCTTACTAATAGGGTGTTATCTCAGCGATAATTTCCAGCGATAGGTGGCGTTAACAAAAAACGCGCTAAGCGCGTTTTGCGATAAATATCGCAACTCCTTGCTAATATGCCCCTAAGTTTATTAAATGTAATGACTTGAGGTTTTTTTCCAAATATTTTTTTATTGGTGTATGTCTACTGGATTTATCCAGAATGCCAATATTCAGTTGTACAGAGATATATTCTAAATAGTGGTTACAGAAGCTCAGCATCTGCATAGAAATATTCAAGAAATACCGAAATGTAAATTTTTTTGTTTTCCTTTTTTACATGAGTGGCAACGAGAGCCAAAAAAAAGAAAAAAACAAAACTAGCCCTATACAACAAACCCTCTCCCACCCTCCTCCCAGCCACTAATACCTCCATTGATGGCGCATCCAACCAATCTAAAGTGACCCAGACTGATAAGAAGCAGCAGGTAGAGAAAGTTTCACCAGTTTATCGAAAACAGGCGACTGTTTACCAGGGTGCAATGAAACTTAAGAAATGTAGCAAAACCAAGTACTGAACTAAACGTAAAAAAACGTATGTAAGAGGAGAAATTATGGTGGGTGAGTATCGTCCTTGGTACAAGTTTTAATTTCCTCTGCCAGCGCATCCCATGCCTGTGATAGGGGTTTGTTTCTCAGACCTGCTCGCTCTTTTCTATGTAACAGAAATGTTTCACACTGAAGCCAAGAGAGTGAGACTTTAATCCAGGTCTCAGTATTGGACGGAAGTGAGCTCTTCCAGTGAATCCTAACATTGCGCTTAGCTAGAAGGAGAGGCAAATCAAGAAACATTGTGGAAGATTTCTCAACTTTAGGGCAAGGAAATAAGCCCAGCAACACCACTTAGGGGGAGCTCATAAGCAAACGGCCTGTCGTATTTGACAGCAACTCAAGAACCTTTACCCAATATGGGAAGAGCAAAGGGCAGGACCAGAGCACAAGCAATAAATCAGGATTCGAAAGTGTAGCATCGGCTCCTGGGTATATTTTAATAATATGAGTTGGAGTAAGGTAGGCCTAGTTCAACATATAAAATGGAATGTATTTAATACGGGCACCAGATGACACCTTGTGGGGATATTACAATATCTTAGTCCAGTCAGTCCCTACATAGGTCTCAATGCTGCAGAAAGGCTCTTTAGTGCCATTTAATCGAATTACCACCAGTCGCTGTGGTATAAAGCATCTGTTATACCTTGTGTTGGGTCAGCAAATTTAAAATAAAGTGTTAAGCATCCTATTATACTGGGTGGTGACTAACTGACACAGGGGGGGAGGCAATAATTTGGCATAAGCACGTGGAAGTCCAGCAACTCACCACTAACACACTGATCCCCAAGTGTTGATAACCATGTAGCCCTTCAGAACCATAGCTGTAACGGATGTGACCATCCTGTGTGAGGGGAAGGACAAACAGTCTAGTAAGACATGACAGGGCTGTTCAAAACAGCCTCGGGAGCATGGCTGGTGATGTTTGGTGTGGAATAAAAAGTAATGTAATAAGCCATTGTTAGAGTTACTGAGACTGAACCCCATGTTGGACAGGGAACACCCTGCCAACCAGCGAGCTACACATTGGAGCTGCAAGGCAAAATAGTATCGCTCAAAGACTTAGAGGGCTAGGCCACCACTGCTACAGGCAGTTTCAGAGTAGACAAAGCTCTCAGGCATCATCTGGGATGTGTCAAGGTGTCCGAAGAAGGCACAAAGGATGAGTAGTGGAAGATTTGTGATATAGTACAATAAACAAAGGCAGTACCACCATCCTTATCAATGCTACACGTCCCATTACCGACAATAAAAGGGAGGACCAAAATGAAAATTGGCTACAGAGGGCCCAACTCGCTCTCCACAAGTTACCATCCTGCTATTCTTCGGGGAGTGGTAGATATTGACCTCCAAATACCTAAATGTGGCCGATTCACGATTCAGTATAGG
Source organism: Calotriton arnoldi (assembly GCA_963921515.1). Taxonomy (NCBI): domain Eukaryota; kingdom Metazoa; phylum Chordata; class Amphibia; order Caudata; family Salamandridae; genus Calotriton; species Calotriton arnoldi. The sequence goes on from CAWUFW010009873.1 coordinate 183,734, forward strand.
GTCTAAAAGTATTCATATGGAAAGCTCATGGCCAGAGCATAGGGTAAAAATACAAGATTTGGCCCAGTTCCCTCTGAGGCCTGAAATTGCCACAAAGTCATCTAGAAGGTGTGCAATGGAAAAAAGATCCAGGCCTGCGTCTCTAATATATACAGCACAATATCATAAGCATAGAGAGACCCGGTATGTATAGTGCTGCAAAGAAGTGTACCCCATTGTGCTCAGAGGAGATGCAGGCAAGCTGCCAGAGGTTCCATCACCAAATTGAATAATAAGGGGGGGGGGCAACCCTGTTGGGTTACCCTACCAATGTCCCAAGAGCCAGAAATACATTTACCGATGTTTACAAGGGCTGACGAGTTTGTGTTCAAAATCTGTATCCATTTCTGCTACTATGGCCCACCCTGAACAGTCGCAAAACTTCACACATATACCCCCAATACACTGAATCAAAAGCTTTCTCTAGAACAAGCACAATACACACGATTAATGGATGCAAGCCTGCCAATTCCTTTTTGATATACCACAATCTGGAAAGGTTGAGGGAGGTATTGTGTCGCAGAATGAAACCCAATTGATCCTCCTGTATTAAATCAGGAAGCTTTGGCAGCAGCCCGCAAGTCACGATCTGGGTAAAAATCCTGTAATCAGTGTTCAGAATAGACACCAAGCAGTGGGAAGCCATGTCAGATGGATTTTTATGTGGTTTCATCATCGTGGAAATAATAGTCTCATTTAAGCTAGGGAGAAGGGAGCCTGACTCGAATGTGGCTTCACAAAGAGCAGCTAATCTAGGAGCCAATTGTTGAGCGGATAGAGTGTCAAATTTGCCCGGTATGCCACCGGACCTCAGAGTTTTTCTGTGGGGAAGGTCGCAAAGAATAAATGTGATCTTCTGTTGAGATATCGATACATGCAATGAACTCTGGGCTTCTGGAGACAGGTTAGGCAGGCAGATGGGAGCAATAAAATTAGCTGTGAGTGAGTGCGGAACAGGCAGTGGAGATCGATATATAGTGCTATAGTAAGTGTACAAGGCACTGTTAATATCTGAATGGGTTAGAGAGGTAGTTCCAGAAGCCATTGAGATGCGAAGGGGAGTGGTATTTGAGATACAGATATTAACCAGTGGGGTCAGAAACTGGCTAGGTCCCCTTCACCATGAATCCTAGCTTGATATGCAAAGAAATTGTGGCATCAATGAGTTTCCAATCAATAGAAATAAGTGGACTGCGCAGAGAGTAAATTGTCCATTTTATCAGAAGAGGTCAGGATAAGATTTTCCAGCTCAAGAATAGAAGATTTGTGTCTCACAATTTCCCTGGACAGGGTCGGGATGACACCCACTGTGGTCTTAATGTACAGACCCCTTGTAACTACTTTAAATGTTTCCCACTCTACCATAGGGGAGGAGGGAGTCCCACCATTCTCCCGAAAAAATGTGCCTTTGAGGTCATGGACCATTTGACAAAAACTGCATCTTCCAACACAGAGACCTGCAATCACCAAATGGGAATTGGGGAAAGCATCCTACCCCATGTCAAAGCCATGACCAAGGGATTGTGGGCCGACATGGTTCTGGCTTGGTAGGAATTGAAATGACAGAAGTGTGAAGGCTGTGTGAGCACATAGAAATCCAATCATGAATGTATCTTTTGTACAGAGTAATAGAAAGTGTTTTCGTAGTGGTGTGGGTGTCAAATGCACCTGGTTTCACCCGTAGCCAAGAAAGCCAACCCCTGTTGGAAATGATTTGCATTCAATAGCGCCAGGGATTGTGGAAGTGGCAGAATAGACATATTCAGACAAGTGTCTAAGATGCAATTAAAATCACCCAAAATAATCCAAGAGGCACTCGGCCAGTTTATAGGAAAATGTTGACTTCGGTCTGGACTGTTCCCATGAGGAACAGGGTCAAGGCTGATTTGCATATGGCTGGGTCTAAACTGGGGTGGTATGGTGAGCAAAGAACGATGGATTTAACCCAGATCTATTGACTGGGGGTGAATGTTTGATTTGCTCTGCATTCCGTCCATCATATGTGTGTCTTTTCCTTCTGGTGTCGCCAGCATCAGTCTGATGGGCGTAAATGGAACAAGTATCAGGCCGCAGAGACCCAATTCACTGGATGGCCTGAGGGTCCAGGCCTCACATGGATAAGAGTGGGCCATCCGAGCGCCAGGCGCAGCCAGCGGCCCTGGTGATGTCCCCTGGGATGGCCTCCGGTACCCTTTTCCTGTGGGGTGAGGCTATGCAGAAGCCGAGGAACCCAGGGAAGATGGCAAATATCAGAGCCTGGAGACCAGAAATCCTGCCGCGTGGTGTCGCAACAGACCCAAAGTGCAAGGGTCGCTGATGCAGAGTGAGCATTAGGTCTCCCGGGAGAAGCCTGGCGGCCTTGGTCGTGAGGGCCACTGTCATCTGTCTCCCAGGGGGCAGACAGAGAAGTGCAGAGGCCGACAGAGCCAGGAGTTACAGCAGTAGCGGTCCGTGGTAGGAGTGCCGGCCGGGCGGTGACATGGGGTGGGGGAGGGGCAAGGTGGGGGGTAGTAAACCACGGATTACGGCCGAATACAGGTAAGTCAACATTTAAATAAATAAAACGAATTTCGTTGTGAGCGCTGCATCGCCAAATGCGATGCAGTGCGCGCAACGAAATTCGTTTTATTTATTTAAATGTTTACTTACCTGTATTCGGCCGTAATCCGTGTTTTACTACCCCCCACCCCACGTCACCGCCCGGCCGGCACTCCTACCACGGACCGCTACTGAGTTACAGCCGAGCACCCCTTTAAGTACCTCCTCACTCGGATGGGCGCTGGGTTCCCCTGAGCGCTGAGGAAGGTTCCGAGAACTTGCAGGGATCCATGTTCAGATTCAAGGGCCCTACACCATGGGAGAAGTAAAGTGGATAAGGGCCTTGACCCCTCACTAAGCTGCGGCGCCATGGTCGGCAGTCAAGCCACACTCAATATGTCTTGTTTAATAAGGTATCTAAGTTTCAATCAGGGCTATGCTTTTGAATAAATAAGTAATTTAGTTACAGATAGAAAAGTAAGACAGGGAAAATAAGAGCACAAAAAGGTCATATTAGCCTCAAAGACAATTACACTGCTATTGTTTTTAGTTCCAGCAAGTCCCCAATTCATGGTGTTGATCAAACATTGGGATACAGAGTGTGCCCTGCCCATGCTTCTGTCGAGCAATGCAGCAGCGCAGCGTGTGACTTATCCTTCCCGAATTAATTATGTGAACGTATTCTTCCTGCTAATCGGATATGCATCCGCAGCAGGTGCCCGAGACATGTTGCTGATAAAATATGGAACTGCAGCAGGTTCCATTTACATAATATTGATCAGATATGTAAGTAAGGTGTGTATCCAATTCACAGTGCTGATTAAGTACTTAGCTGCTGCATGATAATCAAATGTGAGACTCTAGTGTGAGCCCCACTCATAGTGCTCTCTGAGCAAATAATGTTACTGCAGCATAAGCCTTCTCCAGGGTGCCTATAAGTCCTTTGGCGGTAGCATGTGCATTACCCATGGAGCTAATCCCATATGTGACAAAGCATGTGCTCCATCCATGGTGCCTATTATAAATGTAACTGAAGCATGTGGTCTATCCATGATACTAGGTGAAGAAATGTCGTTGTAGCCTGTGCCTTGTCCTTGAAAGCATGTAGCTCCACCATTTTTCACATCTGTAGTGCTGATGGCAATGTAGCTGAACCTAAACCAAAACCATGCTGCTGAGCAAATAACTTGCTTCCTAGCCTTAGCACTACTAGATATGTGACTGCTGCAGCATGCTATATTTCCATGTAATTAATCATACATATGACTTCAGCATGTGTGAAATATGTTCTGCTGAAAAGATAATCAACCGCAGCAGAGTCCCATTCATGCTGATGATCAATATGTAACTTCATCACATGCCTTCAGTATTTACCAGTAGCAGGTACGTTATGTACAGTGTTTAACAGATATGTGAATCTAGCACATGCCTTATGCATAGTGCAGATCATATATGTGGCCTCAACACGTGCCTTATCTTATGTATGTTGATGTTTACACAGGGCCAGATGTATTTACTGGTCACAAAATAATGGTCACATTTTGCGATCAGTATTTTTGCGAACAGTAAAGAATTTGAAGAACTGGCCTATGTACTAATAGGTCAGCTCTTAAAATTCTGAATTGCAGAGGTCCAGAATCTGAGCTGCCTCATGAATATTAATTAGTTAAGTCACAAATTGTGGCTCACTTTGATTTGAGGCCGTGAAAGAGTTGGTAGCCTGCTAGGTTCAGGAGATCGCCATGTCTTTGATTGCTGAGTATGAGAAACACAGTTGCACCACATTTACAACAAATAAAAATGTTAATCAGTCAATGAATGTTTTCAAAACGTTCTCCAAGAAGTAATACAGGAATTCTTTTTTTTTTATTGCCTTTTTCTCAGTAGTGGCTCCTGGAGGGAGTGCTGCGGGGCGGTGGGGTGGGCGGGGGAGGGGCAGGGTGGGGGGTAGTAAACTCCGGCTTACGGCCGAACTGAGTTAAGTACATAAATAAAACGAATTACATTGCGCGCGCTGCATCGCAATCGGCGATGCAGCGCACGCAATGTAATTCATTTTATTTATTTATTTATGTACTTAACTCAGTTCGGCCATAAACCAGAGTTTACTACCCCCACCCTGCCCCTCCCCGCCCCACCCCACCGCCCGCAGCACTCCCTCCAGGAGCCGCTACTGCTTTTTCTTAAGGTCACTTCTTATGCATACAGCAAAGAAGCCAGCCAAGTATTTCGTCCATATACAAATGGACTTCTTCAGGGCAAAACAGAAGTAGAAAAAATGAACACAGGGTCCATTCTTTTTCTAGTACTTCGAACTAGAAACGTCTTATTAAGCTGCAATCTAGAAATAAAAATCCTTGCGATTTTCCATCAAAGTGTCACGAAAAAGAAGGGAAACGAGGTTTACTCCATCTCTTTTTCCAAAGTTTCTGTGTAACGTATTAATTCTCAGTTGGATGGAGGAGATAGGCAAATCAGCCCTTCATCAGGGACTACAATAGGTGCCGCGCAGGAGACCAAAAGACGCCCCTCTCAAACCTGTAAACAAGAGAAATGTCAGTTTAGGTGCGACCTTCTTTTGTGTTTACTGCCATTTTTTCTTATTATGCCTTTGATTGTTTTTTGATAAATCAATGTTTTTTTATATGGAGCCCTTTTTCCTTTTTTATTTATTGAAGAGTTGACAGTGTTCCTCTAGACCACTGCCTACTCTTCAATAAACGTTTTCTTTTTTTATTCACTTTCACAAAGGGTGAAGGGTCCAAGAGGAACCATGGGGCAGATTTACAAGCCCCCTGCGCCACCAGTACGTCACTTTTTGTGACGTACTGGAGGCGGATTCCACTTCTCCATATTTACAAGGAGAGCAAAAGTCACTGTGCGTGACTTTTCCTCTCCTTGTAAATATGGCCCCCTCACACGCAGCACTTTGCGTGGAAGGGGCGTTCCATGGGTGTTGCTGTGGGTGTTCCCACGCAACACCCATGGAACAAGACACATTTCCAGATTTACAAGGAATCGTAAATCTGGAAATGCGTGTGAATACTACGCCTCCCCAGGGGAGGCGTAGGGAGGCGCAACGAGGGGAAATGTTTTCATTTCTCCTTGTTTTTTCCTCTTTCAAAGTGATTGTTTTTGTGCAGGAAGGTGCCCCTTCCTACACAATAACAATCTCCCCATGCCGCAGGCATCCTTGCACCTTGGTGCAAGGGTGCCTGCGCCGGCGCATGGCAGCAGTTTGTGCGCCAGCACAGGGGAGGGCACAGTAATGCGACATATTTTAAATATGTCGCATTCCTGTGCTTCGGAAGTGCCGCAGCGTGGAGCAGCCAAAGGGCTTGCGTTGCCGCGCTGCGGCACTTCCTTGTAGATCTGCCCCCATGTCCTTTCGCAAGCGCATTGCTCATTCCTTTGAGGTGCGGGTGCAACAGCAATGTTTTGCACCAGATTCTGGTCATGAACCACTGATAAATAGCATACCGATTCGGTATTTCGAAGGGACGCCTCCAACATGCCCCTTCCAGACACGGAATTGGTTTCTTTCAGGATATCACTCTAGGAGTCGGAAAAACTTTTCTGGCTCTTAAAATGTGGTTAGTGCATAAGAAAAATATTTTTAACGTTAGCAATTCCGAATTAGACCGTTTGGGACTGTAGAAGAAGCCGAGTTCATCTAGCCTCTCATGTGTGAGAACAACATGCACTCTATTCACGGTACTGATCCTAATGTAACTACAGCATGTGGTGTAACCATGGTGCTGTCCAGATATGTAATTAAAGTATTAACTTTATCCTGCTTCTGATCAAATACCAAAGGAGAAGGATGTGTTTATCTTAAAAACTTTTTAGGAAGAAGATGTTAATGTTTCACGACATAGTGCGATGTTTTCATTCACTTTCAAATTCCAAATGATTGATTTTTAGATCTAAATTCCTTTATCAAAAGTGTACGTCAATAATCGAAAGTGCTGTTGGCTGAAAAGCACATTCTGAATAACAGTGTCAGAAAATAACTAGGGCCGATTGGCAGCTAAGAAAAAGCTACAGAACGGTGAACTTTTATAAGCATACTTTTTTTGCTAGTGCTGAAAGCAAGTGTCACTTTTGCTTTCTGTCTGATATGATTTGCTGCTGCAGCTGAAAACAATTAACTCTGCAGGTAACAAACTGCTTCCATTGCGTAGCTTGAGGCAGGAAGTGCTCTGACCTTTTCTCCCAGGATTTACGGAAACTTTGAGTAAAGTGCATTTGTCACAGACCTCTGTAGAATCTAAACTAAAATGTTGGCAAACAGAATTTAAAAAATGTTTTCGTGATTTTGGATGTGAGACAAACTTTTTTATATAAGCTTTACAATCTAAAGGGATACTGATTATGTGACAAAAGCTTGAGCCCTGTCCATGGTGCTGATGTTGACATACGGAACTTCATTATGGGTCCAGATGCACAAAGGTATTTTGCTGCTGCAAACCATTCGATTTGCTAAAATACAGGCTTTGATGCCGTAAAACCCCTTTTTACATCTGTATTAAGCAAAAGTTGCAAAATAGACTTAGAAATGTTTACCAAATCGCAATTTGAAAGGGGCGTGTTAGTGTCAGGCCTTTAAAACTGACAGTCGGTAACCTCTTTATCAATGGCTTGCCACCATGATTCTAGGTGCAAACCATCGATCAGTTACTGAATCCCAAGGTGGGGTTGTAAATGATTTGCAAAGTAGAAAGAGTGACCTTTGGACCCATTCCCTTTTGCAAATCGGGTGGAAGCTTCACAGTGTGTAGGTAGTGGTCCAGGGGACCGCTGCCTGATCTCACTGAAGTTTACATAAAAAGGAAAACATTTTCTTTAAAAAAAAAAAAAACACTTAATAAAAAACTTGGGCTAATTAAAAAAAAAAAAAGGTTGTACTTTTTGGAATACAATCACTGAAATTGTGGCCTGCTGTCCCTTGTAGGTAAGCCTGGGCGTAGTTCGCGAAGTAGCGCTACGCGAAGCTACGCAAAGTGCATTTCGCACTACGCGAGCTACGCGTAGCACTACGCGGACTGCGTAGTGCACTGTTCGCAATGATTGCACAGTGCCGGATGCTTGTCCGCACTGTGCAATCATTGAAAACGGCATCTTGCACAGTGCGAGCTGTCTTTTACTGCCGCTCGAGTAGATTTTTACTCGAGCTGCAGCTTTCTCAACGCGGACTGGTAGTTTCTCATCGCGAGCGGTCGCGAGCATACGCGACCACTCGCAATGAGAAACCTGACCTCCCCGCGTTGTGAATCTCGCCGGGAGGTTTATTTTCCACGCTCGCGATCGGCAACTTGATGTTGCTGATCGCGAACGAGGAAAAAGTCTCGCCGGGATGTCATTTTGCTTGCTCGCGGTCGCCAACTTGACGTTGAGGACCGCGAGCAAGCAAAAAGTGACCGCTGCACTACGCTACACTACGCTACACGTGTTTGCACTGTGCTACGTGCAATTCGCGTTGTGCGAAGAAGCGCAAACTTCGCAAACTACGCGAGCGTAGCGTAGTGCTTTGCCCAGGGTTACTTGTAGGCCACCATCCCTGTTATTGTACGTAATCACAGGGGTACGCCTATTGCAACCTGCCCAATGAACATTTATTAGGCAAGTCATCCCGCATACCCCGGTGATTCGCTATGTATTAGTCATAGGTTGGCTCACAAAGTAAAATAATGGGCGCAAAAAATCAGTGCGCAATTTGAAACAACTTTTTGCGAACGCTATTATAGTACGTCTGGTTCTATGTTCCTTATCAATGTTTAATATAGTCCTATTTGTCACTGCAGTGTGTGACCTTATCAAACATTTACCTGCACCATGTGTCCTCTCAGTGGGGCAGATCATCCTAACAACCTTTTACGTGGTGTTCTTTAAATATCCATTATTTTTGAAACTATGGAATTATTTAACAGTGTTACACAGTCAGGATTGCAAGAGTTAATTTGATATGGACTGCAAATTGCCTTATAAAAAGAAAATCATGTTTTACTGTACCTATGAAAATGTTTTTCTGATTATCAAAGTGGTTTGATTAGCCAAGCAGCAATGTGAAAAATCACATCATTTAAACCTTCACAGCTGGTTAGTTATTGATCAGGAAATCTCTCGCCAGCCGTCATCTTTCCGAACCAAACACACGGCACTAAAAATACCACGAGAAAAAAAATAAAAAAAATGATATCTATCAGTAAAAACTCTAGCATGATATTCGTTTGCAGGAAGTAATCACTTACCCATCCATCAGTAAGCAGCATACATCAATACTTGCAAATGCATACTATCAGGTTTATTACGGATTTGAATCTAACAATTTAAAACATATTGCTCTTGTCAGGTGTTGGCATAGCGGGCATGGAAATGTAGGTCTCCGTAAAATATGAAAGATAAGGCAGCCACATTTTTTGTCGCCAAACCTACAATATTTTAGCACGTGTTAATCTTTAAATAAAACACTCTAGTCAGTGGCTACTTCAAAATTTAACGACGTAAAATCCCTTTATCTTCAGTCAAATTTGTATTTAACAAGATTCTGAATGGAGATGAGGTTTGCAAATAAAAATGCAATATTCTTCGGAATGGGAAGGAATGTGAACTAAGTTTTCCTGCTGCAAGAAGTATCCCCTAACCCGAGAAGTAATAAAAGAGTGCTCCAGGATAGATGCAATCTTCTACAGTGTTCACTATTGCAGTCAGCTGACCTCTGAACTCTACTACAGTTCGCTCCTTTAAAGTCTGTCATCCCCATTCTTATATGTCTTCAAGTACTTTGCTTCAACTTGCAAATTAACCATAAGAGAGAGACTCGACTTTACCGTATTCCTTATCTCATAAGTATTGTTACATTTTTGTTCACTTTTCATCATAGATTATGGTGCCTCTGTGCTTCTTAAGATGAGGAAATGAGACCACATTTATATCTGTTATGATACATTGTGGACGACTGCAATATGCAAAAGGCTCCCTTGAGAGGTATAACTTGTAGTACTTACACTGAAGCAATACTATGAGTACAATAATATAATCATCAGACAGGACCAGAATTACTTCCCCTTAGAGAGTACCCGACATGATTAGTGGCTAAAGTCCTCATTAGAATTAGTATGCAAACCCAGATTTGGGCACAAACTCCTCTTCGCACCTGAATCAGGTTTGCCACCCATATGTTAATAATTCGCCATGCACATTTATGTCTGATTGTCACCAGGTAAAACTTTGTGCTAACTGTGTGCCAAACACCCACTTCCTGAATTGCGCATTTAGGAGCTGGGTAAATCAGATGCTGTTGGCTTCTTTCTCCACTTTCCAGTACTTGTCACTCAGAATGATATTGAAATTGCACACCCAGTAAATACTGCACCATGGGGCCTAGTTATGAACCGGTTTGCATCGCTCTTGCACTACACAAAGTGGTGCAGGAGCGACACAAACCTTGCATGTGATTTATGAAGAGACGCAAGGCCACTTTGTGGGGCCCTGAGTGGCTCCATAAATCTGGAGTAAGGCAACACAGTGCAAATCGCAGCGTTGCCTTTCTCTGCCCCAAGAAGGCGTTCCATGGGCGTTGCGTGTGTATTCCCAGGCAACTCCCATGGTTTTTTATGCATTCCCAGATTTTCCAGAACTAGTAGACCTGGGAATGCGCCAAAAAGAGACGCCTTCTTAGGTGAGGCATAACGAGGAGGAATATCTTTATTTTTCCTTGTCACTTCCTCTTTCTATGTATGATGCATTCTGGAGCACACACAGAAAGAAGAATATGCCTCTCAGGATTGTTTTTGTGCAGGAAGGTGTCCCTTCCTGCACAAAAACATTCAATGCAAGCACCCTTGCACCAGGGTGCAAGGGTGCCTGCGTTGGCGGTAGGCTGCTAAAAGGGCTCCAGCACAGGGGAAGGCAAGAATGCACTGTATTGCCTTAGTTTAAAAAAAAAGGTTTATTTAAAGCATAGTAAGGCATAGGGATAAGGAACAGTATTTTACAATAAACAATCCATGTGTTATACAAAACCAACTCATCTATAGCGAAAGAACATGAAATAAGGTCAAATGAAATCAAGAGGGTTTGGTAATACAGTCATAAGGAAACAAACATATCATATATAAGTTATATACAAAATTGAATTGTCAAACAATATAAATAATTATGTTGAATAAGGATAGAAGGAAAGTCAGGGAGGTTGAAGAACTTCCTGTTGGGCCTGTGTGCTTGCCAAGGAGCACTGTGCACTGTTGTTTAAAAATTGAGTGACGGGGGTCCACAAGATCTGGTGTTTCAGAGCTAAAGACATGGAAGATACGTAGTTAGTGTCCAGTCTATGATTGTAGCAAACTGCATTCCACCAAGCTTGAAATGATAGTTTAGTAGAGTCTTTCCAATTTTTAGGGATTTGTTGAACATCTGCTGCCAACAATATATCCAAAATACGAGTGTCACAAGATAATAGGGTCCAAACTTCAGATATACTACGTAAAAAGAGATTAGAAATAGAAAAAGGAACTGTAGTGTGAGAAATTGAGTTAATCTGTACCCATATCTGTGACCAAAAGCGCATCACAAGAGGGCATGTAAAAAGTAGGTGTTTTAAATCTGCCTGTGGTAAAGAGCATGTCTAACAAGTGTCCGCTTTAGCTGGGTGCATTGCATGTAGAAGAGTAGGAGTAAATAATAGTCTATTATATATAAAGAAAAGGGACTGCATGGTATTTGCTGCCCTAGAGGATTTTCTCATTTTAGTCCAAATTTTTGCCCAGAGAGTAATTGACCAATTAACCTCAAAGTCAGACTCCCAGGTCAACTCCACCTTTGTTTTGGTTCTGTTAGAGCCAGAGGTAGATAAGTGGGGATAAATAATAGATGCTCTTGGGGAATTGTGCAACAGAGTAGACCAGAGGTTACTAGCAGATATTGTTGAAGATACGGAAAGTTGTCTGTGTTCATAAGCAGCGCAAAGGGCATTATATAATACTTTATATTTGTTATCAAATATTGAGGGCAAATCAAATTGTCGGGAGGCTCGGGAAAATGACAAGAAAGTATGATGCTCAAAAAGTTGGTGCACCCAGATTAAACCCTTATTTCTCCAGGATTTCCAGTAAATGGGTTTATTATTAATGAGTATAGATTTGTTGTGCCAAATGGTAGAGCTAAGGAATGTATCAATATCTGAGGAATTTGGTATGAAGAGTAAGCCTGGGCGTAGTTCGCGAAGTAGCGCTTCGCGAAGCTACGCAAGTGCAGTTCGCACTACGCGAGCTACGCGTAGCACTACGCGAACTGCGTAGTGCACTGTTCGCAATGATTGCACAGTGCCGGATGTTTGTCTGCACTGTGCAATCATTGAAAACGGCATCTTGCACAGTGCGAGCTGTCTTTTACTGCCGCTCGAGTAGATTTTTACTCGAGCGGCAGCTTTCTCAACGCGGACTGGTAGTTTCTCATCGGGAGCGGTCGCGAGCATACGCGACCACCCGCAATGAGAAACCTGACCTCCCGCGTTGAGAATCTCGCTGGAGGTTTATTTTCCACGCTCGCGATCGGCAACTTGATGTTGCTGATCGCGAGCGAGAAAAAGTCTCGCCGGGATGTCATTTTGCTTGCTCGCGGACGCCAACTTGACGTTGAGGACCGCGAGCAAGCAAAAAATGACCACTGCACTACGCTACGCGTGTTTGCACTGTGCTACGTGCAATTCGCGTTGTGCGAAGTAGCGCAAACTTCGCAAACTACGCGAGCGTAGCGTAGTGCTTTGCCCAGGGTTAATGAAGAGTAGAGTCTATTAACTTATATGAGTGCTTAAGAATAGGTGTAGAAAGAGATTGAGGCTTGCGAGTGAAAATAAATATTCTTTGAAAGAGAAGGGGAGGAGAAAGGATTTCTCCACATCCATCCATAATGGACCTGGTATCATGGGATCAGAAAGCCATCTAGATGACTGACGCAATAGAAAAGCCTCATGGTAAGTGGGAAAATCTGAGAATTTAACCCCTCCCTCCACTTTGGACGAATTAATCTGAGTAAGGACATACAAGACTTTTTATGATTCCAAAGACATGAGATGAGAATAGAGTTGATCTTCTTAAAATGTTTGAGAGGAATGGACACTGGGAGATTGGATATAATGAATAATACAATGGGACTCAGCATCATTTTGATCGTATCCAAGCGACCCCACCAAGAAAGATGAAGTGGATGCCATTTAGTGGTTAAGGTGCTTAATTTGTGTACACATTTCTCTAAATTTATAAAAACTGAAGAGGAAATAGAGGGGGCGAACCAGAAACCAAGATATTGAATGTGTTGGGGATTCCATGTGAAATTGGAGGCAGAGAATTCTTCTTTAAACGTCAATTTAGTCAGGGGCAATATTTCAAATTTTTCATTATTCAACTTATAACCAGAAATGTTGCTATATGAGGTAACCTCCTGCAGAAAGGCTGGCACGACGAGGTAGGTTGAGAGAGGAATAAAAAGACATCATCCGCAAAAGCTGCGAATTTAATCTGCAAACCATTAAAGGGCAAACCTTTAATATCCTGATTCTGACGCAAACGAGAAAGAAAAGGTTTGAGTGCTAAATTAAAAAGAAATGGTGAGAGCGGACAGCCTTGGCGCACACTCCTCGCCAGGGAAAAATAAGAGGAGGTAAGACCATTAGCACAAATAGCAGCTCTTGGGGCAGAATAAAGAAGAGATATAAAGGAAATACTTGTTGGACCAAAGCCAAGCCATCAATGAGTATGGAAAAGATAGGGCCAATAAATACGATCAAATGCTTTTTCAGCATCTAAAGCTATCGCTGCGACCGACTCAGTTGTAGTAGGAGATTTGGAGAGTATATAAAAAAAAGACGGCTGTTATCTGAAAGATATCTTCCTTTGATAAAATCTGATTGTTCCTTACCAATCAGATCAGGACGATAGGAGTCAAGTCTTAAGGCTAGAGCCTTAGAAAATATTTTGTAATCAACGTTGACCAGTGATATTGGCCTATAGTTTTTGCAGAAATGAGGATCCCTACCTTCCTTGGGGATAAGACAAATTAAAGCATCTAAAAAGGAACCAGGGGAAGAACCAGAGGATAAAAAGGAGGATACAAGAGTTAATAATTTGGGAAGAAGTAAGTTAGCAAAATGTGAGTAAAATTCAACAGTAAAGCCGTCTGGGCCAAGGGCTTTATCTTTCTTTAGTATATTTAGTGCAATGTGTAATTCTGATTGCGAGATATCATTTTTCAATGGTGAGAGGTCAATACATTTGTCAGCGGGTCTATGAATAGAGGAAAGAAATTGAGAAATATCTGAGTCAGATGTCACATTTTCAGGTGTGTACAAGGACTTATAATACTGAGCGAATTCATCCACAATCTCCAAGTCCAAATATCTCGACCCCTGGTCTGCATCAATAATGGAGTCAATATTAAATTTGTTAATCTTAACTTTAAGGTAATTCGCCAATAATTTACCCGCCTTATTTTGACCACCATAAAATTTTGCACTAGATCTTAACAAGAATAACAAATCATTTTCTGTGGACTGAAGTTTAACACAAATAAGTTCAGATAGACAATCAGTTGATTTGGAGGAATAAAAGGAGTGTTCCAGTCTCTTTATCTGGGCCAAAAGGTCAGATGTATAAGTACGTGATGCTTTTCGCTTCTTAGCAACAGATGAGCTAATAAAGTCTCGGGCTGTTGCTTTAAAAGCATCCCAAATGGTATAGAAGGGCAGGTCATCTTTTTGGTTAAAAAGAAAATAATCATGAAAAAATAATTCAAAGGAAGAGGTAAAATTAGGATCTAGGAGAAGTGAATTGTTAAAATGCCATCTGCAGGGGGCGCGGGAACATAGTGAGAAATCCAATTGAAGGGAGACAGGAGCATGATCCGAAATTAAAATTGATCCAATGTATGCAGACCACAAAGATTGTGAAATATTGTGTGATACAAAAAGCATTGTTATGTTATGTTATGTTATTTAAACTTCTAATGCGCACAGATACTCCAAGGAGTGTCCCGGCGCGAGCCTGAAAAGGGTCAGAGTCAGAATCAAAAGACAGAGCTAGAAAAGAAAAGCATTCAATTTGGGATTGGGTATGATGGACAGGAGAGAAATATGTATATTCTCTTAGGATAGGGTTGCAAAGACGCCAGGCGTCTACATGCTTCCACTGCTGAATAGTTTGAACAAAAAGTTTGTGGGAGATGTTTGGTACAAAAGTAACCTTAGAATTACGATCTACAAAAGGATCAAATACCTGGTTACAATCACCAGCTAGGATAACATTTTCATCAGGGTGATTAGCAAGAGTCTGATTCAAATCAGACCAAAAATGAGAGTCACTGATCGTGGGGGCATACATTTTTAACAAAGAGACTGAAACTCCAATTGACAATTTAGTGTACAACCATCTTCCAACATCATCAGAAACTTGGGAAATCAGCTTAGCACACAATGATTTATGGCACAGCATGACAACTCCATTCCGTTTGGCATCACCAGGGAAAAAGAAAGCATCACCTACCCATCCTCTTTTAAGTTTTAGAGATTACTGCTCTGTAAGGTGGGACTCCTGAATCAGAGTTATATAAGCACCCAGATACGCCAAATGGGACAAAACATGTTCTCTTTCAATAGGAGAGTTTAAACCTTTGACATTCCAAGAGATGATTTTCAGAGACATAAATAGCTTTTAGAGAATAAAAAATACAATAATTCATACCAAACGAGGAAGAAAGACATTATAGACCTTATCGTGAAATATATATATCGAAGAATCTTAAGACAGAGAAAAACAAGAAAGAGATGTGAGAAAAAGAGAGAAGGATTGGAATAGAGATAAAATACTAAGACATAGAAATAACAAGAAAGAGAGAAAAATCCATAAAATAGAACATAGTACAATGACACCGTATTGCCTTAAATACAGCGCATTCCTGCCATTTGCCTGTCACTGCATAACATTCTCCGCCCCAAATGTCTTTGTATGTATCATGTACCCAAATATGATGATGAGGCCCTAAGTTTATGAGTTACTTTTTCTATGTATGTCAAGTTAGCCATATTTGTAATCCATGGATCAGTTTTCAGTTTAAGGAGAGATTTTTAACTTTTTAAAATGGTTCATTCAATAATAAATACGTTTATTAGACCATTGGTCCGTAACAACAGTAAACAGCATAAACAAAGCAGAAAATTAACAACACACTAATTCATTTAAAATAGAATATTGTATATATACATTTAAAGTAGTCGCAGCTAACTTTAAATGTCTCTTTAAAATGGTGCCACTGGAACGGCTAACAATGGACTAGCTGAAGCAAATAAGAATGCACTTGCTACTTCAACAGATATACCATTTTATTTTAACGAAGATCGCAAGTGTAATTACTTTGCTAATCATACAGGCAAAAAGTGAATGGCATGTGATTAGGGTTATGATAGGTGAATATATATAGCAACTACACATTCGTTCATCCATTCCATGTAGACGTCGATTAATCTGGCCCTTTTTACCTCGAGGACGAGTCTCGTTTTCAATGAGACATCGCTGATAGAAGAATTCAGAGAGAGACACAGGTAGCACTGTAAACCAAAGGCTTTTTTTAGTCTGGCTTAACTGCGCAGTAGCTCTCTCTTTCGTCACTTGTTTATGGCTGTTATTGAACTGCAGGCCACCAACAGTTCTTTCAGACTGTACCGGTTTCATTTTACCTGACAACCACATTCTACCTCCTAAAGAGGATAATTTGCGTTTCTCCAACAAAAATATAATTCTTAGCAAGATGTGGTTTGCCTAATAACAGTTGCTATTAGGAACTTCCTACCTGGATTGTCCAGCAAGAGATTCATTTACCTAATTAATGTATAGCAACATTTTCAGCAGGAGAAGCCTCCAACTTAAGAGGAACCAAAACCCAATTCGAGCTTAATGCCCTTTACCATAGAGCAAAGCAGCAAGCCCACAGCTAATTCCCATCACCCACTTCCCAAGTACATTTTTCACCATACATTTTTAAAATCGATGGAATACATTCTCTGAGAAGACTGACATTGGTTCTGTGAAACGTTTTCTCTAGATGTAGTAGAAGAACTGAAATAGTGCATATGTCCAGGTAGAATTTGAACATAATGGAAAATGTAGTGTATATTTCATATGTTAGAAACTCTAAATAAAGATGAATGCAACAACCATTTAACTTTATTCAAATATTCTAATGTTGGACTGAAAATGCGTCTAGCCGACTCCTTACATCATTCTGAGAGTTAAGTTAGCATTTGCGGCACTATTTTGTATTCGGCCGCCATTTTGTGTCATGATCGAAATGAAACTTCTGTCTCATACTTGTCTGCCTCAGCAGAAAAGCAGCCCCGATTGTTTCTTTTTATTCAAGGTTGTGCTTCGTTGCACTAATGAATAGCTCGTTTTGTGTTTGCATACCTTTCCTCATATGTAGCCCTGCTCCCACTCTCAGAGAGACGGGCATGGGCTGGGTAACCTTGAAGCTAAGAAAGTGTGTTCTCGGTCTCAGGATGGTAGCTCGTCCTTCTGTACCTCCTTTGTTCATCTGTGCCCAGGCTGCAAAATTCCAGTCTGGGGGTGTCGTAGAGGTGTTGAAAATGTATATCTAACTTTACCCTGTGAACGGGGGTCAGTCCCTCGGCAGCTGTCTAAGGAGCCTGGTCAGACTAGACTCCGCTCGAGCGAATACTAATAAAATAACTTGGTTTATATATTACTGTCTGACTGACTCTTCATAAGACATAGCCTGATACGTGCATTAGCGGCGCGGTCAGGAGGTAGAGGTTGCTGCCGATGTTTTCGCCTTTTTAAAAATTGATCTCTAAGTGTTTTTACTGTGTTGCTCAATATCTTTTTAAAATTGCTGTCTTGCACTTGTGTATTGCCTATTTGCACAGTATTTGGGGAACTGGGGGAAGGAGCTGTGTTTAATGCTCCGGGGGGACCTTTAGGCGGGCTTCCTTACGCAGGTCAGCATTCTAGCTGCGACGGCCTCGACGCTCACCACTCCTCTTAAGGGGCGGATGAAGCGGCCGCGCAGCAAAGACATAGCCTGATACGTGCATTAGCGGCGCGGTCAGGAGGTAGAGGTTGCTGCCGATTTTTTCGCCTTTTAAAAATTGATCTCTAAGTGTTTTTACTGTGTTGCTCAATATCTTTTTAAATTGCTGTCTTGCACTTGTGTATTGCCTATTTGCACAGTATTTGGGGAACTGGGGGAAGGAGCTGTGTTTAATGCTCCGGGGGGACCTTTAGGCGGGCTTCCTTACGCAGGTCAGCATTCTAGCTGCGACGGCCTCGACGCTCACCACTCCTCTTAAGGGGCGGATGAAGCGGCCGCGCAGTGGACGCGCGCAGCGGGCGCGCCGCTGGCGCGCCGAAGGCGCGCCTAAGGCAAGCCCGTCTGCGCCCGTCCGCGCCCAACCGGGACCAGGGGCCAGTACCCCTGGACCTCTAATAAGAGGTAAGCTCTCCTATACTTCTAATCAATTGCTTCATCTTAGAAAGTCGGTACCCCCTAAATGTAGGCACTCTATGATTCCAGATAATCATTACAATAAATGCTCATACTGCCCCTTTATACTTGGAACCTCATTTAAGCCCATTGTCAAAGATCCCCCTAGTTCGGAAAGATCTCTTAGAATGTCCCTTCTGAATTGCCGCTCATTACCTAAACATTCCACTGAACTTCGTCTACTACTGGAGGATAATGAGCTTGATGCCCTGTTTCTCACTGAAACCTGGCTCTCGAACACTGCTGACCCAGCGGTAGTTCAAACATTGCCCCCGGGTTATTTAATTCAGAGACAAGATCGTGAGCTGGGTAGGGGCGGGGTCTAGCTATCATTTATAAAGATGATTTTAGCTGCCAAATTACAGCTGGCTTAATCCCTGATTGTGAGAGCTGTTTTGTTTGCTCTTGGCTTTTCCCCTACCTGTACCTTTTCTGGCGTTCTTGTCTATCGGCCGCCAGGATCAATTGGTCACTTTAGTAGGGAGCTCCCAGAAATCATAGCTAAATCAGTGAGCTCCTCTTCTAATTTTTCATTATTGGGCGATCTTAATATCCATTTTGACTTGGCGTCTTCCCCTGACGTTGAGGTTGTAACTGACAATTTGGAGGCTTTAGCCCTTAAGCAAAAGTCTCCGGTCCCACTCACATCAAAGGACACCTCCTTGACCCGCTCTTCTCTAATATTGATAGCCTTACAGTGGATAAACCTATCCCTATTCCCTGGTCTGACCACTATGTGGTTCCCTTTGTTTGGAACCCACAGGAGGGTGGACATCCACGGGAAAGGGTAAAATCCTGGAACCGGAATTGGTCTAAACTTTCTATGGAGGCCTGGGCGTCTACTCTTGACAATATGAGACCTGTGCTTGGTATTGACCCTGAATCCAACAACATTAAGGTGAAACAATGGCTCGAGTTGTCATTAGATACTTTAATCCCCAAAAACTGGATTTCCAGCAAAAAAGTGGGGCACGGCGCAGCATGGTACTCTCCCAAACTTAGAGAGTTGAAACAGCTGTGTAAGCGTCTCGAGAGAAGTTGGAGAAAGGATTTCTCCACTTGTGAGAAAATCAAATATAGAGACGCCGTTAAGGCTTATAAGGCAGAAATTAGAACTGCTCAATCTGGCTATTATGAAAAGAAAATTATCTTAGCCTCTAATTCCCCCGTGAAATTTTTAAAATAACTAAATCACTCCTGCAACCTCCTGAGCCCCCTTTGCCCCCAGCGGATTCCCTAGGACGGTGCAGTAATTTGGCCCACTTTTTCTATAAGAAAATTGAAGATATCTACATTGCCTTTCCTCCCCTATCGGCCTTGGCAAGCCCCCCCTTGACTGAGGATCAACCCCAATTTTTAAACCCCTCTATTGATTCCATTCCATTTATGGATATGAAAGTTTTAAAAATGCACTTGGATCGTCTGAAATCTGGCTCCCCCTGTGATGCTGCCCCCCCTAGTATTCTCAACCAGGTATTTGATTCCGTCGCCCCTGTTATTCTGGATCTGGTTAACAGCTCTTTTTCTTCTGGGATTGTCCCCTCCCTATGGAAACGGGCTATGGTTAGAGCCCTTCTGAAGAAGCCTACCCTGGATCCCGAGGTCTTTGCTAATTACCGCCCGAGTTCTCTCTTGCCTGGGATTGCTAAAATAAGCGAAAAATACGTCAACTGCGTTCTCTCCGCCTTTTTGGAGGCAAATGAACGTCTTCATCTCTCCCAAACGGGCTTTAGACCCCAGCAAGGCACTGAAACAGCCCTGCTAGCGGTGATTGAAGAATCGAGGAAGATACTGGATGTCGGAGGGTCCGCGGCTATTATATTACTTGATCTCAGCGCGGCCTTCGACACGGTCAATCACCAATTGTTGATAGCAAGACTCAGAGAGAATGGGGTGACTGGAACTTTACTTAAATGGCTTGAGTCTTTTTAACAGGTCGGTTGTTTCAAGTTTTCGAGGACGATGCCACCTCAGAATGGATGCCGCTGCAGTGTGGGGTTCCTCAGGGCTCCTCCCTGAGCCCCACACTTTTAATGTTTACATGCGCCCTTTAGCTGAGGTGGTTGAGCCTTTGGGGTCAAGATCGTCACGTATGCTGATGATACTCAGCTTATTGTGTCCCTCAAGCTTTTAGACAACAATAAGTCTATGCTGGCCAATTGTTTGGAAAAGGTTTCAGCATGGATGGACTCTTCTTTCCTAAAGCTGAATGCTGCTAAAACTGAACTGATGTTTTTAGGTAAGACTACCAACTTGGAGAGTGGCGCACTATGGCCTAAATGTCTAGGGGCCATGCCCCCCCCTAGAGATCAAATAAAAAGCTTCGGAGTTTGGCTGGACCATAACTTGAACTTTAGGGTACAGGCTAATAGGGTGGCAGGTACCTGCTATGGAATCTTGAAAATGATTAGGAGGATTTTGCCCCTCCTGCCTTTTAACGCTAGGAAACTGCTGGTACAAGCCCTTATTCTCTCGAGACTTGATTATTCCAATGTGCTCTATCTTGGTTCCCCCTGTTCGACCATAAAGAAACTTCAAACAGTTCAAAACTGTGCAGCTCGACTCCTTATGCAGGCCAACAATAGGGAGTCTGCCAAACCCTATATTAATTCTTTGCATTGGCTGCCAGTAGCCGAAAGAATCCAATTTAAGGCCTTATGTATCGCCCATAAATCAATGTCGGATAGTGCTCCTCCAATTCTAAGATCCATTATTTCCCCGTATCTTCCTAAAAGATCCCTTCATTCTGAGAAAAAACATCTTGCTAATGTTCCTAGAGTTAACCGAGCTAGGAGCGGTGGCCGTCTATTCTCTGTTATCGCTGCAAAATGCTGGAATCAGCTACCAGATCATATTCGGCTTGAGGCCAACCACCTTTTATTTCGTAAATGTTTGAAGACTTTTCTGTTCTCCTGATTTTTCCGATTTTCACGGTTTGGGCTCTGTCTTTAGCGCTGGGAAGCCTCTGGTAGCCATGCGCTTTATAAGTGTCTACTCATTCATTCATTCATTCATTCATTTGTGTGGAAGGCTGAGAGGTGGTCGCGAGTGACCCGGGTGGCCCTAATCAGGTCACTTCCTTCAGTTGGCACCCGAACAGGGACCACATCGGGCTGACCCATCATCACCCACGGTCGGGGCCACGCCGGGTCGGATGGGCGGATCAGGGATCCCTGCACAATAGAGTCTTGAACTCGCAGCTGCCCCCCCTGTCTGACCAGGCAGTGCCTCGGCCAGCAGTCATCCCGGCTGGGGTCCTGAACGACAAAACCCTTGGATCTGAGCATTTGGTCCGAAGAGTTGGCAGTGGAGAATAACTTTGTTTGACCTGTTTGCACGAGGTGAGTTTGTTTTGGTTTTGTTTGTAGCTCTGAGGCCACTTTCATTTGTGTTTGGTACGGTCTAAGGATCGTCTTTGGACAAGCGCTTGAATTTGTTTGGGTTCTTTGTGAACATGGTATTGTTCTGATTTGAATTTGGTGAGGTCTGTGGACCAATTTTGGTGAGGTATTTGAAAATATCTGTTTGGCATCGGTAGAGGAAAAGTTTTGCCTCAAGATGCCATGTTTTAGTAGAATATTTTGTGTGAGTTGCCGTTGTTGTTCTAGTGATGCTCGATTGGAAGAGAGTCAATCTGCACCCCCAGAAGGCACACCGAACTTTGAAATGTATGTTAAGCATGGCCTTGGCCCTATTATGTTTAGTAAATTATGGCACAAATATAAGAGGGACAACGCCGATTTGCAGTGGCCGTTGACGGGCACTTTTGATGAACAAAAGCATGATTTCCTGCAGGATAAATTGTTTGCGAAGAAAAGTAGACAGTCCATGTTTCACTCCCTTAGAACATGGAAAAAGGAAGCTAAACAGAGACGAATGAAAGCAGAATAGGAGGCTAGGAAGGGAAGGATGCAGACAGTGACTCAGAAAGCTGTGGCATATGATAAGGAAAAGACTGAGAAGGGGATAGAGTGTGCTGATAGGAGATTTCGATTGCAATGTGAAAAGTCTTATGTGGCTCGAGAGGGTGATGATGCGTTTGTGGAGGAGTTGTTGGAAGCCCGACCACCGCCTCCATATGCCCCACAGAGGATATACCATGCGGTGCCACAGCCCTAGTTGTCTGCTTCTTCCTGCCTCTGCTGTTTCTGCCTCTTTTGTCACTGGCCCTGCTGCTTTGGCTGCTGCGCTCCCTGTAGTTTCTGTGGCTTCGCCTTCTGTGTCTGCGATGACTGTTGGTCCCCCTGCTACGACTATTGGGTCATCGCCACTTCTCTCTCCAGCCCTCACCCCCACGATTCAACCATTGGCGACTTTAGTGTCTATCCCTTCAGTTAGAAATGGGGGTCTCTAGTTGGCAGAGGTAGGTACCTTTGACCAAGTAGGGGCCCTTGCTTCTAGTCAGGGTAAGGGGGCTACACTCCTAAAATAACCCCTGCTCACCCCCTTGGTAGCTTGGCATGAGCAGGCAGGCTTATCTCAGAGGCAGTGTGTAAAGCATTTGTGAACACATACAGTAATACAGTGAAAACACTACAAATGGACACCACACCAGTTTAGATAAATAAGTAATCTTTATCTAGACTTAACACAAGACCAAACGACAAAAATCCACAATACAGTTCTCAAGATATCCAAAAGCAATGAAAACAAAGAGGAAGTTCACGGCGTCAGGGAGGTGTGGCTTCGTAGGCGCTGTGCGGCTTTGGTTCCTTACGACCCCAGGGGAGGTGTAGCCTCTGTTCTTTACTGCAGCGCAGGGGAGGCGAGACGACGGTTCCTTACTGCGTCGGGGAGGTGATGTCACGATGGCGCAGAAACCACTGTTCCTTACGATGTCGCGATGTCGATGGATTCAGGGGGGGTCACCCACGACAAGGATCGGCTCCGCGATGATGAAGTCGGCTTCGGAGTCGACGTGGCACAGCAGCAGGCATTGGGCCCACGTCGCAAGTCGGAGCAGCGCTCACGGCTTCGGGCAGGTTACGGCGTCGCTCGCTGGCATCGATGTGGCATGGCAGCTGGCATTGGGCCTACGTTGCAAGCCGGAGCAGCGCTCACGGCTTCGGTGCAGGTTACGGCATCGCTCGCCGGCGTCGGTGTTGCAATTTCCTTCTGTAGCAGCTAAAACAGCAGTTCTAGATATGCAGGAAGACAGAAGGGGTGAAGTCTTTGTGTTCCTGAGACTTCAGAACAGAAGGCAAGCTCAGTTTCAAGCCCTTGGAGATCTTCTTCAAGATGATTAAAGTACACACAAAGTTCCTTTTCTCCTTTCCTTGGCAATAAGTAACCACTGCAGGCCAACCCCAAACAATCACCAGTGCAGGGGCAGTCTCCTCCTTCAGCTTCCTTGCTTTCTTTCCTTGGCAAAGGTTCGTCTTGATTCCCAGAAGTGATCTAAAGTTCTGGGCCCCAATATTTATACTACTAAATCCTTTGTTCTCTGAAGGCAGAGAGTGTCTGTACCTAGTCAAAACCAGTTCTGTCCTCCCTGGTGCAGCTTCCTGGCAGGAGGTGGAGACAGCATTGTTGAAAGCAGACCTGGCCCAGGTAGCTGAAAGGAAAACTCCTCCCCCTACTCTCTATTCTATGAAGGCTCAGGCAAGTGAAAGGAAATCTCCTCCCCTTACTCTCTATTCTATGTAGGCTCTATTCAGCCCAGCCCTGACTCATCAGACTGCTGGAGCCAAAGCCCTCTCCAGCCCCCTGTCACTCACAAACCAGACATGGAATTCACAATCCTAGCAGAGGCATACTGGATGGTTAGGCAAGAAAGTACCTACTTTCTAAAAGTGGTATTTTCAAACACAGAATGTAAAAATCACCCACACTAAAAGATGTATTTTAACATTCTGAGTTCAGGTATACTAAACTTTATTTTCCTATCTTGTTCCTTGGGTCAGTTATGCTTATAAGATGTTATAATCAAACTGCCCATTCTGGCCTATGGGAACAGATAGCCTTGCAATAGTGAAAAACGAAATTGGCTGTAATTCACTACCAGGACATGCCACACACACCAGGGCATGTCCTACCTTTTACATACAATGCACCCTGCCCATAGGGTTACCTTGGGACTACCTTAGGGGTGACTAACATGCAGAAAAGGGAAGGTTTAGGGACTGGCAAGTGTGTGCATTTGCCAAGTCGACATGGCAGTCCCAGACTGCACACAGGCTCTGCAATGGCAGGCCTGAGCCATCTTTTACCAGCTGCTTCTGTGGGTGGCACAATCAGTGCTGCAAGCCCACCAGCAGCATTTGATTTACAGGCCCTGGGCACTCATGGTGCACTGTACTAGGGTCTGACAAGTAAATCAAAAAGCCAATCATGGAGTCACTAATCCATTACAACAATTTACAATAGGGAGCACTTGCACCTTGGCACTGAATAGCAGTGGCAAAGTGCCCAAAGCATCTAGACCAGCAAAAACACAGCAAAAACATAGGAGACAACAGTGAAAAAATGGAAGGGAGATCCACGCCAATGGTGCCAGGTCTAACACGTGTCCTCTCCAGCTGAAATGTGGGGAGAACTACCCTACCTCTTGGGAGTTCTCTTCACTAAGGTGGAAAAATCTGGACAGAACATCAGCATTGGCGTGTTCTGTACCAGGGCGGTGTTCCACCGTGAAGTCCATCCCCTGTAGGGAAATGGACCACCTCAACAGCTTTGGATTCTCACACCTCATCTGTATCAACCATCTGAGGGGCCTGTGGTCTGTCTGAACCCGGAAGTGAGTCCCAAACAAGTATGGTCTCAACTTCTTCAGTGCCAGACCACAGCAAATGCCTCACGCTCAATTGCACTCCACCTCTGTTCCCGTGGAAGTAACCTCCTACTAATGAAAGCTACAGGTTGGTCTAGGCCCTCCTCATTCATCTGTGAAAGTACAGCCCCCACACCATGCTCTGAAGCGTCTGTCTGCACAATGAATTCCTTTGAGAAGTTGGGCGCCTGAAGCACGGGCGCCGTGCACATGGCAGTCTTCAGGGCATCAAAAGCTTTCTGACAGGTGTCAGTCCAGTTCACTTTCTTGGGCTGCTTCCTGGAAGTCAGCTCTGTCAAGGGTGCAACAATGCTGCCATACCCCTTGACAAACCTCCTGTAGTACCCTGTGAGTCCTAAAAAGGCCCTCACCTCCGTCTGGGACTTGGGGGGTTCCCAAGCCAGGATGGTCTCAATCTTGGGCTGTAGGGGCGCCACCTGGCTGCTCCCAACCTGGTGTCCCAAGTACACCACGGAACCCTGCCCGATCTGGCACTTACTCACATTGATCGTGAGGCCTGCCCTCCGCAGTGCCATCAGCACTTCCCAGAGGTGGCGCAGATGTTCTTCCCAACTGACGCTGAACACTGCAATGTCATCCAGGTAGGCGGCACTGAAATCCTCCAGTCCAGCCAACACCTGGTTGACCAACCTCTGAAAGGTGGCGGGGGCATTCTTCATCCCAAAGGGAAAATCCCGGAATTGGTAGTGCCCATCTGGTGTGGAGAATGCTGACCTCTCTCTTGCCCCATCAGTTAAGGTGATCTGCCAGTACCCAGACATTAAGTCTAACGTACTGAGGTACCGGGCAGTCCCTAACCGATCAATGAGCTCATCAGCTCGGGGGATGGGGTGCGCGTCAGTCCTGGTGACTGAATTGAGTCCTCGGTAGTCCACACAGAACCGGAGTTCGGGTGTGGCACCAGGTGCGGCAGCCTTTGGGACCAAGACCACTGGGCTGGCCCAAGGGCTGTTAGAAGACTCAATCACCCCTAAAGCAAACATCTTGGAGACCTCCTCCTTTATGCAAGCTCTCAACCTGTCAGTCACTCTGTAAGTTTTGTGTTTTACAGGAGGACTGTCCCCAGTGTCCACATCATGGACGCACCACTCAGTGACACCGGGAGCCAGGGAGAACAGATCAGGAAACTGTCCCAACAGTTGGCGACAGTCATCCTGCTGCTCAGGGGTCAGGGCGGAAGAGAGGTTCACACCGCCCACTGACCCATATTGCTCTGTTGCAGACAGGAGGTCAGGAAGAGGTCCAGTCTCCTCCTCCATTCCATCATCTGTTGCTAGGAGCATGCCCACTTCGGACATCTCCAAGTGGGGCTTCAGGCAGTTTACATGCAGGACCCGCAAAGGGTTCCTAGGAGACTGCAAGTCCACCAAGTAGGTGACATCACTCTTGCGCTCCACCACCTCAAATGGTCCGGTCCACTTATCCTGGAGCGCACAGGGCTCCACGGGGGCCATGACCCACACTTTCTGTCCAGGCTGAAACTCAATCAGAGTGGTATTCTGATCATACCATCGTTTCATCTCCTCCTGGCTGGCTTCCAGATTCGCCTGAGCGAGTTGTCTGAAACACCGAGTTTGGTTTCTGAAGGCCAGCATGTAGCTATATACATCCTGGGGAGGTTTAATGAGAGCATTCTCCCAGCCTTCTTTTACCAAACTCAGAGGTCCTCTTACAGGGTGACCATACAGCAGTTCAAAGGGACTGAACCCTAGGGACTTCTGTGGCACCTCTCTGTAAGCAAACAGTAGGCATGGAAGAGGACATCCCACTTACGCCTCATAGGTTCCTCAAGACCCATAATCATGCCTTTTAGGGTCCGGTTGAATCTCTCAACCAGCCCATTACCTTGGGGGTGGTAAGGAGTGGTGAACTTGTAGGTTACACCGCACTTCTGCCACAGGGACTTCATATACTTAGATATGAAGTTGGTACCACGGTCTGACACCACCTCTCTGGGGAACCCCACATGGGAGAAATTCTCCATTAATGCACGTCCCACCACGGGGGCCGTCACAGTCCTGAGAGGGATGGCTTCCGGGTACCGGGTGGCATGGTCCACCAAGACCAGGATGAACCTGTTGCCCATGGCTGTCTTGGGATCCAGAGGCCCCACAATGTCAATGCACACCCTTTCAAAGGGGGTGCTGACCACAGGGAACGGTTGGAGAGGAACCTTTTGCTTCCTCCCACTCTTACCACTTGCCTGGCAAGTCTGACAGGTCCTGCAATGAGTATCTGAACTCTTGCGCATTTGGGGCCAATAAAAGTGGGTGACAAGTCTTTCAAAGGTCTTGTCTTGCCCCAAATGTCCTGCTAAAGGCACATCATGAGCCAGACACAGTAGGAAGGCTCTGAAGCACTGGGGTACCACCAGCACACGGGCTGACCCAGGCTCAGCAACCTTAGGCTCGCTATACAGGAGACCATTCTCCCAGTAGATCCAATGTGATCCAGACTGATCAACTGCTGCCTGGTTTGTGGCCTGTTGCCGCAAACCCACAAGAGAAGGGCACTTCTTCTGCTCCTCGCAGAACTCTTCCCTGGAGGGTCCTTCTTCCTGCTGCCAATGGGTCAGCTCAGGCAGGTCCCCCAGTTCAGCTACTTGTTCCCCTGTAGGTTCCAGGGCATCCCCCTCATGGTCTGCCTCCTCCTGGACCGTGGGAACTTCAGGGGCTGGTTTCCCGTGCCCCCTGCCTCTTCTCTTTAAGGCAGGCTCCTGGGCCACTCTTTCAGGTTCCAGGTCCTCTTGAATACCCTTACTCACTGCCATGGACCGAGTGGTCACACACGCCCACTCAGGCAGTCCCAACATCTCCAAATGAGCTCTTCGCTCCACCTCTGCCCAAGGGGAGCTTTCCAAATCATTGCCTAGCAGACAGTCAACAGGCATGGCTGGCCTCACAGCTACTTGAAAGGTACCTGAGACCCCCCCCCACTCAAAGGGAACCTGATCCACCTTACAGTGGCTCTCTGAGTTGTCAGCGGCAACTACAGGGTAAAATGCATGGGGGATCACCTGCTCCTCAGACACCAGCCGACAACTGACAGCTGTCACACTGGCTCCGGTGTCTCTCAGAGCCTCCACCCTATGGCCATTGATGGTCACCCACTGCCTGTATTTCTTAGTGTTATCAGGCAGCTGGGTCCTGGGGACCATCTCACTGTCTCCTAAAGAGACTAGGGACATACATCTCTGCGGGACCCCACCCACCTTGGGCACCCATCTCCTCTCCCAGGGCTACACTAGCCATCTGTCGGGGCGGTGCACCAGTGGGTGCTGTTTTACCTTTGTTGGGACACTGAGGCTCCCAGAAGAAGTGGCCCACCTGACCACAACCAAAACATCTCTTGGGACCCCTCTGAACAGGCAATTCTGTCGGGCCCCTGACTTCTTCTCAGGGGGAGGCTGGGAACCCTTCCCTTGGTTCCCTTGGGGATTACTTTGGGGCCCTTTCTGGAACGCCCTCTGTGAGAAGTTGGCCTGGTATATGCTGTTCACTAATTAAAGTGGACACCTTGCACCAGGGCAAATCGACTCTTATGGTAGATAGGTTTAAGACAACCTTTTAAAGAAAGCTATCCTAGTGGTAGCTGTGGAGAGCAGCCTTCAGGCTAAGTCTCGGAGGAATGTAAAGCAGCTTGTTTTACCATATAATCTCTTGAATCACCAAATGAAAAGACACCACACAGGTATATATATCAAATATATATGTATTTATTTCTAAATAACTCTCTACTAATCTCTTTATGAGATTAGAAGACAAACATATGCACAAATCAACGTTTCACAATAAGTTAAGCACAAAATATGGCTGGGGCCCTAGGGGCGTACCAGACCATATACTAAGTAAGAGACTTAGAAACAACGACTTGCAAGGAGACAAGGCCTAGGGCCTTCAGAAGTGCTGGGGCCTCACGAAACCACCCAAGGCAGGTAAGTAAAGGACCCACGGGGGACGCGTGCAGTGTGGATACACAGGCGCGAATCGCCGTTAACTTCAATGGGGCAAGTCGCGGTTGGAAATAAAGAGTTTTAGGATACTTCGGGAGAACCTACAAGCAAGTCACTTACAGGGTAAGTAGTTCTAGGGCCCACACCCACAGGAGCACCGTAGTGCTGGAGTTACCTCACCCAGGGAAGCCGGGTGCACAGGTGTCCTTTGGTGTCGGGTCGCGGCGTCGTTTTCAATGGCGAACAAAGAAGACTTGCTGCTTGCGGGAGCTGAAGAAGTGTCCGGTGGAATCCAAGCCTGGATTCTGAAGAAGGATGACCTGAAAGCAGAGGGGACAGTGTTCAAAGTCACTTGGCAGTGACCCGGGGCAAGGAAGATGGATGCCCACCGTCGTCGGTCGCTTCAGGTCGGTTGCAGGTGCCTTGACTCTTCAGCCACGTGGTCCAGGAGGCGTCGACGACGACCAGGAGCTGGATTCGGTGTGTCCCTCGACGTCTGCAGCTGACTGCGGTGTCGGCAACTCGATCGGAGCCAACAAGCCTTGGTAGCCGCAAGTCTCGGGGAGATGAAGAAAAGTCGATGGCGCAGACCAGCAAGGTCTGTGGAACTCACCCAGCGAGGGTAAGTCAGGGCAGGCCTGGAGCAACCAGGGGAGCCCTTTGGTTTTGTTAAGAAGTCTTCTGGGGACCCACAAGCCAGCGGGCAAGGGATCGCAAAGACACCTCGGGCGGAATCACTCAACAGGGGCCCACGGTCACTCGGGACGGTGTAGGCCTCTGATCTTCGGAGGGAATCCTGCTGGAGGTCGGGACCACACGTGGTCCAAAGCACAAGTTCGTAGAACGTTGTGAAGGGGTTGCACTCGACAATAGTGCACGGTACCCAGGGGTCGCGGTTCCTCGTTACTCGTGGGGTCCACTTGCCTCAGCTTCGCTGGGGACTCACGATGGCCTGGGAGAGGTCAGGAAATCCACTTCTTGGGCTGCAGGGACTTCGGACTCCGGCGGGAGCGGCGTAGTTTGCGACTGTCGTTGTCGTTTTTGGTGCCTGCCAAGCAGGGGAGTCACTCCTTGACTCCAAGGGAGATTCTTCTGTCTTCCAAAGGTAGTGGAACGTCGAAGGTCCAGGATTCTTCTGTAGAGTGTCGTCCAGGGGTTATCTGCTTTGCAATGGCAAGGTTCCCCTCTTATACTAAAAAGAGGGGATGGACTAGCTCTATGACCCCACCTATGGGAGGGTCAAGGGAGGGGTGGCTACACCCACTTCCCTTTGTCCAGTTTCGCGCCAGAGCAGGGGCAGGTAGCCCCTGAGCTGGTTTGAACTGGCATATGCACAGAGGAGCCTTCTGCTCCCCCAGTGCAGGACTTCAAAGCACTCTAAGAGTGCACCCACCCAGCCCCAATACACTAAACCCTGTCTGGAAGGTGGTTACACCTCCCTGTGACAGGATGCCTATTGTTGGGCTTCCTCCACTGCGAGTTTCGGTCATCAGCAGGAGGGCAGCCCAGTGTCTGTGACTGGTGGCATCCATTTTGTGATGCCAGGGCTCTTTAGGATTCTACCGCGTTTCCACAGCAGGTACATGTCTTATCCCTCTAGAAGGGTGGAATGCTACCCCGCCACCAAGATTGGCGGGGGGTAGTATTCCAAGATGTTTGACACCAAACACGACATGTTTTGATGCAGCCATTCCAAAGTTAGCATTTACCGCGAGGATATAATGCACTTAAATAGTATATGGTTTAACCGCATCCACAAACAGCACCAGAGAATAGACTCTGAGAGCTGCAGAGGGGCCCTGCTCAGGCAGAGGCACCCCCTCACATAGAAGCCAAGCACCCTGCCCTCAGGATTGATAGGGCCTGCCTTAGGGGTGACTGATAGGTTTATATGTGTGTGCAGGAGAGATATAGGAAACCTATATCTCAGTGAGGGGTGCTAGCACCACCTCACCCAGGCTGCAGTAGCAGGCCTGTGGTGTCAGATTTAGACTGCTTCCCAGGGGTGGCATAACACATGCTGCAGCCCCTGGTAGGCCTGTGAAGTACCTATGCCCTTGGCACCTAAGGTACCATATACTAGGGACTCATAAGGCACCACAGTATCCAATCACTAGTGCACCTAGAGTGCACTCCATGTCGTTTAGAGAGAACAGAGAGGCTGGGGCCCTGATTGGCAGGGACCCAGCCAGACTATAGCCAGAAACCAGTGCTAACATCAGAAAAAAGTGGGGGCAACATAAGAGGCAGATCCTACTCTCCTACACAACCCCCCCAAACGTAGGGACACTAAACTAACCTTGACCAGTTGAGTCTTCGTGTTCAAAGTGGAAATACCTTGAGAGTCCATCTGCATTGGCATGTTGGGTCCCAGGCCTATGTTCCACTGTATAGTCCATCCCCTGTAGGGAAATGGACCACCTCAAAAGTTTTGGGTTTTCACCTTTCATCTGCTTTAGCCATAGGAGGGGCTTGTGGTCAGTCTGAACTATGAAGTGAGTACCAAACAAGTATGGCCTCAGCTTCTTCAGTGCCCATACCACAGCAAAGGCCTCCCTCTCTATAGCTGACCAACGTTTCTCTCTAGGGGTCAGCCTTCTGCTAATAAAAGCTACTGGCTGGTCTTGACCTTCATCATTCAGTTGAGACAGTACAGCTCCCACACCCAGCTCAGAAGCATCTGTTTGGACAATGAACTTTTTGGTGTAGTCTGGACTCTGTAAGATGGGGGCAGTGCACATGGCCTGCTTTAGGTCTTCAAATGCCTTTTGACAGCTAGCTGTCCACTGAACCTTTTTGGCATTTTCTTAGAGGTAAGATCATTCAAGGGGGTCACTATAGATCCATATCCCTTGACAAACCTCCTATAGTACCCAGTCAGGCCTAAGAAGGCTCTCACCTGTGTCTGGGTGGTTGGAGCAACCCATTCCAGTATGGTTTGGATTTTGCTCTGCAAAGGCTGAACCTGGCCTCCACCTACAAGGTGGCCCAGGTACACAACCTGACTCTGCCCTATCTGGCACTTGGTGGCCTTGATAGTGAGGCCTGCTTTCTGCAGGGCCTCCAAAACATTTCTGAGGTGGACCAGGTGATCCTGCCAGGAGGAACTAAAGACAGCAATATCATCTAGATAAGCTGAGCAATAAGTTTCCATCCCTGCCAGAACTTTATTCACCAACCTCTGAAAAGTGGCAGGTGCATTTTTCAATCCAAAGGGCATCACCACAAAGTGGTAGTGCCCACCAGGGGTCGAAAATGCTGTTTTGGCTTTTGCATCATCAGCTAATCTGATTTGCCAGTAGCCAGCTGTTAGGTCAAATGTGCTTAGATACTTGGCTGAGGCCAAAGTATCAATCAGCTCATCTGCCCGTGGTATGGGATAGGCATCAGTCCTAGTGACTGCATTGAGGCCTCTGTAGTCTACACAAAACCTCATTTCTTTCTTACCACCCTGGGTATGAGGTTTGGGTACCAGGACTACTGGGCTAGCCCAAGGGCTATCTGAAGGCTCAATCACGCCTAACTCCAACATTTTCTGGACTTCAGTCCTGATACAGTCCCTGACATGGTCAGGTTGCCTGTAGATTTTATTCTTGACAGGCAGACTGTCCCCAGTGTCCACCTCATGGGTGCACCAGGTAGTCTGACTAGGGGTCAGGCTAAACATATGTCTAAACTGTTGCAGAACTTGTCTGCACTCAGTTTGCTGATGGTCAGTGAGGCTGCTTGCCAAAGCAACACCATCTACTGACCCATCATCAGGGTTCTGAGAGAGCAGGTCAGGGAGAGGGTCACTCTCCTCCTCCTGGTCCTCATCAGTTGCCATGAGCAAGCCCATGTCAGCCCTGTCAACATATGGCTTTAATCTGTTGACATGAAGCACCCTTAGGGGGCTCCTGGGAGTTCCAAGATTCACCAGATAGGTGACTTCTCCCTTCTGTTCAACTATTGTATGGGGGCCACTCCACTTGTCCTGGAGGGCTGCTGGGGCCACAGGCTCCAACACCCACACTTTCTGTCCTGGCTGGTATACAGTCAGCACAGCCTTTGGTCATGCCAAGCTTTTTGCAATTCTTGGCTGGCCTCCAGGTTTTTGGTTGCCTTTTTCATGTACTCTGCCATCCGGGAGCGGAGACCAAGTACATAGTCCATCACATCTTGTTTGGGGGGCTTGAGAGGTAACTCCCAGCCCTCTTTACCAAACATAGTGGACCTCTCACAGGATGCCCAAACAGAAGCTCAAATGGGCTGTAGCCAACCCCTTCTGTGGAACCTCTCTGTATGCAAACAAAAGGCAAGGAAGAAGAAGGTCCCATTTCCGCCTAAGCTTCTCTGGGAGTCCCTTAATCATTCCTTTCAAGGTTTTGTTGAAGCGTTCAACTAAACCATTGCATTGTGGGTGATAGGGAGTGGTGAACTTATAAGTTACACCACACTCCTTCCACATTGCTTTCAGATATCCTGACATGAAGTTGGTACCTCTGTCAGAAATGACCTCCTTTGGAAAACCCACTCTGGAGAAAACTCCAATGAGGGCTCTTGCCACCACAGGTGCTGTGGTGGTCCTCAGGGGAATTGCCTCTGGGTACCTGGTGGCATGATCCACTACCACCAGGATAAATCTGTGCCCAGATGCAGTCTGAGGGTCAAGGGGACCAACAATGTCAATCCCTACCCTTTCAAAGGGTACCCCCACCACAGGTAGTGGTATCAGGGGGCCTTTGTTGTGCCACCTGCCTTACCACTGGCTTGGCAAGTGACACAGGAGCGACAAAACTCCTTTGTGTCCTCTGACATATGTGGCCAATGAAAATGTGGAACAAGCCTGTCCCAGGTCTTGTTTTGGCCCAAGTGTCCTGCCAAAGGGATATCATGTGCTAAGGTCAAGAGGAACCCCTAAACTTCTGAGGTATTACCAACCTCCTGGTGGCTCCAGGGGCTGGGTCTCTACCCTCAGAATATAGGAGTCCCTCATCCCAATAAACTTTATGGGACCCACTAGCACTCCCAGCAGCCTCAGCAGCAGCCTGCTGTCTGAGGGGTTCAAGAGAGGGGCAGCACTGTTGCTCCTTGCTCAGATCTTCCCTGGAAGGGCCCCCTGCCCCCAAGAACTCAACCTGGTCAGGTTCAAGTCCCTCTGGGGCAGTTCCTTCTTCAGGTTCTGCTTCACCTCCCTCTGGAAGTGAATCCTTGATCTGAGACAGAGGGAAGGCACTGCCTTAACCCTACTGCTCCTCCTCTTGGGAAGCATCTGGTCCATTGTTCCAGGATCCAGAGCTGGTTCAGTGTCATGCATTCTTGCTTGTGACCTGGTCACAGCAAATACCTCTGCAGGGATGCCCAACATCTCAGCATGAGTCCATAACTCTACTTCAGACCAGGCTGAAGTCTCTAGATCATTGCCCAACAGACATTCTACAGGGAGGTCTGCACTGACTACAACCTTCTTGAGGCCAGTTACCCCTCCCCAGGAGAAATTCACAACTGCCAGACTATGGTTGGTCTGGACATTGCTTGCATTGGTCACCTGGTACATTTCACCCAGGATGATCTGTCCAGGGTCCACTAGGTCCTCTGCCACCATGGTGACACTAGCACCTGTGTCCCTAAATGCCAAAGCCTGTTTGCCATTTATCAAAGGCTGCTGTTTGTACTTGCCCAGATTACTGGGGCTTACTAGGAAGGACATATCAATGTTTCCCTCACAAATCAGCATTGCCTGAGTGGTCACTCTGACTAGGTCAGAATCCACTTCAGAACCCAGGGTCAACCCTACTACACCCTTATTCTGAGTACCACCTCCACCAGTAGCTGAGCTAGGGGGCACAGTTGCCTTAGGGGCAGGAGTGGTGGTGGTTTGGTCTTTGGACTTGGTACAATCAGAAGTCCAGTGCCCTTTCTGTTTACAGAATTTGCACCAGGGCTTCTTTTGGCCTTTTCCCTTGTTGGACTGTGACTCCCCACCAGATGCAGATTTTTGGGGCCCTTGTGAAGACTTCTGGTCTTTTGACTTATCCCCACCTTTCTCAGGGCCTTTAGGATCTTGCTTCTTAGTGTCACCCCCTTGGTTCTGGGTTTTCTGCCTCACCCTGGTTCTGACCCATTTGTCTGCCTTCTTTCCCAATTCTTGGGGAGAGGTCAGATCAGAGTCCACCAGGTACTGATGCAACAACTGGTTCTGGCAATTATTTAGGATCTGTTCTCTCATCATCAGATTATACAATCCCTTGAAATCAGTAACCCTACTGCCAACCAGCCAACCCTCTAGAGCCTTGGTTGCACAATCAACAAAGTCAGTCCAGTCCTGAGTCTGTGCCTTCTGGGTATCTCTGAACTTTAACCTGTACTGCTCAGTGGTTAAGCCAAACCCATCTATCAGTGCACTCTTCAGGACCTCATAATCATCAGCATCCTCCTCTCTAACAGTGAGGAGCTTGTCTCTTCCTTTATCTGAAAAGGAGAGCCACAAGATTGCTGCCCACTGCTTTTGGGGGACCTGCTGTACTCTACAGGCCCTCTCCATAGCAGTTATCCACTTGTGGATATCATCCCCACTCTGGTAGGGAGGAACAACCTTGCTCAGGTTCCTATGGTCAGGAATGTATTCTCTGCCTCTAGGGACACTGTTGCTGCCACCAGGGGTTCTAACCCCTCTTTTCTAGAAGCTCTCTGGATCTCCAGGGCTTCCCTATCCAGTGCCAACTGCTTGGTTCTGAGGGCCACTCTGGCTTCCTCATACTGGAGCAGTTTGCACCTTCTCTCAGAGGAGGTCTCTCTTAAGGGAAAGTATGAGTTCCTCTGCTGGACAAATTCTCTGCCAGAGTGATAAGAGTGGTCAGATTCCCTGGAAGGGGATCTGTGCCTCTCCTCCTCTCTGTCAGTTCTCTTATGGAGAATTCCTCTGTCCTTTTCAGGCCCCTTGGAGCCTGGCCCTTCAATCACAGAGTCTTGGTCATTCTGATTTTCATCATCTGACCCAGATACTATGACTGACCCACCCACTGATTCAAACCCTTTAGCTCCTAGAGCCAATCTAAGGTCATCTGCTGTCAGCAGATCTATCAGGTGGAGTGTTGAGGGACTCTGTCCTATCCTCAGGTGTCTGTCAACACACATGGCTCTCAAGTCAGAGAAAGCCATGTCCTTATACTGAGGCTGAGTGGATCCACTGGGTCCACCCTTTAAGGACATTCTAGTGTTGTGCAGTGTTGTACTACCTACACTAGTTTGTGGCCTACTGATCCTAGCTTGAGCTGTGGAAAGGGTGTGCTATCCCTTGGCACACAGCTCTAAGTTCAGTAGAACTTATTGATACTAAGCTTGACTTTATATGTACCTTGAGTACCTATAATGGTTTTCAGTTAGTAATTCAAATAGAGATTTTCTGGTAAAACAATGGCAAGCTGGAATCCCACACGCTGCCCACCAATGTGAGAAGTTGGCCTGGTATATGCTGTTCACTAATTAAAGTGGACACCTTGCACCAGGGCAAATCGACTCTTATGGTAGATAGGTTTAAGACAACCTTTTAAAGAAAGCTATCCTAGTGGTAGCTGTGGAGAGCAGCCTTCAGGCTAAGTCTCGGAGGAATGTAAAGCAGCTTGTTTTACCATATAATCTCTTGAATCACCAAATGAAAAGACACCACACAGGTATATATATCAAATATATATGTATTTATTTCTAAATAACTCTCTACTAATCTCTTTATGAGATTAGAAGACAAACATATGCACAAATCAACGTTTCACAATAAGTTAAGCACAAAATATGGCTGGGGCCCTAGGGGCGTACCAGACCATATACTAAGTAAGAGACTTAGAAACAACGACTTGCAAGGAGACAAGGCCTAGGGCCTTCAGAAGTGCTGGGGCCTCACGAAACCACCCAAGGCAGGTAAGTAAAGGACCCACGGGGGACGCGTGCAGTGTGGATACACAGGCGCGAATCGCCGTTAACTTCAATGGGGCAAGTCGCGGTTGGAAATAAAGAGTTTTAGGATACTTCGGGAGAACCTACAAGCAAGTCACTTACAGGGTAAGTAGTTCTAGGGCCCACACCCACAGGAGCACCGTAGTGCTGGAGTTACCTCACCCAGGGAAGCCGGGTGCACAGGTGTCCTTTGGTGTCGGGTCGCGGCGTCGTTTTCAATGGCGAACAAAGAAGACTTGCTGCTTGCGGGAGCTGAAGAAGTGTCCGGTGGAATCCAAGCCTGGATTCTGAAGAAGGATGACCTGAAAGCAGAGGGGACAGTGTTCAAAGTCACTTGGCAGTGACCCGGGGCAAGGAAGATGGATGCCCACCGTCGTCGGTCGCTTCAGGTCGGTTGCAGGTGCCTTGACTCTTCAGCCACGTGGTCCAGGAGGCGTCGACGACGACCAGGAGCTGGATTCGGTGTGTCCCTCGACGTCTGCAGCTGACTGCGGTGTCGGCAACTCGATCGGAGCCAACAAGCCTTGGCAGCCGCAAGTCTCGGGGAGATGAAGAAAAGTCGATGGCGCAGACCAGCAAGGTCTGTGGAACTCACCCAGCGAGGGTAAGTCAGGGCAGGCCTGGAGCAACCAGGGAGCCCTTTGGTTTTGTTAAGAAGTCTTCTGGGGACCCACAAGCCAGCGGGCAAGGGATCGCGAAGACACCTCGGGCGGAATCACTCAACAGGGGCCCACGGTCACTCGGGACGGTGTAGGCCTCTGATCTTCGGAGGGATTCCTGCTGGAGGTCGGGACCACACGTGGTCCAAAGCACAAGTTCGTAGAACGTTGTGAAGGGGTTGCACTCGACAATAGTGCACGGTACCCAGGGGTCGCGGTTCCTCGTTACTCGTGGGGTCCACTTGCCTCAGCTTCGCTGGGGACTCACGATGGCCTGGGAGAGGTCAGGAAATCCACTTCTTGGGCTGCAGGGACTTCGGACTCCGGCGGGAGCGGCGTAGTTTGCGACCGTCGTTGTCGTTTTTGGTGCCTGCCAAGCAGGGGAGTCACTCCTTGACTCCAAGGGAGATTCTTCTGTCTTCCAAAGGTAGTGGAACGTCGAAGGTCCAGGATTCTTCTGTAGAGTGTCGTCCAGGGGTTATCTGCTTTGCAATGGCAAGGTTCCCCCTCTTATACTAAAAAGAGGGGATGGACTAGCTCTATGACCCCACCTATGGGAGGGTCAAGGGAGGGGTGGCTACACCCACTTCCCTTTGTCCAGTTTCGCGCCAGAGCAGGGGCAGGTAGCCCCTGAGCTGGTTTGAACTGGCATATGCACAGAGGAGCCTTCTGCTCCCCCAGTGCAGGACTTCAAAGCACTCTAAGAGTGCACCCACCCAGCCCCAATACACTAAACCCTGTCTGGAAGGTGGTTACACCTCCCTGTGACAGGATGCCTATTGTTGGGCTTCCTCCACTGCGAGTTTCGGTCATCAGCAGGAGGGCAGCCCAGTGTCTGTGACTGGTGGCATCCATTTTGTGATGCCAGGGCTCTTTAGGATTCTACCGCGTTTCCACAGCAGGTACATGTCTTATCCCTCTAGAAGGGTGGAATGCTACCCCCGCCGCCAAGATTGGCGGGGGGTAGTATTCCAAGATGTTTGACACCAAACACGACATGTTTTGATGCAGCCATTCCAAAGTTAGCATTTACCGCGAGGATATAATGCACTTAAATAGTATATGGTTTAACCGCATCCACAAACAGCACCAGAGAATAGACTCTGAGAGCTGCAGAGGGGCCCTGCTCAGGCAGAGGCACCCCCTCACATAGAAGCCAAGCACCCTGCCCTCAGGATTGATAGGGCCTGCCTTAGGGGTGACTGATAGGTTTATATGTGTGTGCAGGAGAGATATAGGAAACCTATATCTCAGTGAGGGGTGCTAGCACCACCTCACCCAGGCTGCAGTAGCAGGCCTGTGGTGTCAGATTTAGACTGCTTCCCAGGGGTGGCATAACACATGCTGCAGCCCCTGGTAGGCCTGTGAAGTACCTATGCCCTTGGCACCTAAGGTACCATATACTAGGGACTCATAAGGCACCACAGTATCCAATCACTAGTGCACCTAGAGTGCACTCCATGTCGTTTAGAGAGAACAGAGAGGCTGGGGCCCTGATTGGCAGGGACCCAGCCAGACTATAGCCAGAAACCAGTGCTAACATCAGAAAAAAGTGGGGGCAACATAAGAGGCAGATCCTACTCTCCTACACCCTCTGTTTATCCTTGTCCCCCCCACTCTTCTGCTGGGAACCCTTCCCTTGGTTCCCTTGGGGATTACTTTGGGGCCCTTTCTGGAACGCCCTCTGTTTATCCTTGTCCCCCCCACTCTTCTGCTGGGGACCATGCCCGCCTTTGGCGAAGTCTCCCACATGACACTTGTGGACCTCAGTACTAACCCAGCGGTCCACCTCCTCAGAAAGCTTCCTAGGGATAGTCAGCTTACTATCAATCAGGTGCTAGCGTAGCTCTGGAAAACAATTACTAGACAAGTGCTCCCATGAAATCCCCATCCACCTACGGCAGACCCAAGACCTGCTGACCTTCAGAAAACTCCTCAGACCTGGCTTTTCGAGCAGTAGCAGCATTCCCCACCCCAACGCCTTGAGACCCTCATGGGTGAGTAGTGCGCTTTACAAATGATATGATTGATTGATTGATTGATTGATTGAAATCAAATCATAGAGTGCTTCAAAATCATTCACTTTGCTACCCGTCACCCAACCACCCAATGCTCTGCAAAAGAAAGACACATATTCCACCCAAGTACTTGACTGAAGTTTCTTACAATTTCTAAACCTTTGTCTATAAAGCTCTGGGGTCAACCCATACCTGGTCATTAAGGCTTCCTTCATGTGGACATAGGAATTCTGGTCCTCCGAGGGCAAGTCTAACAAGGTATCCCGCCCATCACTGAGAAACCGCCCCCACAACCCCGCTCCCCAATCCTTCTCAGGGACCCGGTGGGAGGTCATAGCCACCTCATAGGCCTTAAACCATTGCCCAATATCTTCATGCTTGTGGAACTCCTTAATTACATCTTTGGGGATAAAAACTCTTGTTTCTACAGGCACGGATGGTGTGCTGCCAACAGAGGGAGTAATCTCTAAGGTCTTTGCTTTCAATTCCAATTCCATCAACATTCTCTCATGCTCTAAATGCATCCTTTTTTCTTCCAAGGCTAACTTCTTGCTTTCTAATTCCATCTGACCACCCAGTTTGAGCTTGGCTAGCTCCATCCTATGCATTCTATCCTTCTCCCTGTCCTCCAGCTCTCCTGGGGACAGGCCCTTTGAAGAAACACTGCTGCCTGCCCTGGAAGGTACTTTCTCCCCGGTCAGGCCCAATGGCCCATCTAGCTGCCCATCTGTATTCTCTGCCTCATCCCCAGGCTCTTCAGGATGCTCAGTAGCATTCCTAGATTTCAACCAGGCCCTCAGCGCCTTTTGGAACTCTACCTCCTTGGTGATGCCTTTCACAGGGATTTTAATCTTTTACAGAAGGTTTTAAGCTGTGGCACAGTGTAGGTATCAACCCTATCTTCTCCAAATTGTAGATCCATAGATGCGTTGGATGCTGCTTTGCTCATGGTAACAAGGATTGGCAGTTTCTAGCAAAAATAGAAGTCCCAAGGAAAAAATTCTACCAAAATGTATGTGGTCGCGTTATGGTCTGCACTCACTAGTAGTGTACACCAATCATTGTATGTGAGTCACAAATGCAAGTCCAAATCCTCACCGCTGACCACCAATGTTAGAAATGGGGGCCTCTAGTTGGCAGAGGTAGGTACCTTTGACCAAGTAGGGGCCCTTGCTTCTAGTCAGGGTAAGGGGGCTACAATCCTAAAATAACCCCTCTCACCCCCTTGGTAGCTTGGCATGAGCAGGCAGGCTTATCTCAGAGGCATTGTGTAAAGCATTTGTGAACACATACAGTATTACAGTGAAAACACTACAAATAGACACCACACCAGTTTAGAAAAATAAGTAATCTTTATCTAGACTTAACACAAGACCAAACGACAAAAATCCACAATACAGTTCTCAAGATATCCTTAAAAATAGGTTATTCACTTAAATCAAGCTTGTAGCAACAAATAACTCCACTTTGAGTTATACGACGTCATGACAGATAGAAATCCCAAAGTACGACGCCGACCGCGAGGTGCGCGGCGTCTGGCCCGGAGTCAAACAGACCCACAAAGAACAGTACCTTGGAAAAGCGATGAAAACAAAGACTGCAGTTCACGGCGTCGGGGAGGTGCGGCTTCGTAGGTGCTGTGCGGCTTCGGTTCCTTACGACCCCAGGGGAGGTGTAGCCTCTGTTCCTTACTGCAGCGCAGGGGAGGCGAGACGACGGTTCCTTACTGCGACGGGGAGGTGACGTCACAATGGCGCCGAAACCACTGTTCCTTACAATGTCGCGATGTCGATGGATTCAGGGGGGTCACCCACGTCGAGGATTGGCTCTGCGATGATGAAGTCGGCTTCGGAGTCGATGCGGCACAGCAGCAGGCGTCGGGCCCACGTCACAAGTCGGAGCAGCGCTCACGGCTTTGCGCAGGTTACGGCGTCGCTCGCTGGCGTCGATGTGGCACGGCAGCTGGCGTTGGGCCTACGTCGCAAGTTGGAGCAGCGCTCACGGCTTCGGTGCAGGTTACGTCGTCGCTCGCCGGCGTCAGTGTTGCAGTTTCCTTCTGTAGCAGCTAAAACAGCAGTTCTAGATGCAGGAAGACAGAAGGGGTGAAGTCCTTGTGTTCCTGAGACTTCAGAACAGGAGGCAAGCTCAGTTTCAAGCCCTTGGAGATCTTCCTCAAGATGATTAAAGTACACACAAAGTTCCTTTTCTCCTTTCCTTGGCAATAAGTAACCACTGCAGGCCAACCCCAAACAATCACCAGTGCAGGGGCAGTCTCCTCCTTCAGCTTCCTTGGTTTCTCTCCTTGTCAAAGGTTCGTCTTGATTCCCAGAAGTGATCTAAAGTTCTGGGGTCTGGGCCCCAATATTTATACTACTAAATCCTTTGGGGCATATTAGCAAGGAATAGCGATATTTATCGCTAAACGCGCTTAGCGCGAATCCGGTTAACGCCGCCTATTGCTGGAAAATATCGCTGAGATAACACCCTATTAGTAAGGTTTATCTCCATAGCGATATTATTTCTAGCGATAGCGGCAAAATGCGAGAATATCGCTGGAAAACCAGCGATATTCTTGCATTAACGCTAAGGTGGATTCAGCATTAGAATCCACCTCCTATACCTTAAACAGGTAAGTCATAGTCAGTAGCAGGTGTTAAAATCTAGCGATAAACGCGCTTAGCGCGATTTATTTTATCGCTTCGCCTGCCTTGATAATAGGGGTTAGTGGTGTTAGCGACTGTTTACAGTCGCTTTTAGTGGGGAACGCCTACCTTGCATGTCATTAGCGATAAATATCGCTGACATGCAAGGCGATGTAATTCCCGGCCTCTAACGCCTGAAAGCTGTCGCTAACACCTGTTAGCGACAGCTTGCTAATAGGGCGTTAAAAATATCGCCGATTTAACGGCAAAAAGTGCCGCTAAATCGGCGATAAAGCCCTTGATAATATGCCCCTTTGTTCTCTGAAAGGCAGAGAGTGTCTGTACCTAGTCAAAACCAGTTCTGTCCTCCCTGGTGCAGCTTCCTGGCAGGAGGTGGAGACAGCATTGTTGAAAGCAGACCTGGCCCAGGTAGCTGAAAGGAAAACTCCTCCCCCTACTCTCTATTCTATGAAGGCTCAGGCAAGTGAAAGGAAATCTCCTCCCCTTACTCTCTATTCTATGTAGGCTCTATTCAGCCCAGCCCTGACTCATCAGACTGCTGGAGCCAAAGCCCTCTCCAGCCCCCTGTCACTCATAAACCAGACATGGAATACACAAACCTAGCAGAGGCATACTGGATGGTTAGGCAAGAAAGTACCTACTTTCTAAAAGTGGTATTTTCAAACACAGAATGTAAAAATCACCCACTCTAAAAGATGTTTTTTAACATTCTGAGTTCAGGCATACTAAACTTTATTTTCCGATCTTGTTCCCTGGGTCAGTTATGCTTATAAGATGTTATAATCAAACTGCCCATTCTGGCCTATGGGAACAGATAGCCTTGCAATAGTGAAAAACGAAATTGACTGTAATTCACTACCAGGACATG
This sequence comes from Calotriton arnoldi, assembly GCA_963921515.1. Taxonomy (NCBI): domain Eukaryota; kingdom Metazoa; phylum Chordata; class Amphibia; order Caudata; family Salamandridae; genus Calotriton; species Calotriton arnoldi. Next base: position 226,742 of record CAWUFW010009873.1, read on the forward strand.
CCACACACACCAGGGCATGTCCTACCTTTTACGTACAATGCACCCTGCCCATAGGGTTACCTTGGGCCTACCTTAGGGGTGACTAACATGCAGAAAAGGGAAGGTTTAGGGACTGGCAAGTGTGTGCATTTGCCAAGTCGACATGGCAGTCCCAGACTGCACACAGGCTCTGCAATGGCAGGCCTGAGACATCTTTTACCAGCTGTTTCTGTGGGTGGCACAATCAGTGCTGCAAGCCCACCAGCAGCATTTGATTTACAGGCCCTGTGCACTCATGGTGCACTGTACTAGGGTCTGACAAGCAAATCAAATAAGCCAATCATGGAGTCACTAATCCATTACAACAATTTTCAATAGGGAGCACTTGCACCTTGGCACTGAATAGCAGTGGCAAAGTGCCCAAAGCATCTAGACCAGCAAAAACACAGCAAAAACATAGGAGGCAACAGTGAAAAAATGGAAGGGAGACCCATGCCAATGGTGCCAGGTCTAACACCTTCCATCACCACTCCTTCCCTTACCCTCCACTCCCTGTCGGGCATTGGATAGCGGGATGCCTTTACGGGGAGCGGGAGACAGGGACTGGGCGGCTGCTAGAGAGCGACTGGGGCAGACATTGATATGATCGGATGTGGGAGAAGAGGAGAAAAATGTGGTAGCCAATCAGGCAGCTCAGTGGGCTTGTAACCCCGTTTACAGTGTAGAGGATGTGTGGGAAGTAATGAAAGACTATGAGCCTTTTGTTCAGCAGTATTACCCTTAAGCATATGTCGGCTACTTTGATTGGACTTTGGGAACAATGTTTTAATGAGGCAGCACCACAGGTTATTTATTAAATTAAGGAACATGTCTATGTAGCTGACATGGCGCCGGGTTAGGTATTTGGTAATGTTGCAGCGATGGTTGCCTACCGTGGTAGACTACTTGATAAGAGTCCGAAGACGGTGTCTCAGTTTCTGATGAGGGAGGTGCATCCCATATATCATCCTGAAATACCAGAACAGAGATCAGCATGAGAGTGGAGGCTCGATTCCAGGAACAATGGGTTTACACTCCTTGGAAGAGGAGTGAGGTTTTATCTCTTAAGACTCAGTTACCCGGCCCTAGGAAAAATCCCACAGCATATTATAAGGAACTGACTGAAGCAACTTCTTCAACCGTAATGACGCTTGCCGATATCGAAATGTTTTTTGGTCTGTTGGTGCCCGTCGATATTTGGAGACAGGTGCACACGCAGGATCACGCTGTAGAATTGGGCGGTACATGGGACCAGATTAGAGCATGGGACAAGGAAAGGAAGCCTGGGGAGAAGCCAAAGGCCAAGATACTAGCTTTACCCGGCCGAATAATAACGTATATGCACTCCCTTATTACTCCGAGAAGGGTAGATTGGGACAAGTTAGCAGCATGTCGTCAGAAGAAAGATGAGAGCGTGTCCGATTTTTTCACGCGGTTTGAGGGTGTGTTCTTGGATTTCAGTGGACAGGATTTGTCAGTAGAAGGGGGTGTTCGATTGTTTGTCAATAGATTTGTTACGAACCTGCTCCCAGAGATCGCAACTCGGTTGCAGGCTTCGGAGAGCACTTGGACGACATCCTCCGCTAGAGTAATTTTAAGTATGGCACAGTATTACGAGCACAGGGAAAACGAGGAGAAGGAGAAGGTGGAGAAGAAGCACAAGGAGTTAAAAACAAAAGTGTTGTTTCAGCAGGCGTCATGGGGAAATGGAAGGGGGCGTGGTACTGGTCTGGCCCAGCAGCTTCCTCGTACTAGTAGGAATGCTACGCCAGTGGGGCTGAATCAGTGCGCATACTGCAAAGAGGAGGGGCACTGGCGCAGTGAGTGTCCAGTGTTATTGCAGAAAGTTGCGGCCCCTCGAGGACAGGGTTCTCGCGGATGGGGTCATGGTGTAGGTGATCGGGACGGAGGTCGGGGGGATAAGCCATCACAGGGTCACTCCGATCAGAATTATTTTGCTGACCCTCGAGGAATACAGTATTATCATGATGATTATGATATGGACGAGGTGACAGGGATGTCTCACAGCTAGGACAGCCAGGGACAGGATGAGGGACCAGTTCAGATACCTGTAGATCAGTGCGGTCCTTATATCACCACGGATTTGCAAGGCTCGGTTAAGAAATTCTTGGTGGATACAGGTGCAATGGATAGCTCTGTTTCTCATTCGCTGGTCCCTGGGGCAGCTCTGTCTGGCCAAAACAATGTTTTGGTAGCCTTTTCAGGTGTACCGGTTGTGAGCCCCATTTCCAAGCCACTTACTTTGACTATTGGCCATTTTACTGTGGATTCGCCCTTTCTATTGACATCCAATTGTGGAGAAAATCTAATGGGTTTAGATTTATTGAAGAAGCTACATGCGACCATTTTTTGTTCTCCGGACAGTGTCTATATGACCAAGGGACCAAATGTAGCGAGTTCTAAGCAGTGTTTGTCCAAAGATGCGCCCCTCCCTACTGAGTTTAACGATGTGCCATCCACATTGTCGGCGATGGGTGATACGGATGTAGGACTGTTACAGATTTCCCCAGTTTCCATCAAGGTTAAGGACAACGCCATTTTGCCTCGTATTCCCCAGTACAAAATACCACAAGCGAGGGAGCGAGCTTTATTGCGCATTATACAGGATCTGATTGAGTCTGGGGTAGTTGAGGAGACAGCATCGAATGTGTGTAACAGCCCTATTCTTCCTATCTTAAAGAAGACGTCCCCCGACTCCTCCCCTGATGACAATACAGATGTTTATCGTTTTGTGATTGATTTGCATGCAGTTAGCAAGATAGTGGTTCCTCAGTTCCCGGTGGTCCCTGACATTACTGCCCTCGTCACAATGATTCCTTCCTCCGCCAAATTCTTCTCTGTCATCAATTTGAAAAATGCGTTCTTTAGCATACCAATTCACCCCGAAAGCCGTTATTTGTTTGGCTTTATGCTTGCTGGCAGAAGCTTTAGATTCTGTCGCGCTCCTCAGGGCTATACTGAGAGCCCTAGTATATATAGCCAGGCTCTGAAAGCTCAATTGGACTCCCTTATGCTTTCTTCAGGTAATGTATTGCTCCAATACGTGGATGACATATTAATCGCTTCAGACACTGAACAGGGATGCAAAGACAGAACGGTTAAGTTGTTGCTACACTTGGCTCACCACGGACATAAAGTGTCCCTTTCTAAATTTCAATATTGTCGACAGGAGGTCATCTATTTAGGTCGCCTACTGTCGAAGGAGAGTAGGAGATTGACCCATGCGCATATTAGCGCCATTGTAAAAATGCCCAGCCCTAAAACTCAAAGGGATGTACGTGCCTTCATTGGCATCACTTCCTACTGTCGCCATTGGATCCCTAACTACTCATTACTAACAAAGTGTTTATTAGCATTAACAACTAAAGATGTGCATGAGCCCTTGCCGTGGACGCATGAATGCCAGCAGTCGTTTGAGCAACTGAAAATTGCACTTTGCTCCGCTCCTGTGCTAGGCACCCCTGACTATGCGAAGCCATTCGTGTTGTATGTACACAAGACAGCTGGTTGTGCGCTTTCTGTCTTAACACAGGCCTATGGAGGTAAGCAACGGCGGGGTGCTTATTTCTCTGCTTTGTCTGACCCCGTCGCCAGAGCCCTCCCGAGCTGTCTAAGAGCGGTCACAGCAGTGGCCATCTCTATAAGGCAATCGGCTGGGCTCGTACTTGACACTGACCTCACAGTCATGGTGCCCCATGCTGTGGACACTCTTTTGAAGAAGACCAAGACACAGCACCTTACCAGTGCACGTCTGACTGCTTACGAGCTAACTCTTTTTGCCCCGCATATTACGATCAAAAGATGTGCCACTCTGAACTCTGCCACGTTACTACCCCTCCCTTCTGAGAGTGAAGAAATAGACATACATGATTGTCTGTTTCGAATGGAGGAAGAGACAAAGGGACGGGTAGACTTGACTGATGTTCCCTTATCTGACCCCCCAGGGGAACTATATGTCGATGGCTCTTGTTTCAAATTACCAGATGGCACCACCACCGCAGCATATGCACTCACTACACTGCACACAGTAGTTGAAACATCACAAGTTCCTTATCAGTCCGCCCAGGCAGCTGAGTTAGTGGCCCTTATTAGAGCTTGTGAATTGAGCGAGGGACTGGCTGTTAATATTTATACTGAGAGTCAGTATGCCTTTGGGGTTGCCCATAATTTTGGGCGGCTCTGGGCAGAGAGAGGGTTTCTTACAGCGCATGGGACACACTTACAACACGGCCCTATGATACATAGGCTCCTGACTGCTCTGACACTCCCTAAGAAATTGGCCATTATCAAGTGCAGTGCCCACAAAGCAATTACTGACGATGTAGGAAGGGGAAATGCATTTTCAGACCAGACAGCTAAGAAGACAGCTCGAATGAAGATGAAAAGGATGTTTGTAGGGGGTCCTGCTAGGTGGGTACCCGAGGCCACCATGTTTGAGGACACTCTGGACAACGTCAAAGAGATCCAGAGCGAAGCAACAATTGAGGAGTTAGCAGTATGGCAGGAGAGCACAGCACGTTTAGATGAAGATGGGTGTTGGACAGACAAGTCAGAAAAGCAGAGATAGATGTTACCAGATGTATATGTCCTCCCTGTGGTCACTATGGCGCATGGGCCAGCCCTCATTAGTGCAAAAGGTATCTGCAAGGTGTTAGATCCTGTATGGCAGAACGATAATATCCCAAAAGTTGCTGCTCACTTAGTAAAGTACTGTATGATATGCATGATGCATAACCCTGGAAAAGGTACCCCTACACCCCCTGGTAATTTTGCATCACCCTCCTTCCCTTTTGAGGTTCTCCAGATGGATTTCATCGAAATGGAACGAGTCAACAATCTGAAATATGTGTTGGTAGTCGTTTGTGCATTCAGCAAATGGATTGAAGCTTACCCCACTAAAGAGAACACAGCCATGGCGACAGCGAAGGTACTCTTAAAGGAGTTCTTCCCGCGTTTTAGTTTGCCCCGCTTGATTTGGAGTGACAATGGAAGACACTTCAACTCAAAGGTTATTCAGTTGGTGTGCGATGGTTTGCACGTTAAGCAGATGTGTCATGCTGCAAACCACCCCCAATCGGCAGGTTTGGTTGAGAAGTACAATGGTACTCTCAAACTGAAGCAGGCAAAGATCAAAGAAAGTTCAGGATTGCAATGGCCAGATGCGTTACCATTAGCTCTGTTGTCTACAAGAATGACAGCCCACTCTAGAACAGGATTGTCCCCGTACGAGGTCGTGTTTGGCTGCCCGGCAAATGTCTGGGGAGTCCCGCGACCTCGTTGTTTTTCAGAGATAGAATACCCTCTACTCATGTCCTATCTGTATGAATTGACTAAAAACTTGCGTTCTATTCACCAACAGATTCACGAGGCTCTCCCGCCAACTCCTGAGGGGCCAGGCCATGACATACAACCCGTTGATTTTATCCTGGTGAGGAACTATCAGAGGAAAGGCAGTTTGGAGCCACATTGGAAGGGGCCTCTTCAGGTCCTCCTCGCCACCCGGATGGCAGTGAAGGTAGACGGCCGGAAGAATTGGAACCATTCTACCCACTGCAGGAGGGTGCCACTACCTTTGCCCTACAACCAGTGGACCCTCGATGGGATCGGCGACTCTGAAATGGAGCAGGTGCCGCGCTTCGTCCCTTTCTCAGATGCACAGCTGACGGGGGCACCCCCGAGGAGGAGAGCAGCGCAGTGTTAAATGAGGCGGTGCCACCTGCAACTAAGGCCATGCAGGAGCCCCAGCTTTTTGGCCCATCTGTGTTTGAGCCCCTGCCCATTGAGCCCCAGCCTTCTGGCTCATCTGTGTTTGAGCCCCTGTCCATTGGTTTCTCTGAGTCTGAACCCATTTTTGCTGACCCCTCTGTGCCTGGAGTAGTTAGGTACAATTTGCGCCCCGACGGAAGAACAGTGCACCAAAGTCAGATTAGTAGGGATGGACTGCGAGGATAAACATTAGGGTGTACCTTGCTTGTGGTACCAAGGGTAGTTTAGGGAAAGGGAGATTGGTGCATTGTTCGGACATTGGACAGGGTGAATTCCTCGTGCTCCCCGGGGAAAAAGGGGAGTACACTGTCCTGGACAACGTGCGATTTCCTCAGAAAGGGCTGTGATCGCGCAGCTCCACTGAAAAGTGATCAACAGCACCACCGTAGATGAACAATAGGAGTCTGCCAGCGAGGCTCTGACGGACGCTGGGAACTATGTCCGCCTTCGTTTGCTTTATGATCGTTGGCTCCATTGCATGTCCTTTCCTCTGATATTAAAAATGCACCCATTTGGTCACCCCATTATGGAGGAGGAGCAGCCCTTTGCGACTCCGTATTTTAGACCGACTGACTCTGGATGGTCCAGCTGGTCAAAGAAGAGTAAAGTGGTTTATGTGGTGATTATCCTGACCTGTGGTTTCTTGAAGAGAAATATCCTGTGCATTCTTTGATTGGTACAACACCTGTTCCCCCTGAGCACATGTTTGTTACTTTGGCCCCTCACAAAGGTGAGCACAGAAAAACATATGTAGATAATGTCTTCCTACAGATGCTCCACCAGGCGCATCATACCTCCAATATTACTAATTGTTGGGTTTGTGGCTTGCTCCCTTCTGTAATGCATAAAAATGATATCTTACTGTTCTTGCCGTTATCTTATTTAGGGAGCTGCGAGGCATGATTCTGACTGTTTACCATGGTGTATATCCATTTCCATACTGATGCCATGAACATGACGTATGCTGATCATGATACTGTGTTAGAATATATTCGTGTACACCAAGGGTTTACTCCAGGAGAGGGAGGGGCCCCTGATACATTGTCTCCGACAGCCTGTGTGAATATCTATGAAAACGAGAAAAATGTAACATGGCTCCAAAATTAAATGTTGGACTTCCAAGGTTTTAATGTCACTGAATAGTTTAAGTCGTTTCAGGTGCGTAATATTACTCAGGATGAAGCAATGCCAGTGCCTGTAGTTAACACGACAGCTAGTTTCTGTGTCCAGGGTTTTGGAAATGTTAACGTGGGAAAGAGTATTTGCAATTATACTTATAAATTGAGTATGACCAATAGCCCACCTTTACTTCCACCCCATAATGTGTATTTTGTTTGTGGGTCCCAAGCTTATGTGTGGCTTCCTAGGGGGTGGTCTGGCATATGTTATGTCTCCTTCCTCCTTCCTCTGGTGTACATAGCCCCGTCCACCTACCATAAGGATCATCGATTGCAGCGTAGGGATGTCCATCAATCCCGTGTTAGAAGGGTCATCAATACAGAAGACATTGATCAGACAGACACTACTTTGCAGCAGTTTACTGATACTATGAAGGGTATTGCTCCTTTCTGGGGCCCTATGTCCAATAGTCTTAATATTCGTCGCCTCACCAGGGTGGTGGAAGGAGTAATAAATACAACGGCTGGAATTTTGACTAATATTACAGCTGAGCTCCAGGCTACGAGGCTTGTTGCCCTTCAAAACCGGATGATGTTAGACGTCATCCTTGCTGATCGGGGTGGGGCATGCCGCGTCATCGGCAGTAGCTGCTATGTATACATACCGGACCACGCTCCGAAAGTATATGCTGCAATACAGAAGTTGCACAGGCTTGCATCTGACATTCATCAAGAGAATGGTACCTGGACTCTCTCTGGTTGGCTCTGGGGTCTGATAGCATCCTGGGGATGGAAAATACTTCTTGTCCTCATTGCCTTAGCAGGTATAATTTTCACAAGTTGTTTATGCATACATTGTCTCCCGGCTTGCTGTGCTTATTGTGTTGGGAAAATAACGCCTACTCCTAAAGCCCCAACATCTGATACTAAGTCCTCGTCCATGATGGCACAGGCTGGCCATGATTTGATGTCCATCGACGAGGGCATCTTTGAATATTAACAAAATGCACATATTCTTGTTTTTGCTAATGTTTCTGTGATTATGTGGAATACCGGTACACCTTCTAGCACTAGACAAAAATTGTTAGCAAATGCTAAAAGGAGGGTCTGTTGGACTGAAAATGCATGTAGCCGACTCCTTATAGCACTCAGCGAGTTAAGTTAGCATTTGCGGCACCATTTCTGTCTCATACTTGTCTGCCTCAGCAGAAAAGCAGCCTTGATTGTTTCTTTTTATTCAAGGTTGTGCTTTGTTGCACTAATGAATAGCTCGTTTTGTGTTTGCATGCCTTTCCTCATATGTAGCCCTGCTCCCACTCTCAGAGAGACGGGCACGGGCTGGGTAACCTTGAAGCTAAGATAGTGTGTTCTCGGTCTCAGGATGGTAGCTCGTCCTTCTGTACCTCCTTTGTTCATCTGTGCCCAGGCTGGAAAATTCCAGTCTGGGCGTGTCTTAGAGGTGTTGAAAATGTTATCTAACTTTACCCTGTGAACGGGGATCAGTCCCTCGGCAGCTGTTTAAGGAGGCTGGTCAGACTGGACTCCGCTCGAGCGAATACTAATAAAATAACTTGGTTTATATTCTCTACTGTCTGACCGACTCTTCATTTGTGTGGAAGGCTGAGAGGTGGTCGCAAGTCACCCGGGTGGCCCTAATTGGGTCACTTCCTTCACTAAGTACTATTAATCATATATATATATATATATTCACTGAAAAAACCACAGGTTTCAGGGACGTTATAGTTAGTTGAACATTTCACTCGTACAAAACCAGAGAAATTCGGCCGTTATAGTTGGTTGAGCTAACTATAACTCGTGCCCCCGCAATGCACTGCTGATGACATCACATATTACATCACTCATGACATGGCCAGTGACATCACTGATGACATCACTGATGACAACTCAAATGACATCACTGATGACATCATTCAGTGACTGTATGTTTCTGTAAAGTTTAAATATGTTTTAGCCAAGGTGTATTGAATAATGAGTGGGTGTATGACTGTACGAATAGATAATTTAGTAGGTACGTAACTGACTGTATAAGTGAGTGATTAAACGTGTCTTACTCAATGCATGGGTTAGTGACTAATCTGTGTGAATGTCTGTATCAGTCTGTCTGTTGGTGTCTAAGCGGCTGCATGGGTTGGTGAGTAGCTACATGAGTGTCTATATGGGTTATTGATTAGTTGTCTGAGTATCTGTATGGGTGTCTGTGTTGTGTGTGTGACTCCCTGCATGGATGTGTGAGTGGGTGATTCACTGGGTGTATGGATTCAAGAGTTCATCTGTGAGGGGCTGTATGGGTGGGTGAGTGTGTGTATGGCTGTGTTGTAAGTGAATGGATGTCTCAGTGGTACATGTGTGAGTAACTACATATGTGAAAGGCAGTATATGTGAGTGTTGGAGTATATAAATGACTATATGCGAGAGTGAGTGATTATGAGAGTGGCTGTGTGGATGAGTGTGTGTTTCTGTCAGTGATTGTATAAGAGAGTAAGTATGTGTTAGTATCTGTATGAATAAGTGAGGTGGTGTGTATATAACTGTATAGGTGAGTAAATGGGAGTATGATTGATTCTTTGCATGACTGACTAACTGTGTGAGTAACTCTGTGGGTGAGTGGCGGTGTGTGAGTGTCTGTAAAGGTATATGAGTGCATATGATAGTGGCTGTATTGATGAGTGAGTGCATGTATGAGTGACTGTATGGGTGAGTGAGTGGATGTGTGTGTAGACCTAGGAATCAGTGAGTGGGTATGTAGTAATTGGTATTGGTGTGTCTGTGGTTTCGAGAACGGCAGTCTGTATTTTAGAGTAGGTGTATCAAAGGTTATATTAGGGTGTGAGGAGGTGCATCAGATTATCACATGGATGATGTCATCAGTGATGTCATCTGTGATGTCATTTGAGATGTCATCAGTGATGTCATGAGTGATGTCACTGACCATGTCATGAGTGATGTAATATGTGATGTCATCAGCAGTGCATTGAGGGGGCGCGAGTTATAGTTAGCTCAACTAACTATAACGGCTGAATTTCTCTGGTTTTGTACGAGTGAAATGTCCAACTAACTATAACGTCCCTGAAACCTGTGTTTTTTTCAGTGAATTTCTAAGGTTTTTTAAATTTCTAAATATAATGTTCTGGAGTGGAAACCCATGTTTTTTTCAGTGAATTTCAAAGGTTTTTTAAATGAAAATTTCTAACTATAACGTCCCTGAAACCTATGTTTTTTTCAGTGAATATATATATATATATATATATATATATATATATATATATATATATATATTATCTACTGGCGGTCGCCAGTAGATAGTTATAGTTAGGACCTATTTTCCATAGGAAATCCGCGACATTCTATTTGATATAACTCTTGCGTCGGTTGACGAATCTTTCGCGAAATTTTCAAACTTTATGGCCGGCTTCGGTCCGCTCCTACCCTGAAAGTCTCAGGGTGATTCGTCAAGCGGGGGCCGAGAAAAAGGGGGGTCCCAAAACGTGTTTTCCCCATTCATTTTCCCATAGGAAACTTTAGACACGGCTACAGCCCGAACTGCTGAACGGAATTACACCAAATTTGGCAAAGAGGTAGTTCTTGGTTCAGAAAGAACCCTTTTGTTAAATGGTGTAAATCCGTTCAGTAGTTCCTGAGAAAATCAAAAGTTAAGTCACATATATATCTATGGCCGAGTAGGGTCCGCGTACCCTCCCGACCACGAGCTGCATGCTAATTGGCTGTCAAGTGGCTGTCAACACTCCAAATCAGGAAGTGTTGGCAGCCATTTTGTCCCTCGGTAGAACCGAGGGACAGAAACAAGTGCGCAAAGCGCAAAAAGGGGGCAGGGTAGAAACACCCTGACCCCCTAGGTCTGCTCAGGGGGTCCCACAAGGACCCCCTGGGCAGAAAAAAGCATTTAAAAAAAAAAAAAAAATCGGCAGGATGCGCTCAGGGTGCGCGGATCCTGCCGATTAGAAAAAAAACCCAGAAGAAACAAGTGCGCAAAACGCACAAAGGGGGCAGGGTAGAAACACCCTGACCCCCTAGGTCTGCTCAGGGGGTCCCACAAGGACCCCCTGGGCAGAAAAAAGCATTTTTTTAAAAAAAAAATCGGCGGGATGCACTCAGGGTGCGCGAATTCCGCCGAGAAAAAAAAAAAATCGAAGCGTGGTCTCCCGCGCTTCGATGCAAATTTGCCCCCGGGTGGCCCAAGTCCCGGGGGCATGCGAGGGTGGGTTTATTGTTTATATGGGGGCCTCTAAGGCCCCCAAGCCCCGGGGACCGCCACCCCCGGGGCTTAATAAAAAAATGGTGCGGGAGGGCTCTCCTCCCTCCCGCAGCCCCGGGGACCGCCACCCCCGGGGCTTCTTTTAAATTTTAAATAATGTGTGGGGGCTCCAGCCCCCACACGCCCGGGAGCACCACCTCCCGGGGCACATAGAAAATAAATGTGGGGGTCTGTTACGGACTCCCAGAGCCCCGGGGACCACCACCTCCCCGGGGCTGTGCAATTCAAGGGAGGGGGCCGCGCGGCCCCCTCCTGGAGCCCTTGATGGCCCTGGGGACCGCCACCCCCAGGGCCGGCTCCTGCAGTGTCCCGGGGTGCCTACCCCGGGACACTGTAGTTTGCTATGACAGGACGGGAGCCTCGCGGCTCCCGTCCTGTCATAGCAAACTTGGTTTGCATTTTGAAAGAGAGAGCAGGAAACCTGCTCTCTCTTTCAAAATGCAAACCCAATTGCTTTCCACATGGGGAGCAGCATGTTAGCTGCTCCCCATGTGGAAAAGCAATGCCGGCTCGCACAGGAGGCGGGGAGCCGGCTGGGACTGTGGGGGGATTGGGGACCCCCACAGTCCCAAACCAGAGGCCAGGCCCCGGGGATGGGGTCCCCGGGGCCATAAGTGGCCAGGGAGGGGGCCACGCAGCCCCCTCCTCAAATAAAAAATTTTTTTTTAAAAAAGGGCAAGGCCGGCCCCGGGGGATGGGGTCCCCGGGGCCTTAAATGGCCTGAGGAGGGGCGCCACGCAGCCCCCTCCAAAATAATAAAAAAAATCGAGGGCATGCCCCGGGGATGGGGTCCCCGGGGCCAATACAGGCCCAGGGAAGGGGGCCACGCGGCCCCCTTCCCGTTTTTTTTAATTTAAAAAAAAAAAATGCACAGGCCCCGGGGATGGGGTCCCCGGGGCCAAAAGTGGCCAAGGGAAGGGGGCCACGCAGCCCCCTCCCATTATAAAAAATTAGAAAAAAAAAAAACGACCGGCATCGTGCCGGAGGCCCCGCCCCCTCCCTGCAGTACTCTGCAAACGCGCCCCCTGGCGCGTTTTAAGAAGGGAAGTAATTCCCCTTGAATACTGGGGGTCCCTGGGGCCAACTAGCCCACCAGGAACCTCCAGTATGCGCCAGGGGCTGCGTTGCAGAGAGGTGTACAGAGGCCACGCCCCTTTTACACCTCTCTGCAGCGCAGCTCTGTGGCGTTTTTTAGAAGTACATGGTGGGCTAGTTGGACTCCAGGGACCCTCAGGATTCAAGGGGACTTAATCCCCCAACTTAAAACGCGCCACGGGGCGCATTTGCACAGTGGTGAAGGGAGAGGGCGGGGCTTCAGGTGACATGTGTGCAAACAGGCCCCGTGGCGCGTTTTAAGATGGGGAATTAAATCCCCTTCAATCCTGAGGGTCCCTGGGGGCCAACTAGCCCAACAGGTACGTCCAGAAAGCGCCACACAGCTGCATTGCAGAGAGGTGCAAAAAGGGGCGTGGCCTCTGAACACCTCTCTGCAATGCAGCTCCCTGGCGCATACTGGAGGTACAGGGTGGGCTAGTTGGACCCCAGGGACCCTCATGATTCAAGGGGACTTAATCCCCCAACTTAAAACGCGCCACGGGGTGCGTTTGCACAGATGTCACCTCAGGCCCCGCCCCCTCCCTTCACCATTGTGCAAATATTCCTCTAAAATCAGCCAAAATACGAATTCTGATTTACTCACCTGTTATCAGGAGAGACCTCAGTGCTGCATCTTTCAGCCCAGTACTGATCCTGAAAAGTAATTTTAACCGTACTTACCAGTAACTTGAATTTCCTTCCATAGGATATCATTGACTGGTTTCACTTGGAAATTCTTCTAAGTGTGGAGTTTTGGAACTTTATAATATTCCTCTAAAATCAGCCAAACTACGAATTCCGATTTACTCACCTGTTATCAGGAGAGAACCCAGTGCTGCATCTTTTAGCCCAGCACTGACCCTGAAAAGTAATTCTAACCGTACTTACCAGTAACTTGTATTTCCTTCCATAGGAATCCATTGTCTGGTTTCACTTGGAAATTCTTCTAAGTGTGGAGTTTTGGAACTTTATAATATTCCTCTAAAATCAGCCGAAATACGAATTCCGATTTACTCACCTGTTATCAGGAGAGACCTCAGTGCTGCATCTTTCAGCCCAGTACTGATCCTGAAAAGTAATTTTAACCATACTTACCAGTAACTTGAATTTCCTTCCATAGGATATCATTGCCTGCTTTTTGCTGAAAAAGTTTCTAAGTGTCGATTTTTGAAACATACAAATATTCCTCTAAAATCAGCCAAAATACGAATTCCGATTTAATCACCTGTTATCAGGAGAGACCTCAGTGCTGCATCTTTCAGCCCAGTACTGATCCTGAAAAGTAATTTTAACCATACTTACCAGGAACTTGAATTTCCTTCCATAGGCTAACATAGACTGGTTTCACTTGGAAATTCTTCTAAGTGTGGAGTTTTGGAACTTTATAATATTCCTCTAAAATCAGCCGAACTACGAATTCCGATTTACTCACCTGTTATCAGGAGAGAACCCAGTGCTGCATCTTTTAGCCCAGCACTGACCCTGAAAAGTAATTCTAACCGTACTTACCAGTAACTTGTATTTCCTTCCATAGGAATCCATTGTCTGGTTTCACTTGGAAATTCTTCTAAGTGTGGAGTTTTGGAACTTTATAATATTCCTCTAAAATCAGCCGAAATACGAATTCCGATTTACTCACCTGTTATCAGGAGAGACCTCAGTGCTGCATCTTTCAGCCCAGTACTGATCTTGAAAAGTAATTTTAACCGTACTTACCAGTAACTTGAATTTCCTTCCATAGGATATCATTGTCTGCTTTTTGCTGAAAAAGTTTCTAAGTGTCGATTTTTGAAACATACAAATATTCCTCTAAAATCAACCGAACTACGAATTCCGATTTACTCACATGTTATCAGGAGAGACCTCAGTGCTGCATCTTTCAGCCCAGTACTGATCCTGAAAAGTAATTTTAACCGTACTTACCAGTAACTTGAATTTCCTTCCATAGGATATCATTGACTGGTTTCACTTGGAAATTCTTCTGTGTGGAGTTTTGGAACTTTATAATATTCCTCTAAAATCAGCCGAAATACGAATTCCGATTTACTCACCTGTTATCAGGAGAGACCTCAGTGCTGCATCTTTCAGCCCAGTACTGATCCTGAAAAGTAATTTTAACCGTACTTACCAGTAACTTGAATTTTCTTCCATAGGATATCATTGCCTGCTTTTTGCTGAAAAAGTTTCTAAGTGTCGATTTTTGAAACATACAAATATTCCTCTAAAATCAGCCAAAATACGAATTCCGATTTAAACACCTGTTATCAGGAGAGACCTCAGTGCTGCATCTTTCAGCCCAGTACTGATCCTGAAAAGTAATTTTAACCGTACTTACCAGGAACTTGAATTTCCTTCCATAGGCTAACATTGACTGGTTTCACTTGGAAATTCTTCTGTGTGGAGTTTTGGAACTTTATAATATTCCTCTAAAATCAGCCGAACTACGAATTCCGATTTACTCACCTGTTATCAGGAGAGAACCCAGTGCTGCATCTTTTAGCCCAGCACTGACCCTGAAAAGTAATTCTAACCGTACTTACCAGTAACTTGTATTTCCTTCCATAGGAATCCATTGTCTGGTTTTCAGCAGAAAAGTTTCAAAGTGTCGATTTTCAAAAACTACAAATATTCCTTAAAAATCGCCTGTATAACTTAAACGCATTCTTTCAACTGTTTACAGGAGATGCACCAGTGCTGGATCCAGGATCCACCACTGAGTAAGAAAAAGTAACGATAACACTACTTACCTGCTAAGTGAATTTCCTGCCATAGGATAACATTGATGATTCTATGCACTGTAAAAACCATAGGTTTCAGGCACGTTATAGTTAGAAATTAGCATTTAAAAACCTTTGAAATTCACTGAAAAAACCATAGGTTTCAGACACGTTATAGTTAGAAATTAGCATTTAAAAAACCTTTGAAATTCACTGAAAAAACCATAGGTTTCAGGCACGTTATAGTTAGAAATTTGCATTTAAAAAACCTTTGAAATTCACTGAAAAAACCATAGGTTTCAGGCACGTTATAGTTAGAAATTTGCATTTAAAAACCTTTGAAATTCACTGAAAAAACCATAGGTTTTAGGGACAGTTATAGTTAGTTGGACATTGCACTCGTACAAAACCCGTGAAATTCCCCGTTATAGTTAGTTCAGCTAACTATAACTCGCGCCCCGCAATGCACTGCTGATGACGTCACATATTACATCACTCATGACATGGTCAGTGACATCACTGATGACATCACTGATGACATCTCAAATGACATCACTGATGACATCATCCATGTGATAATTTCATTCATCTTCTCACACCCTAATATAACTTTTGATACACCCACTGTAAATTACAGACTGCCATTCTCAAAACCATAGACACTCCAACACCAATAACTACATACCCACTCACTGATTCTTAGGTCTACACACACATCCACTCACTCACCCGTACAGTCACTCATACTTACGGTCACTCAGTACAGGACTATCATATGCACTCATACACCTACATAGACACTCACACACCGCCACTCATCCATAGAGGTACTCACACACCTAGTCAGTCATGCAAATAATTAATCACACTGCCATTTACTCACCTATACAGTTATACACACACCAGCTCACTTACTCATACAAATACTAGCACATTCTTACGCTCTTATACAATCACTGATACAAGCACACACTTATCCATACAGTCACTCTCACAATCACAATCACACACTCTCGCTTATAGCTATTTATATACTCCAACACACATATATACTGCCTTTCACATATGTAGTTACTCACACATGTACCACTGAGATATACATTCACTCACTAACACACCCATACACACACTCACCCACCCATACAGTCCATCACAGATGCACTCTTGAAACCATGCACCCAGTGAATCACCCACTGATACATCTATGTGCAGCCACACACACCCCATCCACACAAACACTCAGGCACCCATACAGATACTCAGACAACCAATCAATAACACATAGACACTCATGTAGCTATTTACAAACCCATGCAGCCACTTACACACCAACAGACAGACGGATAAAGACATTCACACAGTTTAGTCACTAACCCATGCATTTAGTAAGATACGTTTAATCACTCACATATAGAGTCAGTCACGCACCTACTAAATCATCCATCCAGACACTTATACACCCACTCATTATTCAATACACCTTGGCATATATATTAAACATATTTAAACTTTATAGAAACACACAGTCACTGCATGATGTCATCAGTGATGTCATTTGAGATGTCATCAGTGATGTCACTGACCATGTCATGAGTGATGTAATATGTGACGTCATCAGCAGTGCATTGCGGGGCGCGAGTTATAGTTAGCTGAACTAACTATAACGGGGGAATTTCACGGGTTTTGTACGAGTGCAATGTCCAACTAACTATAACTGTCCCTAAAACCTATGGTTTTTTCAGTGAATATATATATATATATACATATACACACACATACATGTACTTATCTTCTGTAAATGAGAAGACAGCTGCAAACAGACCTCTATGAGGGATGGAGTGAAGGGCGAACAGTGAGAGTCCTAAATCTCGACAACACCAAGATGGGGAGGGGGGGCAGTGCATGTGAAATGGGGGCTAATTGGGTACTTCAGTAGGGTGACACTGACAAATTAGATATTGTAGGAGGATTCTTTAATAAACAGAAAGAGTAAAGAAAATTGAGCTCATTTCCCCACCGTAGGGAAATGGCTTACGATAAGCAGGAAATATTAATTATACAGAATCCCGAAAAGATGTAGGAGCAAAAATGCAATTTAAGGCAATTGTGTACCTCGGGGAGATCCTGTGACTTTTAAAACATATCTCTGAAAGGAAAGTAAGAGCAAAAGAAGACGAAAAATGTAAGGAAATAGGACGAACTGGCAACTGAAAAAACAACAATGTGAGACAAGATTGAAAATGAAGTGAAAGAAAGAAGGACAGGGAGATATGACTGAAGGAGTAACTAAGCAAAGACGAGAGAAAGTGGGAGAAAGGACAGAATGAGAAAGAAGTGCAGAAAATAACGAGAAAAGAAAGAAAAGAATAAGAACAGAGTGCGTGAAGGGTGAGAAGGTAGAGGGAGAAAAGAAAACAGTGGAATGAAAGAAAGAAAGGCTTGAAGATTGATCAGCTAGGAGTAAAGTCCGAGCCCTGGTGCAGATGAGGGTTCCTCTCTAGGTCAGTTTGGCAGCTGTAAAGTACATGTTTCCTTCTGCCTAGGAGGGGGCATGGTGGGGGCAGGGGCACCTTCTGGTTTCATGAAATGGAAGAAGTCTTTGTAGGGCAGGCAGGAAATCGAAAAGCACTGACAGGCTGCACTCAGGCGACAGGACATGAGGCGTCCCCAAGAGCCATGCAGAAGTGAATGTAGCACCGAGATAGAAATGCAGAGAAGAATGAGTGTGCAGGCATTAATGAGGGCAGCATGGAATGCATGAGTTCACAGGGTGAATGATTATGGCCGATTATACAAGTTAAAGTGTGAGTTAAAGTGTGAGTACAGAAGCGAACCAGTGAGGTAGTGAATGTTGAAGTGTGTACGGTGTGAGTGTAGAGAAAGCGTGCATCAATTAATAGGTGTGGTGGAGTGAATGTGTGACCATGCAGGAGTGATTGAGAGCAGAAGTGAACCAGCAAGTACAGGAATGAATAGGTGGGCGTATGGGAGTGAATGAGTGCAGCATAAAGTGAGAGGCTCAGTCAGCTAGTGCAACAGTGAGAGAATGTGTAAGTGCATGCAGCAGTGAATGAGTACATGAAGGAAGTAGTGAGCAGGAGCAAGTGTGTGCAGAAGTGAATAGGTGCTAGAATGAATGGATAAGTGACTGTACATGAGTGAATGTGCGTAGCAGAGAGCTAGTTTCACGGTGAACGAGTGGATGATGGAAGCACTGAATTACTGCAGCAGCGACGAAAAGTGTACCTCAATGAGGGAAACTGCGAAGGAGTGAATACACGGTAGATGAATACGTATATTTATCTGGCGCTGTTGTCACTTCCTTAGGAGTGCACTTGTGTGATAAGAACTGGCACGGTTTGTGTAAATGCGAGCTCAGCATAAAAGGTAATTTATATTGTGAAAAATCGAAGTGGACGGTCTGGCAAGCACCCTCTGAGGCTCTCTCCCTCTGGAATGGGCCTGCTGGGGAGCATGATGCAGTCAGGGGGTAGGCGGGCAGTACCACAGCTCCGTAGGGGACGGCAAGCATGAAACTCCACGCAGCACCTCTTCTGAGCGCTGGGTGGGCGCGGAGCCAAGCCGGACATTTGACCTTTCTTTTTATGAGAGAACACATAAATACCCAATCCCAGCCGCCAGGGCTAATAATATTCCTTGGACATTTACAAGATGCCGGTGTGTTTCCTACTGGCAGCGCCCAGCGGAAGGACCGTGGCAGGCGCTGGCAGGCTGCGAGAGGTGGCTCTTTGGATGCCCCGGGAGAGAGAAGGGGCTCCTGGAAGGGAGTGTGTGCGCGTGAGAGGCTGGCTGCTGCTATCTGAGGGAGGGACGATGTGAGGAAAGAGAACAGTGACCGAAGACAGGAGATAGTAAAACTGGCTGATTGGGACTGTCAGGAAAGAATGTGGAGGAAGATAGACAGACGGAAGGAAGAAACAGAGGGGTTGCTTGCAGCTAAGAGAAACGATGGGAAGCAGGCTGCAAGTAACTGTTTGAGAACAACTTGCATTGGACTGAGTGAGAGAAAAATGCATAAAGAAGGACAGCGTGAAAGAGGGGAAAGAGGAATACGAATTATAAGAGGAATGAGATGGGAGGTAGAGACTGAATGAACAGAGGTAAAGAGGGATGGGTTGCGGGGAGAGAGGGAAGCAGGCTGCATGGAACTGTAACAGGAAGGATTATTGGGAAACAGGGATACACTCAGGGAAAAAAGGATACAGGCTGCATGGAGCCGAGTGACAGAATGTGGGGGAAAGGAAAGACTGAGGGTAAAGAGTCTGACAGACTCCGCGGTGCTACATGAGAAGGAAATGTGGGGAAAGGGAGGCAGATTGGGAGACGAGAGGTGGTCGGCTGTTGGCAGAATGCAACTGCGATAGAGAGAAATGGGAATGAGTGTACAGAGGGAGAGGTGGGAGGGTTTTTTCAGGGACACCAGGTGGGAAAAGAAGACAGGGGTGGGAGCAAAAGAAGGAGGAGACAAAGTAAGGAGGAGTGGGGGACATGCCTCGCGTACATGTGACACTCAGGGGCCGATTCCGATTCAGGCTGGAAATCTCTCCGACCGAGCCGGACCCGGAGAGAATTCCGACCGAATCGGACTCTGGCAGTCTGACCGAACGAGTACGATGCGCACGCATGCAATTGGACTCGAGTCGGTCGGACTCCCATTGAAGTCAATGGGAGCCAGACGTACAACGCGTACGCGGGCTCCCATTGACTCAATGGGTGTGAGGCGAACAAGGGCGCCCCCTACAGCGGGTATGCCTCGATGCGACTCTCGGCATACATGCACAGGTAGGGGGGACCCATGGGTCCCCCCTGTGTGCGACTCGCGTGGCTACGCGTACAGGGGGGTCCGACACAGACCCCCAAAGTCCGGCTCCGACTGCTCTTTCGAGCCGGACGGCGCGACTCGGTTGGACTGCTCGAGGCGCGCATCGTACTTGCCCGGCCGGGGAACGTCTCCATTGCGCGATGCGAGTCTTGTCCGTGCGAGTCGGTCGGAGCGCCTCGGACCCGCGAACAAGTCGGTCGGTGATTTCGCATGCACTCGTATCGTACTCGCTCGGCCGGACGCACGTACGAATCGGTCGGGAAAGAGGGCTCCGAATCGGATCCGGTTAAGCCGAATCCGATTCGGTGCCCTACCGGCCGAGATCGGAATCGGACCCAAAATGTGTAGAAAGAGGGACAAAATGAATGAAGAAAGGGAAAAAAAAACAGAATTGCGAGAGAAGTTTGGAAACAGGGCATTTTGAGGGAAGGGGTGAAAGTGGGTGGATCGAAGCAGGCCTGGGCGTAGTTCGCAGAGTTTTGCTACGCGGAACTTCGCGAAGTTACAAAAAAAACTCCGCGAAGTTCAGCGCGTGGCGTAGTGCAGTGCGAACTGCAGTTTGTGCTGGTATTCCTGCCGCTCGGGTAGAAATTCTACCCGAGCGGCAGCTCGCGCTCGTGAACTTACTGTTCGCAATCGCGAACTTACCGTTCGCGAGCGGGGAAAAAACTCTGCTGCACATCGCGAAGCGGAGTTTTCTGCACTCCGCGAGCTCCGCGGACTGCGAAGTGCAGAAAACTCCGCAAACTCCGTGAACGGAGCAAAGTTCACCGCCCAGGCCTAGAATGAAGTGGAGGAAATGTGTCGAGGGAGGGACAGATTGAAGGAAGAGAAGAAGAGGGACTATGTATCATAGAGAATTGTGGGTATAGAGACAGACTGAGGAGAGTGATGCAGACTGGATGTTTAGAAGTCTCACTGAGGAAGGGGTCGTGACGTGAGACAACCTGGGAGAAGAGAGAGACTGAGGCACAGACAGAGTGAGGCAGGCTGGAGATGAGCGACAGACTGGTGGTGAAAGAGATGAGGTAGTTCAAGGACGAGCAGAGACAACGAATATGACCCGCCACATCTAATAATAATAATAATAATAATAATGACATTTATAGAGCGCATGGTTACACTAGGCTAGTGTGTCCCCGCGCTGTGGTACACCTAAAAAAGACTCCCCCCCGAGAGTGGTCAAGCAACCAGGGAGCTACTCAATGGGAAAAAGAAAAGTTTTCAACTTTTTGCAAAAAATCAGCTCCGAGGCCTCCATCCGAAGCTCCCCACGGGAGTTTGTTCCATTGCTGAGCTGCCATGAACCTAAAGGAGCGCCCACCCATCCTTGCCCTCCTGACTCTGGGAATGATAACCTGTCCCGTCCCGCTAGACCTTAATTGGCGGGAGGGGACATACGGAGTCAGAAGGTGATGAAGGTATGAGGGCCCCTTCCTTTGTAGAATCCGATGACTCACACAGAGAACTTTGAACAGGATTCGCTCCTTGATCGGAAGCCAATGAAGGGCAACCAGAGCCTTTCTGGAAGAGGCTCGCCTGGGTAGCATCAGAACCAGGCGAGCTGCTGCATTCTGGATACATTGAAGCCTCTGTACACAGGCGACACTCGCCCCCACATAAAGCACATTTCCATAGTCCAGCCTCGATGTCACCAAAGCATGGACCATAGTCTTCCTGGCTACGGTGGGTAAGAGGTCCAGGGTCTTGCGTAGTCCACGCAAGATTCCAAAACAGGTTCCTGCCACCCGCCTTGTGTGATGCTCAAACGAGAGCTTAGGGTCAAGCCACACCCCTAGGTTCTTAACCTGTTCACTAGGGCCAGGGATAGGACCCAGGGTCTGTGGCCACCATGCCGACGTCCACACAGAAGGTGCCTTGCCAATAACCAGCACTTCTGTCTTACTCCCGTTCAATTTAAGGCAGTTGTTAGCCATCCAAACCGCTAGTTCTTGCAGGCAGGAGTTAAAATTAGCGGCTGCCTTCTCGTCCGACTGTGTTAGGGACACCACCAGTTGTGTGTCGTCGGCGTAAGACACAACTTTGACCCCAAACCTTCCAGTGATGTCTGCCACTGGGGCCACATATAGGTTAAACAGGGACGGGCTGAGGGTGGACCCCTGTGGCACCCCCTGTTTAAGCCTAATACTCTTGGATAAGCGCTACCTGCGCTACCTGAAAACTGCGATTCTGCAGAAAAGATTCCATCCATTCCAGTGCCTTTGCCCCCCACCCCACCCCCTCTGAGACACTGAAGCAACGTATGATGAGAGACAGTGTCAAAGGCGGCACTCAGATCTAATAAAATTAAGGCCGCCGTCTGACCCTCATCAACGTACTTCCGAATAGTCTCAGTGGAGAGAAGCAGAGCCGATTCAGTTGAGTACGACGCTCGAAATCCGGATTGAGTAGGATGGAGCAGACTATGTGTGTTGACATGGGCCATCAGTTGGGTATTCACAACCTTCTCTGCAATTTTCGCAAAGTAAGGGAGTAGCGAGATGGGCCGCAGATTGTCTAGCTGGTCCATGCTGACATTCGGCTTCTTCCTCAGCGGTAAGACCACAGCCTCTTTCCATTTTTTGGGCACAATACCTGAGCTAAAAGAGAGCTCTAACAGATTTCTGATGTACGGTTCAAGGCATTCCATACTCCCTTTCAGCACCCTCGGCCTTGCAGGATCACTGGGAGAGCCGGACTTGATGCTACTAGCTATCTTCATTAAGGTCTCATAACTAGGGGTACTAAATGTATCCAGATAGTCCTCTCCCTTTCTGTTAGTAGGAGCAGCAGCCTCAGTGCGCCCCTCCCTTGCAGAGACCGGGAAGGTGGAATAGATTTTCTCCACCTTCTCAACAAAATACTCTGCTATCCGGTTACATGATTCCACTGAACTCATACTCGGTGCTGCGACCTTATCCAGGGATGATATCTCTTTGTAGACGGAAAACAGCTCTTTGATTGAATTTTCCGCTTTCACAATTCTATCCTTATAATAGGACGCCCGCGTTTTTCTGATAAGGGTATGATAGAGCTTAAGACTAACTTTATATTCCGTCTTCAATTGGGCCAAGAAATCCCTTCTCCATCGTCTTTCAAGACGTTTGCAGGCCGCCCTTGCCAGTCTCAATTCGTCTCCGAACCAGGGGGCAGATTTTGCTAGCCTTTTGGGTGCCTTTGTGGCCCAGGGTGCACAGCTGTCAAGTGCTTCCAAAATGCGCCTATCTAAGGCCTCACATGCCGAGTCAATCTCCCGACCACCCGGGGGCCCCCCCTGTAAGAGGAGCTTACTAAAATGATCTTGCGAGAAACTCGCCCATCTCCTGCATTTCAGCTTAAGTTCAGCTTTCGTTGGAGTCTTTTGAAACGACATCCGCACCTTAAAAGGGATCACAAAATGATCCAACCAGGGAACTGGAAGCGGCTGCTCCATTTCTAGAGCATCCCAATTAGCAAAAATTGGGTCAAGTAGGTGACCTCGTAAGTGCGTAGGGCACTGCGATTTAAGTGTCATCTGTAATGCTGCCAATTCCATGCAGATCCCTTGCGCCCCAGAATCGGAGGCATCATCAAAATGCAGATTCAGATCTCCTAGTAATAGAAGTTTCTCATACCGTAATGCTGGCTGGATTAAACACTCAATCAGCCTAGGAGCGAAACGTGTAGAGGGACCAGGAGGTCTGTATACCAGAACTCCCTTAATAATAAAATTATTAGATACCGTTATGGAAAAAAATCCCGCTTCACTGTCCACAATATTAGTGGGCTCCAGAGTGCACTGTATGGAATGTTTAAAAATTATTGCAATACCCCCACCCTTCCCCGTGGGTCTGTCCACCCTAGTGATGCCGTAGCCACTAGGAAGGTCCTCCAAGATATCAGGGGCTGCATCCTCACTAAGCCATGTTTCCGTGAGGAACAGGACATCTATCTGATCTTCTAAAAGATGGTCGTAAATGTTCAGTCTGTGCTTCCTCATGGAATGGCAGTTAATCAAGGAGAGGCTCAGTCTCTGGCCAAACTCTCTAGGCTTTAGCTGCGGGCTAATCGTGTAGGAGCAGTGATTGCATTTCTTCCTACTACCATCTGCGTCTAAGCTGTGCTTGCACTCCTCTCCCAACAAGGGGCACATCGCATAGAGCTGTTGGGGACTATATTGCACACCTAGGGCCGAACCGGCAGGGGTTCTGGCCCCAGGCCCCTGCCGGCCGCGGACGGGCGCAGTCGGGCTTGCCTTAAGCGCGCCTTCGGTGCGCAAGCGGCGCGCCCGCTGCGCGCATCCGCTGCGCGGACGCTGGGGCATTGGACCTAAGTAGTCGCGCTCTGCCTCCAACTAGAGCGCTAACCGCTCCAATGCGGATGTGCCTGGCTCTCCCTGCCCCGCCCTCCGCGCAACGGTACTAGCTACCGCGTCGGACCGGGGCGGGCAGGAGAAAACACTGAGCCCAGGCCTCCACACACCCAGTAAGTGCAACAGCCCCCCTTGCAATTCCCCAAAATTAGAACACAGTAAAAGTATAAAACCCAATTTAAAAACCAGCTCGGGCAAAGGGAGACCAGGAAATATAGCCTAATTCGGCCGTACCGCTGAACAGATCGAGGGGACACTGCCACCGTCCTCCCTCCCTACCGCAGCGCGGCCACAGGAAACAGTCGACCTAAGTAGTCGCGCTCTGCCTCCAACTAGAGCGCTAACCGCTCCGATGTGGAAGTGCCTGGCTCTCCCTGCCCCGCCCTCCGCGCAACGGTACTAGCTACCGCGTCGGACCGGGGCGGGCAGGAGAAAACACTGAGCCCAGGCCTCCACACACCCAGTAAGTGCAACAGCCCCCCTTGCAATTCCCCAAAATTAGAACACAGTAAAAGTATAAAACCCAATTTAAAAACCAGCTCGGGCAAAGGGAGACCAGGAAATATAGCCTAATTCGGCCGTACCGCTGAACGGATCGAGGGGACACTGCCACCGTCCTCCCTACATCTGCCTGTGTAAGAAATGAAGGGGCCGAACAGGGAGAACAGGAGAGGGGGAAACACAGCAGCATCCAAGCCAGAGCAAGGCCACAGACGAAGTGACGGCAGGAACGGAGACAAGCGGGGTGTTCCTGCATTAGAGAGAGAGGATGGTCACAGTTACACACTATAGGCACGCGCATGTCTGGCAGTCCAGCTACCCCATGGCCGTCCTCTGACCCCCTGCTCACCCGCTAGAACTCCAGCCTGACAGGGGCCCCGAGCTCCTCCAGTCTGGCCAGCTCAAGCCTGCCCCCCACCTCGTCCAGCACTAACTCCTCGGACCTGCTGGACCACGACGAGGCACTGGCGCGGGTGGAGGTGGCCATGTTGGCGCTCATCTTCGTGGCCACCATGGTGGGCAATGGCAGCGTGCTCCTGACACTGCAGCGCAGCCGGCACAAGTCCTCACGCATGCACCTCTTCATCCGCCACCTCAGCCTCGAGGACCTGGTGGTGGCGCTCGTCCAGGTGCTGCCCCAGCTCTGCTGTGAGGTGACCTACCACTTCTGCGGCACTGATGCCCTCTGCCGGGTGGTGAAGCACCTGCAGGTCTTTGGCATGTTCACCTCAGCCTACATGCCGAAGACCTGCATGGTCATGCTGGTAGCTATGATTGCCGACCGGTACATAGCAGTATGCCACCCGCTGAAGACGCTGCAGCAGCCTGGCAGGCGCTTGCAAGCCATGATCGGCAGCACCTGGGCACTCAGCCTGCTGCTCAGCACGCCCCAGTATGACATCTTCTCCATGCACATTGTTTTACACTGGTAACCCGTGAGAAAGGGGACTCTCTCCGCAAACTAGCCATTTCACACCTGGAAGTCTGGTGGGAAGGGGCGCAAGACCTCCCCCTCATTAATGACAAAAGCCCTGGGGAGGTGGCGGTCCCCGGGGCTTCGGGGGCCCCCGCATACCAATAATAAATTGCCTCCGGGACCTGGCCCACCCGAGGGCTTAAGGAAAACGAAGCACGGGAGGCAGCACTTCATTTTTTTAAAACATTTTTGGCCGGATTCGCCCACCCAGTTTGCTTTTTTGGGCCCTGGGGGTACTTGTGGGACCCCCTGAGCAGGCCTAGGAGGTCAGGGTGTTTCTACCCTAACCCCTTTTCTTGTTTTTTTTTGGTGACTCTGTACCGAGTCACAAGATGGCTGCCAAGACTTCTTGGTTTGAAGTGTTGGCTGCCAATCAGAATCAAGCTCGTGCTCGGGAGGGTTCGCGAACCCTCCTCGGCCCTCAGATATCGATATTATTATTTTTTGAATTTCTCAGGAACTACTGAACAGATTTACAGCATTTAAAAAAAGGGCTCTTTTTAAACCAAGAGCTACCTTTTTGCCAAATTTGGTATAATTCCGTTCAGCAGTTCAGGCTGTAGCCTGTTTCAAAATTCCTATGGAAAATAACATGGGGAAAAAGCGTTTTGAGACCCCCCCTTTTTTCTCAGCCCCCACTTTACAAATCACCCCGAAACTTTCAAGATAGGAGCTGACCTGAGTGAACCATTAGTTTTGAAAATTTCGTGAAGATTCGTCAAACGGCGCCAAAGATATTGGCAGAACAAAAAACACTTTTTGAATAGAAACTAGGTCCTAACTATAACTACCTACTGACGATATATATTTCCAGAGTTTTATATAGCGGGAACTTGACCTGATGGTATCAGGGTGGTTGCTGAGACAGAATATCAAGTTGGAAATGTCAACTTACACAAATATCGAGTTGGAAATATCGTGATTCAGAAATATCGACAGCAAGAATATCGTGGTCAAGAATATCGAATTTAAGGTAAGAAATATTGGGCCATATTATCAAGAACGGGCGATAACATTATCGCCGCTTTAGCGGCAGGAAACTGCCGCTAAAGCGGCGATAAGGGGCTTGATAATATGCCCTATAGAATTCCAATAGAAGCCCAGGTTCTGGTGTGAAGGACATCAAACCTGGGCTTCCATTGGAATTCTATAGGTCATATTATCAAGCCCCTTATCGCGCTTTAGCGGCAGTTTCCTGCCGCTAAAGCGGCGATATGTTATCGCCCGTTCTTGATAGTATGGCCCATTGTTTTTAAAAGTATAGAAGTCATTAATATTGTTTGCAAAAATATAGACGTTTAAAATATCGATTTTTTAATTAGTGTTATGTATTTTAGTTTATATTTTAAATGTATGTGATGTATGTTGTTTTGTATAAGTATTGTTTATGTTTTTAATATATGTGTTACATTTTTAGTAGTTATGAATTTTCTTTTAATTAAATTTTGCATTTTTAGTTCCGTAGCGGGTTGTGGGTTTATAGGGGAATAGGGTGGGAAGTAATTTAATTATAATAAATGAATGATTATTTTTTATTTATTTAATTCAGATTTTATAGCGTTGATTGTGGGAAGTAATTTATTTGTAATTATTTATTAATTTGTTGTTAATTAATATTAATTAAATAATTTATAATTAATTATGGTAATTGTGTAATTTCTTTTAGGTGCTGGTTGTGGGGTTTATAGAGGTAAAAGGTGAAAAGCAATATATTTTTGATTAATTAATATTTAGTTGTTAATTTGTATTAATTAATTGATTGAAAATTAACTATGGAAATTGTGTTATTAATTTTGGGTGCGGGTTGTGGGGTTTATAGGGGTAAAGGGTGGGAAGTATTTTATGTTTAATTAATTAATAATCAGTTGTTTATTTGTATTAACTAATTAATTGATAATTAATTATGGTAATTGTGTGATTTTGTTTAGGTGTGGGTTGTGGGGTTTATGGGGTAAAGGGTAGGAAGTAATTTATGTTTAATTAATTAATAACTAGTTGTTAATTAATATTAATTAAATGATAGAAAATTAATTACAGAAATAGTGTAATTAATTTTAGGTGCTGGTTGTGGGGTTTATAGGGGTAAAGGGTGGGAAGTAATTTTTGTTTAATTAATTAAAAAGTAGTTGATCATTAATATTAATTAATTAATTGATATTTAATTAGGGTATTTGTTTATATTTTTGTGTGTGTGCATTTTATTCTTATAGGGGTACAGTGTGGGGAGTAAATTAATTTTACTTACTTTATAATTAGTTGTTAAATACTATTAGTTTTTTAAATTGAAAATAAGTTTTAATTGTGTAATTAATTTATTTATAGTTTAGTTTTAACTGTTGGTTGTGGGGATCATAGGGGTAAAGTGTGGGAAGTTAAATAATTGTTATGAGTTTTTTTAATTAATAATATTTCTTTAATTGGTAATTAATTATGTTAATTGAGGAAGTATTTTTTTTAAATTTAGATGTGTGTTGTGAATTTTGTGGCGTTATAGGGTAGGAAATAAAAAAAGTAAATTTATGTAATAATTAATGTTTTTGTTTCTTAATAATTTTTAATTAAAAATATTTATTTGTTTGGAAATTGTTTTTTATTTTATTTAATATAATATTTGTAGGTATTTGTTATATGTATTTAACATCATAATATTTTTAAATTTCTTTTAATATTAAATATATTTGTATTTGAATTTTTAACATATTTACATATTTTTAATTTATTTAGTTTTTTAAATATTTTTATTGTTGTTGAAATGTAGTTTGTTTTTAATTTTGAACTGACTGGAGTAAGAATATTAATTGTTACTCCTCTGAATTCCAACACTTTCCCTACTGTTGCACTCACTGGAGTGGGAATAGTAATTTTTACCCCTCCACTATCCAACACTTTCCCTACTGTTGCACTCACTGGAGTGGGAATAGTAATTTTTGCCCCTCCGCTATCCAACTCTTTCCCTACTGTTGCATTCACTGGAGTGGGAATAGTAATTTTTACCCCCCCCGCTATCCAACGCTTTCCCTATTTTTACAATTATTGGAGTGGGAATAGTACATTTTAACCCGCCACTATCCAACACTTTCCCTACTGTTACACTCACTGGAGTGGGAATAGTCATTTTTACCCCTTCTCTATCCAACACTTTCCCTACTGTTGCTCTCACTGGATTGGGAATAGTAATTTCTACCCCTCCGCTATCCAACACTTTCTCTCCTGTAGCACTCACTGGAGTGGGAATAGTAATTTTTACCCCTATGCTATCCAACACTTTCCCTACTGTTGCACTCACTGGAGTGGGAATAGTAATTTTTACTTCTCCACTATCCCACACTTTCCGTACTGTTGCACTCACTGGAGTGGGAATAGTAATTTTTACTTCTCCGCTATCTAACACTTTCCCTACTGTTGTACTCACTGGAGTGGGAATAGTAATTTTTACCCCTCCGCTATCCAACACTTTCCCTACTGTTGCACTCACTGGAGTGGGAATAGTAATTTTTACCCCTCCGCTATCCAACACTTTCCCTACTGTTGCACTCACTGGAGTGGGAATAGTAATTTTACCCCTCCGCTATCCAACACTTTCCCTACTGTTGCACTCACTTGAGTGGGAAATGTAAGTTTGAAGATAATTAAATAGTCTAATGTTTTAATTTATAATAGAATTTTTTTATTAGATTTTATGTTATTGGTACACATATATATATGTGGCCGAAACGCGTCATGGGCAGCATGAACTAAAATAAACTTTACTATTTGGCACCAGCATATCTTGAAGTCCGTACCTGTTTTGTGCACGATTGCACTTGGATCGTTGTTTGATTTATATATATATATATATAGATATATATATATATCTATATATATATTATCTACTGGCGGTCGCCAGTAGATAGTTATAGTTAGGACCTATTTTCCATAGGAAATCCGCAACATTCTATTTGAAATAACTCTTGCGCCGGTTGACGAATCTTCGCAAAATTTTCAAACTTTATGGCCCGCTCCGGTCCGCTCCTACCCTAAAAGTCTCGGGGTGATTCGTCAAGCGGGGGCCGAGAAAAAAGGGGGGTCCCAAAACGTGTTTTCCCCATTCATTTTCCCATAGGAAACTTTAGCCACGGCTACAGCCTTAACTGCTGAACGGAATTACACCAAATTTGGCAAAGAGGTAGTTCTTGGTTCAGAAAGAACCCTTTTTGTTAAATGGTGTAAATCCGTTCAGTAGTTGCTGAGAAAATCAAAAGGAAAATCACATATATATCTATGGCCGCGTAGGGTCCGCGTACCCTCCCGATCACGATCTGCATGCTAATTGGCTGTCAACACTCCAAATCAGGAAGTGTTGGCAGCCATTTTGTCCCTCGGTAGAACCGAGGCACAGAAACAAGTGCGCAAACGCACAAAGGGGGCAGGGTAGAAACACCCTGACCCCTAGGTCTGCTCAGGGGGTCCCACAAGGACCCCTGGGCAGAAAAAAGCATTTTTTTTTTTTAAAATCGGCGGGATGCGCGGATCCCGCCGATAAAAAAAAAAAAATGCAATTGAGCAAACGTAAAAAGGGGGCAGGGGAGAAACGCCCTGACCCCCTAGGTCTGCTCAGGGGGTCCCACAAGGACCCCCTGGGCAGAAAAAAGCATTTAAAAAAAAAAAAATCGTTGGGATGCGCTTAGGGTGCGCGGATCCCGCCGATAAAAAAAAAAAACCAGAAGAAACAAGTGCGCAAAACGCACAAAGGGGGCAGGGTAGAAACACCCTGACCCCCTAGGTCTGTTCAGGGGGTCCCACAAGGATGTTATTTTGCCCCCGGGTGGCCCAAGTCCCGGGGGCATGCGGGGTTTATTTAAATAATGCTGGGGGGGCCTCTAAGGGCCCCCCAAGCCCCGGGGACCGCCACCCCCCGGGGCTTTCAATTTAAAATGGTGCGGGAGGGCACTCGGCCCTCCCGCAGCCCCGGGGACCGCCACCTCCTCGGGGCTTCTTTAAAAAAAAAAACATTTCCTGTGTGGGGGGCTTGAGCCCCCCACACGCCCCGAGACCGCCACCTCCCGGGGCACTAATAAAGTAAATGCGGGGGTCCGTAATGGACCCCGAGCCCCGAGGACCACCACCTCCCGGGGCTTTAAAGTCATGGGAGGGGGCAGCGCGGCCCCCTTCCTGGAGCCTGTGGTGGCCCTGGGGACCACCACCCCCCAGGGCCGGCTCCTGCAGTGTCCCGGGGTGCCTACCCCCAGGACACTGCTGTTTGCAATGGCAGGACGGGAGCCTCGCGGCTCCCGTCCTGCCATTGCAAACTTGCTTTGCTTTATTGAAGCGAGAGCAGGAAACCTGCTCTCGCTTCAATGAAGCAAGCAGATTGCTTTTCCATAAGGGGAGCTGCATGTCAGCAGCTCCCTTATGGAAAAGCAATGTCCGGCTCCCGCAGGACGCGGGGAGCTTGCGGGACCGTGCGGGGATTGGGGACCTCCCCACGGTCCCCAACGTGTGGCCAGGCCCCGGGGGATGGGGTCCCCGGGGCCATTAGTGGCCCAGGAGGGGGGCCACGCAGCCCCCCTCCCAA
Source organism: Calotriton arnoldi (assembly GCA_963921515.1). Classification (NCBI taxonomy): domain Eukaryota; kingdom Metazoa; phylum Chordata; class Amphibia; order Caudata; family Salamandridae; genus Calotriton; species Calotriton arnoldi. The sequence goes on from CAWUFW010009873.1 coordinate 257,996, forward strand.
AAAAAGGACTTTAAAAAAAAAAAAAGACGCAAAGGACGGCCCCGGGGGATGAGGTCCCCGGGGCCTTTAATGGCCTGAGGAGGGGGGCCACGCAGCCCCCCTCCAAAGATTTTAATTTTTAAAAAAAGAGGGCATGCCCCGGGGATGGGGTCCCCGGGGCAAATACAGGCCCCCTTCCCGTTTAAAATGAATAAATAAATAAATAAAAGAACAGCCTCAGGCCCCGGGGGATGGGGTCCCCAGGGACAAAAGTGGACGAGGGAAGGGGGGCCACGCAGCCCCCCTCCCATAAAAAAAAAGAAAGTAAAAAAAAAAAAAACGGCATCGTGCCAGAGGCCCCGCCCCCTCCCTGCAGCACTCTGCAAACACGCCCCCTGGTGCGTTGTAGGAAGGGGAAGTAATTCCCCTTGAATACTGGGGGTCCCTGGGGGCCAACTAGCCCACCAGGTACCTCCAGTATGCGCCAGAGAGCTGCGTTGCAGAGAGGTGTTCAGAGGCCACGCCCCTTTTACACCTCTCTGCAACGCAGCTCTGTGGCGCTTTTGGAGGTACATGGTGGGCTAGTTGGTCCCCAGGGACCCTCAGGATTCAAGGGGACTTAATCCCCCAACTTAAAACGCGCCACGGGGCGTGTTTGCACAGTGGTGAAGGGAGGGGGCGGGGCTTCAGGTGACATGTGTGCAAACAGGCCCGTGGCGCGTTTTAAGATGGGGATTTAAATCCCCTTCAATCCTGAGGGTCCCTGGGGGCCAACTAGCCGACCAGGTACCTCCAGTAAGCACCACGGAGCTGCGTTGCAGAGTGTTGTAAAAAGGGGCGTGGCCTCTGAACACCTCTCTGCAACGCAGCTCTCTGGCGCATACTGGAGGTACCTGGTGGGCTAGTTGGCCCCTAGCGACCCTCGGGATTGAGGAGGAATTAATTCTCCAACTTAAAACGCGCCACAGGGCGTGTTTGCAGACATGTCACCTCAGGCCCCACCCCTTCCTTCACCATTGTGCAAATATTCCTCTAAAATCTGCCGAACTACGAATTACGATTTACTCACCTGTTATCAGGAGAGACCTCAGTGCTGCATCTTTGAGCCCAGTACTGATCCTGAAAAGTAATTTTAACCGTACTTACCAGTAACTTGAATTTCCTTCCATAGGCTAACATTGACTGGTTTCACTTGGAAATTCTTCTAAGTGTGGAGTTTTGGAACTTTATAATATTCCTCTAAAATCATCCGAACTACGAATTCTGATGTACTCAATGGTTATCAGGAGAGACCTCAGTGCTGCATCTTTGAGCCCAGTACTGATCCTGAAAAGTAATTTTAACCGTACTTACCAGTAACTTGAATTTCCTTCCATAGGATATCATTGCCTGCTTTTTGCTGAAAAAGTTTCTAAGTGTCGATTTTGAAACATACAAATATTCCTCTAAAATCAGCAGAACTACGAATTCCGATTTACTCACCTGTTATCAGGAGAGACCTCAGTGCTGCATCTTTGAGCCCAGTACTGATCCTGAAAAGTAATTCTAACCGTACTTACCAGTAACTTGAATTTCCTTCCATAGGCTTACATTGACTGGTTTCACTTGGAAATTCTTCAAAGTGTGGATTTAGGAACTTTATAATATTCCTCTAAAATCAGCTGAACTACGAATTCCAATTTACTCACCTATTATTAGGAGAGACCTCAGTGCTGCATCTTTGAGCCCAGTACTGATCCTGAAAAGTAATTCTAACCGTACTTACCAGTAACTTGAATTTCCTTCCATAGGCTTATATTGACTGGTTTCACTTGGAAATTCTTCAAAGTGTGGAGTTTAGGAACTTTATAATATTCCTCTAAAATCAGCTGAACTACGAATTCCAATTTACTCACCTGTTATCAGGAGAGACCTCAGTGCTGCATCTTTGAGCCCAGTACTGATCCTGAAAAGTAATTCTAACCGTACTTACCAGTAACTTGAATTTCCTTCCATAGGCTAACATTGACTGGTTTCACTTGGAAATTCTTCTAAGTGTGGAGTTTTGGAACTTTATAATATTCCTCTAAAATCAGCCGAACTACGAATTTCGATTTACTCACCTGTTATCAGGAGAGACCTCAGTGCTGCATCTTTGAGCCCAGTACTGATCCTGAAAAGTAATTCTAACCGTACTTACCAGTAACTTGAATTTCCTTCCATAGGATATCATTGCCTGCTTTTTGCTGAAAAAGTTTCTGTCGATTTTTGAAACATACAAATATTCCTCTAAAATCAGCACAACTACGAATTCCGATTTACTCACCTGTTATCAGGAGAGACCTAAGCGCTGCATCTTTGAGCCCAGTACTGATCCTGAAAAGTAATTTTAACCGTACTTACCAGTAACTTGAATTTCCTTCCATAGGCTAACATTGACTGGTTTCACTTGGAAATTCTTCTAAGTGTGGAGTTTTGGAACTTTATAATATTCCTCTAAAATCAGCCGAACTACGAATTCCGATTTACTCACCTGTTATCAGGAGAGACCTCAGTGCTGCATCTTTGAGCCCAGTACTGATCCTGAAAAGTAATTTTAACCGTACTTACCAGTAACTTGAATTTCCTTCCATAGGATATCATTGCCTGCTGTTTGCTGAAAAAGTTTCTGTCGATTTTTGAAACATACAAATATTCCTCTAAAATCAGCCGAACTACGAATTCTGATTTACTCACCTGTTATCAGGAGAGTCCTCAGTGCTGCATCTTTGAGCCCAGTACTGATCCTGAAAAGTAATTCTAACCGTACTTACCAGTAACTTGAATTTCCTTCCATAGGCTAACATTGACTGGTTTCACTTGGAAATTCTTCTAAGTGTGGAGTTTTGGAACTTTATAATATTCCTCTAAAATCAGCCGAACTACGAATTCCGATTTACTCACCTGTTATCAGGAGAGAACCCAGTGCTGCATCTTTTAGCCCAGCACTGACCCTGAAAAGTAATTCTAACCGTACTTACCAGTAACTTGTATTTCCTTCCATAGGAATCCATTGTCTGGTTTTCAGCAGAAAAGTTTCAGTGTCGATTTTCACAAACTACAAATATTCCTAAAAAATCGACTGTATGACTTAAACGCATTCTTTCAACTGTTTACAGGAGATGCACCAGTGCTGGATCCAGGATCCACCACTGAGTAAGAAAAAGTAACGATAACACTACTTACCTGCTAAGTGAATTTCCTCCCATAGGATAACATTGGTGATTCTATGTGAAAAGTTTCTAAGTGCCCACTTTTAAAATACAATAATATTCCTTAAAAATCACTACTGTAACCAAAACGCTTTTACTCAACTGTTTACAGGAGATGTCGCAGGACTGAATCTAGGATCCAGCCTTGTGGTTAGAAAACTAATCCATAAAGTAACTAATTGCATTTAACTAGAAATTCACATTGAACTCAATGTTGCATTGTGTTTGAAATTGTGTTGCCCATTGCAACAACTGTAACTAATGTACTTAAAAGTCTATTGCCTATTTGCAAAGTATTTAAACTAAAGTAATTCATTCTGAGAAAGTATATTTTTTAATGTAATGTATAATGTAATTATAATGTAATTTAAAAAATAAAATATCTAAAAATAAATAGTTTAAAAAAATGTAGTAAATCAGTATCAAAAAAATAAATATAACAATTAATACATTTAAAAATTGTCATTTACAAAACCTTTGAAATTCACTGAAAAAAACCATAGGTTTCAGACATGTTATAGTTAGGAATTAGCATTTAAAAAACCTTTGAAATTCACTGAAAAAACCATAGGTTTCAGGCACGTTATAGTTAGAAATTAGCATTTAAAAAACCTTACAAATTCACTGAACAAACCATAGGTTTTAGGGACAGTTATAGTTAGTTGGACATTTCACTCGTACAAAACCATAGAAATTCCCCCGTTATAGTTAGTTTAGCTCACTATAACTCGCGCCCCCGCAATGCACTGCTGATGACGTCACATATTACATCACTCATGACATGGTCAGTGACATCACTGATGACATCTCAAATGACATCACTGATGACATCATCCATGTGATCATTTGATGCATCTTCTCACACCCTAATATAACCTTTGAAACACCCACTCTAAATTACAGACTGCCATTCTCAAAACCATAGACACTCCAACACCAATAACTACATACCCACTCACTGATTCTTAGGTCTACACACACATCCACTCACTCACCCGTACAGTCACTCATACTTACGATCACTCAGTACAGGACTATCATATGCACTCATACACCTACATAGACACTCACACACCGCCACTCATCCATAGAGGTACTCACACACCTAGTCAGTCATGCAAATAATTAATCACACTGCCATTTACTCACCTATACAGTTATACACACACCAGCTCACTTACTCATACAAATACTAGCACATTCTTACGCTCTTATACAATCACTGATACAAGTACACACTCATCCATACAGCCACTCTCACAATCACACACTCTCACTTATAGCCATTTATATACTCCAACACACATATATACTGCCTTTCACATATGTAGTTACTCACACATGTACCACTGAGATATACATTCACTCACTAACACACCCATACACACACTCACCCACCCATACAGTCCATAACAGATGCACTCTTGAAACCATGCACCCAGTGAATCACCCACTCACACATCTATGCACAGAGTCACACACACCCCACCCACACAAACACTCAGGCACCCATACAGATACTCAGACAACCAAACAATAACCCATGTAGACACTCATGTAGCTATTCACAAACTCATGCAGCCGCTTACACACCAACTGACAGACGGATAGGCATTCACACAGTTTAGTCACTAACCCTTGCATTCAGTAAGATATGTTTAATCACTCACTTATAGAGTCAGTCACCCACCTACTAAATCCTTCATCCACACACTTATACACCCACTCATTCTTCAATACACCTTTCCTATATATAAAACATATTTAAACTTTGCAGAAACACACAGTCACTGGATGATGTCATCAGTGATGTCATTTGAGATGTCATCAGTGATGTCATCAGTGATGTCACTGACCATGTCATGAGTGATGTAATATGTGACGTCATCAGCAGTGCATTGCGGGGGCACGAGTTATAGTTAGCTAAACTAACTATAACAGGGGAATTTCTATGGTTTTGTACGAGTGAAATGTCCAACTAAGTGGCCTTGCTTGTTTATTCGTTTTGTTAAAGGTACATACAACACGCGGGACTCGGGAAGCTGCTTTCCTGCCTGTTGGGGACAATCCGTGGCATCAGCAACACCCCGGTGGGAATCTCGTCCCAGGGTGTAACATCCTGACTTTCACCTCCCTGCAGAGCTGCATCTATCACCCTCGCAGAGTCGCAACTACCACCCTTGCAGAGCCGCACTAGACCCTGGTGGGACTCCAAGTCCCAGGGTGCCCTGCGACTTAATTCAGCTGCCACAGGTGAGGGGGAGGAGCTCTACACGCGCTCAAAAGCGCTGCTATCTTTCCCGTGGCGCGGGACTCAGGAAGCTGCTTTCCTGCCTGTTGGGGACAATCCGTGGCATCAGCAACACCCCGGTGGGAATCTCGTCCCAGGGTGTAACATCCTGACTTTCCCCTCCCTGCAGAGCTGCATCTATCACCCTCGCAGAGTCGCAACTACCACCCTTGCAGAGCCGCACTAGACCCTGGTGGGACTCCAAGTCCCAGGGTGCCCTGCGACTTAATTCAGCTGCCACAGGTGAGGGGGAGGAGCTCTACACGCACTCCAAAGCGCTGCTATCATTCCCGTGGCACGGGACGCGCGCAGGCCGCGCCCGGGCGAAGCCCGGGCCAAGGGCGGGCCCGTCATTGCCAGGAAGAGGCAGGGCAGGGCCAGTACCCTTGATTCCAACTTGTGACGTAGACCAAGGGGAATACTTCTTTTGTTGCCAGCGGGATTTATCGGGCCAGGCTGACGATCACGGTTAACTACTAATAACCACTACTATTATTGAGAATTTCACATCATAAAGATTTGAATCAGACCGCTTGCTTGAAAAATAGACGCGCAAAAATAACAGAGATTAAATAGATGAAACTCCTCTATGAGTACTAGCGTACTCAAAATTAGATTCATGCAGTGTATTTGAGAGGAAGAAAAAATATATTTTTTTTTAACGAGGATATTCACCTTAAATTACAAAGCCCTGATGACGTCTTTTTTAGACGAAACGCGTTGGCTGAATTAAGTATTGCAACAAAGAATGATTTGATATATACCACAAAGCTGCAAGTCTATAATTTGAATAATCGAATGACCACTTCCAGAGAGGAATTTTTTTTTGATTTGAATTACAATAAAGAAGAATGGATCTACATTATGAATTATCTACCTAATGACTTCTTTCGCTTTGAAGAATTGATTCTAATATAGACATTATTGTATTTAAATTGTGTTATTCCTTCTTCTTGTAATTTAGAAACCAAAGAGTTACTGGGTCTTCCTGGGGTAGAAAAAATTGCTTGGTTCGCACACATAAGGGAAGAGTGCAGTAGGATAGGCAAACCAACCCTCTGGAGTAACCCAGAAGAAACATGTTCCGCAGTCTCACGTGCTGAACTGGTGAGAATTTATCGAACATATAAATTGGAAGTCATTCATGGGAATCCGGATCTAGGTGTTCTGACAGCTGAATTCCTTACTGTAAAAGATGAGTATAAATTAGAACCCTTTCTGGATGATATTCTACCTTTCCCAGCAAGAAAACTATATCTTCAGTTTAGATTTAGTACCCTTCCTCTGTGGGCCTTCACTTGCAAATGGTCTGGAACTACCCAACGTTGGTGCCCAGCCTGTAGCCATCAGGAGGAGTCAGAGCTGCATGTTTTATTTTTCTGTCCAGGATATAAATCTGCAAGACAGTGTTGGCTTATACAGTTGTGCAGGAACTTGGGGTTTGTGCACTGCCAGGAGGCACTTAGAATTCTGAAGTATGATACCTCCAAGCCCATTGTCTTTGCTGTTTCCCGCTTTTTAAATTCAATGTGGCGCAGGCGATGGGCTTTCTTAGAAGAAGAAAAAAAAAAGATAATAAAAACCACACCAGTTGCTAATGTATAGACTGTTTTTACTGTTCATACTAAGGAGAGAGAAAAATTTGTTTTAATCCTTTTATTGTTTCAGACTTTTACTCATGAAGATGATTATTTTTAACTGAGATACTATCCGTGTAATTCCTTGTATGTATATTTTTATTTGCATTGATTTTATCGGATTCGCTGTGTACTGCTTGGTCTCTGCACTTGACTCGTTCTCTATTGGATCCACGTTGTGCTTTTCTTTTCTCGCTAGTAACGCACTTGCACTTTTTTGAGCCTACTGGCTCTGCCTATAGGCCAGTGCAGCTAAATTTCTTTTGCACGCAAAGATGTTGCACAATGATTTTTATATGTTCGTGGGATGTGTTTTTTAATCTTATATTGTCATGATTTTGATTCTACTCTATACATACTTTTATGGTCTTAACGACCGAAATAAAGGTTTTTGAACTGGAACATACAACACAGGCCTTGCTGCCTGCTAACATAGGGGGTCATTATGATGACGGACGGTAAAGCCTACCGACCGCCGTGCTTCCGGAAAAAAAACGCCTGTATGTTCCGCGGCAAAACCGGCGGTCACATTACGATGCAATGAATATAAAATCTGACCGCGGCGGTCAGATTTCACAATAATCTGTCCGCCACGTCCGGAAAACCAGAAAATCCAACCGCGGCGGACGGAAATGCTGCGGAAAGCACTAAAAAGGCCGATCCTCATGCGGAATGACCGCAAGTGAAATAATGATAAGATGGCGGAGCAGGCGGAACGATCATTGCGTTTCGACCGCTGCGGTCTCGTGAAAAGATGAATGGCGGTCGAATGCAAATATACAATAAGGCCTCCAAGTGTGCCTGTTCTTTCTGTTGCCCTCAAACACATCTGACACACCCCAATGATACACCCCCATGGTATTGAAAACCCGTGAAATCCCATGTCAACATGGAGAACACACCTGACAGGCATACCTCATTTTGACACACCCACATAGCTGAGTATAAAACGAACCCCTTCCCTGACCATCATCCTTTGCACAACTCCAGCAGTGAAGGGCCATACACCACAGCTGAAAGGAGAGGCAAATCATCACACCATCACAACCACCCACACCAACACTACCAACACACACCTCACACATCTCCACCACCACCTTCCTACCTGCACTTGTCACTTATTTGCATATCACACACCATGGCACAGAAAAAAATGCCCAAATTCACAGACAATGAGTTGTCAGTGATGGTAGGCGAGATAATTAGAGTAGAACCACATTTGTTTGGAAGCATGGTCCAACAGACCCCACTAGTCAGAAAAAAATCAAATGTGGGAAAGGATAGTCAACAAAGTCAATGCAGTAGGGACCACCCTGCGCACACAGCGTGACATCAAGAAGAGGTGGCATGACCTAAAGACCAGGGTGAAATAAAGTGCCAACAGGAACCATGAGGCGGCTCAGAGGACTGGCGGTAGCCCTCCCATTCCACCACTAACATTCACTGAATGGGAGGAGAAGGTGTTTGCCATACTGCATCCAGAGAGTCTCTCAGGAATAGCGGGGGAGTGGAGGCTGGTAAGTATCAACAAATGTATCCCATCACACTGCCATGTACTGTCTTGCACAACTATAAATCTACACTTTCTAGACCTAAATGCACCTATGTACAACACACTCTTCCCAACACATGTCTCACATATCTACCATTTCCTTCCTCTGATTCACCTCAAAGGTAGCTAGCAATATTTCCATGGGGGTATGTGTACAGGTAGCCAGCACTACAACTCCCATCAGGCACCCTTGACTCACAGCTGAGCAGGATGAAACACTCACCCCACCCAAAAGCCATGTGTAAACTATTACATTCCTCTGCTCCACTTCACAGGGAGGTAGCCTTCTCAACAGGGAGGGGGTGTGTGGACAGACAGCCAGCACTACAACTCCCATCAGGCACCCTTGACTCCCAGCTGAGCAGGATGGAACACTCACCCCACCCAAGAGCCACGTGTAGCCTATTACCTTCCTTAGCTCCACTTCACAGGGAGGTAGCCTTCTCAACAGGGAGGAGGAGGTGTGGACAGGCAGCCAGCACTACAACTCCCACCAGGCACCCTTGACTCACAGCTGAGCAGGATGGAACACTCACCCCACCCAAGAGCCATGTGTAACCTATTACCTTCCTATGCTCCACTTCACAGGGAGGTAGCCTTATCAACAGGGAGGGGGTGTGAGGACAGGCAGCCAGCACTACAACTCCCATCAGGCACCCTTGACTCACATCTGAGCAGGATGGAACACTTACCCCACCCAGGATTGATGTGGCAGCCATTTCATTGCTCTGCTGCACCTTACAGGTAGGTAGTCTTCTCATACTCACTTGCATCACCCCTGAGCATGAGGGAACACTCCCCCCACCCAGAACCATGTGGCAGCCATCTCCCTCCACTGTGCCACCTAAAAGGTAGGTAACTAGGGCCTTCACCCAGTCATCCTTCTCAAAATGCATGGAGACATATGACCAGCACATCCCTCACTTGTTAGCCAACTCTGTACAGATCAAAATGTCACATCCAGTGTGCACACAACTAAGCACATGTAAATGTCACATAAATTACACTTTGAATCACAAAGTCCCATGCTAAATAAATTCAGGGCCCAATCATGCAAATCACACAATGCAATGTGTAAGTTCCATTGTTTCAAAGCATGAAGGCTCATATGAACACAACACATGCATGGTCAATCTGTAAAAAAAAAAAACACATGATTTAAAATACATTTTAACTAATGAAATTAGGAAGATTTAGCATAGCTGAAACACATTCTCAGAAAAGTCCACAATATCCAAGCATAAACCAAAGTGGATGGGCACAAAGTTGGTAGATGATGACATGTCCTTGTAAACACACTGTACATGTCAAATGGTTGTTAATTGAATGTCACAATAATAACAAGTAATGTATGTACCTCTACATCATGTCATGATGCTGATAATCTTCTGCCAATACAAAGTGATTGCAATGTAAAATGTTTGGCGTATCAACTGAAACATCCAAAACTGTGTCACCAAGGTTGTGGAGTGTACTTAACTGACAATCTAACCTCTGTTCAACAGGAGATTCACAAGCAACAGCTGGCGAAAACACCACCAACCAGCAGAGCCAGTCTCCCCCCCCCCCCCACCGGAACGTGAACTCTCTGATGCTGATTCTATACGTTTCTCAGATGAGGAGCAACAACCTGGCCCCTCAGGACTGCCAAGGCGTACTCCGTCTCAAGGCCTCATTGTCCCCACCACCACCGTCACCACAACTATCAACACACCAGCGACAACAACTACGCTGACCCCTGCTACAACAACCTGTGCTGCACCCACCTCCACCATCACCACTGCTGCCTGCAACACTGTCCCTGGCTCAGTGGTTACCATCACCACCACACAAGCCGAGGATTCCGGGGACAGTGTGCTGGTGCGTAGACAGCCAACGCCACAGGTCCGTGTCAGCAGGGCAGGTGGGAGGGCAACTGGGGGACAATCACATGAGGACACAGACAGAAGCCCTGGCCACCGTCGCAAGAGTCCTTGGTACATACCAACAGAACCAGGGACAGATGGGCAATGTTGTAGAAAAACTGCGTGAGTTCCGCCTGCTGCAGAGGTCCATGGACACACGAATGGGACAACTTGTGGATCTCATGGGCCAGCTTGTGGGTGTTCTGAGGGACATACATTCTGCTCAAATGACGGGTCCCCCCTCTAGTGGCCAGCCTGCTGATACTCCCACCACCTCAGCTGCAGCCACAGAGAGGGGTGAGCTGCAAGACAATGACTCCTCAGACACCTCTGAGCCTACAGCAGAGGCCCCTCCTGCCAAACGCAAGAGGGGACGTCCAAGAAACACCACTGGAGGATCACGTGGCAAAGCACCAACCAAAGCCAAGTCGCTGAAACAGCCATGATGGCACCAGTGTTGCACTGAACATTGACGTTGTTGATTATCCATCCCACATGTTGATGGCAGGAGTTTGTTGGTCTGTGCAATTCCATTATTGTGGTGACTACTCTATTCGTCTCTGTTACCATTACTGACAACTCATACACTCACTATGCACAAATTACTTTTCATTCACTTGCAATTTAACACAATCTAATAGAAAATAAACACTATTTACACACCTATGCCTTTGTGTCAGTTGCATGTTTATCACAGTATGTATAATGTCAACTCTGATTCCAATGTACCACAAGCTCTGATTGTGATGAGACATTGATGGGGCGAAGGAACCTAGAAAGACACAAGAGGGTGACATTGAGCTGTCATATGATGGCATTACAGCAACAACACACCACTAGTCAACACCATACAAGATTCATCCCACATAACACTGACCAACACCATCAACATAGACATGAGGTAAGTAGAAACAAAAACACTGTTCCACACACATTAGCCCTTAGCAGTGAGCCAACAACAGCCAGCATCCAAACACATTATCTATGCTTCGGCACTAACAGCAAAGCAAACAGACATTGTCATAGTTGCTCAATGGTAACTTATACTCAAGGGAAGTAGTTGGCGATGAGCTGTTGACGCAGGTCAACACCTTCCTCTTCTCCACTATCATTGTCACTGGGCATGTGTGGATTTGCAGCTGGGGGCATGTGCTGCTCATCATCGTCCAGAATCGGGGGATCTCTTTGCGCAAGGCCAGGTTGTGGAGCATGCAGCATGCGACTATAATCTGACACACCTTTTGTGGAAAGTAGAGTAGTGCACCACCACCCTTGCCCAGACACCGAAATCTAGCCTTCAGAAGTCCAAAAGCACGCTCCACTACACGACGTGTCCTCCCATGGGCATCATTGAAGCGGACTTCCCCCGTTGTCCTTGGAATCCTGAGTGGGCTCAGCAACCAAGGCCGGTTGGGATACGCAGAGTCACCTAGTTGTGAGAAACACAGACCAAGTTTGTAATAGGAATAGTTGAGGAAAACAGCATGTCAGACATCCAGCAAACTACTTGACACAGCTCACTCACCAACAAGCCACGCACGCTCCGGATGCAGATTTTCCATCAATTGTGGGATGATGCTGTTACGCAGTATGTAGGAGTCATATGCAGAACCCAGAAATTTGGCAAAGACATGGGAGATAATCGTATCCACTTGGCATACCACTTGCACATTAATTGAATGGTAATGCTTCCTATTACGGTAGATGTGCTCGAGTGCCTGTGTAGGAACTAGGCCAACATGTGTGCAGTCAATGGCTCCAACAACATTAGGTATGTGACCAATCTCATAAAATTCCCCCTTCACATCTGCCAATTCATGTCTCCTTGGAAAGTGAATGTAGCTGTCCTTGTAGGTCAACAATGCGGACAGGACATCACGCAACACCATGCTGAACATAGGTTGAGACATCCCACCTGCGATGGCCACCGTGTACTGAAACGAACCAGTGGCAAAGAAATGCAGGGCGGCCATCACCTTTACTGTTGGTGTCAAAGCTGTTGGATATGTTCTGTGAGGCCTCAAATGGGGCTCCAACTGAGCAAATAGCTCTTGAAGGGTAAGGTGATTCAGATGGAATTTCTTAATGATGTCGGTATCCTCCATTGTCTCCAGCTCTGGGAAAGGCTGATACACAGGTGGTCATCTCCTACGTATTCTGGCAGGGGACACATGTAAAAATGAGTCAGAGAGGAGATGTGGGTAACATCTTACACAATGACTAACACAACCACAACATTGACAAGTCTGTAAAAACAGCTTAATGCACTAGTGACAAGCATAGACACCTTGATCTCCTGTAGTCATTCATGTAGCCAGGATGCTCATACTGTCAAATCTAAATCAGACTATGTGAATGGTATATGGTACACTGCTACATCATGTGTCCACAGCCTTGTGTGTAGCTGACGCAGCACGTGTGTCTAATAGCATCAATGCTGAGTTGTATGTAGCTGTTGTCACTGCACAACCTTCAAGCTTTAGTCACACTAAGCACAACATCATAACAAAATGAGCCCAGTGAGTGTAAGCTGGACAACTATCAATATAAATACAGCACTGTATACAGTGAGATATGCACATTAGGTGGTCACTCCATCATGACTGTGGGATGAGTTGGCATTTCACACATTGGAAGAAATTATAATCAATTCAACATGAAATCTGTATACATGCCCACATGGATGAAATTTGACATGTGAGTAAGGACATACCAATGCATTTAATCACGTGTACTGACATGACATGTGTGGGCATACTTAAGTTAAATGTCACACTCTCAATTCACTTTACAATGAGCTTAAATACATTTTTGTAAATGTATAGTGATCAGTGATGCAATTTGCAAAGTGATAATGCTATTACACAATGTGTTTACAGGTGCGGTAGGCGTGCTCCGCCACTGCGGTCACAGGCATTGGCCACAATTGAATGATGCAGGATGGCAGTAGAGACCCCCTGGCCCCCGTGGTGTGACACCGCATATGCGAATGACATTGCAGCCAATGGGGATCGCCATCGCGGTAGTGCCTTTCAGTTTTGAAACTCGTGGTAGGCGTGCTCTGCCACTGCGTTCACAGGCATTGGCCACAATTGAATGATGCAGGATGGTGGTAGAGACCCCCTGGCCCCGCGGTGTGACACCGCATATGCGAATGACATTGCAGCCAATGGAGACTGCCATCGTGGTAGTGCTTTTCGGTTTTGAAACTCGCGGTGTGCGTGCTCCACCACTGCAGTCACAGGCATTGGCCACAATTGAATGATGCAGGATGGTGGTAAAGACCTCCTGGCCCCCGCAGTGTGACACCGCATATGCGAATGACATTGCAGCCAATGGGGACCGCCATCGCGGTAGTGCCTTTCAGTTTTGAAACTCATCGTAGGCATGATCTGCCACTGCGGTCACAGGCATTGGCCACAATTGAATGATGCAGGATGGCGGTAGAGACCTCCTGGCCCCCGCGGTGTGACACCGCATATGCGAATGACATTGCAGCCAATGGGGCCCGCCATCGCGGTAGTGCCTTTCAGTTTTGAAAATCGTGGTAGTCGTGCTCCGCCACTGCAGCCACAGCATTGGCCACAATTGAATGATGCAGGATGGTGGTAGAGACCTCCTGGCCCCGCGGTGTGACACCGCATATGCAAATGACATTGCAGCCAATGGGGACCGCCATCGCAGTAGTGCATTTCAGTTTTGAAAATCGCAGTAGGCGTGCTCCGCCACTGCGGTCACAGGCATTGGCCACAATTGAATGATGGAAACCAGGCGGACCGATTGCATCAGCAGAGTACCACTGGAGCACCCCTAGGGGCCTATAAATGTCTGTGAGATTGCCTCACCAGTCACTTGCATTCAGACACTGCTGCCTGCCATCAGTGGCATAGCAAGGTCAGGTGGTACCCGGTGCGGAAAATTTCTTGTCACCCCCGGCTTGGCAAAATGGCAAAAATATGTGTTTAAAACACATATTTTTGCCATTTTGTCACCCCCTCAGTGATGGCACCCAGGGCGGCCCGCACCCACCGCACCCCCCTTCCTATGCCACTGCCTGCCATTCATCGCCACCAACTGCTGCTGTACCTCTACTCTGGGCCCAGTCATGGCTCATACAGAGAACATCAGGGCCCGTCCCTTCACCACAGAGGAGCTGGAGGTCCTGGTGGACGAGGTCCTTGGCCAGTACGGGTGGCTATATGGTGCTCCAGAGGTACTGGTAAGTGGATGATTAAAAGTTTGAGAGTGCTCAGAATGCTCACATTATGTTACTGTACACTAGTATGTGCCAGTGAGTGCAAGCCAATGTTCATGCATTCAGATTTTGCAAACAGCATGGTCCATATATGACCTAGAACTTTTTGAACTTGAGTATGTGGGGAGGATGGCAACATAGGCACTGGTGCAGCTCTATTGAAGCAAAACATCACACATGTTGTTCTGAGACTGGGTCATGTAAATGTGTGATACACTGTCTAGCCTAATGACTTCACGTCAATGGGGTGTATAGCCCTATACCCCCAGATCCCTGACTGTATGCAATGATGAAAAGGACATACCATTGTTTAGCAGTTGTACAGTTACACTGCTGATTTGAGGAACTCTCACTCTGAACACACATTCTCTGTGCCATGTCATGTCATAGTTCATTAAGTGTGCATATGCTCATTTGTGAGATTTAAAATGTTGAATGGACAGAGGGTACTGATTAATGTGTGTACTGCTTTGATATTGACCTTATGGAGATGTTGCCATTCTGCACAGGAATACAAGGCCTGGATCTATCACTATTGGCGGAAAATCAGCTCTCACACATCTGCTAAATGTACAGTGGACATGTCATCCTTCTTTTGATTCCAATATGTGTAGAGTCTCGCATGTGTATGCACGGTTTCACCATTCTCATTGTACATGCATGCGATTCTTGTGATGGACCATGCTTTTCGTCAGTGAAAAGCCCTCAGTACTGCAAGTAAATGCACAATGTTTCAAGGCCCCATCACTAAAATGACTTTGAAAAACATATGTGTTGTCCACCATCCTATTTTTGAAGCATATATTATAGGCCTCAGGAGTACACAAGACAGGCCTACACCTTGTGACAAGAGTGTGAGAATGTAAGAGCAGGTACATAATTGTGACCTCCATGACACGTGTAGCTATGCAATGGTCAAGGACATATAGGGGTGAGTAGTGTAAGACACAGTGAGTCTGATCACTACACATCATTTACAGTGTATCGTATGTCATGCTCAATCACATAGTGCATCACAGATGAGGCCCAGTTTCACCTTGATTTCTGTGCTGGCACTCTGCATGTGTATGAGATGGGCATGTAGTGTGTCCATCATCATAGATGTATACATTTGACTGAGATGGCTTGATCCAAGTTTACTATGTGACATGGTCTATGGCCTCTGCTCTCCATTGATGTATCTGTGTGCTATGTGTTTACATGCTCCTGTACTGCCACACAGTGGTACACAACACAGTGTTACAAATATTCCTCTTCTTGTCTCCCATGCCTACAGCTCAAGGTCCATCAGCGTAAGGCCATATGGAGGACCATTGCCCGCAAGGTGCGGTCCCTGGGGGTCTCAACTGACGCCATACACACTGCCACAAGAGGTGGGATGACATCTGCCACCTCAGCAAAAACGTCGCAGAAATGATGCTGGGGCTGGTCCCTCGAAGTGAAAGGTTGGCACGCAGGAGCATGACCCCACTAATGGCCTACATCCTGGCAGTCACACATCCAGAGCTGGATGGACGCTTGAGGGCCCAACAGCAGCAAGTTGGGGGTGAGTATTGTGCTAAGTGTGACTTTGCGCATGAGTGACTGCATGAATCCCAGCCCAGAGCAAGGCAGGACCTCTGTGATGTAATGGCTTTTAAGTAGCCTCAGTGTTGAGTGCAGAGGTTCTGCATGTGTACAACAATTTGATTCTCATGTGGGAAATACATGAACGGTGTCATAGCAAGTCATCTTGACATGTTTTCATCTATCATTTTGTGAATGTTGTCTGAACTGAGACCTTCCTACACAGGAAAATTTGTTGTGTGTAGCCCAGTACACTTGTCAGGCTTGTGTGTGCTGTGTGGCTACCACTATAGTGTGCTCATGTGATGATGTGTAAGTGGCTAGAGACATGCACAAATGTGGCCTCAGGGTGCAGTGAGTTGGTAGAGGTTACACCTGTCCCATGGGTTGTGTTTTTCAGAATGATACAGATGACATCATCACTGCAAAACAGATTAGCCTAATATCAGTAGCATGGCGTCACATGTTGTAATTTCCTGCCACAGGGACAGCAAGTGCACACAGGTGCTGATGGGGTAGATGTTGATGTTTGCAGTGATGCATTGGCTGATTTGCATTTGCCAATTGTGCACATGGCAACATGACTGGTATGGTTAGACTATGGAATTTAAATGCAACATAGCTAAACCTGGCTATTGTGAGATTGGTTTGGCACCAGGGCTTAACATGGTTGGATGTGATCAGTGGGTATGGCAAATTGTGATGTGACTGAGGTGCTGGACCGTAATTTTCTATATGAAAAGCAGCAAATGTTACTCAGAGTGTCAGTTCTCAGTATGTGTGCATTGTGGAGGGGTGTCCATATGCATCAGTGCATGGTAAAGTTGTGGCTGCTGCTTTCAATCAGTGAGTGAATTCTTGGCACATTGATGTGTAATCAATGTCATCAGTCAGCACAACGTAGGGATGTCATATGCCAGATCCTAGGTATTGACACACATTAGCTGTCCTAATCGAGGCCACTCACAACTTCAACCACAGAAGGCACTCTCATGCCTTGGATCAATGACGGCCTGTCAGGCAATTTGAAAGATGTTGGTATGTGACATGTCACAACACATGAAGGTCTTGCATTACATTGCCCTTATCATGCTATTGTGCATTGTCTATGTGACTAGATTGGTACATGGGGCTTATTTGCACTTCATCACCAAAACATATATGTCCATGTGACATATGCAGCAGTGTGAGTCTCAGAGACATCAACTGCCAGTGAACAGCAGTGAGCATCATGTTAGTGTGCATTTAGAGATGTGTGCTGTGCACTTCAAATATATTGATACATCTACAAAGTTGACACCAATGTACAACTGTAGTTGTGCTTCAGTGCCCAACATAGTGGATTTAAGGAGGGAATATCACTTGACAATGGATAGGTTTCACTTTGTATCTGTGGAGTTCAGTGAACTCATACTTCAAGTGTGAGTAACACAACATATTTGGATGTGTAGCTCTCTTACCTGCAGGCATGTAGGTGTGCCTACAGATGATAGGATGTGATGTTGAGAAGTAGACACATGCACAGAAATTTGGCTGTGTCAACGCAACATGGAGCATGACTATCCACTAAGCATGTTTCCATGCATCAGCTGATCATGCCAGAAATTGGGATTATGCAGACAGCACATGGAGAAGTTGGATGTGGGAATTTCAGTCCAAGTATTTCTGTTTGTAATGCATATCATGTTTGTGAGCAGGCCACTTTACTCAATCTATGTCTCTGTCTCTTGCAGCATCTACCGAGGGCAGGGAAGGAGAGGGGCCCGACACCGTAGGGTAAGCTACTGGCATAACTGGTCCCCGGGAGTACAGCAACACTGATGAGACCAGCGCCTCGGAGGGGGACAGGAGTGCCCTGGAGGAGTCCAGTCCGGAAACACCTACCTCCATATCTTCACACTTCAGCGGTGACTCCTCGGTGTTGGCGGGCACAGGAAGTTCAACATCTGCTTCTTCGTCCGCCACACCCCGTCCTGTGTCCACCCTCCCTGATGCTCCCCAAAATGGTATCTGGGCCTGCTGCCCTAAGAAGGGTAGAGTCTCCTTCCCACCAGGCACCGCTGCCCTTGCCCATGTCTCCCCTGCTGCCCTCAGTGTGGAGGCCATAGACATCTTGCGGCAGCTGTGTGTGGGTCAGACTGCACTCCTAAAAGCCCTCCAGGATCATGCCAACAAGTTGCCACAGGTTGTTACGTTCATGGAGGGCATTCATTTGGACGTGGGAGGTCTACACAGAACTGTCCAGTCTTTGTCCTCCACAGTGACGGCAGCCATTCAGCAGTCCCAAGCTCCCAGTCCAGCTCCTGTCCCTTCCGCAACCACACTCCCAGTGCCCGCGCCTGACCAGAGCACTCAGGCACCCAGTCATCCACATGCAGCACACAACAACAGCACTCCAAGCGAACCAGACACCATACACCATCACCACAGCACACAAAGAGCACACATGACCGCACCACAAAAAGCCCATCACAGGACACTCAGAGACAAAAGGACAAAAAACATGCATCCACATTGCATTCCTCAGAATCCTCACCCTCCAAGAGCACTCCCATCCCCACACCTGATCCCAAATCCACACAAACACTTGCCCTGTCTACCGTGAACCTGGTGCCTGCCACAACTGCCCACAAACACATTCAGAAGGCTGTTTCGCCCAAAACTTCCACTCCCACACACCCCTGTGAAGCATGGACAAGAGAGCAAAGTGGGGATTGTACCTCCACAACAGGGGAGGCAGGGGAAAAGGCAATCCCCACCCCAGCGAACCACCAGGTCCGGCGAATTCCGATGGGAAGATACACCACCACCTGCCACACTTTCGGGGAAGAGGGAGGCTGTTGGGGCCACCTCACTTCTCACTTGTAGCAAGACACTTGGGGGATATCGGATCCCCAAACAATTGAGACCCAGCCCTCCTCATTCACCATCAGCCACTGAGCCTCCACACAGCATGTCTCCACCTCCCTGTGCCACGACTCCACCCGGTCCAACCAGCCCTCAAGCTCCCACATCCACAGATCCCTCTACCCCAGCCAGTTCTCACCCTCCCAAGTCCAGTCCTCCAACTAGCACAAACATTTAGCCCCCTCCCAGTTCAACTTCCACACAATTTTGAAGCCAAGTCCCCCTTCCCACCCCATTCCTCCCTGAGCGGTGCATGGACTGCCCATTTGAGGCCCCTATTTTGGGGTGATTCCCATGGCAGTGGACTGTGTTACATGTTTGCTGCGCAAGTTTTCATGCACACATGTGCAGACTTGAAATTTGGACTGGCCGTTGGCCTTAATGTTTTGCACTTTTGATGCCGATACAGAGTTTATGTAATAAAAATGTTATTTATGTTCTGAGCTTTGTCGGTGCCCTTGCTAATGATGCAGTGCAATGTATGTGTATATGTTCATCTGTTACATGCTCTGTATGCTACATTCACATTGGCATCTACTTGATTTTTTCTTTTGCAGAGGTTGCCAGAGGGCACAGCAACGTTTGTGCTTATTGACTCAGAGGTTTAAGGGTGCAATGATGCTTGTCTGTGATGGTCTACTCTTGTCCTAATCATTCTATTGTCAGGTCTCTAGTTTTGTACACATGTCATATTTGGATGCTGTACCACAACAGCAGAAAATTCTATTCACATGATGACTTGAGGACAGGGTCCGTCATATCTGTGGAATCTATATTGATGTGTACACACCAGTGTAGATGTGTAGTCATCTTGTGTAGGTCTGGCTTCATAGTCACATGGGTAAATTTGAATATGTGCACTTGAGTACTCATACAGTGTGATTGTCCTGTCAGTAGCTGAAGTATTGATGTGTATGTGCCCTTGAGCGTGACCCTTACACACATGTATGATCCAGTTGATGAGTGCCTGTTTGTTCACATGATCAGACACCTGCTGTAGATTGTGGGCACATGTATGAGTTGGTTCCAGAGCAATGTGCAGTGTGTTGGTGTGACCTTGCAGTCCTAGGGAACACCTACCCGTTGTCCACATCATTTGTGAGTATGCAGAGTGTGTCACTGCAATGTCTGTGTTGTGAGTTTTGTGATCAGCCATGGCTCTTGCTTACCTTTGCTCTCACTGTGCTGACTGGCTCAAGCAAACAAACATTATAAGTGACTTTTCACATACATTGATGTCAATTTACACTTTATTTACTCCACTATGTGGTATTCAGAGTCATACCAGCCGCAAGAAGACCATTTGATGCCTACACATTGCAAGTTACTCCTCTATGTGTTTTTGCTCTGTACACTCCTCACCTGTACAATACTAATGTATCACCACTTCAGTCTAATATGTTCCACTCCATGCCTTGCCAGTGTTTGACCCTCCCCACCACTCCATAGTGTGACACTATACTGTGGGAGGATGATCTGTGTCCAGAACCATTGTGCCCCTCAGCACTGTTTCACAATTTGTTTATATGCTATTTTATTGTACTTGATTGCTGTCATGGTTGCTCATGTATAGTACAGATGAGTTTCCAGCAGAGTCCTCTAGTCAGGTTCCATGCATATGTGTTAGCCTGAGTTGTGCAGCATTGGGTAATAGCTAAAGTGTGTGTCTGTTTCCTGAGGTAATGCTACCCATCCTGAGTGTGAAGTGATCTGTGTGATGTGATGATTTGTGATGTTAAAGTTCAAGGTGGTGAAATCAAATATGTGTGCTAATGGTTTTAGAGGTGTTCACACACTGCTTACTGTGCATGCACTGCAGTCAGTGGATGTTGCATTGTCCTTGCCAGGTGTGAGTCCACCCGATGTCCAGCTGAGATTGCTATGTTATGTGTTTGGATATGCATATGTTATGAGTTTGTTGTTGAGGGATGCAATCTTTGTCCTGTGTTGGCTCTTTCTACTGACAGGTCCATGTGTGTGTAATGTTTTTTTAGCATGACATTGTGTGTGAGGAGTTTGTGTATTTGAATGCATTCAGATGTGTGTTGAATTTGTACTGTGCATTTATCGTGTGCATGTCACATGTGGCAGTGTTGAGTCTTGTTTATTAGCTTGTTTTGTGTGTACATGTGTGCTATGGCCTCCTATATTTGAACAGTCACTTGTCAGGATTGTGCATGTGGATGCTTGTGCAACACATTGACACCATGCTTACTTTGTAACCAGTGGAGTGTCTATGTCTGTCTTTGCAGATTTGTCTGGTTGCCCACAGTTTGTGTTTATATTTGACATTTGTTCATGTATTTTGGGATTAGTTTTGATGATGCTGTCTGTGCAGTTGGCCAGAGGAGAAATGTTATCTATTTCAGGGTTGTCTAGGATCACATTGCCTATCCACTCTTTTGCTGCACATGGCCATGCTTGTTGGACTTCTTTTGGTGTGGTTTGTGATACATGTATTTGACAATTGGTTTGAGTCCAGCATTGGATCAGACATCCCTGAGTGGAACTCAGACATTTGTAGATACACACTAGGGTGTAGCATTGGGCATCAGGAAACTCATAGGACATTATTTTCACCTTTATCAGAGCTTCTCCCAGGTGTAGAGCAGTGAAGGTGGAAGATGGGTACATGAGGGGTATGTGTGAAGGTCATAGCTGAGTTTGACAGTCAGGGAATATCACCGTGAGCCATAAGTGTTGTGCTGGTGGCATACACATGTCAAGATAGTTGATACAGATGAGGGGCTGGTCACTGTATGGCTTATAACAGTTCATCTCATTGTGGTCCAATGCATTACTTGCATTGCTGTATCACAGGGCTACTGCACAGATGTTACTTTCATACAATTGTAATCACTGTGCCACCCATGTATTATTTGATGTCCTAAGTGTAGAGTCATATGTGGTACCTCTTGAATGCCATGTACATATGATACCAGTCATTTCTCCATGCTTTTCCTGCACTGTGCACTCCACTTTAGAATAGTTTATTTGTTATCATACAGTGCTGCTGACCTAGGGTTTGTGTATGAGGCAGAATTAAAGTGTGTGAGCTGTATCAAGGACTTAACATGCAGAGTGAACATTTCCAAGGTTGTTAATCTGCACAGTGACTCTTCATTTCTTCAATTACTCACTTTAATTCATATGAGTGGAAGGCAGGTGTGAGGAAGAGGAGGGTTGTCATGAGTCTCAGGTCAGAGTTTACTGCTGTCAAGATGGACTCTTCCTGACACTTTGGCATTCATTCAATACTTTATAGTTGGTGCTACCTTTGTTGAGATGGAGTAATGGTGTGGAGGTGTTCTGTGAAGTGTTAGTGTAGTCAGTGATGTTGATGTACAGGACATACTCACATGGTGTCATTTAGTGCAGCAGTACACAAGTGAGTCAAATGCACACTGGTGCTTACTTTGAGTTTGCTGCTTGAGTCAGAAATGTTGTACTGTGTTGCATGGTATGGGCTGTCATTATGTGGTATGGTCTGCCATTGTATGTGATGAGCCTACCAATGTCTGCTTGGGGTGTGTGCTGATATTTGTTTATGTGGTAGTGGTGTCTCAAATCATATGTCATCTACCTTGGCTCACTGACTCATCCAACACCTTGTTGGACTACTGTGAAATAGACATACACACCCTGATTGCTCTGCTTTCCTCTGTTCCACATTGTATGTAGACTGACCCTTATTTGGATTAAGTGATGACTATTGTCATTTTGAAGGGACTTTTGCCTCATCCCTCATTCATGTTGCTATACAATTTCTGATGATCCTAATGAGATGTCACTATAGACAGGGTCCCTGCACATGACTTTTGTTGCAGATATGTTGTACAGAGTGGTGCCTCTTTTATAAAAAATGTGGTGTGGAGGTTGTAATGATGATCTTGCTTGCCTGGGATAATGTGCTGGACTCCTACAACATTGTGGGCAAGTTTAACCGCGGCTTCACCGCTGCGGTGACCGGCTTGACCAGGCTAGATGCACTCATTTCTATGGAGATGGGTGCCCCCGATGCTGAGGTGACAATTTACCTACGTGCATGACGTGTACTTAGACTATGGTATATGTTCCTGTCTCCACCAGGGTGTCTGATGTAGACAGAACACGTATTTCAGCGCAACAGTTGTGTGTTGTTGTTGTTGTACAGGGCTTGTATGCAGGGATATTTTTTTGACTTACCTGTGGTGTTGACCGCAATGGCGTCTTATCTGCTGGTAGTGGATCAGGTACAGCAGCGGAAGGGCTTGTAGAGCAGGATCCATGACGGCCAGGAACGTGTGGAGGTGTATCGGACTCGAGTTTCAATCTCCACAGTTGTGCTCCCACCATCTTCGAAGAGCTGGTTTCTCTGCTGCGTTCTGATGGGCTGGTTGACGCATCGTGATCAGTCTGGCGGTCGGAACGTCATTCCGCACATCGCGCTTTCTTTATTGGCTTTCTCCGGCACCATTGCGGAACAAAATTTCTGGCAGATCCGGAAACAACGCAACGGACGGAAAAAGGGCAATCTTTGCCCATTGTAATATGGCGGTCGCGAGGACTGCCGCAGGATTAACTAAATGGACGTGTTCCGCCTCCGCCAGCTCCGCGGAGGTGCCTACGACCGCCATCGTAATCAGCACCAATGTCATTGTTTATTAATTGAATGCTTGAATGCATTGAGGTGCATGTTTTAGGTCAAAGGTCTAGAAGACATACCTTTTCATAAAAAACGTGGGCATGTCAGCTTTATGCCAACTTTCAAATTATACGTGCTCAATTGTCACATATTTGTTATTAAATTAACGAGCTAGAAAAGTAATTTTTCCATTGCATCCAGTGTTATACTTTTCCCTTCATTGTTCCGCACCATAGGAACCAGAAATAATAATACCGGCTTCTTTTTTATACTTCTGAAAATATGAATGGATGCTTAGTTTACTGCCTGTGCAGCGTGTGGAAGCAGAGCATGAGCAAGTCTTTCCAAGCTGCATAAACCACCATAAAATTATATATATATATATATATATATATATATATATATATATATAGGGGTCGATTCCGATTCGGGCCGGAAAAAGCACCGACCGACTCGGATCCGGAAATAATACCGACCGACACGTACCCGTGGCGCCCGACACGCCAAGTACGATGCAAGGCGTGAAAACTCCGACCGACACGTACCGAAACCAAGTCGACCGACCGAGCCGCACGGAAAACAGCAATCCGGCCGGAAAAACACGCGAATCCAACCGACCGACACGCACCCGGAATAAATCCGACCGAAAAGTACACGCGAACTCCAAACCGCAAAGTACGATGCAAGGCGCGAAAACCACGAGCGAGTCGGACGGAGGACAAGCCGTACGACCGACACGCATACAAAACCGAGCCGAAGCAACACAAAACACCGCGACCGACGCGTACGCAGCATAGAAAACTGCACAAACACAGCGCGAACGAAACGGAGAACACCGTACGAGACAAATGCAGGGTCCGACTCGGTCACAAGAACGTTTCCAACATACACAAACAGCACAAAGGAAAAAACACCCAAAAAAAGGCCAAACAAGCAATTACCAAGCCAATAAATACTGGGGGGTGGGGACAGAGAACAAAGACACACCCACAACTCCACCTATATAAAGGACACAAATCACAACCATGAGCCTTTGCAAATGCCATTCCACTGCCAACACCCAAGAGAAAGCAACCACACACCCACAGCTCATCCCTCACACAAGCCACACACTATCAGCACACCAACAAATACCTACCTCACATACACCCAGCAAAACACACACTCACACACCCTCACCTGCACACCAACACACACATCACTCACCATCACCACCCATCACCATGCCCCCAAGAAGAATCCCAAGTTCCTAGATAGTGAATTGGAAGTCATGGTAGACGAGATCCTCAGGGTAGAGCCACAGCTGTTTGGCACACTGGTCCAACAGACCCCCATCTCCCAGAAAACCAAGATGTGGGAGAGGATCATCTACAGGGTGAACGCACAATCACCATGTCGGCGCACAAAGACCGACATCCAGAACAGGTGGTATGACGTGCGCAGGAGGGTACGGGACCTGCTGAAGAAAGACTACATCAACAGCCAACACACCGGCAGTGGCCCTCCTGCCAAGCCAATATACCTCAGGCCCTGGGAGGAGAAGGTGCGGGCCATCCTTCCGCCAGTGAGCGTATATGGACTAGAGGACATCCCAGAGCCTGGTGAGTACACAACAAATGTACACAATATACTGCCACAAAACACACACATCACTGTCAAGGGGAGAGTCAAATCATGCACTCATAGCAATTACACAGCAACCAGAACAGAATCATCCCAAAATGTGTATGTCAGTCAGATAAACACAACACATGCCATCAAAAAAGTCACATCCAACTGTGCCAACACATGTACAAACACAACTACAACTACAGCTAGGCAGTGGCACAAATAGAACTAACAAACACATCCACACATGTAGCCACCACAACAACACCAACACACAGTGAAGACCACTCAAAGGAAGGAATCCTGTGTATGCTGGCCAAGTCAGTGTAGCCAATAGCATCATGGGAGTCGCAGTCACACATTTTGCCCCCCACAACTGTCCCATCAACACCACCCTGAACCATGCTCACATCACAGGGAGTGGAGAAGGACTCACAAGATGGCTGACACTGGCTACTGCTGTGGGGAGCACAAGGCCCTGCTGGCAACTGTGCACCAACAAACAGCAGGACACCACTGAATGACATCCTGAGAGACAACTTACAATCCCTGCAATGCAAGCACGTTCCATGGTGGGATATCTGGCTAGCTGGGTGGGAAGGGGGACTTGCAGCACTGACCATAGTCACAAGCACCTCCCCTCACACACCCCCAACACAAACTCCACAGAACCCACCTGGTAGAATGCAATGCCCACCATCCTAACACAAGATCCCACAAAGAACCACCACCCTGGGTTATGTTGTGTGAAGCACAGGGACACTCTTGGGACTTTTAGCCAAACAACTGCCAGGACAACACTCCCAGCCATCCTGTCAGCACAGCCAGCCCACCCCACAGGGAAGCAGAGTCAAAAGGAAGGAAGCATGGGCATGCTGGGAAGGGGGTGGAGGCAATAGCATGATGGGAGTCGTAGTCACTGATATTGGTCACCCCCACAACTGTCCCATCAATACCACCCTGAACCATGCTCACATCACAGGAAGTGGAGAAGGACTCACAAGATGGCTGACACTGGCTACTGCTGTGGGGAGCACAAGGCCCTGCTGGCAACTGTGCACCAACAAACAGCAGGACACCACTGACTGACATCCTGAGAAACAACTTCCACTCCCTGCAATGCAAGCACGTTC
This sequence comes from Calotriton arnoldi, assembly GCA_963921515.1. NCBI lineage: Eukaryota > Metazoa > Chordata > Amphibia > Caudata > Salamandridae > Calotriton > Calotriton arnoldi. The sequence continues at coordinate 284,681 of CAWUFW010009873.1, forward strand.
CATGGTGGGATATCTGGCTAGCTGGGTGGGAAGGAGGACTTGCAGCACTGTCCATAGTCACAAGCACCTCCCCTCACACACCCCCAACACAAACTCCACAGAACCCACCTGGTAGAATGCAATGCCCCCATCCTAACACAAGATCCCACAAAGAACCACCACCCTGGGTTATGTTGTGTGAAGCACAGGGACACTCTTGGGACCTCTAGCCAAACAACTGCCAGGACAACACTCCCAGCCATCCTGTCAGCACAGCCAGCCCACCCCACAGGGAAGCAGAGTCAAAAGGAAGGAAGCATGGGCATGCTGGGAAGGGGGAGGAGGCAATAGCATGATGGGAGTTGTAGTCACAGCTCTACATCCCCCACCACATGGCCCAGCAAGCTCACACTCACGCATGCACATCCCACAGAGAGTGGAAAGGCCCATCAAAGATGTCTGACACTGTTGCTGTGTCGTGGGGAGCACAAGGGCATGCTGGGTACTGCACACCAACCAACAGCAGGACACCACTGTCAGCCATCTTGCCATTGCCCTCACACCCACACACACTGAACTCCCCACAAAAGCAAGTAAGTATGGGAATGCTGGGAAGTGGGGTGGAGGCAATAGCATGATGGGAGTCGTAGTCACAGACATAGCTCACCCCCACAACTGTCCCATCAACACCACCCTGAACCATGCTCACATCACAGGAAGTGGAGAAGGACTCACAAGATGGCTGACACTGGCTACTGCTGTGGGGAGCACAAGGCCCTGCTGGCAAACGTGCACCAACAAACAGCAGGACACCACTGAGTGACATCCTGAGAGACAACTTACACTCCCTGCAACGCAAGCACGTTCCATGGTGGGATAACTGACTGGCTGGGTGGGTGGGAAGGAGGGCCGGCTGTCAACCAAACACAACCAATGCAGACCATGTTCACACCCCAGAAAATACATAGAAATGCCCAAATAATGCAGGACAATGTGCCACACCAATATCAACCCCTGACTGTGACGACTTAGGACAATGCAATGTACAGGCCCGCACCCAGAGGCACAGTCACAACTGTCATGTGTGTCAACCATTGATGCCTGCAGAAACATAACATACATTGTTTGTGTCTCCCAAAAACAGGTGATGATGGGGACACAGCAGCAGACGCTGAGGAGTCCCAGTCCCAGGCTCAAGAGGATGCCGAGCTCACTGGCGTCGTACAGCCTCTGTCCTCCTCGGACGATGAAGAACAACCTGGCACATCCGGTGCAAGTCAACATGCAGCACCAGCAGGACCACCAGCTGCAGCACCAGCAGGACCACCAGCTGCAGCACCAGCAGGACCACCAGCTGCACCCCTGCACCCACCCCTCCAACGACTGTCACCACGAATACCATCCCTGCCGACATGGACAGAACAAGGAGCAACACCAGCACAGGGACCCTGGACCAACCTGGGGCCATGGACACCACCACCACCACCAACCCCAAGGTGGACCAGGGTTATCTGTGCGTGCCACTGCACACACTGCACATGTCAGCAGGGGTGGTGGGAGGGGTGGGAGACAGAGGTCGCTGCTTGCAGACGTTGCTGGTGTGCATGATGACCCACAACTGGTACGCATAGCTGATGCGTACCAGTCCAGCACCGGAGAGCTCAGCCAGGTAGTGGGGCTCCTCAGAGACATGAAACAGCAGCAGGCTGCCCATCATGCCCGCTTGGACTCCCACATGTCCCACGTGGAGTCACACATGTCCCGCGTGGACTCACACATGTCCCGCGTGGAGTCCAAGTGGGATGCACTGCATGAGATGACGGCGGTGCACAGGGACATTTTACAATGCCTCCGCCAGATGAACAGCAACCAGTCCACACCTCCCTGTGTGCCAACAACATCTGGTGCCGAACAAACTGCAACTGCCACAGGGAGGGAGGAGGACTCTGGCGGAGAGTCCCCTGTACCGCAGCAGCCTGTACTTGAGGGGCCCCCCAAGAAGAGGGGTCGTCCGAGGAGGGAAAAGTGAGAGGCCGATGGCCAAGCGCAACTCCCAGGAAGCCTGAACCTGTTCTGGATGTTCGCCTTTGTGCACAGACTGTTCACCCTGTTGACGGCAACACTACTCCCACACATTGGATGGGGAGTACAAGTTGGACCAATGTGTCAGACAACTGTGGCCCCGATACTGGGGATCCTGTCTACCAGGACTTTCAATTCACCTAGGAACTTGGGATTGCAAGATTTATGTACAGCACTACCCATCCTATGCACTATTAACACAAATGTATCACAATAAACACACTAATACACCATATTTGCCTCTGTCGTGATTCCAACGTGGGTGCTGTTATGGGGATGATGAACTGCAAAATTACACTGTGTATGCGAACTGCAACAGCAAGGACAACACAGGCATGTGAGTACAGGCAACGTGACACACATGAGGGAGACACACCACCAGGGCTACACAACACATACACACCTAGGCCATCTGACTCATTGCCTACACTGATGTTGCCAGGGAAGACGGTGCAATGCACAGACACCACACCCATTCCCAGTTGTAGTCAAGTAGCCCACAGGTGCAGTAAGCAAATGGCAGTGAAATGTGTGACCACAGACAACGCACATCACAAAGTGAAGCACAGCTTTATTACACAGTTGCAACATGTCGTAACCACTACAGATGCAAGGTAATCCCACCTGGCAGCGGGCACACAGTCAACAACTGTAGACGGAAGGAAGTCCATGGGTGTGGCGCACATCACCTGTAGGGACACAACAGCTACCACCCTGGATGTGCAATCACGTCGTCGGTGGACACAGTTGACCAAACGAATCTGAAAGTACCCTGTGAAGGACAGAAATGACACACAGTCAAAAGCAATGGAGTACAGGACAGAACAGCAAAACTCATGCACAATACATGTTACAAGATACCCACCCAGAACCAAGTTAGCATGTCAACACTGTTGGGGAGTACAGCCCACCTGTTAGCACACATCGCAACACACATCCAGTCAAGTTGCCCATGGACACACTCCAACAGCACCAGAGCACCACCCACACATCATGCCAACTCACATCATTGACATGACACCTCAGGATACTCACATTCAGCTAAAGAAGTTGGTGATGAGCTGTGTGCGGACATCACCATCATCATCATCATCATCATCGTCACTGGCATCGTGGTCCAGGCCAGGATCCTCCACAGGTGGCGGATGTTGGTCATTGTCATCCTGGATGAGAGGCAACTCCTTCCGCACTGCCAGGTTGTGGAGCATGCAGCAGACGATGATAATCTTGCACACTTTCGCAGGGGCATATGGGAGGGACCCTCCGGTCTTGTCCAGGCAGCGGAAGCGGCTCTTCAGGAGACCAAATGTCCGCTCAATCACTCTCCTGGTCCTACCATGTGCCTCATTGTAGCGCATCTGGGCTGGTGTCACAGGGTTCCTGAGGGGTGTCAGCAACCACGGCATGTTGGGGTATCCCGAGTCACTTACGGACAGACAAGTGCACATTAGCTGACTTGGAAAAGTGGGCGGAATCTACAGATCAGATCACACACAATGGCACAAAGTCAGTACACACCGACAAGCCAGGCACGCTGGTTCGGCATCTGTGCCATCATCCTGGGGATGCAACTACTCCTCATCACAAAGGCATCGTGTGCTGAACCAGGGAAACGGGCAAACACGTGTGTGATGGTCATGTCTGCAAGACACACCACCAGTGCATTGACCGAGTGGTAGTGCTTGCGGTTCCTGTAGGCCTGCTCCTGGGCCTGTGGTGGTACCAAAGCCACATGTGTCCCATCAATGGAGCCAATGACATGCGGCATCCTCCCCAGGGCATAAAAGTCACTCTTCACGTCAGTGAGTCGTCGCAGTCTACGTAAATAGATGTACTGGTTCAGGAAGAGCAACATTGCCGCCAAAACATCGCGGAGCACACGGCTCAACATGGTCTGTGACATCCCACCAGCAGTCGCCACAGTATGTTGGAAGGTACCAGTGGCAAAGAAGTGTAGGGCTTCCATCACCTTCACCTTGGGGGTCAGCGCTGCAGGATACGGCCGGCCAGGCTGCAAATGTGGGGACAACTGCACTGCCAAATCCTCAATCAGCTGCCTGGTGAAGCGGTACCGTCGGATGCTGTCCCGTTCCACCATCGTTGCCAGGTCTGGGAATGGTCGATGGACAGCAGGAGCCCTGCAGTGCAGAGGAGAAGTAAGCAAGATTGTCAGTCACCCCACATATGCGGCATTGAACACACTCAAGATCCCAACATACATCATTATGAGGCACAACTACATGAAGTGTGCAGTACCGGAAGGACATGTATGGTACATACATGGCCAACATCTGTCAACACGGTCCAACAGGTGGCATCAATTAGTCCCAGGTTGGCCCATTGGATATCATGAGGCCGTGTCACAGTTCCCATCTCCTGCTGCCGTGTCACAATAACCCCCACAGTGACATGTGAGGACAGATGTGCCCCAGGCACCACAGCTCAACGACAGGTACATTCCCAGGGACCCTGTAATGCCACATGGACACTGGCATTACATGGAGTATCATGTATACACCACAGCAAAACAACCATGACCCCCACAGGTAGTGGCCCCACTTGCCACGGCAGGACAGACATGGACGTCTGTGACACACACACGCACAACATCAAAGTCCATGCACACACAACGTGGATGTGGAGACTGTTTCCCATTATGCACATGAAATCAGAGACATTGTAAACACTACATGCACAAAGACTGTGGAGGACCATCACTATTGTGCCACTGGGACACCCTGGCTCAAACATACCGTCCCACATGGGACTCACGGGGTATGTGACATGACATACACATACACCACCGTGAAATGTGACCATGGCACATGCACAGATATGAACAGTTGCACATCACAGTGGTCATGTACACGTAACACCCAGGATCCTGTCCCCATGAACACGTGCACAGCCTGGGGGTGGCTGCCCACAGGTGACACCCACAGGACAACATGTATACCAACATACACACAATAGGAAATGCAGCCTTACATGCCTTATGATAAAGTTTGGACAGGCTGTCGTGATGTAGGTGTGCCCCTCACTCCCTGGGAGCTATCTGTGGCTGGCATATGTCCATCTGAGACAGGCATGCTGACATATGCCAGTCACATGTACAGTGATGCGTTGTACTGCAATGGACCGATCGGTGCCTCCGGCCGGCCCATTGCATTCAATGTGTGCGGGTACGCGTTGTACCCCTGTGCGCGTTGTACTGCAATGGACCGATCGGTGCCTCTGGCCGGCCCATTGCATTCAATGTGTGCGGGTACGCGTTGTACCCCTGTGCGCGTTGAACAGCAATGGACCAATCGGTGCCTCCGGCCGGCCCATTGCATTCAATGTGTGCGGGTACGCATTGTACCCCTGTGCGCGTTGTACTGCAATGGACCGATCGGTGCGCACCCATTGACAATGGGCTTGCCTGGCTACGGACGCGTTTTCGAATTTCGAACGAGTCGGTTGCTGTAAATTCAGTTGGTCACCCACAACAATGTTGCAAAATCATGTATGTCATGAAGTTGAAGATTTGAAGGATGCTGTGGGCGTGTTTTGGTGCTGCTATTCCATGGATTGGCCAGATTCAGAAGATGCAAACGACTTGGACCTATCACTTTGGACACAAGGGACAGTATCTGCCTCTCCAGCACATATATATTGCTGGCTGTTCCCCTGAGAGCTCACTTGCCTGCACTACATGCTCCAGGACGACATCTGCCACTGCACTGCTGCTGTCTCTGCCACTCTGGACCCTGCAATGGCACGTACTGTGGAGAGAGCCCCAGCCTTCAGCCTTGAAGAGAACCAGGCCCTGCTGGACAGCCTACTTCCACAGTACAGCAAGCTGTATGGGACACCAGGGGAGCAGGTGAGTGTTCTGTGCACTGCCTTTCTGAATGTGCATTTTGTGTGACTAGCAAGGCTGAAAGTCTGCACGCCACTGGCTAGCAGGCTCACTGAGTAGTTGTCACCCCCCATAGTGTGTAGTGACTTGCACTGGACAGGTATGGTGCAGTGACAGTGCATTTGAACATGGTTTTACTTCCCATGCAATGATACCATGTAGTGACGTCTGGCAAACTGTCCATGGGCAGCTTTGCACTGCCTGTGTACATCATGTGCCCCTGTGATTGAGACATGTATATACAACTGTGTCATGCACGGATATGTTGCATGTGTGGTAATGGCCTTTTCACTTTGTCATCCTGACAGGTTAATGCCCATCGGAAGCAGGAAATCTGGAAGGACATCGTCCGGGCCGTCCGGTCCGTGGGGGTCTACAAGCGCCGGATCCGCAACTGCCAGAAGAGGTGGCAGGACCTTCGGGGCTGGACCCGGAGGATTGCACGGGTCCATCTGAAGCTGTCGCCTCCTCGCAGGAGGGGCGGAACACGGACCCTGACCCCCACATGCTCCAGATCCTGGCGGTGGTGTTTCCAGACCTGGATGGGCAGCTGAAGGCCAGACAGCAGCAAGGAGGGGGTGAGTCAAAGACTGCACTATGAACTCTGTATTACATGCTTTGTGCCCTCCTCTGGCCTGGTTCAACTGCCACAGTGCAGCAGTCATGTTGTCCAGGAGCCATGTCCCTCTATTGTGCACTGCCCACTGCTCATCTGATACCCAGGTGTGGCCCTTACATTCAGGGAATTGTGTCACTTGGGACTGTGTCCTTGCAGTTTGCTTCACTAAAGGTGGGGGACAGCATCTGTTTCCCTAACTCTGTTGTGGGCATCATGGGTGGGTCCATTGTTCACACAACGCCTGGGTTTGGACATGTGATCTGCTTGTTGCTTTGATATGCGGTTCACTTGCTGAGCTGAGCCACCACATGTGCCTGGGGTATGTGGCACATGCCCATGCAGCGGGTGGGAACAATGTTTGGGCCCCAGGAGTGTGCAGATTACGTGTGTCACACATACATAGCCAGCTATCCACTGTCCAGGGCACATCCCTCATTCATGTGGAGAAGGACAGTCATGCCTACTCCAGGCCATGCAATGCACTCTGTACTCTCACTCCCGTGTATCAGCTGACACATTGTGCACAGTGATTTGATCCCTCAGGTGTCTGCCTCTGTGTCAGTGTGCTGTGGATTAGTTGCCAGGACTGCTGGGGTGTTTCTTGGTAGGGGCTCAGCATGCCCCTGGAGATGTGACCATAGGAGACGATACTTGTGTGTCACATAGGTGTTTGATCAGCTGCCCGTGCAGACTGGGGTATGCGAATGTGAAGTTCAGGCAGCTGTTCCCCATTCACAGCAAATTGTGAGGGGCTCAGGTTCAGAGGGTAGTGTCACAGGTCTCCCATATGTCCAATAGGTGTGACCTGGACAGATGAGGGTTAAGATGATGTGTTGTGTGGGGGATGTACATGTGCACTTGTGCAGCTCCAGGACTTGCATTCACCATGACCTACTATTGTGACACAGTGCATAGTGTTGTTGTCTGGCTGCCAAGTCATACATCACTGAGACAGTGATGTATGACTTAGCAGTCATGCCTCTGCCATGGCATGTGTCAACTTATTGGTGGTCCTGCAGGGGAGTGACATGTGCTACATGCACACCATTGTGGCGATGGCTATCAGGACATGGGTGCATCATGGTGTCTGTCGCTGGTATGCATCACATGCATTTCCTATTTGACTCTGGGCATCCCTTTCATCCGGAAACCTGTACTGACTCAGTGGCAAGAGCTGTGATGTGTGCATGTCCACATGCCACACCGTGTCCTCTGCACTGTCCAACTACTGTGTACTTGGTGCATGTGTCCACACTGGGGTGTTGCAATCCAACAGACACCAGACAGATGGGTGCAAGGCCATGTGGGATGTGAGTGCCATGCTTGGCATCAGACTGACAATTGGCTTCTCCTGTTCAGTTAGGGCACTTTTAGCAATGTACAACTAATGATGCCAGGGCTTGCTCTGTAATGTGCTGTGCTCACAGTGGTGTGTGCGTTTGGTGCAGGTGACTGATGTCTGTCTGTTTCCCCATTGTTTGCAGATACATCCACGGCCACGGAAGGGGACAGCTCCACGGACCAGGAGGAGCCAGAGAGCCAGACTGGGTCAGCAGCCGAGGAGTGGTCGGAGGGACCCAGTGGCACGGAGGGCGAGGGGAGCCACACCGAGGAGTCCTCAGCACCATCCACCTCAGCTGAGGACCAGAGCAACTCGGAGGATGACTCCCTTGTGGAGGCGGGTGTCAGCAGCCACCACACCCCAGCTAGTGTTGCTGTCCCCGCCACCACCAGCACCACCACTGCCCTCCCATCGGCTCCCATTCCCCAGGTCCGTGGAGGCTCCCATGTTCGGGAGCGTGTCTCCTTTGGGCCAGGCACCGCACCCCCTGCCCCTGTGTCCCCTGCTGCCCTGAGTGAGGAGTCTGTGTACCTCCTTCGCCAGCTCCATGTAGGGCAGACAGCCATAATAAGTGTCCTCCATGCGCACACCGCACTGTTGACTCAGCTGGTGTCGTTCATGGAGGGCATCTCATCGGGCATGTCTGACCTACAGAGGGGCAATAGGTCCATGGACTCCTCCCTGACAGCAGCAGTGTCCCTCCTCAGACAGTCCCTCACCCCTCCTGCCTCTGCTCCATCCACACTCCCCAGCACCTTACCCGTCCCAAGCACACACACACCGGCACAGGCACACACCAGCACACACACGTCCAGCACACAGACACACACGCCACAAACTAAACGCACACGCACGCACAGTCAGGGGACTGAAACCAGACTCACAGGGGATGGGGCCCTGGTACACACACACGCATCCATGGGCACTGCGCAGTCCTCAGTTGCCTCTCCCTCCAAAGCACCCTCCCTTGCCTCACCTGCAACCCCAAAGACCCAGCGCCTCTTCCTCAGTGACCTCGGCCTCTTCCCCTCCAATCCAGCTGCCCCAGCATCCAGGGGGAAGAGGAAGCCCCCCACACGGAGCAGAGTGCCCCTCGCCCCCGGACACCCTCCCCCAGGCGCAGACAGACTGAGGCCCCCACCCGCAAGTCCCCCGGAGTGCTAAGAGCAAGACCCCGCCGCCGCCCTGCAGCTCAAGCACCAGGTCTCCTTCCTCCATCCCTGAGGCCCCCACTCCACAGGTGCCCCCACCACACCCTGCCCCAGGTTCCCCCACCCACAGATATACCATCCCCCTGCCACTTGCTCTCCCGGAACCACACCCCCCACTGCGCTTGTCTGTGCCACTGATGTGGTGAGGGTGTCCTCCCCCTCTGTCCAGCCCACCTTGCCTGTTCCCCATTCTCCTCCCCTGGTGGTAGGCACTGCAGTGGAGTCCACTACCACCCTGTCTGACTTGGGCACTGCAGTGGCGGACCTGTCCACTCCATCTGCAGGGTCCACTGCAGTCGTGCCGGCACCCACAACATCTGAGCCATGCCCCCAGTTGTGCCGGCACACACCATGTCAGACACCTCCACTGCAGTTGTCCGTGGCTCTCCAGCACCCACCACCCCTTCCCTGCTTCCTCCTGGTGAGCCCTGATCCTGTCCCTGCGGTGCCTGGCCTACCCCCCGGTTGCCCCTCCTAGTGGATTGTCCCTGGTTTTGTGCAGGCATGTGTAGGGTGGCATCTGCCACTGTCACCCACTTGTGACTTTGTTGATGGACTGGCCATTGGCCTTTGTTTATGTTCTACCGGACTTCTACTTTTAATGCCACATATGCTGATAAAGCAACTTTCTGTTCTCTAGTGCTTTTGCTTCTGATGTACATGATGTTGATGATGCTAACCATGCCCTTGCTGCAGTGATGGTGATATTTGGTCTCATGATAATGAAGTGTTACTGTGCAGGAACCCATGTGGTCCAGGGGGAATGTGTCCTATCCTGTGGTGTATCCATGTCATCCATAGCAGCATCTGAGGGTGTCATGTGTTCAGTATTTGGCAATGGGATTTCCTACTTAGATTGGCAATATTGCATCTGTGGCTTCCACCCCTGCACATCTGTTGTGCCTGCCATTGTTCAATTCGTCTACTTCCCTGACCGTGTGGCCATCTCCACTGGACATGCAGGTTTGGGCATCAATGGGGAAGGACTCATCTGTGTTGTCAGTGCAACATTGCTATACAAGTGTGTTGGATCTGTGCTGATGATTCCGTTGGCACTTCCATGACCAGGCTGATGTGACGGGAGCCCTCATTTGGTGCTAATTGTTGATTGTGTGACCAAGTGCTCAGCTGACATGGTGGGGCCCTACTGAGGCAACATATGGCACAGCTTTCCTCACTCAGGAGTGGAGTCCCCTCATGGCAGTGTGTACTCCTGTGACATTGCCTGCGCCCAAGGTGTGTGTTGTATGTGCATGTCTGTGTGTTCACTTCCGTTTAGCTGTGCATGCTGTGATCCCTAGTGTTGTACCTGTTTGTGATGCTTGCTGAGTTGAGCTATGTTCCCTCAAAGTCTTCTCCCTGGGTTCTCTGTGATGTGGGTGCATGGCACATTACTGGTCATCAGGGTGTCACCCATAGGTGTGCTTGCTGTCAGGGCTGAGTTTGTGTGCAGACGCAGCTGGGTCACAGTCAGGTTTCCCCTTGGCACTTGTTGTTTGCCCCTGTCATGTGATTTCCAGTTTGTGTAATCTTTCAGTGATTGTGACACGTTGTGTGTGTGACTGCTGGCACTCCTCAGGGTCCGGGCTGCAATGTTGGTTGTTGTCTATGTGTGTTCTTTGTGGGTGACCTTGGCTTCTTCATTGGTATGTGACTGTGGCTGTGATCCCATTGGTTGGTGTGGTATTGCCGTCATGTCCATGTACGGCGTAGTGTGCAGTGTGTCAGACATTCAGGAGTCTTGTTGAGTGTCCATGTGTGATGTGTTTCTGCACCTTGGTTCCCACCCACCACCCTGGAATAGTCATGGGTGCATGTGCAATGTCACCAGTGCATGTGTGCTTCACTGCTGCACATTGTTGGAGGTCGAGGGGTGTGGTGTTGAGTGTGTGCAGATGAGAGTTGTTGCCCGGCTAGGCCCCTGCCTCCATGTTGGCCTTGGCTCACTGGCCATGCTGTTTGATATGTGCTTGTGTAGGTGTGATGGTAGTTAGTTGCTCAGTACACATGACTGTGGTTCACAGTGTGAACCACATTTAGCTTTGTCATCACAGTGGGATTGTAATGCAGCCCAGGGTCACCACATTGTGGGGGCCCTGGGGGTGGTGCTGTGGTGTGTCTGTGTCTTGCTGTGTCAGTTGCTGTCCCTACGTGCCTGTGTGACATGTGTGATTTGTGCTCCCTATCATCTGACAATGCCTGCTTGCCCACATAGGGAATTTGGATCCATGAGTTACCTTTGTGTGGCACTGTATGCACATCTGTATGATTGGTATTCATGTCTCCTCATGTGTTGTGTGGTTGCCTGGGGACACTGGCACCCCCACCCTCACCTGTTGTGTATGATGTGCAGGGTGGGTCTGCCTGTTTGTGTTTGTGCATCTGCACCACTGCATTGGCATATCTTGGGTGTGCCATTGGCTGTATGTAGTTTGGTGGGTTTCCCCTGCTGTCCCTGGGACTCCTAGGTCATCGGTCAGCACAATGATCATGGTTTGTGTGTCCCATTGCTGCCATGGTATGGTATCTGTTCACCTCACATCTGCAGTCTCCACAGGGTATCTGCATGTGTGTGCCCATTGGTGCAAATATGTGGGTCTGCATTCGGATGGTCACTTCTGTCATTGTGTCATTGATGATTGTTGACGGTGTCAGCCCCCATGGGTGCTGTTTGTCTGCACATGGCCAAAGTTATGTCTTATTTGCACTGCAGGATTTGGCTCCCCCAATTTATGTTGCAATGGGACACATACACTACTTTGCCACTGATGTGTTTGTTGTTCTGTGACCAGGAATCATCCATGCAGTTTGGCAGTTGCACCTCTTTCTTTGTCAACACTTACCTTTTGGTCACTGTGATGATGGGGGTTTGGACCCCATTGCCACAATGTTCAAAATGTGCTTCAGCTATGGACCCCACACTTACATTTTGGTCATTGTGATGATGGGGGTTTGGACCCCATTGCCACAATGTTCAAAGTGTGCTTCAGCTATGGACCCCACACTTACCTTTTGGTCACTGTGATGATGGGGGTTTGGACCCCATTGCCACAATGTTCAAAATGTGCTGCAGCTATGGACCCCACACTTACCTTTTGGTCACTGTGATGATGGGGGATTGGACCCCATTGCCACAATGTTCAAAATGTGCTTCAGCTATGGACCCCACACTTACATTTTGGTCACTGTGATGATGGGGGTTTGGACCCATTGCCACATTGTTCAAAGTGTGCTTCAGCTATGGACCCCACACTTACATTTTGGTCACTGTGATGATGGGGGTTTGGACCCCATTGCCACAATGGTCATGGCCTGCTTGCATTGTGGGTGCCACACACATATATGTGTGGCACATGTGCTAGGGGGTCACATTGTATGTTCAAAGTCATGTTCGGTGTTGTAGGCATTTGACACAGTCTACACACGCTTGTCATGGTGTTGGGGGGATGTCTTCTTCTTGCATTCCCTAGGTTGTGGTGTGCTGGTTGTGTCATGCATTGTCCATCCTATGAGTGGGGGCGGTAGTGGTGGTAGGCATCCTGCCCCCCTGGGTGAGGGTGGTAGTGGTGGTAGGCATCCTGCCCCCCTGGGTGAGGGTGGTAGTAGTGGTAGGCATCCTGCCCCCTGGCTAAGGGTGGTGGTAGGCATCCAGCCCACCCTGGGTGAGGGTGGTAGTGGTGGTAGGCATCCTGCCCCCCCTGGCTAAGGGTGGTAGTAGTGGTAGGCATCCAGCCCACCCTGGGTGAGGGTGGTAGTAGTGGTAGGCATCCTGCCCCCCCTGGGTGAGGGTGGTGGTGCGCATTCAGGCCCCTGTGTGCATATGTGGCATTGGTGATGGGCATCCCGCCCCTATGGTGCTGCTGTTGCTGGTGTAAGTATATTCTGCATCCCTCTGTGTGTGTGTGATGTGTCCTGTACGTGTTGTATGTGTTTTGTGGTTGGTGTCTGGCTTACCTTCTGCGCCGTACGCGTCCGTGCCTTTTCCGGTAGTAAATGTAGAATATTGGAATGATCGGGACGAAGGGATTCATGGTTGGTTCGTGTCGTTCGTCCTTCTCGTTGCTTCGCGTCGTCCTCGTCGCTTCGCCTCGTCCTCGTCGCTGCCGTGTTCGTCTCGGAGCCGTGGATCGTGTTGTGGCGCGAATCGGAGCTTATGTGCGCCTCTCCCGGATGCTTTGACGTGCCGTGCGTAGCGACGGGTTCGGGCGCGTACGGAAAGCGCATCGTACTTGTCCGGCCGGACGGGGCTGCATTTTTCCTTCCGTGCGACTCGATTCGGCGTTTCCGGATTCGCCTCGGTCGGGGAACAGGACCTGGTTTGGGTGAGTACGGCTCGGCCGGATTCTTTGCTGTTGTGCGCATCGTACTTACTCGTTCGGTGTGCTGTACGGATCGGTCGGGAAACAGGCTTTCGCATGGCTTTTTTCCCGACCGAATGGTGTTGGGTATGCCTCCGACCGAGATCGGAATCGGCCCCTTTGTTGGGAGACACCAAAGGAGGTGGACAGATTGCTAAGAGGAAAAGCGCGCGGCTGAGAGACGGATGTCTAACTTCAGTGCTGAAGGTATGCAGGTTTTCATAACTGCATAAAATGGTCACAAATAGCTAAGCTGTAGACCTGCTAACCTTAACAACGTATGGGTTTAGACTAATTGGTTTGGGATGTTATGAAATATGATGGAGGGGCATCTTTACTGTGCTCTCTTTTATAAGTTTTGTGAGTTATATTTAATTAGTGTGTAATTATAATATTTGTAGGAAGAAAGAACAAAATAAATATCAGTTTATTGTAAAATACCAATGTATATGTGGGTGAATGTGGATGTCATGGTTCAGAACAGGGCTCCGTATTATATCCTCCAGATAAGACATTTTCTGAAATGTTGTGGGTCTATTTCCCCATACAAGCATAGCTTTGTGAGAGAATTGACAGACACCAGCCAGTTTTCCTTTTCTCTGTAAAGGTAACAGTTCCTTTTGGGAGTGGGTAATCAATTGGGTGTAACACTAATAATTCCAGGGAACACAACAACAGCTAGAATGTCTACGCATGGAGACCTTTGCTCCAAATATACCTGTACCTTGACAAGAAAAAGGAGAGACTTTTTATGAGTAGTGGGCTGAAGCAGCTGCCTGGCGGGTATTTAATCATCAATTTGAGATAGTGTGGAGCACGTGTCACACTACAAGGATGACTCAGTCATAATTAACAATGGCACACAAATTTGTACTCGTAAAATACACACAACTCCCAGAAAAAAGGACAGCTCGTTTCTTAGATGTGGAGTCGAGTCACACATAGAAGTTGATTAATTGTTTATTAATTCTACTACATTGATAAAGCAGAGTTTCATTTAGACTCACACACTTATCTCACAATTGTAATGGCTTTGGTTTGGTCACAGGGAACAGTTTCAGGGAAATGATTGCAAATCTATATATTTAACCAATTTCCAATACAAAAATAATGTATCAGTGTTTCTTTACAATCTTTATAACTAACGGAGGCAACCTTATGCTTCACATACTCCCTACATTTTGAATCCACACATAAAAAGAGTATCCCCTTACATTAATGATGTATGCATTTTTGTTGACAACCTAAATCATACTCTTTTATTTAACACTCAAGACAACATCTCACATCAGACATTTATTATGGGTACATGATTGTTTAAGAATGTCTGGGGCATTAGTGAAGATTCTAAAAAGCATCAGCAACATCGTTTCAGTCCCCATATCAATTTTCTATCAAGCTAATTGGTGCTAAGAAGGTCTCCTTAGCTGTCAAGTTTCCTTCTTGAATGCAGAGGAAAGGGTGACTCCTCCCCGTAGCCACTAAAGCACTATGCTCAGAATGGTATAAGTAAAAGGTATAATGTATCTCATTAATAGGATCATGGTTGGGAGGAAAACCCCACAAAAAACTCCTTGGTAATCTTGCAGCTCTTGATTGCAGATGAAGTCTGGATTGAATAATAATAATAGCAAGGCACCAAATCCCTCCTGACATTACGAAGGAGGAAAGTGTTATGTAACAAATCCAGGGAAAGAATTCCAGAAGATTGTCAAAAAGCTAGGAGCAAACAAACGGGACAAAAGTGGAAGTAAGGGGGTGAAAAACGTGAAGACAAATAGAGAACAAACGGCTCCTTATTTATAAATCTGACAGGAAGGGGAATCACAGGAAGGGCTCAGCCTCCTCTTGGATTGGGAACAGCGGTAAACATTCCATGGGTTAACCACCATCTTGGATTGGGTTAGTAAATGAAGCTTGTCAATGCCCCCTTTTCGGAGGCCAAGTTTGACATCCTTTAGCCAGTGTAGCTTTCTGCGACTCCACTGCCCCTCTCCTCATTCAGCACACAAACTATCTTGCAGAATGCCCCTTTCGGTGGGCATGAGTCTGGAGACACTGGGTGGGAGTGGTGGCATAAGCACACAGTAAAGTGCTGGATGCATCCCTGGAGACAGGCTGCCCTTCAATGCCAATGCTTCTTCATCTTGGGCTCGCGCAAGGCCTCTGGTGAGTTCCTTTCTGCAGTCTCAGTAGAAGGGCTACGATTTCTGTGACATTCACAAGGATGTTCAGATGTCTGATGCAATGTTTTATATTAAATCATTACATTTTAATGCACTGTTTTGAATGGTTAGGTACATCAACAGTACAAAACACAAATCTTAAGTGGTTTGGTGGGTACTGCAAGCAAATGATGGGTGAGTAAAAAAGGGAAGAAAGGCATTGCTCTTTGTAACACTTGTGGTGAAATGTCATTTTCCAGTGGTCTGTTTAGTTATATTTTTACATAAACTATATCGCAATTTAGGTATGCATATAAACAGTATAATAAAGTGAAATGATTTTGGGATGTCAAAGACGAAGTCAGAAAAATGTCAGAAGATTGTCAGGTAAATACAGAAGCAAGAAGGCTGACAGTATCCATTTAGCTTTTATACCTGCAAAAGGTTGTGTTTTGTAAATGTCGCTGCCTTGCAAGTGATAAGGTTCACTTTCAGCCTGTAAGTTCTGAGGGAAAATTACATAAAAAAGGGAGTTAGAAATAGTGAGAATAGAAAAATATTTTGTTTTGAAAGGTGAAAATGCTGTGAACTGTTTGCATTTCCCGTCCATAATCGACAGATGATCACTGTAAAATGTTCATCTGTAAGAGTGCCCCTTGGAGGCCAGAACGGTCAGCTGTTCTTTGTTTTGGTGTAAAATGTCTTCATTTTGCAAAATCTATTTCTTTGTCTGAGACAATTCTCTATATTACAGGGTCGGACTGGATTATAGGCTAATCAGGCAGGGCCCAATGAGCTTTAACTGATAGGCCAGTTATTTGGCTATTTGTGGGCCTGTTTTGTGGTCTGCTTGGTCGGTTTGCCTGTTGATTTACCTAATCTTAAAACAAACAAACAAGCTCAAATCCACGCAATCTTCCTTCCTTTGCAAACATCTATACAGCATAACCTAACAAGTTCGAAAATGCCTTAATTTGCAAGCATGCACCACTTTTTTTTAGCTACCTAATTCACTAATGGAGTCACTTCCATTTCTGTCCCTCCCCGACCCTGCAATAATACAGCGAAATCCGGTTATATGAAGTCTATTTAACTATTAGGCCTTGTGCAGCGTCTGTTGTCCGTTCTGCCCACACATCTCTGATTGTGTCCAGTTGGTTCCTCAAGGGTCAAATAGTTGGACATACTGGGACAGAGTCGGTGTCCTATATGAAGAATTGAAAGCAAAGGCTTTATGCAGCTGCTCACATTGTGGTACCATGTGCACAATTCAACTAAATGAGTTGTTACTATTATATGATTGTGCTGCTATTTCATGCCAAGAGTCAATACATTTTGGGGGATATTCTCAAGAACGTGCGATAAACATCGCCAAAATAGGCTAACGCAATTTTTCATATCGCGGTCCATCGCGGGAAAATAACTCTGTGTCAACGTCGTATTCTCAACATGACGGTAACATGCAATAGTTTTCCGATAACGCTTCAAATGTCCGCGATACAACTACCGCGACGGCGATAAAAAAGGATACCTGAACGTGAAAAAAGTTGTGATGGGCCCAAGTGCGATAGCGCCAGGCCCGCAAGTCCCACAAGTAAGGCGGGAAAAATCACTATAAAAGCGGCAAAAATGAAATACAAATAAAACACAAACAACTGCGAAGCACCATGGAGGTAGCCGGAGCAAGCACAGAGGACAACCCGAACCCCACAGGCCCCACGGAGGACCAGCCTGGGACCTCGGGGTCAGGGAAGGGCAAGGAGAAGAAGAAGAGGAAAACGCGGTTCAGTCCGCAGGAAAACAGGATCCTGATTACGGAGGTGACAGAACACCATCAACAACTGTTCGTCACCTCCACTGTGTCATTGGCAACAAAAAATGGAATATGGCAGTCCATTGTGGACAAGGTGAATGCAGTCGGAGTGCTGAGGAGGACAATGGAAGAGGTCAAGATGCGCTGGAATGATGTGAAGCGCAAAACCAAGCTGAAACTCGCCAACAGCCGCAAAGCAGCAATGCAGACTGGGGGTGGGAGTCCTGCGCCACAGGAGGAGTTGGATGAGATGGAGGAAATGGTGTCCTCAGTCATCAGTGTAGAGACGGTGGCAGGAGTCGGAGGATCGGACACTGCTCAACATGACCGGACACAACAGCAACAGGGTGAGTAACCACCAGGGACTAGGGGGGATGGGAGGAGATGGGCACAATGGCACACATACACAAGTAAGTACAGCACATCTGCGGACAAACCATGCCCAAGAGACACAACTCCGACCAAGAGCCCAATTTACCCAAGTCTGCAACAGCTCAGCACTGTATAAGCACAGAAGTGAAAGGCACACCGCCTGAAAGGGATAAGGGCCAGCCAAATCAGAGCTGAAGGGGCAAATCACCCACAATGCAGCACACACACACATAACACTCAGAGCACCTAAACATTTACAACAAAGTGGACCAAACTGCAACACTTACACAACAGAACAGAGGACACAACTGCTGCTGCTTGTGTGAGGAAAATGGCCATTCGCATTTGGCATAGCAGGAAACTGTGAGATGATAATGGACAAATACAACCTCACATCCGTGATGGTGGCGAAATGTCAACTGTCCAGCATTAAATAGGCATCTCCACACAAACAGTCACAATGTACATTGACATGCAGTCTGTTTGTAAACTTGCCAATGCGTCAACATACATGTGAACACAATGTTAAACTGCATCTCCCCTTCACATTGCAGAGGGAGAATCATCACCTCCTGCAGAGCAGACCGTACTCCTCATCACCGATGATGAAGAGGACCTACACACCATCGACCCCGATGCCCTTCAACAGCTCATGGACACCCTCAGCACCCCACCCCCAGGAGCAGGGCAGCCTAGCTGCATCGAGGAGAACCCACCCCCTGCACAGACCACACAGCAGGAAGCACCCACCACCACGGCCGTCTCCCAGGATCCCCATGAGCAACACATGGCATTCCAATGCCGTGTGTCGCAGGGCCAGAAGGGGATGGCAGAGCAAGTGCTGGTGGGGTCGACCTCATGGCAGCCAAACTAGATGCCATACGTCGGTGTCCAAGTCCCATCAGGGACGACCTAAAGGCCCTAACGGACACCCACAGTTTGCTCCATGGTCTCCAGCAATCCATGGCTGACATCGCCGGAGTCATGACTTGTAGACAAGAACAACTGTCTAGTCAGAGTGGCTCCAGCGATCTCAGCCGTGAGTTGGCCAACATGGGGAGGAACATGGAGAACATGGAGCGGATGCTGGCGGGAAGAATGGCTGCCACGGCTGCACACCAGCGAGATGTAGCAGGGATCTACCATGCCCTGCAGATCCTCATCATAGCAGTGCGGCCACAAGGCCTGGCGCAGATGAATGCTGCTGCCACTACTCCCTCCACATCACCGCCCCCTGATGTGTCAGTGCCTCACAGTGAGGCTGACAATCCACCTCCGGCCCCTGATGTGTCACTGCCACACAGTGCCGCAGACAAAACACCACCACTCACATGTGAGGCACATCACGCATAGGAGGGCGATGATGAGGATGAATCTGCCATTAGGCTAAGTAGGAAGCGGTAGCATTCATCTCCACCATATGGCCTCTTTCTGCTTGGTTCTGCCCTCTGCATCATGCCCAGGAATAACACCCTCCACTGTCCCCCTTAACACTCTGCGACACTCACCTTGGCCCCCGACATGGACTGCTACATTTGTTTAGGCAACCAATGACACAGAAATCAGACTGCGGACTGAACTCCCTCTCCTACGATGTACTTTTCCCTCCCCAAAGGACCCTGGCTGGCCCTCCACGGGGCAACATTGTAAAGTAGCGTATGCATGGCCAGGTACTGGTCCACCTTCACCACTCCACCGAATGAGATTAAGACATTCAAATTCACACAGATGAGTCATGTTCATGATCAAGCAAGTATGAAAGTATGGATGTATGTAGGGGCAGTGGTTCCAAACACCGGTGCTCCCTGGGAACTGATTTCAATGCGCATGTATGTCTGTGACCCAGATAGGCAGTGAGATGACTGGGAATGTGTGAACTAGCTGTGGCCTCATTGCTCCAAAACAACAATCTCGCTATTCCCAAACTTAGCCCCACGTCAATGTATGAAATAGGGCTGTGTGTCACAAAGGCAAAGTCAAAGTTATGTGGAAGCCACAGCTCGGAGCAATGATTGGTTTGAGTGTGGAGCGCTTGGACTCCTGGGTTGGTCGGTGCGTAAGTGTGAAGGTCATACCATGCAAGTGAACTACGAGCAAGGACTCCTGTGTGTGGGGTGTGTATACGCTGGTCTCTGGTTAGCGCTGTGCGTAGTGTGGGAGCCATCAGCAGCTGCTATGGTATCGCTCAGGGGGTGCCGGGTGCATGCTCTCCCAAGGTCGGAGGTGCAGATGTGCTACCGCCTTCTAGTTCAGACAGAGGGGCTGTCATCCACAATGTTAGTTTGTCATCTGCTTGCATTCTGGAAATGTGATGGGGATTGGGTGGGGGGGATGTCACTGCTTCGCCTTCCGGCATGGTTAAACCCTTACCAGCCATGTACGTGCCCTCACGGTCAGTATTGCATGCTCTGATGTAGCAGTGTTGTTTTGCTGCAGTCTGACAGTGATGGGTGCAGGTAGCTGTGAGGAGGCGGTTGACCACTCACCATGCACCTATTAGCTGGGACTGATCACCACTCTTGATGGATGAAGTCTGTGTACACATGTGACCTGTACATGGCACATTTGACCAGGGGACACCTTGGTGTGTTCCACGCAAGGTGGACCTGCTGCCTTCTAGGCTGGTGTGCATCTCCCAATGTTGCTGAGGTGTCCACTGTGCCCACATCCCCCTTACGGCCATGTTGTTCATGTTGTGGGACTCGACACACAGGGTGTATATTTGCATCAGGCAGGTACATCTCTGACCACAAATGGCACCCTGTTTTCTTTTCCTGAACACCAATGACGGCCTTCATGTCATGTTCATGTACACGTGGGACGCTGATGAGTGGCATGACGTACTACATGTGACACCCTGATATGGCATATCGAATATGTGATGCCCTAAACAGCCTCTCGGTACAGAGGTGACATACACACCATCTCTTCTTGCAACATATGCAAATGTTAGCACTCAATGTTGCACTTACACCCGTCAGAGTAATGTGCTAATGCAGAGGACTGACATGCACACGGGGAATGTGTGTTGCTAAGATTTTATTTGCACATGCTATTCATGTGGTCATCTTGTACTGTGCCATGATTGCTGTGGACAGTCACAACGTGACGTGCTCATGCGAAGAAATTGTTGATGATTGTGTTCCTTCGGGCTATTCCTGCTGCGGCTGCAGTGGGGTGTGGTCCACCTGCATCATCTTCCTCATAATCGTCCGGTGCTTCTGGGACTTGGATCCATGGGGCATTGGTGCATACACATATGTTGTACAATACACAACATGCAGTGATCATCTTGCACACTGTTTCTGGGCTGTACAAGAGTCTTCCACCGGTCATGTACAGGCACCTGAAACGTAATTTCAACATGCCAAATGTGTGTTCAACAATGCCCCTGGTGCGTTTGTGGGCCACATTGTACTGCCTCTGGGCCGGAGTGCATATCCTTGATCACCTGTGAGAGGTAAGTGAGATTAGTGTTAACTGGTGGTTCTGCATGCTGTGTTGGCAGACATACAAGTTTCGTGGTGTGTGATTTGTGCGACCTTGGGATTCATGTTAGCCATGTATTGCTGCTGGCAAATGTGGTAGGACAATGTGTATTACGTAGCCTCACAGCTGCTCCTCCCTCCCACCGAGCCTATTAACTTGTGTGTGCTGCGCGGTTGCATCGCTTGCACTCCTACGGCACACCATTGTCATGCCTGTCTGCGCATGTCCGCAGGACTGACATCAAGACTGTAATGTTGTCCGTTGAAGGTGGGCAGCCACGTGTGTGTAGGCCTATGGTAAGGATAGGGTGGACACAGATGTGGAGTTCTGGCCTGGCTGAACTCACGCTGATATTGAGGCTTGGCCTTCGGTTCAGGCTGTGGCAATGTAGATACACACACAACAGTTGGCATGTATGAGCCGAGACCCCGAGCGGTCTCGCGCTCCTTTATTAATCCATTCAGGCGAGGCCGCCCTCCTGGTGCATGCTACATTGCAACATTGTCGATTACAGGCTGGGTGGCGCAGACACTACTACGGAGACACACGCCATATTCACTTTTGTGGCCAGGCCGGAACTGAACCACACCCAGAGCCCAGAACTGAACCACGCCCAGCGCCCTGGGCCATTTCTCCGCACTCCTCACATGCGTGCGCCGCCACGGCGCTGGGATGTCGTGCGCTTTGGAGTACGTCTCCAGACGATCTACCCAGGCATACCAGCGGCCTGCCTGGGACGGGGGTGGCCCTGTGACTGTGAAGGGCTCCAATGGCGTTACCAAGGACATGCTGTTGGCTATGGGAGGTGGACTTGTGGGGTAGCCCCTTGGGACGATGACTTGCGGTGCACTGAGTTCGGCCCACCGGAAGAGCTGAGCTGGTGTGCAGCCTGCGATGATGCAGCAGGCCTGGTGGCTGGATGGTGACTTGTGGTGCACTGAGTTAGTGGCACCTGAGGCCCTGCATCCGGCACGGGCCAACCGCCACGTGGAGATGACTTGTTGTGCACTGAGGTAGGCCCACCGGAAGAGCTGAGCGGGTGTGCATCATGCTATAATGCTGGTGGCTGGACGGTGATTTGTGGTGTACTGAGTTTGGCCCACCGGAAGAGCTGAGCGGGTGTGCAGCCTGCGATGATGCAGCAGGCCTGGAGGGGCGGACTGGAAAGGATGTGTCTGTTACTTGCTGTACCGCAGTGTGGTCAGACGGCAGCAGTAGCCAACTTGCAACTCCGCGGTGCGGTGCCACTGGGTGCGCTGGGGGCCTGTTGCGCAGAATCCAGCGATCGGCTGAGGAGGCTGCCAAGCTCGCAGGGCCTGGCCTTGGAGATTGCACCGGCATGTGGTAGGCCCTCTTGGAGAGACGCCGGTGGCGGCAGGTGAGCAGTGAGGCGTGGGTGCGCAGGGGCGGGCATTCACCTCTGGGCGCAGGTCGGGTCTGGGGATCAGCGGGCTGGGGTGCGGCAGGCGCTCAGGATCGCGCAGGCACCACAGGTCACGACGGCAGCCTCGTGGCAGGGTGAGGGATGCCGCCCTGGCAGACACGCCACTGCAGGTGATGACGAGATGTGCGCCGAGTGGCGTGGGACGTAGCCACCTCGTCGCCGGTGTGACTTTGCCCCTTGTAGGTGGTCGGCCACGTGTGTGTAGACCTATGGTCAGGATATGGCGGACACCGAGCCACACGCAGTAGTTACTTCGGTGGCCATCCCGGAAGTGAACCACTCCCTGAGCCCCTGCCTATTTAGTCACTCCCCTATGCTGGACTGGCGTGCGCCGGCCCTGCCCACTGCGCTTACGCTTACAGGGGGGCCGACATGGCTACTTGTCCAAGGTGTTCCCCACTGCCTGTGATGACATGGTTGCGTCCACTGTCCACGACACTACAGACTCCAGCAGTATGTGTCCACATGGGCATGTCTGTGCTCTGCATACTCAAGACTGGCCAGCACATCACCGCCACACTTGACATTGTGTACATTGTTATTCATATGTCCATTGCCTCCTTCGCACAATCGTGGTTCCCACCTCTCCCCACATTCTGCAAATGTGTGGCAGAGGGGCTATGCCTTAGTGTATGGTTTGTCCACATTTCTGGCCCCTCTTACCACTTTTACTTGTGTTGTCGTGTCTGGCAGGTGTGCATGTTGGTTGGCATGTTGAATGTGATTTTGTTACGTGTCCATTCCCACAGTTGTGCGTTGTGTGATTGTGGAATTGAGGTGTGTGGTGTGTTCCGTTGGTACTTACCAACGAGCAGTCCATTTCCATAGATGCCATCCTGAAAGCGCTGGTTGATGATGGACTGTCGGAAGATGTATGAATCATGCACACTGCCTGGGTAGTTGGCGACGACATTGGTAAACAGTCCCCGGTGGTCCACTATTGCCTGCACATTGATGGAATGCGTGTGCTTCCTGTTGCGGTAATTGTGTGCAGTGTCGGCAGGGGGCACAAGTAGGACATGTGTGCAGTCAATTGCCCCCAACACGTGCGGGAATCCAGCTATGGCGTAGAAGCCTTGCTTGGTCTCCAGCTGTTCCTGCGTAGTGTGGGGGAAGTGAAGGTGCTGGGGTATGAAACTGATGATGGCATCCAGGACAGGTGTGATGGCCTTTGATAGTGCTGGCTGTGAGACTCCTCCGACTCTGGCAGTTGTTGGTTGGAAGGTACCAGAGGCCAACAGGTGCAGCACAGCCAGCAGCTTTGTCTGTGGAGGGATGTTGGTTGTCCGCTGTGTTGGTACCGTCAGCCTGTGGGCAATGTGGGTCATGATTACGGAGGATGGTTGTCCTTTTGATTCTGTAGTGGTCAATGACATCCTCTGGCATTAAGTCTGTGAGGCTGATGCATTTTCGGAAGGTCCGCTGTCTTGTTCTGCGCTGCCTCGGTGGTGGTCCTCGGGGTGGGGGTGGTCCTGGAGGTGGTGGCGGTGGGTGTTGTGGCCCTCTTGGGTCTCCAAGCTGCATGATTAGTAGCGCCATGGCATCTGTTGGTCTTCAGATGTGGCTCCGGCCTGGGCTCCCTTTGTACTGCAGAAGACCAGTAAAAAGCAGGCGTTAAGTCCCTGCTGCTAACGCGCCTTATCGCCTGTTTTTGTCCGGCATCGCATATCTGGCTGGTCGTTGAGAATATCGCGAAGTGGTGTTTTTGTGTGTTTTTGCACGGGAACGCCTACTCTGCATATCATTAGTGTTGATTGTCGCTCTCATCCGTGGCGATGTGTTTTGCAGCAGCTATCGCAGGAAAACTGGCAATGTCTGCAGTTTGCACCAGCTTGTGAATAGGGCGATAAGTCTATCGCCACTTTTGCGGCGCTAAAGTGCCGATAAATCGGCGATGACTCCTTGAGAATATACCCCTAAGTGCACTGTAAAATTTTGTATGGTTATTATATCGCTCCTTATCTGCTCGAAGACATCCTTGGTATTTTATGTAGTACAAAGGGGTCCCAGTGGGGTTAGGTGTATTCATTGACTTCACCACTTACTCTTGACAACCCGTCTACAGAAAGATAAAGGGTAGCACTGTCAAAGAACCAGACATGATAGTCTTGGCTGAGGTACCTTGAACACTTCTTAGGCTTTGATGAAATATTTTATTGGCATTTATAAAGACATAAAATGGCAGTGAAATCATCACGTGTTATAAGCATTTGTGATCTTACAAATGATCGTAGATATGAATTAGGGCCATAAAATTCCTCACACCCATCGAAGCCCCTCTTCTGGGACTTCCAGATCAAATCCCTGTCTTTGGCTTATATACAATTCAGGTACAATATCCCTCTTTGACATCAAACTCCCAATATTTTTAAGTGTTTCTGAGGACATCCTTTTATCAGTCGCGGCAGGTGCAGGTAAGAGTGGTGGGAAAGGAAGGGGCGGGGTGGGGCGGGGGGAAGTCAACAGATGACAGAATAGGGAAAATAAAATTTAGAAAAAAAGAAAAACACTTACCTTGCGCTCGCCGCATCGCCATCTCAGCTATGCGGGGGGCGCAAGGTAAGTGGTTTTATTTATTTATTTATTTAATTTCCCTATTCCATCACCTGTCAACTTTCCCCCCCGCCCCACCGCTCTTACCAGCACCGGCCACGCCTGTCCATCTTCCTTATGAACATAGAGATAAAACTCCTGGCCAACTGTTTTCACCAGGTAATACATCCCTGGTCCATCCAGACCAATCGACTTAATGCCGAACAGGGGGACCAGATTGAACCCCCGCAGACTCTTTGCGGTAATGGCAGGATATAGGTAGGAGACTGTGTTCACAATGGTGTTATCTATGGATGCCTCTATGGAATTCAACACTCTGGAGTTGACCTACATGTTTGGGGCGCTGGAAAGGATGGGGTTTGGTCCCAACTTCATAGGCTGGATGCACCTTCTATACAGCGATCCCATGGCACACGTTAGGGTAAACGGGACGATCTTCCGCACCTTTGTCCTCTGCAGAGGCACAAGACCGGGCTGCCCACTCGATCCACTAATTTTTACCCTGGCCTTGGAATCCCTTGAGATATGGGTCCGGCAGGACCCACTGATATGGGGTATACATTGGGGGGAGCCCTGGAAAGACTGTATTTCGTTATATGCTGATGATATCCTCATTTACGTTCCTGATCTCCCAAGACAATAGCTAGCTTGTCCCAGAGCCTCTGAATTTTTGGGCAACGCTTGAGATATACTAATAATTGGGACAAATCCCTTAAGCACAGTGCTTAATTTGTAAAATAATAAGTGCCAGGGCTCTGACCAGGAGGCCACTGCAACTTGCACCACCCATCGCCCTTGTCATTGCTGCCAAAACAACTACTAACCATCTCTCTCTCATGTAAATGCGACAGTTCAGATTATTCCAGGTCCCCAAAGCTAAAGGAATGGCTGGGGAGGTAAGTGTTAGCAATTTTTTAATGTATAATGTATTCCTAAACAACCGTTGTTCTGCTCATCTCTAAATAAGATGAGCAGCGCCACCATGTGGTAGACTGTTCTGTATGGTGTTGACAATTAGGTGCCGGTGCCGAGCACTGGAAACCAATTAAGTCCCGGTGCTGAGCACCGGAAAGCACCGGCTCAAATTAAGCACTGCTTATGCATCTCATTATGGGCCCTACGCCTGTCCGGTAAACAGCCATTGCAGCGAAATTTTGACAACGAATTCCATTACCCCGCATGCCAACACAACGCATATACCATTACTCCGCAATGCCATTACAACACATGGCATTACAATGCATATGCATTTACCACGCATGCCTTTACAATGAATTTTGTTGTAAAGGCATGAATGGTAAAGGCATATGTTTTTTACATGTAAGTATAAGGTAAGTATAGGGTTTAGGGTGGGTTTGGGTTTTGGGTTGTAGGGGCATAGGTTTGGTGTGCAGGGGTATTTTTAGGGTTGAGGGTGGGTTTGGGTTTTGGGGTGCCCAGGGTAATTTTAGGGTTCAGGGTGGGTTTTGGGGTGCCCAGGGTAATTTTAGGGTTCAGGGTTTGTTTGGGTTTTGGGGTGCCCAGGATAATTTTAGGGTTCAGGGTGGGTTTGGGTTTTGGGGTGCCCAGGGTAATTTTAGGGTTCAGGGTGGGTTTGGGTTTTGGGGTGCCCAGGGTAATTTTAGGGTTCAGGGTTTGTTTGGGTTTTGGGGTGCCCAGGATAATTTTAGGATTCGGGGTGGGTTTGGGTTTTGGGGTGCAGGGGTATTTTTAGGGTTAAGAGTGGGTTTGGGTTTTGGGGTGCCCAGGGTAATTTTAGGGTTCAGGGTTTGTTTGGGTTTTAGGGGGCCCAGGATAATTTTAGGGTTCAGGGTGGGTTTGGGTTTTGGGGTGCAGGGGTATTTTTAGGGTTAAGGGTGGGTTTGGGTTTTGGGGTGCCCAGGGTAATTTTAGGGTTCAGGGTTTGTTTGGGTTTTGGGGTGCCCAGGATAATTTTAGGGTTCAGGGTGGGTTTGGGTTTTGGGGTGCAGGGGTATTTTTAGGGTTAAGGGTGGGTTTGGGTTTTGGGGTGCCCAGGGTAATTTTAGGGTTCAGGGTTTGTTTGGCTTTTGGGGTGCCCAGGATAAGTTTAGGGTTCAGGGTGGGTTTGGGTTTTGGGGTGCCCAGTGTAATCTTAGGGTTCAGTGTTTTTTGGGTTTTGGGGTGCCCAGGGTAATTTTAGTGTTCAGGGTGGGTTTGGGTTTTGGGGTGTAGGGGTATTTTTAGGGTTCAGGGTGAGTGTGGGTTTTTGGGTGCCCAGGGTAATTTTAGGGTTTAGGGTGGGTTTGGGTTTTGGGGTGCAGGGGTATTTTAGGATTCAGGGTGGGTTTGGGTTTTGGGGTGCCCAGGGTAATTTTAGGGTTCAGGGTTTCTTTGGGTTTTGGGGTGCCCAGGGTAATTTTAGGGTGAAGGGTGGGTTTGGGTTTTGGGGTGTATGGGTATTTTTAGGTTTCAGGGTGGGTTTGGGTTTTGGGGTGCTCAGGATAATTTTAGGATTCGGGGTGGGTTTGGGTTTTGGGGTGCAGGGGTATTTTTAGGGTTAAGTGGGTTTGGGTTTTGGGGTGCCCAGGGTAATTTTAGGGTTCAGGGTTTGTTTGGGTTTTGGGGTGCACAGGATAATTTTAGGGTTCAGGGTGGGTTTGGGTTTTGGGGTGCAGGGGTATTTTTAGGGTTAAGGGTGGGTTTGGGTTTTGGGGTGCCCAGGTTTATTTTAGGGTTCAGGGTTTGTTTGGGTTTTGGGGTGCCCAGGATAATTTTAGGGTTCAGGGTGGGTTTGGGTTTTGGGGGTGCAGGGGTATTTTTAGGGTTAAGGGTGGGTTTGGGTTTTGGGGTGCCCAGGTTTATTTTAGGGTTCAGGGTTTGTTTGGCTTTTGGGGTGCCCAGGATAAGTTTAGGGTTCAGGGTGGGTTTGGGTTTTGGGGTATTTTTAGGGTTAAGGGTGGGTTTGGGTTTTGGGGTGCCCAGGGTAATTTTAGGGTTCAGGGTTTGTTTGGGATTTGGGGTGCCCAGGATAAGTTTAGGGTTCAGGGTGGGTTTGGGTTTTGGGGTGCCCAGTGTAATCTTAGGGTTCAGTGTTTTTTGGGTTTTGGGGTGCCCAGGGTAATTTTAGTGTTCAGGGTGGGTTTGGGTTTTGGGGTGTAGGGGTATTTTTAGGGTTCAAGGTGAGTGTGGGTTTTTGGGTGCCCAGGGTAATTTTAGGGTTTAGGGTGGGTTTGGGTTTTGGGGTGCAGGGGTATTTTTAGGATTCAGGGTGGGTTTGGGTTTTGGGGTGCCCAGTGTAATTTTAGGGTTCAGGGTTTCTTTGGGTTTTGGGGTGCCCAGGGTAATTTTAGGGTGAAGGGTGGGTTTGGGTTTTGGGGTGTATGGGTATTTTTAGGTTTCAGGGTGGGTTTGGGTTTTGGGGTGCCGGGGGTAATTTTAGGGTTCAGGGTGGGTTTGGGTTTTGGGGTGCGGGGTATTTTTAGTGTTCAGGGTGGGTTTGGGTTTTGGGGTGCCCAGGGTAATTTTAGGGTTCAGGGTTTATTTGGGTTGTAGGGGTATTTTTAGAGTTCAGGGTGGGTTTGGGTTTTGGGGTGCCCAGGGTAATTTTAGATTTTAGGGGGTATGGGTATTGGGGTGGTAAGGGTAATTTTAGAATTTTGGTGGAGTATAGTTATTGGGGTGCAAAGGGTAAGTTTTGGGCTTCAGGGGTATTTAAAAATAATATATATATATATATAATATATATATATATATAAATATATATAAAAATATATATATATAAAAATAGATATATATCACTCTATATATATATATATTCACTGAAAAAACCATACGTTTCAGGCACGTTATAGTTAGAAATTAGCATTTAAAAACCTTAGAAATTCACTGAAAAAACCATAGGTTTCAGGGAGGTTATAGTTAGTTGGACATTTCACTCGTACAAAACCAGAGAAATTCCGCCGTTATAGTTAGTTCAGCTAACTATAACTAGCGCCCCCGCAATGCACTGCTGATGACGTCACATATTATATGATTCATGACATGGTCAGTGACATCACTGATGACATCACTGATGACATCTCAAATGACATCACTGATGACATCACTGATGACATCATCCAGTGACTGTGTGTTTCTATAAAGTTTAAATATGTTTTATATATATGCCAAGGTGTATTGAAGAATGAGTGGGTGTATAAGTGTCTGGATGGAGGATTTAGTAGGTGCGTGACTGACTGTATAAGTGAGTGATTAAATGTGTCTTAGTGAATGCATGGGTTAATGACTAAACTGTGTGAATGTTTGTATCAGTCTGTCTGTTGTGTAAGCTGCTGCATGGGTTGGTGAGTAGCTACATGAGTGTCTATATGGGTTATTGATTGGTTGCCTGAGTATTTGTATGGGTGCCTGAGTGTCTGGGTGGGTGGGTGGGAGGTGTGTGACTCTGTGCATAGATGTGTAAGTGGTTGATTCACTGGGTGTATGGGTTCAAGAGTGCATGTGGAAACAGCTGTATGGGTGGGTGAGTGTGTGTATGGGTGTGTTGGTGAGTGAATGGATGTCTCAATGGTACATGTCCAAGTAACTACATATGTAAAAGGCACTGTATGTGAGAGTTGGAGTATATAAATGACTATACGTGAGAGTCAGTGATTGTGAGAGTGGCTGTATGGATGAGTGTGTACTTGTATCAGTGATTGTATAAGAGAGTAAGTATGCGTTAGTATCTGTATGAATAAGTGAGGTGGTGTGTGTATAACTGTATAGCTGAGTAAATGGAAGTTTGATTGATTCTTTGCATGACTGACTAGGTGTGTGAGTAACTCTGGATGAGTGGCGGAGTGTGAGTGTCTGTATAGGTGTATGAGTGCATATGATAGTGTTGTATTGATGAGTGGCTGAATGTATGAGTGACTGTATGGGTGAATGAGTGGATGTGTGTGTAGACCTAGGAATCAGTGAGTGCGTATGTAGTAACTGGTATTGGTGTGTCTATGGTTTCGAAAATGGTAGTCTGTATTTTAGAGTGGGTGTATCAAAGGTTATATTAGGGTGTGAGGAGGTGTTCTTTCACACCATATGGACCTGCCCTGTAATACGGCCCTACTGCTTGGCACTGCAGAAGCTAACCAGAGAGATCCTGGAAGTAGTGGTACCAGTCTCGGCCAAGACATGCCTCCTACAAATCTGGGGGGATGATCCACCACCTAGATACAATAAACTTTGGTTATCATTAGGTATGTCAGTTGCAAAAAGGAATATAGCACGTATGTGGGGCTCATGAGACACACCAGCTGTTGTGAGGTGGGAGCACGATATGGACTGGTGCATGTTGGCTGAAAAAACCATATACCTAGGTAGGGGGTGCCCCAAAAAATGGGAAAAAATTTGGCCCCTGTGGCTGTCATACCGAGGTATGGTAGAGGACACTTTTGAGAGTCCTAGAGTCCATAACAAGGACACTCTTTAAATTCTGTTGCAGGATTATTTCTGACTTTTTTTCCTTGTCACTCCTTTTTGATTCTGTATAGGATACATCACCGAGCTATTGATGTGTTACCTCCTGTGAAGCATATGTTTATGCCTCAATGCCTTGTATATGTGTTTTTCATAAAACTCAATAAAAAGATTTATTAAAAAAAAGAATATCGGGATTACAAATATATTGTGGACAGGAATATCAAAGGTAAAAATATTGTTTTAAGTGTTATTTTCAATATTGATGCAAAAAATATTGATGTAGTAAATATAATATAGTTTTTTAGTGTTTAACAGTACGTAATTTATTGTCCTTTGTTTAGTTTGTGTTTATTTTTTTTATGTTTTCATTTTAGAATGTTTTTATTTATTAAATTGCTATAATTTGTAATTTTAAATTGTTTTAATGTTTTTTTTATTCTTATTTTTTGTAGCGGATGTTGGGTTGGTATGGGATAAGGGGAGAGATTATAATAACTATTTATTTAATTTTTACAATTTTTAACATATAGTAATTTCTTTAATAATTGTAAAATGCATTTTATTATTTTAAATTTATATTTTATTTTACATTTTAATGTGAAATAAGATATATTGTAATGTTTTTTGAAAACAAAATAATAAATAAGTTTTTATAAACTTATATTTGTATTTATTTGCATGTTTACATTTAAATGATAATTTTTTTAAATTAAATTGTTACAATTATATGAAAAACTAAAAAATATTTAGAATAAAAAATAGTAAATGCATTGCTATAATGTAAAAAAGAAATGTGAATGAATATTTTAAAAATGTGGTTATTAATTTTATTTTGGTAATTTACATTTTTATATAAACTAAAGTAGTTTAAATTAGTGTGCTATAGCATAATAATTTTGACAATGTTATAATTTACTAAATTGTCATAATGTGTAGTCTTAATTGTGTATTTTTTAAATATAATATTATTGGTAAAAAGTTTCATTTTTAATTGAATTTAATATATTTGCATTCTTCAGTTTTTTACACCTTCACCAAGTTTGTTCAGATTGGATTGAGACTAGTAAAAGTCGCTCCTTTAGTGTGCAACCGCTACCCTCAGTTGGTTTAGATTGAAGTGGGAATAGTACATTTCACCCTTTTAGTGTCCAACACTTTCCCCAAATTGGTATAGATTGGAGTGAGAATAGTAAATGTCATCCCTTTAGTGTCCAACATATTCCCCAAGTTGGTTTATATTGGAGAGGGAATAGTAAATGTCACCACTTTAATATCCAACACCTTCCCTGAGTCTGTTTAGCTTGGAGTGGGAATAGTAAATGTCACCCATTTAGTGTCCAACACCTTCCCCGAGTTTGTTTAGATTGAAGTGTGAATAGTAAATGTCAACCCTTTAATGCACAACACATTACCAGGGTTGGTTTACATTGGAGTGGGAATTGTAAATGTTGCACTTTTAGGGCCTGACTACGGGTTTGGCGGTGCTGCGCCAGGTACAACCCACCGCCGCACCGCAAAACCTGTGGTCAGGCCGCCTGCCAGATTATGAGTATTTCTTGTGTCTGGCAGGCTTTTTTTGATGTTCTCATGGTGGTACCCTGAAACTGGGTACCACAATGGGAACGCCGAAACCAGTTCCTGCACGGCTTGGACTGTAAAGTCCATGCAGTGCAGGAACTGTGGTGCATGCACACAGGGGGGTACAAGTTGTGCACCCTTGCATGCACCCCAGGGCGCAGAGGCACAAGGGGGCCCTGTAGGACCCCATTTGTTTCCTCTCCGCCACGGCTTTCATGGCGGAGGCTCCGCCATGAAAACCGTGGCGGAGAGGAAACTCGTAATATGCTTGGCGGGACTGCCATATTGCGGCCTCCTGACATCCGGAACACTGCGAGGGTGGTGGCTGTTGTGGGAAAGTGGCTGTCCGACCACTCTAATTGTTATAGGGTGGTTGGAAGACAGCCACCGCCGTGCCCCCAAGACTCCAGCGCTCCGTGGACTGCCAGACTCGTAATAGAGCCTCAAACTAAAGGCCTGATTGTGACTTTGGTGGTCTTCCAGCCTGGGGCCTCAATGCTCCATTCACTGTAGGAGCACCAAAGCTGTGGTAAACCACCCACCAGGTTAGGAGCTCAATCCTGGTCTGGTGGGTGGTCTTTCTGTGGTCTAATGGCAGCTACTGCTAGGCTCATAGAAGAGCCTAACATGCAGACCTCCGCCATCAGAGCACTGACTGCACCTTCCTGCACGGTGTGGCAACCCGCCACACCGTGCAGGAACTGGGGGGTGCAAATTCTGGGGAGCACTACATGTGACCCACCCGCAGCCCCAGGAGCAGCAGGGGGCCTTAGTTGCCTCTCTGCACCCTTTTCATGGTGGGCTCACTGCCATGAAAAGGGCAGTGGACAGGCACCTTGTAATATGCTCAGCGGCACCGCCTGCATATTGCTGCCCCTGTCAGCTCCACCACACAGGATCCTTGATCCCGGCAGAGCCAGTGGTCTCGTGGCCTTCCGTCCGTCACACTCAAAATACTGTGGGTGGACCCGCAGTGTGGAGGTGGTCGGACCACCACCACGAGGACAGTGGTCCTGTCGACCACTGTACTCATAATAAGACCCTTAGTAATAAAAGAAAGATGTTATACATATTTTAATAATTTTAAGTTTTTTTTACAATTTTTATTTATTGTGTTCTTTTAAATTTGTCAAATATATTTTAAAAACAAAAAATAATTGCAATTTTAAAGTGAAGTAAATAAAATAATGTATTTTTTGTAGTGTAAAAAATGGAGAAATAAACCAGATTTTATACATATTTATATAATGTACATTTCATTCAGTCTAATTTTTAACATTTTTTAACTCATTTTACATACATTTTTTAAATGTAATTTAACATATTTATAAATAGTATATATTAAATAATTGTATATATTTATACTATTACTTAATTTATACTGTACAATTTTTGGAACATTTGTTATAACTGACATTTTTAACAATTTTAGTAATTTTTTACATTTGTGTAGCATTTTATTGAACATATTTACTATATTTCCCATTAATTTCTATGGGGAGATAGTCTTTTTTTTTGTTTCATTTGTCAGCCATTTTATTTTACTTGTAGGTTGTATTTTGCAGTGTATTGGTGTTATTTTGGGTATTTTTTCCAGGAGCCAAGCCGCATATGGGCGCTGCTGTTTGTCGTGAGTCCTTTTTAGGGATTTTTTAAGGATTTTGAGGGTAGGGGGGATTCAGGATTTATGTTTTAAAGTTGGGAGTTTAGATAGGTTTTTGTTAGTGTTTTGCACTACGTTGCTGTTTAGCATTTTTTTTAATTGTATTAGTAATGTATGATTATGTTATTTTAAAATATGTGATGTTAGACGCATACCTTCGGGACTTGCTTCGGACCTCACTCTCCCGGGAGCCTGACCCTATCATCCTCGCGGGTGACTTTAATTTAGTATGGGACCCCAGCCTGGACCGTACTTCCTCATCTTTCCAGGGAACAGGTGCCATGTCTGCAGCACTCAAAGAAGACTTTGCAGCTTTGGGCCTCATGGACGCGTGGCGCTACAGGGAGCCGGAGGCGCAGGATTATACTTTTTATTTCCATGTCCACCACTCTTACTCTCGCATTGTTTATTTTTTTCAATCCCAATCTCTCATTCGTTCTTTGGAATCCGCAACGATCTCGGATATATCCATCTCTGACCACGCCCATTTAGAAATTACTCTGGCGGGCGTGGGCAGGCACCCCTGCTCCACTCCTAGGTGGCGCCTGCCTCCTCATGTCCTTCGGGACCAGGTAGACGTGGCCGAAATACGTCAGGCAATACAAACATATTTTGCCACTAATGACCTCCCGGACACTCACGGGCATGTCCTATGGGACGCCTTCAAGGCCACAATATGAGGCACTATTACTTCCATCTCGCCCACAAGCGGGAGTCCCGCCTGGTGGAAAATAAACTTGCTCGCGACATCAAATCGCTGGAGCGACAAAGCTATAAGGCACCTTCTACTCAGACACGGAAGCAGCTCGCCTCGCTCCGGGGCCAACTTAAAGCTCTCCGAGTCAACAAGGCGGAACACTCCCTCTTAGCCTTAAAACAAAAATTCTATGGTGGGGGTAACAAGGTGGGTTCCATGCTAGCGCGTCGTCTTTGTCTCCAGGTGTCCCGTGGCTATATTTCCAAGATCGCTCTGCCAGGGGGGGAGTGGGCTACCTTGGAACAAGCCAAACAGCAGGAATTTGGTGCATTTTTTTCTACTCTCTATGTCCGGGGCGATACCTGTGTGGACCAGATAGACCCTTTCCTGGCCTCCTGCCCTGGGACACCACTCGACCCCTTTTTTACGCAACAACTGGAAGAACCCATCACGGCTGAGGAGCTCCAAAAAGCGTTAAAAAGCTTTCCTATTGGGAAATCTCCAGGCCCTGATGGCCTTACATTACCCTTTTACTGTCTCTTTCTTCCACAGCTTCAGGCCCCATTGTTGCGTCTTTTTAATTCCTTTGCAGACACAATGTCTGTCACACCGACGATGGCCGGAGCCGAGGTAACGCTCATCCCCAAGCGGGGGAAGGATCCAACTTCATGCGCATCATACCTCCCTATTTCATTGTTAAATGTAGACGTTAAATTATATACCAAAATCCTGGCCCAATGTCTAGCCCCCCCATCTCCCTGGCCTAATTGAGCCCGACCAGGTGGGCTTCATCCAGGAGCGCCAAGGAGCGGACAATCTTCGTCGTGTGACCCACTTAGTGGTAAAAGTCAGACGCCGTAATATACCGGCTTTCCTTCTCTCTCTTGACGCCGAGAAGGCATTCGACCGGGTCGACTGGTCCTTCCTCCGGGCGGTTCTGCAGCGAATAGGTCTGGGCCCGGTCATGATTGCGCGAATTATGGTTCCATATGAGGCACCATCGGCGCGAATTCAAGTCAACGGTCTCCTCACCCCACCCCTCTCCATTCACTGGGGCACGTGCCATGGGTGTTCATTATCACCTCTACTTTTTGCTCTTGCTGTGGAGCCCATGGCGCTAGCCATCCGCCAATCGGCGGAAATTTGGGGCCTTCGGCTCGGGGGGGTTGAACATAAGATCGCCCTCTTCGCCGATGATCTCCTCTTGACACTTACGGACCCTGCGAGCTCTCTCCCCGCGCTACTTGATGTGCTCTCCGGCTTTGAGTTGATCTCAGGACTCAAAATTAATCTTGACAAGTCACAGGCGCTTAACCTTACCCTTCCCCCCGGCAGCTGGAGGACATGGGGGATGCTATCCCCTTCCAATGGGCCCCACTCTCCATCCGCTATCTAGGTATCAATATCACGGCTACTCTAGACTCTTGAACACGGGCGAATTGGCCGGCTTGTAGAAACTCCATCCGGGATGAACTCCACCGTTGGAAATCGCTCCCCATTTCCTAGTTGGGCCGCCTTAATGCGGTTAAGATGTCAATCCTTCCTAAGGTGCTCTACCTTTTTCAGGCGCTCCCAACACCCATCCCCCAAAGGGACATCCTGAGCCTTCAGCGGGAGGTTACTGCATTCATCTGGGGGGGGGGAGGGAACCGCGTTTTTCTACAAAGGTCTTAATGCTGCCGCGAGACCGGGGAGGGTTGGCTTGTCCCGACTTTCTTGTCTATTACTGGGCATCGCACTTGCGCTATATTTCGGAATGGGTAGTTCGCGAAAGGGAAAAGCACTGGTTCCACATGGACAGGGCCGTGGCCTGTCGCCCGCTGTGGGATTTAGCCTGGCTGCCGAGAGGTGCCAGACATCGTAGCGCTTACATTGCCACCCCGACAAGGGCTGTTTTGGAGATCTGGGACAGAATAGCAGTGACCTGAGGCCTTACCTCCTTCCCTCCCTAATACACCCCTGGCGCTTAATCCGGAGTTTATGCCGGCTCTGCATCCCGCCTCCTTTCCTGCGTGGGCAGCTGGTGAGTGTCGTATCATAGCACAACTATTCGAAGGGGGAATTTTTAAACCCTTTGAGCAATGCAGGAAGGATTTTAATCTCCCTCAAACAGCACGCTTAGAATACTTTCAAATTCGCCACTGGCTCCACACCCCTTCCTACACAGAGGGTGCAACACGCCAGCTCACTCCTTTTGAGACCTTAGTCCGATCTTTTGATGGAACCCAAGGGCTGATTTCCAAGACATACAAGGTACTTCAACGTTCACATGCAGTGCCGCCACACACCTACCAACACTACTGGCAGTTGGACCTCGAGGGCGATATTCTCCCTGACCAGTGGGAGCAGTTATGGAGGGATATTCCGTGCATTTTTAAAAGTATTGCACAGCGGGAGACGGCGTATAAAATCATGACTCGTTGGTACTACACCCCCCTTAGACTCCAAAAGATGTTCCCCGGCTTTGCTCCTCTCTGCTGGCGCTGTCAGGCTGCCCAGGGCTCCTTCATGCACATATGGTGGTCCTGCCCACTCATCAAAATCTTTTGGAAAGAGGTTCTGAGTCACATTAGGGAGGCGGTTGGGTTTCCTATACCAAGTGACCTGGGGATAGCAATTTTAGGGCTCCGTCTGAGGTCCCTCAAAGCCATGACACACTCGGACTGGCGCTTGATCTTCCACATGCTTACTGCTGCAAAACAGGATATAGCGCTCCACTGGAAGAAGGCCTTTACCCCCCCGTCCTCAGTGTGGCTCACTCGACTATGGCATGTCATGGCGATGGAGCTCCTCTCTCATAGACCTACCCACACTGATGCTAAATTTGAGCGCACTTGGCGGCCTCTAGTCTCACACCTCTCTAAACTGGAACATGCCCGATCTGTTCCCCCTCGCTTGAGAGCCCTCCAACTCTTCGCCGACCCCTTACTTCCAAGGGGAGAACCCTGTGAGGATGAGATGGGGTAATTGGGGGAGGAGACCCGAACCCCTCCTGCGATATGACCGGACATGGTCCTAAGCCCAGGGCGCTTGCCCACCCTTCCCCGGAGCTTCCCTGCACCAAGGAGATGCCGCATCATTCTCTCTCCCCTCCTCTTTTTCTCTCTCTTCTTCATTCTCATTCCTCCCCCTCTAGGTCTTTGACTGGTGGGGCTCTGCCCTCTATTCTCCTCCCCCCTTTTGTTTTGCAGGCCAGCAGATCTGGGGGTCTCCCTCCGACCATTAGTTGCGGGCACTATTTGATACCTGTATTCGCTGGTGTCCCTTGGTACGACTTACACAGCCGGTCTGTGCCGCACCTGGGCAAACCTTAACGAGGGGCTACATTATATTAGGGCTTACAGTGTTAGCCGCAGACTGCACTATCCTTACTGAGGTACCGATTGGTGTTCTTTGGGGACTTTTACGAGTTTAGTTTACTCGCTCCCTTGGGGCGCCCACTGTTTAGTGATTGTTAATACTCTGCATTCTCTACCCCATGTGGCCCACCTGGAGAAGCGACTGTGCTAGTCCAGTTAGTTTAGCCACAGGTATTCATGTGACGCCGTCTGCTTGATCCGTACTGTTGCTACAGAGCTGGGTGGGGATCACTAGCCTAACTTTTGTAATGTCATCTGCACCCGGCCTTTGGCCCTGTACCCTACGGTATGTACTGTGCACCGTCCCTCATAGCCCCATTACTCTAAACCACCGATGTACAATTGTAATTTGCCTGCTATGTGCTGCCTCTTATTGCTTACTGCCTGGTGATTGTTGATGTTCGTTCTCTTTGTTGTGTATAAATTCAATAAAAGAGATTTAAACAAAATATGTGATGTTACTTATATTTTCATGATTAAATATTATGTATGTGTCTATTTGGGACTGTAATGTATTGTACGGGTGGGTGTTTAATGTGTCTGTTACAGGTTTTTGTATACAAATAATTTCAATGGGAAGTTGGAGTTTACGATTTTTTTAAGGAAATCTGTTTTGGTTTACTATAAAAAAAATAATAATTTAGATTTCCTTTTTTGTTAGGTTTCCTGAAGCGTTTTTGTTTTTTAACATTTTTAATGTTTTCTTTATGGAACCTACAGACTTTGAATTGCTTCAAGGGATTTCGATTAGATTGTTAATATTTTTGCATTTTTGGGGGTTTTTTTGTATTAGTTTTCCTCATTTTTTGTGGATTACTATTTTTTGTTATGTGGCAATGGCGAGAGATCTGCAGCTACAAAACAGCAAGTTTTATATTCATTTTTTGTTGTGGGTGGGAATTGTGATATTGTATTGTTTATGTTATGTTCATGTTATTATTATGTGAATTTGTTTGCATTATGTGTAGTTATTTGATGTGATGAATGTGTTTTTAAGTTGGTTAGTATTTTTTTTTTTAATTATTAATATTTATATTTTTATTATATCAGTGATTACCAATTTTTAGATTTATATACTTTTTTCACTGATGTGATAAAATATTCCTATTATTATAAAAAAAAACATTTGGGGGTCGATTCCGATCTCGGCCGGAAACGCACCTAACACTATTCGTCCGGAAAAAAACCAAGCCGAACGCGTGTTTCCCGACCGATTCGAACAGTCATCCGAACGAGCAAGTACGATGCGCATAACTGCTCAGATTCCGACCCAGCCGTACGTACCCATTCCAGCTCCTGTTCCCCGCCCAAGCCGGATCCGTAAACGCCGAATCGAGTCGCACAGAAGCAAATAAACAGCACCTTCCGGCCGGACTAGTACGATGCGCCTTCCGTACGCGCCGAACCCGTCGCTACGTCCGGCACGTCAGAGCATCCGGGAGAGCTGCACATAAGCACCGATTCGCGACACAGGACGATCCACGGCTACGAGACGAACAAGCCAGCGATGAGTATGAGTCGAAGCCACGAGAAACCCGA
Source organism: Calotriton arnoldi (assembly GCA_963921515.1). NCBI lineage: Eukaryota > Metazoa > Chordata > Amphibia > Caudata > Salamandridae > Calotriton > Calotriton arnoldi. The sequence continues at coordinate 324,266 of CAWUFW010009873.1, forward strand.
ACGAGACGACCCAACCATGAATCCCATCACGCAGGTCCTACCAATACTCTACATCTATTACCAGAACCGGTACGGACGCATACGGCGCAGACGGTAAGATGCTGGATGAACACAGGACAACTCAGCAAGCATCACAAACAGGAACATCCCTAGGGACACAGCCTGTGTAGGAAAAGGGAAGGGAACACACACAGACATGCTCACACAACACACAACACGGGCCCAGGCAATGTCACGGGATTACACACTGCCATGAGGGCACTCCACTCCTGTGGAAGGTCCGCTGTGCCAAACCTTGTCTGTGCACGACTCAAACATGTCAGCAGAACACTCGGTCAGTGAGTCAACAACTACAACACACTGAAGGCTCTGCTCACATCAGCCTGTGTACGGGAGTGTCACGTCAGTCATCTGCATACACCCAAAACACGTGTCAAGCAAGTTGCACTGTATACACAGATGAGTCCTTCAACATTGATGTGCTAAACTGCATGTCCAGTGGAGATGGGCACACAGTCAGGGAAATAGAAACATTGAACAGTGGTAAGCCCACCAGATGTGCATCAGTGTAAGCCAAAGATGTTAATTTACAAATGCAAAACGTACATCCCTGTGTCAAATGCTGAACATTACACCCTCAGACTGCAGCAAAGGATGCTATAGATCCAGACTACATTAGGACACATATCCCATGGACCACATGGAGTCCATCACAGCAACACTTCATTTTCCTGATCTGAACACTATTACAACTGCAAATGCATGATGATACTCATCTACATCATGTACATCCAAAGAAAAACCACAAGTAAACAAAAAGAGGCTTTATTCAGCAAATGTTAAACTAAAATTTTAAGTCCAAAAGAAACTAAGGCCAATGGCCAGTCCAAATACACAGTCCCAACAGGGTGATATGTGACAACTTGTCACCCATTGCTTGCCTGCACTGGTACGGACAGGGGACATCCCCCTCGGAGGGGCATACAAGGGGCAGGCCAGGCACCGCAGGGACAGGATCAGGGGATGCCAGAAGGAGGCAGTGAAGGGGTGGTGGGTGCAGGAGTGTCCCCGGCAACTGCAGTGGAGGTGTCTGACTCAGTGGGGGCCGGCACCACTGTAGGGCACAAGTCAGATGGTGTGGGTGCTGCAACCACTGTAGTGGGCCGGTCAGATGGAGTGGACTGGGTCCCCACTGCAGTGCCCGAGTCAGACGGGGTGGTTGTGGACTCCACTGCACTGCATAACTCCAAGGGAGTGGAAGGGGGGGCAGATGAGGTGGGCAGGACAGAGGGGGGGACCCGGTCTCCATACCAGTGGCACAAACAGGCAGAGCGTCTGGTTTGGGGTGGAAGAGCAAGTGGTAGGGGGGGAGGGGCTAAGCAGTTTGGGGATGCGGTATCGGTGTGTGGGGGAACCTGGGGCAGGGTGTGGCGGTGGAACCTGTGGAGTGGTGGCCTGGGGGATGGAGGAGAGAGACTGTGTGGTGGAGCTGGTGTGGTGGTGGGGTCTTGCCCTTCCTGGTCCGGGGGACTTTCGAGATGGGGTCCTCAGTCTGCCTGTGCCTGGGGTAGGGTGTCCGGGTGTGAGGGGCACTCCCCTCTGTGTGTGGTGGTCGCCTCTTCCACCTGGACTTCGTGTCAGATGTATCTGTGGGGAAGAGGCCAAGCTCAAAGAGGAAGAGCTTCTGGGAGGGGGGGGGGGTTGCAGGTGAGGTAAGGGAAGGGGTTTTGGAGGGAGAGGTATCTGAGGACTGCGGAGTGCTCGTGGATGCGTGTGTGTGTGTCTGGGCCCCATCCCCTGTGAGTCAGGTATCAGTCCCCTGACTGTGCGTGCGTGTGCGTCTGGATTTTGGCTTGTGTGTCTGTGTGCTGCTTGTGTCTGTGCTGGTGCGTGCTGGTGCCGGTGTGTGTGTGCTTGGGACAGGTAGGGTGCTGGGGATTGTGGATGGGGCAGAGGTAGGAGGGGTGAGGGGTGAGGGACTTTTGCAGGAGGGACACTGCTGCCGTCAGTGAGGAGGCCATGGACTGATTGATCCGATGTAGGGCAGATATGCCAGATGACATGCCCTCCATGAATGACACCAGTTGTGTCAACAGACCCGTGTGTGCATGGAGGACACTCAGCATTGATGTCTGCCCTACATGGATATGTTTCAGCAAGTCCACAGACTCCACACTCAGGGCAGCAGGGGGGACAGAGGCAGGGGGTGCGGTGCCTGGCATGAAGGAGACACGCTCCCCTACACGGGATCCTCCATGGACATGTGGGATGGGAGCAGATGGGAGGGTGGAGATGGTGGTGGTGGCGGGGACAGACTTGCTTGACGTTGCCTCTGGTCTGCTGATACCCGCCTCCACAAGTGAGTCCTCACTGGAAGTGCTGTTTTCCCCAGCCGAGGTGGTCGTAGCTGAGGTCTCCTCAGTGTGGCTCCCCTCACCCTCCGTGCCACTGGGTCCCTCGGTCTCCCCTGCAGTGGACCCAGTCTGGCTCTGCCGCTCCTCTTGGTCCGTGGAGCTGTCTCCTCCTGTGGCCGTAGATGTATCTGCAAACAATCAGGATAAACAGAGCAACATTAGTCACCTGTACTGACCACACACACCACAGTAAGTACAGCACATCACAGAGCAAGCCCTGCCATAATTTGCTAGACATTTCAATAAGTGCTAACACTGATTTGAAGAAGCCCATTGTCTGCTTGACAGTCAGTCATGCCACACATATCCTACCTGTCCATGCACCCATCAGTCTGCTGCCTGTTGTATGCGACTAATCATATGTGCACACATGCACCACATACACAGTTGTTGGACATCCAAGAGAACATATGGAAATGTGTCACTCCAAACACATGCCATCTCCTGCCACTGACTCAGTACATGTGTCAGGAAAAGTGATGGGCAAAGTCTCTGTTGATATGCGGGTTTTGCTTCCATCACCAGACACAATGATGTCCTCATGTCCTGATAGACAATGCGACAATGGTGTGCATGCAGGACATATCACACCACTGCTGGATCACCCTTTGCGATTGGAATGTCATGGCACAGGCCTGTCTGGCAAGTCAGTCATAACTGTCTCCTGTCACAGGGGCAGTGCATACACACAACACCAGTCTGCACTGTGTCACAATCATGGAAGTTTTTGAAATGTAAGCCCTGTAGCTGACAGGTACACATGTGCACCCCATGCCACCCACATCATGAGGACTGAGATGATCCCACGTCAATCAAATGAGACATTTGAGTGACTGCAAACACAAATCCATACACATGAGCACTTCACTGTCTGATGAGAATGAACCAAAGCTGCCTGCACCTCAATGTTTCATACAACATTGTGCACAGTCAAGGGATCAGAGACCTATGCATTAACCTATGTGCAGATCCCATAGTCACAACTCAGATGGCTGGCCACCCCAAAACACTCCAGGAGTCCAAATAGCAAGGCCACACCATGGTGACACAGAGGAATACACCTGAGTGCACTCTTCACAATGCCCAATATGTATGCTGACACACGGGAGTGGGAGAACAGAGTGCCTTCGATGTACGGAGTAGGCATTACAGTCCTGGTCCATGTGCAACATGGTATTACCCTGAACACTAGGCAGGTGGCTATGCATGATGTACATACTTCTGAGGCTCCTACCTTGGTCTCTGCAGCAGCATGGGTGTGTGGCACCCCAGACATGTGGTGAGTCAGAGCAGCAATTGGAACACATATTAAAGCCATACCCAGAGTACATGTCAGATCACAGGCATTGTGAGCAATTGTACCACCCATGCAGCCCACCACAAAGTTCCTGTAACTGATGCTGTCCCCAACTTGAACCACAGGTAACTGCAAGTACACAGTACCCAAGTGACCTAAGTCACAGACTGTAAGGGCCACACCTGTCTATCAGATGAGGAGGGGGCATGACACAAGTGAGGGACATGAGTCCAGGACGACATGACAGTTGTACTGTGGAAGTGGAACCAGGCTAGAGGAGTGCATAGAGCATGTCAGTCATAGTACACAGTTGAGGCTAGCACTTACCCCCTCCTTGCTGCTGTCTGGCCTTCAGCTGCCCATCCAGGTCAGGGAAGACCACCGCCAGGATCCGGAGCATGTGGGGGGTCAGGGTCCGGTGTCCGCCCCTCTTGCGAGGAGGCGACAGCTTCAGCTGGACCCTTGCGATCTTCCGGGTCCAGCCCCGAAGGTCCTGCCACCTCTTCTGGCAGTTGCAGATCCTGCGCCTGTAGACCCCCACAGATCGTACTGCCCGGACGATGGTCAGCCAGATCTCCTGCTTCTGGTGGGCATCAACCTGTGAGGATGACAAAGTGAAAAGGCCATTACTACACATGCAACATTTCCGTGCATCACACAGTTGGATATACATGTCTCAATCACAGGGGCATATGATGTACACAGGTAGTGCAACTATGGCTATGAACAGTTTGCCAGCAGTTACTAAATGGTATCATTGCCTGGGAAGTCAAACCTTGTTGGAATGCACTGTTACTGCACGATACCTGTTCAGTGCATGTGACTACACACTTCTGGGGGTGACAACTACTCAGTGAGCATGCTAGCCACTGGTGTACACACTGGAAGTCTTGCTAGTCAGACAACATGCACAATTAGTAAGGCAGTGGACAGCACATTCACCTGCTCCCATGGTTTCCCATACAGCCTGGTTCTCCTCAGTGCTGAAGGCTGGGGCTCTATCCACAGTACGTGCCATTGCAGTAGCCAGAGGATGCAGAGACAGCAGCAGTGGTGGTGGCAGATGTCGTCCTGAAGCATGTAGTGCAGGCAAGTGAGCTCTGAGGGGAACAGCCAGCATTATATGTGTGCTGCAGAGGCAGATACTGTCCCATGTGTCCAAAGTGATAGATCCAAGTCGTTTGCATCTTCTGAATCTGGCCAATCCATGGAATTGCACCACTTATACACGCCCACAGCATCCTTCAAAAGTTCAACTTCATGACATCCATGAATTTGCAACATTGTTGTGGGTGGCCAACTGAATTCACTGCATCCGACTCGTTAAAGCTTCGAAAACGCATCCGTTACCATGTCAGGCCATAGCCAATGCGTGCGCACCGCGTATTTCGAAAAACAACACGCATCCGTCCACATCATATGCAATGGCCAATGCGTGCGCACCGATCGGTCCATTGCTGTACAACGCGTATTTCGGATGACAACACGCATCCGTCCACATCATATGCAATGGCCAATGCGTGCGCACCGATCGGTCCATTGCTGCACAACGCGTATTTCGGATGACAACACGCATCCATCCACATCATATGCAATGGCCAATGCGTGCACACCGATCGGTCCATTGCTGTACAACGCGTATTTCGGATGTCAACACGCATCCTTCCACATCATATGCAATGGCCAATGCGTGCGCACCGATCGGTCCATTGCTGTACAACGCGTATTTCGGATGACAACACGCATCCGTCCACATCATATGCAATGGCCAATGCGTGCACACGGATCGGTCCATTGCTGTACGACACGTCCCTGTACAAATCACTCGGATATGTCACCATGGTTGTCACTGGTGAACATATGCCAGCCACAATTACTTGCCAGGGACTCAGGGGCACACCTACAACACCACAGCCTGTCCACACTGTATCCTAAGGCATGTAAGGCTGCATTACCTGTGTGTGTATGGGGGTCAACATGTGGTTTTTTTGGTGGCACTTGGGGGCAGCCACTCCCAGGCTGTGCACGTGACCACTGTGATGTGCAACTGTTCAGTTCAGGGCATGTGGCATGGTCACATTTCCAGGTTGTGTATGTGTATGTCATGTCACATACACCCTGAGTCCCATGTGGGAAGGTATGTACGTCACAGGGTGACCCATTGCCACAATAGTGATGGCCCTCCACAGTCTGTGTGCATGTTGTGTTTCAGATGTCTCTGATTCCATGTGCACAATGGGAGACAGTCTCCACATCCACGTTGTTTGTGCATCGACTTTGATGTTGTGCATGTGTGTGTCACAGACGTCCATGTCTGTTCTGCAGAGGCAACAGGGGCAACTACCTGTGGGAGTCATGGTTGTTTTGCTGACGTGTACATGATATGCCATGTCATGCCAGTGTCCATGTGGCAATACAGGGTCCCTGGGAATCTACCTGTCAATGAGCTGTGATGCCTGTGGCACATCTGTCCTCACTTGTCACTGTGGTGTGTGTTTGGAACGTGACAGCAGTACATGAGTACTGTGACACAGCCTAAAGCACAACCTGGAACTTGTTGTCAACACATGTTGAACTGTGATGTTAGATGTTGGCCATGTAGGTGCCATATATGTACATACAGAATGGCACACACATCAAGTACTTGTGTCTCGTAATGATGTATCATGTGATATTGAGTATGGTCAATGCCACATATGTGAGGTGACTGACAATATTTCTTTGTTCACCTATGCACTGCAGGGCACCAGCTGTCCATAGACCATTCCCTGACCTTGCAACCATGGTTGAACATGACTGCAACCGATGGTACCGCTTCAACAGGCCGCTGATTGAGGAATTGGCGGTGCGGTTGGCCCCACATTTGCAACCTGGCCGGCCATACCCTACAGCGCTGACCCCCAAGGTGAAGGTGATGGCAGCCCTACACTTCTTTGCCACCGGTACTTTTCAACACACTGTGGCGTCTGCTGGTGGGATGTCACAGACCATGTTCAGCCATGTGCTACGCAATGTTTTGGAGGCAATGTTGAGATACCTGAACCAGTACATCTATTTCCCTAAACGTCAACAACTCACTGACGTCAAGAGTGACTTCTATGCCCTGGGGAGGATGCCACATGTCATTGGCTCCATTGATGGGACACATGTGGCTTTGGTACCACCACAGGCACATGAGCAGGCATACAGGAACAGGAAACATTACCATTCTATCAATGCTCTGGTGGTATGTCTTGCAGATATGAGCATCTCACATGTGTGTGCACGTTTCCCCGGTTCTGCACACGATGCCTACGTGATGAGGAGTAGTCGCATCCCGAGGATGATGTCACAGATGCAGAACCAGCGTGCCTGGCTTGTCGGTGTGTACTGACTTTGTACCATTGTGTGTGTTCTGCAATGTTGTATTCCACCCTCTTTTCCAAATCAGCTAATGTGCAATTGTCTGTATGTAGGTGACTCTGGATACCCCAACATGCCGTGGTTGCTGACACCCCTCAGGAACCCTGTGACACCAGCCCAGATGCGCTACAATGAGGCACATGGTCGGACCAGGAGAGTGATTGAGCGGACATTTGGTCTCCTGAAGAGCCGCTTTGGGTGCCTGGAAAAGACAGGAGGGGCCCTCCCATATGCCCCAGCAAAGGTGTGCAAGATTGTCATCGTCTGCTGCATGCTACACAACCTGGCAGTGCGGAAGGAGTTGCCTCTCATCCTGGATGACGATGACCAACATCCGCCACCTGTGGAGGATCCTGGCCTGGGCCACGATGCCAGTGATGATGATGATGATGAGGGTGATGTCCGCACACAGCTCATCACCAACTTCTTCAGCTGAATGTGAGTATCCAGAGATGTCATGTCAATGATTTGAGTTTGCATGATATGTGTTGGTGGTGCTCTGTTGCTGTTTGAGTGTGGCCATGTGCTACTTGACTGGATGCGTGCAGCGATGTGTCCTTACAGGTAGTCTGTACTCCCCAACAGTGTTGACATGCTAACTTGGTTTTGTGTAGGTATCTTGTGACATGTATTGGGCATGAGTATTGCAGTTCTGTCCTGTTCTTCAGTGCTTTTGACTGTGTGTCATGTCTGTCCTTCACAGGGTACTTTCAGAGTTGTTTGGTCAACTCGGATCCCCCGACACCATGATTCAGCTTTCAGGGTGGAAGCAGTTGTTTCCCTACAGGTGATGTGCCACACACCCCTGGACTTTATTTCTTCTACACTTGTTGACTGTGTGGCCACTGCCACGTGGGATTACCTTGCATCTGTAGTGGAAACAACATGTTGCAAATGTGTAATAAACCTGTGCTTCACTTTGGGATGTGCGTTGTCTGTGGTCACACATCTGACTGACATTTGCTTACTGCACCTGTGGGCTAGTTAACACAGACTGTGAATAGGTGTGGTGTCTGTGCATTCCACTGTATTTCCTGGCAACATCAGTGTAGGCGATGAGTCAGATGGCCCTGGTGTGTATGTGTTGTGTAGCCCTAGTGGTGTGTCTCCCTCATATGTGTCACGTCGCCATGACTCACATGACGGTGTTGAACTTGCTGTAGCAGTTAGCATGCACAGTGTCATTTAGCAGATCATCATCTCCATGACAAAAACAATGTTGGAATCACAACAGAGGCAAGTATGGTGTATTAGTGAGTTTATTTACATACATGTGTGAGGATAGTGCACAGGATGGTGGGTGCTGTACATTGGGATTGGAATCCAAAGTTCCCAGATGAGTTGGAAGTGTTGGTAGCAGAAATGTCCTGAGTAAAGTCCACAGTCATCTGATACATTAGTCCAACTTAAACTCCCCATGTCATGTGGGAGAGTTGGGTTGCATTCGACAGGGTGAACAGTTTGCACACAAAGGAGAATTTCCAGAACAGGTGTTGGGTTCCTGGGGGATGTACATGGCCATCGGCCTCTCAGTTGTCCTTCCTCGGACGACCCCTCTTCTTTCTGGGGGGACCCTCACGTGCAGGCCGCTGCGGTGCAGAGGACTCTCCACCAGAGTCATCCTCCCTCCCTGTGGCAGTTGCAGTTGTTGCGGCACCAGATGTTGTGGGCACACAGGGAGGTGTGGACATGTTGGTGCTAATCTGGCGGAGGCATGTCAATATGTCCCTCTGCACCGCTGTCAGTTCTTCCAATGTGTCCCACTTGGACTCCATGCCAGACATGTGTGTCTCCACACGGGACATGTGTGTCTCCACATGGGACATGTGGGAGTCCAAGCGGGCATGATGGGCAGCCTGCTGCTGTTGAATGTCCTTGAGGATCCCCACTACCTGGCTGACCTCTCCGGTGCTATTCTGGTACGCATCAGCAATGCGTACCAGTTGTGGGTCATCATGCAGTCCAGACCCCTCTGCAAACAGCGACCTCTGCCTACCACCCCTCCCACCACCCCTGGCCACACGTGCGGGACCTGCGGTGGCACGCACAGGTGACCCTAGGCCCCCTTGGGGGTTGGTACTGGGGTTGTTGTCCGTTGCTTCACGGTGGGCTGGGGTCCCTGTGCTGTTGTCATTCAGTGTCCTTGGTCTGTCCGTGTCGGCGGGGGTGGTCTGTGTGTTGGCAGATGTTGGAGGAATGGGTGCAGGGGGTGCAGATGGTGGTCCTGCTGGTGCTGCATGATGACTCACACCGGAGGTGCCAGGTTGGTCTTCGCCATCCGATGAGGGCAGAGGCTGTTCCACACCAGAGAGCTCAGGGGCCACCGGAGCCTGGGACAGGGACTCCTCCTCATCTGCTGCTGTGTCCCCATCATCACCTGTTTTTGGAAGAGACACACAATGTATGTTATGTTTCTGCAGGCATCAATGGTTCAAACACATGACAGTTGTGACTGTACCTCTGGATGCGGCCCTGTACATTGCATTGTCCTAAGTTGTCACAGTCAGAGGTTGATATTGGTGTGGCTCATTGTCCTGCCAACCTGATGCATTTCAATGTGGATGTTGAGGTGTGTGCATGACCAGCATTGGTGGTATTTGGTTGACATCCGGACCTCCTTCTCCCCCAGTCCAGTTATCCCACCATGAAGCATGCCACCCTTGCAGTGGGTGCAGGTTAACTCTCAGGATGTCAGTCAGTGGTGTCCTGCTGTTGGTTGGTGCCCAGTTCCCAGCAGGGCCTGGTACTCCCCACAACAGAGCACCATTGTCAGACATCTTAGAAGTGGCTTTTCACTCCCTGTGAGGTGTGCATGCTTCAGTGTGAGCTTGCTGGGCCATGTGGGTGGGGGATGTTGAGCTGTGACTACCACTCCCATCATGCTATTGCCTACACCCCCTTCCCAGCATGCCCATACTTCCTTCCTTTTGACTCTGCTTCCCTGTGGGGTAGTGTGCCTGTGCTGACAGGATGGCTGACAGTGTTGTCCTGGCGTTTGTTTGGCTACAAGTCCCAAAAGTGTCCCTGTGCTTCACACAGCATAACCCAGTGTGGTTGTTCTTTGTGGGATATTTAATTAGAGTGTGAGGCATTGCATTCTCCCAGGTGAGTTGTGTGGAGTTTGTGTTAAGGGGGGTGTGAGAAAAGCTGCTTGTGACTATGGTCAGAGCTGTCAGTCCTCCTTCCCACCCAGCCAGATATCCCACCATGGAACGTGCTTCCATTGCAGGGAGTGCAAGTTGGCTTTCAGGATGTCAGTCAGTGGTGTCCTGCTGTTGGTTGGTGCACAGTTCCCAGCAGGGCCTTGTGCTCCCCACAGCAGTACCCAGTGTCAGCCATCTTGTCAGTTCTTTTCCACTCCCTGTGATGTGAGCATGGTTCAGAGTGGTGTTGATGGGCCAATTGTGAGAGTGACCAATATCTGTGACTACAACTCCCATCATGCTATTGCCTACACCCCCTTCCCAGCATGCCCATACTTCCTTCCTTTTGAGTCGACTTCACTGTGTGTGAGTGTGACAGCAATGGCAAGATGGCTGACAGTGGTGTCCTGCTGTTGGTTGGTGCACAGTTCCCAGCAGGGCCTTGTGCTCCCCACAGCAGTACCCAGTGTCAGCCATCTTGTCAGTTCTTTTCCACTCCCTGTGATGTGAGCATGGTTCAGAGTGGTGTTGATGGGCCAATTGTGAGGGTGACCAATGTCTGTGACTACAACTCCCATCATGCTATTGCCTACACCCCCTTCCCAGCATGCCCATACTTCCTTCCTTTTGAGTCGACTTCACTGTGTGTGAGTGTGACAGCAATGGCAAGATGGCTGACAGTGGTGTCCTGCTGTTGGTTGGTGCACAGTTCCCAGCAGGGCCTTGTGCTCCCCACAGCAGTGCCCAGTGTCAGCCATCTTGTCAGTTCTTTTCCACTCCCTGTGATGTGAGCATGGTTCAGAGTGGTGTTGATGGGCCAATTGTGAGGGTGACCAATATCTGTGACTACAACTCCCATCATGCTATTGCCTACACCCCCCTTCCCAGCATGCCCATACTTCCTTCCTTTTGACTCTGCTTCCCTGTGGGGTAGTGTGCCTGTGCTGACAGGATGGCTGACAGTGTTGTCCTGGCGTTTGTTTGGCTACAAGTCCCAAGAGTGTCCCTGTGCTTCACACAGCATAACCCAGTGTGGTTGTTCTTTGTGGGATATTTAATTAGAGTGTGAGGCATTGCATTCTCCCAGGTGAGTTGTGTGGAGTTTGTGTTAAGGGGGGTGTGAGAAAAGCTGCTTGTAACTATGGTCAGAGCTGTCAGTCCTCCTTCCCACGCAGCCAGATATCCTACCATGGAACGTGCTTCCATTGCAGGGGGTGCAAGTTGGCTTTCAGGATGTCAGTCAGTGGTGTCCTGCTGTTGGTTGGTGCACAGTTCCCAGCAGGGCCTTGTACTCCCCACAGCAGTACCCAGTGTCAGCCATCTTGTCAGTTCTTTTCCACTCCCTGTGATGTGAGCATGGTTCAGAGTGGTGTTGATGGGCCAATTGTGAGGGTGACCGATATCTGTGACTACAACTCCCATCATGCTATTGGCTACACTCACTTCACCAGCATACACAGAATTCCTTCCTTTCAGTGAGCTTCCCTGTGAGGTGGTGTTCTAGTGGTGGCAAAATATCTGACTGTGTTTGTTGGTTAGATTTGTGCCACTGCCTTGCTCTATTTGTTGTTAGGTTTGTACATGTCATGACACAGTTACATATCACTATGAGATGGCATGTATTGTGTTTATCTAACTAACATACACATCTTGGGATGATTATCTTTTGGTTGCTGTGGATTTGCTAAGGGTGCATGGTTTGACTATCCCCTTGACAGTGATGTGTGTGTATTGTCACACAATATTGGGTATATTGGTTGTGTACTCACCAGGCTCTGGGATGTTTGATAGTCCATATACGCTCACTGGTGGTAGGATGGCCCGCACCTTCTCCTCCCAGGGCCTGAGGTATACTGGTTTGGCAGGAGGGCCACTGCCGGTGCGATTACTCAAGGCGTAATCCTTCTTGAGTAGGTCCTTGACCCTCCTGCGCACATCATACCACCTGTTCTGGATGTCTTCCTTTGTGCGCAAACATGGTGATTGTGCGTTCACCCTGTCGACGATCCTCTCCCACATCTTGGTTTTCTGCGACATGGGGGTCTGTTGGACCAATGTACCAAACAACTGTGGCTCTACCCTGAGGATCTCATCTACCAGGACTTCCAATTCACTGTCTAGGAACTTTGGATTCTTCTTTGGGGGCATGGTGATGGGTGGTGGTGGGGATTGATGTGTGTGTGAGTGTGCAAGTGAGGGTGGGTGAGTGTAGGTTTTGCTGGGTGTATGTGAGGGTGCTATTTGGGAGGTGCTAATGGTGTGTGGCTTGTGTGATGGATGAGTTGTGGGTGTGTCTGTGTTTGCTGTCTGATGGTGTTCTGTGCTGGCAGGTCAGTTGAATTTGCAAAGGATCATGGTAGTGATTTGTGGCCTTTATATGGGTGGGGTTGTGGGTGTGTCTTTGTTCCATGTTTTTTCACCCCTGTATTTATTGACTTTGTCATTGCTTGTTTGGCCCTTTTTTTTGTATTTTTCCTTTGTGGGTTTTGGGCATGTAGGAGACGTTCTTCTGACCGAGTAGGACGCTGCAGTTGGCTCGTGCGGGCTTCTCCGAGTCTTTCAAGCTGTGTTCCTGATGGGTTTCATGTGCGGCGTACGCGTCGGTCGCGGAGTATTGTGTTGCTTCGGCTCGGTTTTGTATGCGTGTCGGTCGTACGGCTTGGGCTCCGTGCGACTCGGTCTGGTTTTACACGCATTGCATCGTACTGCGCGGGTCGGAGTTCGCGGGTACGTTTCTGTCGGGTTCATTCCTGGTGCGTGTTGGTCGGTTCTATTCGCGTAGTTTCCCGGCCGGATAGCTGTTTCCATGCGGTTCGGTCGTTCGGCTTGTGTTCCGTACGAGTCGGTCGTAATTCACATGCATTGCATCGTACTACGCGGATCGGGCAGCGCCGGTATGTGTCGGTCGGACAACATTCCCGTACCGAGTCGGTCGGTATGTTTTCCGGCCCGAATCGGAATCGGCCCCTTGGTATGTTTTGTTAGAACATGCAGTAGTTTTTGAGGTATTTGGTAGGTTAATATGTATTTTAGAGGGTCGATTTGGCTATTATTTCTAAATAGGCTATTCCTTTGTTATTTATGAAGATTTTGACTTTACATCGTGGCATGTCGTACATTTTTTTTGTTTGCTTTTTAAGTTTAGGGTCAATTTTGGGTAATAGATTATTCAATTCTCAGTTCTTGGTATCTTTGTTCTTTTTGTACTGCTTCGATAAATTTGTCTAATGTAGGTTGAGTTCTATCTAGTGTGGATTGGAAGGCATTCTTCCACTGCGTCTGTGTCCTGACCAATGCAATCTGCCTGCCCAAGTGTCTGCGAAATAGTCCATTAGGAGACTAAGTTTGTCTGCATTTTGTTGGTAGAAAGGGCTTTCTATTAGTAATTTATAGTGGTTGACTACTTCTGTGACAGGGACATAGTCTAGTGATATCACTTTTTTATTTCAAAGGCAAATTGTCTGTTAGTGGAATATTCTACACTTAGGGGCTGATTACGAGTTGGGCGGTCCGACCACTGAATGGCCATTGCGGCAGTCGGGATGCCGCCACACAAGCTGGTGGCATTAAGACAGCCGTATTATGACAACACCGCTGGGCTGGTGGTGTTGTGTTGACGGTGTAACGGTGGCAGCATGCTTCTGCTCACAGAGGGCGTGAAGCATATGTTACTGTTGTGGCAGCGCTGCTTGCATGTCGGTGTACTGTGTGCCATGCACCATGTCCTGCATGGTACACAGTGCACGCACAACAGTGCAGGCAGAGGGAGGCACAAATGTGCCCCCATGCACACACCCCATGGGCTAAAACACCCTGTGGCCCTGTTTGGAGCCCCTTTCCCTGCCTTTCCACTGACCTGTCCATGGCGGGGTCCCTGCCATGAACAGCTTGTCGGAAAGGCAAGTCGTAATCTGCATGGCAGTGCTGGCACCACCGTCGCAGACCACCACTTTTCCCACTGCCGCCGGCCGGGATCCGGGATCCAGGATCCTGGCGGTGGTGGCGGTCTTGCATTGGGCTGGTGGCTGTTTGATTGCCAAACTCGTAATTGGGCGGTCGGACCGCCGAGGTTGCAGCGGTTGGACCGCCACCGCAAGTATGGCAGTCTTGGGACCACTGCTGGAAGAAAGCTGTAGTTAAGCCATTGCTGAAAAAAGTTCTCTCTGACCCCTCAGATCTAGCTAATTTCAGACCTATTTCCCTTCTTTCCTTTCCAATAAAAATCTTAGAGCGCCACATAAGTTCAATACTGTCGCACTACTTAGAGGACTATGCATGGCTTGAAGAAGAGCAATTTGGATTCCGTCCTGGCCATGGAACCGAGACTGCCCTGATTTGTGCTACCGATGAAATGCGGAGGACAACAGACAATGGACAATCTGTTGTACTGGTCCTCCTAGATCTGTCGGCTGAGTTTGTCACGGTGGACCGCTACACTCTTACGTCCAGACTTATGGCAGTGGGTGTGGGGGGCCCGATGTTAAACTGGCTAAAATCCTATCTGTTCGGCCGCTGTCAGGAGGTATCTCTCCTCCCTTTTCTATCCAAATTTAGAATGACAACAAATGGTGTCCCCCAAGGCTCTTCCCTCAGCCCTATTCTATTCAATATTTATATCAAACTCCTTATCTCTCTTATCAAGTCCCACAAGATAAAGCTGATTAATTATGCAGACGATACTCAGCTAATTCTGTCATTGAACAATGACCAGGAGGACACCCAAGGCAACTTTCAGGCATGCATTCTTGACATCTTTGACTGGATGAATGCAAATTCACTCAAGATGAATGGAAGCAAAACTGAACCCCTCTGTTGCTCATCCAATAAAATCCCGGTCGCTCTATCCCCTAACTTCTGGCCTCTACCCACGGAACTGCCATTGGGCAACCCAGCGGCGGTACAAAACTTAGGTGTTATTATAGATGAAGGTCTGTCTATGGAAAAACAAGTGAACGGACTTACCGGGACTTGTTTCGCACTGATCCGGGCCCTTAGGAAGCTATATCCTCTGCTTGACCTGCCAGCCAGATCACTGATCTCCAGAGGTGTAATACTAAGTAGGCTGGACCATTGCAATGCCCTGTTAAGAGGAGCCCCTAGCTATTTGTTAAAGAAGCTAGAGCGCATCCAGATAATCACAGCTAAGTTAACATTGAATAGACCTCGACACTCATCTGCCACAAAGGCTCTGAAAGATCTCCACAGGCTGCCCATCAAGCAGAGAATTATTTTTGAATCTCTCTGTATTGTTCATAAGGCACTACACAATAAAGGACCAAAACCCTTACAAGCCAAACTAAATAAATATACTCCTGGCAGAAACCTTCGATCAACCACAGGCAACTATGTCCAAGAACTCAGATTTCAAAAAGTCCGACAAGGAGGACGTGCTTTTACCGTCAATGCAGCTCGGATATGGCATAAATTACTAGGCCTGGGCGGAAAACTACACTACGCTCGCGTAGTTTGCGTAGTTTGCGCAACTATGCGCTACGCGAATTGCACGTAGCACAGTGCAAAAACACGTAACGTAGCGGACATTTTTTGCTTGCTCGCGGTCCTCAACGTCAAGTTGGCGACCGCGAGCGAGCAAAATGACATCCCGGCGAGACTTTTTCCTCGTTCGCGATCAGCAACATCAAGTTGCCGATCGCGAGCGTGGAAAATAAACCTCCCGGCGAGATTCTCAACGCGGGGAGGTCAGGTTTCTCATTGCGAGTGGTCGCGTATGCTCACGACCGCTCGCAATGAGAAACTACCAGTCCGCTTTGAGAAAACTGCAGCTCGAGTACAAATCTACTCGAGTGGCAGAAAACGACCGCTTGCACTGTGCAAGATGCCGTTTGCAATGATTGCACAGTGCGGACAAGCATCCGGCACTGTGCAATCATTGTGAACAGCATTTCCTACCGCACTACGCAGTTCACGTAGTGCTACGCGTAGCTCGCGTAGTGCGAAGTGCACTTCGCGTAGCTACGCATAGCGCTACTACGCGAACTACGCCCAGCGTTATAAATTACCAGCTCCATTAAGATCTCACTCTGACTTATTAAAATTTAGGAAATCACTGAAAACTTGGCTGTTTCCTCATTAATAACCTGCTTTTTCAGATCTCCATCAGTTGTTCTTTCTTACATAGTGGTTACAACCAGCGCCAGGATACCATCTTTGGTCACAGTGCGCTTTATAAATATTCTGTACAATACAATACTGTACTCGTAATCAGGACCTTAGTGTAGATTTTGGAGGAGCAGCAATATACTTTGATTAAAGTGATAGTACCTACTTTGCATGGCTGTATGGGGGTATATTTTTAGTATTGTTTGAATCATGGCTTTTTCAATGTCTATGATTTTTTTTGGGGGGTAGAAGTTATTTGTTAGTTGTTTTATATTTTAAAGGTCCCATCCATCATCCATGTTTGGCATTGGGTAAGTGTCATTAAGTTGTTTGCAGTGGAGAAGATTAGGATTCATTTTTCATTATTTTGATTGCCATGTAAAAAGAAGGGTTCCTCAATATGTGTAATTGTTGAATGGTTTGGTATGTGTACGTCTTGGTATCTTCTAGGAGCAGGTGGGGTTTCACTGGTGGTTGTTTTTGTGTGTGTAATTAGAGGTTTTAAAGTGGGGATAGATGGTAGTTGACCTGTTTATGTATTTGGGGACTTTGTGTATTATGTCTTTAAGGATTTCGCTTGTGGGTTCCTGTGGACTAGTGCTGCCTCTCTAATGTCTTGTAAAATTTCTCTAACTTCTATTTCTGTAACACATGAGGGGTGTTTGGGCTCTTTTACATTATTTACATTTCCTTTTGTAGTTACCCTTCCATAGCATGCATTAGAAAAATATTTAGTACATTTCCCGTTTATAGTTTCTGTCGATGCACTTTCTTGGTTGTCGGTGTAGCCCATGTGACTTAATGATTGTTTTTCTTTTTGTGAAGTTATTAATTTGGCAACTTCTGTCATTATATCTGTAAGTAGTTTAGTAATATGAATACATATCATAGTTTAACTTTTGCACGGTAGTTATTAATATACTTAAAAATGCAGTCACTTACATTTTATTTACTTACTTGTATGTTTTGTTGAGATGTTATGCATGGTTTCGCAGTTTTTCCTTTCAGCTCATTTTAACGTGGAGCAGGGGATTGTTTACTGTTGAAAGAGGAAAAAAAGTTAGAGTAATTTAAAATGGTATTTTTTGCTAGTTTGTCGAGGTTTAGGGAATTAGGTTTATTATTGGTTGCTGTTTGGGCGAGTTTCTAATTTAATATTTATATATGCTTACTTTATTATATATTCTTGGTGATTGTTTTCTAGCAGTTTGTTGGTTTGGAAGTTTTGTTTTTCTTTTAGGTAGTCTGTGTAAGACGATAAAAGTTACAGAGTGTGTTACCATTTACTTGTTAATTAATAATTTTTTAGTTTAGTAACATTTAGGACCTGATTACGAGTATGATGTTCCTGGTGGCAGTCCGACCACCGCCACACTGCGGGTCCGCCCGTAGTATTATGCGTGTGGCGATAGGACCACCACAAGACGGCAGGCTCCGCTGGGATCAAGTATCCCTTGCAGCGAAGGCGGTGCTGACTGGGGCAGCAATATGCAGGCGGTGCCACTGCTGCACTGCCGAGCATATTACGAGTTGCCTGTCCACCGCCCATGTCATGGCGGTGAGCCTGCCATGAAAAGGGTAGCAGAGAGGCGACTAAGGGGGCCCTAACAGAGCCACCTGCTGCTCCTGGGCCTGGGGGTGCATGTGGGGGGCACAACATGTGCCCCCCTGGATTTGCACCCCCGGTTCCCTCACGGTGTGGCAAGCATGCCACACCATGCAGGAATGTTCTGCAGGCACTGTCAAGGTGGCGGGCTGCATTTAAGGTACTCCTATGAGCCTAACAGCCTACCGTTGTGAAACCACTGCAGCCCCGTCCGCCCAACCAGGATCAAACTCCTAATTAGGCTGCCAGGCGCACCACGCCTTTGACAGTCCTCCAGCGGACAGTGTGGTGACGGCGGCGCTGGAGGACCGCCAAAGTCATACTCAGGCCCTTAATTTTTAGTGCAAATATAAGTTTTACTTACTTGAATATGTAGTTGTAGAGATGTATATTTTCATGTATAATTGTTTGTTGTGAGAATCCAGTAGTGTTTCCCCCTTTTGCAGTGTTTGCCTTTTTTGGCATAATTATTTTCTTTGATTAGTTTGTCTTTTATATTATTTGTTTAATTGCTTTAGATTTTGCTTGGGGAAAGTTGTTCATAGTGTTATTTTATTGGTTGGTTTAGTATAATTTGACATATTTTTTATCAGTTAAATCCTTGTTTGGTAAACGCTAATTTGTGTTTTCTTTTTGTTACTTTATATATAATTGTTTAATATTTAATATTTAAATATGAATGTATTTGTTTTTATGTAACATTTTATATTGTTATTTGTATTTAAAAATGTTTATAGTTGATAATGTTTTTGGTGTATTGTAATTTTTTAGGTGTGCTATTTTTTTAAATGAATGTTTAATTATAGATGTTTATAATAAGTTTAGGCTTTATTTGACGTATTTGGTTTATGCCAAAATTGGGTTTTTGGTGTATTTGTTATGGATGCATTAGTTATTTTGACGATAATTTTGTAGCCGATATTGTGGTAATCAATATTTTTGACTGGGTATATGTTTACATACAAATATTGATATTTATGTTTCTGATATTTATGTTATTGATACATGTAAAAATCTGTGTTTTTGTTAATGATATTTGTGTGCTCCAGTATAGTGATTTTGATAGTTATTTATACAGAGTCAATATTTTTGTTCTCGATATTTAATTTCCGATATTTGTGCTTCTCGATATTTGTGTGATCGGTATTATGTCACTGATCCGTTGACACTACATCATCTGTTTTCTACACCAGTCAATAAATATTGAGCCAAATGTTTTGTGTAGAAAGTGTTGACATAAACCCACATAGACACAAAGGAAGTGGGGAGGTGTCTGAGACAGAGAGAGAAAGAGAGAAGACAGGGATATAGCTGGTTTTGGGACGGTAGGGGTAATGCCAATGCATCACACATTGGGGCATATTTACAAGGGGATTGCGCCCCCAGGACATCACTTTTTTGATGTTCCGGTGGCTCAATGCCCTGCACCATATTTACAAACTGGTGTTAAACCACTTTTTGCAGCTTAACCCTGCTTTGTAAATATGGTACCCTTTCACACAGGTTTCTGCGTGAAAGGGAAGTACAATGAGTGTTGCTATGGGCGCTCCGCCACAATACCCATTGCTTTTTGACTCCCCAGACTTACAAGGAGGTGTAAATCTGAGTTAGCGCCAAAAACTAACACCCTGCAATAGCAGGCGTTAGAATGTTGCAACGATGATAAATACTTTTATTTCTCCTTGTTTTTGCTTTTTTTATGTGTGCTCCAGACACATATAAAGAGCATAATTTCCATTAATGATTGTTTATCTGCAGGAAGGTGTCCCTTTCTGCACATAAACAATCATTAAATAATGGTGATTTGCTACTTAAGTAGCAAATCACCATTATTGATTGTTTATGTGCAGGAATGTGCAGGAAGGGACACCTTCCTGCACATAAACAATCATTCCTTGCAACGCAGGCACCCTTGTACTATGGCGTAAGGGTGTCTGTGTTGGCTCTAGGCAGCTATTTTTAGCACTAGGGAAAACACAGGGGTGCGCCATGTTGTTGTAAATACGGCACATCCACATGTTTTGGAAATGGAGGAGCGTGGCGCTGCAAAATTTGCTGCAGCTCCGTGTTCCATCATTTCCTTGTAAATATGCCCCTCTGTTTTTTCATTTGTAATGCACTAATGACATTTGCCACTGGTACACTTTCAAGGTGCCACAAACAAAAATTAAAATAAGAGAATGTTGTACACATTTGTACTTTTTACTGGTGTTGGTCCTGTTTCTAGGCACACTTTCTTTGTGAGCACAATTGGTGTGGCTTACTGTGTCTGCTGTATGAGTTTGTATGCAGTCTGTAAATCTCAGATCTGAATCCTGGCAGATCCACTCAGCTGTCTTCCTTCCACTGCCAATACAATTCCAGGCTTAGTGGGTCCCATCAAAATGTTTAGCACTGGACAAAACTTGTAACAGCACTGGTGCTACCATTAAAGAGCAAAGTACGTTTTCCTGCACGAGGATAAGTGCCTGTAGAGAAAATGTAGATTAAATAGTACATAATAAACTGGAGTCCTAAATCTGAATCAGTGGATTGCCTGGGCCATAGGCAGATAACCCAAGCACATGCCCCATATGTGGGCATCTTAAGGCTGCTTTAGGTACAGGAGTCTACGTTAAAATATGGGAAGCCGCCCCATCATATTTCAGACCTGCAGTGGAAACAGCACTTAATAGCTCAACATATGGGAATAAGACTGGGTGTTGTGAGGGTTGCACAAATCGTGGTTGATCCTGTGCAAATGAGATTGGGACTGAGAATGTGAGACTGTGCTTATGGACTTCAGTCTATAAAGGGACATTTGAGCCTACACTTTGATATTTGAGGGTGTATCCAGGCATATTATGGGCGTGGTTGTGACTGGGGGAGTGTGCATATGAATCTGCAGCAGTCCATGAGAGTTTAGAGGCCTGGGGATTTGAGACTGTATTTTGGTATTTGTGGATACGCCTGTGCATATGATGACAGTGCCTGGACTTCCTGTGTATGAGATGACTGTGTTTTGGTCATATCATGGTTGAGCTCAGGGCCTATCTTGACTCACCTCTATCATACGGTGCCCCACTCCTTCTTAATACAAGGGTGGTCTATTAAATAGGTTTGAAGGTAATTTATTAACCTACAGCACTGAATACAAAAAACACATAGGGGCATATTAGCAAGACCCACGTTAAAATTATCGCCGTTTTAGCGGCAGGAAACTGCCGCTAAAACGGCGATGATGGCTTGCTAATATGCGTTATAGAATTCAATAGAAGCCCAGGTTAGATGTGCAGGACATCTAACCTGGGCTTCTATTGAATTCTATAACGCATATTAGCAAGCCCATTATCGCCGTTTTAGCGGCAGTTTCCTGCCGCTAAAACGGCGATAATTCTAACGTGGGTCTTGCTAATATGCCCCTTAATTTTATATCGAAAGCAATAAAAGTACAGCGATAAACTTGATAGCTCTCCACTCAAAGTAGAAACGCCTGGCCATAAATAAGAAAACAAAAATAGAAAAATGGAAACTCGAAATCACATACAAATGAGTTAAAAATGAAGAAAATTGGGAAAGGTATTTTTTTTGTTGCTTAAAATGTCTAATTTAGCGGAATGTATTAAGAATATTTCTTTTCTTCGTTCAAGCACATAACGTTCCTGTTGCTGGCATGGGCTTATCTGCGTGTTCCTACGCAGGGCTGTATTTCAAGCATGCAGCAACGACTCAGCAATTTTGCATTTGTAACAGGGTCTGTTCTACATCAGCCGTTGTAGGAACTTACGACTCAAAACAACTCGTGTACTTTCCAATGGGCAAGAGCAGATTTGGTCACTGCTAGATCAGAGCATATGTTGGTGCACAATTCGCCTATTCCCAGCGCAAATTTGCTCAGTCATGGTGCTATGCATGCAATTCGTTTTGACCTTTCTTCACACAGTGCTTGCTGCCACTGTCCTGAAGCTTTGTAGGTGAAACCACGATTTGCCCCCATCTCTGTGTTATCAACTTTTATGGAATGAGAGTAGAAAATCACAAAATCAATCTCTTGAAATTTGATTCTGTTTTCTGTTAGTGTAGAGATGACGTACTTCATTTGAGAATTATTATAGAAGAATGAACAAATCTCCAAACTTTTTTTCCTGTTGCTTTGTACTTCAAACATCTTATACTTTATCTCTTTTTATGGTATAATTAGTTGTAGTATTTGTGTTAACAGTGTACTATGGTGCGGTATGGTGTTGAAATATCTTTTATAATGCATCAAGCCATATCATTGTATATTATTTTTTTTAATTTCAGTTATGGGTATGAATGTTAAGTATCGAAGTTCCATCACCACTCGAGAAAGTCTGACATTAGCTAAGTGGAGCTATTGAAACCACAGATAGGGGGAGAGATGATATTAGAGAGGCTGTTCCCCTTCCGCCTCTCTACGCTGCATATGACTGACAACAAAAGGCCATTAGCTCTGAGTTCAGAAGGAGCAAAGGGCTTTTTCCTTGTGTTCCTGTGTATGAAGGTAGTCATTTGTCCTGCTTCACCTTATCATATATATACAATGTCCTATTGTGTGGGGAGGTATTGCTCCATGAAGAGATGTGTATTCGAATTATTTCTGAATTGCAGGAGGGTTGAAGCAGTTCTGATGTTGAGGATGTTGTTCCAGATTCTTGGGTGTAGATGGCGACGATCTACCATCTGGTCTTTTCCTTCTTCCATTTCTCTGCTTCTGGTTTGACAGCATCCAGGCTGGAAATGAAATGTGGTACTGCCTACTTCAGGCAGTTAGTTTCTCAGGAAAGTATGTAAGAGTGTTGATTCTGATGGCATTGGAGGTAATGCAGCTGGTGTCAGTGTGGCACATCGCTTTCTTCCAAGGCTTCTTCCTAGTACCATAAATGATGCAAGTATTAAGGATCAGCATCAGTTATACAGAAACTGAAACATGTTGCTCCACTGGGCAATATTTGAGATTTAGGGGGCCTATTGCGATGTCGGTCGTATGGCCTCCAACCTCAGGACACCGTCTGATTTTGATTAAGCTGGTTGGAATTGAAACCAGCCGGTCATTCCGGCTGGCTTCTGACCGGCTCAAGGAGCCGACAGCCAGTCGGAACCGGCCCGTGATCCAAATGGACAGCCGTTTATGCTGTCCGGATTGCGATGCACGGTTTCCGCAGGGTTTCCATGCTGGCCTTTCCGACATGGAAACCCTGTCAGAAAGCGTGTCTGGGGGCCCCTTTCCTTTGCAACCTCTGGTTGGTGGCCGAGGGGGGGAAACCATTGTGCCCCCCTGTTAATCCCTGCACCCAGTGGCAGGCACCTGAAGGTGCCTGCCACGGGGTGCAGGGATTAATACCACCTCACATTTCCCTATAGGAGCATGTACTACGGCTGGTCGCATCATAATGAGGCGGTCAGGACCGCCGACCGGAGGTCAGTTGGTCCCGTTTCTGAGATGGTGTCGGGTGGATGCAAGTCCACTAGACATCGTAATAGGCCCCTTAGTTGTAAACTTGTGTTTTAGCTCCTTAAAAACTATTTTGCCTCTTAGTAATGGAATAGCTGATTTTTAGTACATCACTTCTTGGATCTTGCTGTGCCTGCTTGGTTTGCCTGTCTCTTGGGTCCCTTTATTGTGAGGTCTGCTACAATAGAAATATCTCCCATCCGCACTGATTGCCTCTTTCCGGGTGCAAGGGATATTTTCTGCACAGTGCTTTGCAAAATTCTGCTTTCTTCTTTTATTTGCTTGCAATTTTTCTCATTTTGTTCTGTTGTCGGTTACCTGTGCTTCCTTTGAAGTGGCTAGGTATGGTGTTATTGGTCATTGTTAGCGTGTGATTTTCATCTCTCTAGTAGGTAGTTACTGTCGATGTTCTTTGACTGGATGCATTGTTAGTGGGCTTTTATTTTGTATTTTGTCTGTCTATAATTTTCCCTCACTCAGAGTCTCTTTGTCTCCTGCACAACATTGGAACACGAATAAAGGTTAAGACAACATAGAGTGAACAAAAGAAACCCATTTGTAGATCATTTTGTGTTCTTTTGCAAAGAAATAATGTTATTTATATCTTCTTTGTACTGTGAGCAGTTAGGTGTCCTGGGCTCTGCTACACCCTTGAGCTGTGTATAGTGTATTTGTGCGAATGTCAGTTTATTCTGTCTGGCATACCCCAGTGTACTTGATGCCTCATGTACAAAGAGATAGGCTGCAATTAGTAGTCACAAATTGTGCACTGACTGTTTCCAATATGCCTCTGATTTTCTAATGAGACCTATATACTAATACGAAATATTTCAATATCTTCAGTTTCGTGATGTCACACACCGGTCTGCCTAACAACTATTATTTAGGCAGGTCTCTATTTGCCAAAACATGTGATTAGCTATAAAAAAAAAAGAATGGTGGCATGCAAGGGAATGCAGCCTATTATCCCTGTGTTTGCATTACTGAACAGGAAGCATTTTTTTTTAATACCAGCCCATTTCCATTAAAGGAACAGGTGCTGCTTTGTATTTGTATTTGGGTAAACATGAGGGGAGCAGGAATGAGGACCAATATCTACTTCCACCGAGGCTGTTAACATGATTCACAAAGGGGAAGATATCCCAATGAGGCATCTTCACCTTTGCAAATCAACTAATACCCCCTTTGGGTTGTTTATAATTCTTCAATGGTTTATGACCAAAATGTACACTGAATAAAGTTGATTAACAAAGTTTTGGCAAAGTAAATACCTATTGGTAAATATAGATTAACCATACTTAACTAAACATCTAAGTACGTTGAAGATACATATTTGTGGAGTGGTAGTATGACAGAATATTTTATACAGAAACATAATTTGACACAAGTATTGTATCTTATTTTTTTAAGTAGCAATTATTTCTATTGGAATAAATGAAGTACTGAAAAATAACAGCAAATACCGTGACATGCAAGTCCAGCATGGACCCATATTGAGATACACATGTTGATTGTGATGCATGCACCAATAAAAAACAATCCTAATATATAAGAAAGGGAGGGGAATAAAATAAGCTAGAAAAGGAGGAAGGTAAAGAGAAAAAGGGAAGAAGTGCTGAAAGAAAAGAAGGGAGAGAAGACGGAACTGCAAAGCATGGAAGAGAGGGCTGGTCAGGCTAAGCCCAAGTATAGTAATGCAGGGGGAAAAAGGTGGGTTAAATCACAGGGATGAGGAAGAACCAAGATTCAATGCAAATTAGAGGTCGGGCATCCTGCAGAAAGGGCGACCATGCGAGAAGGAAAATATCTGCTTTGTCCATTAAATTGTAAATTACCTTTTCATAGGCTGCAGTGTTGTACATCTCTGCAAGCCATTCCTCATGCAATGGCAATTGTGGAGAACGCCAATGTCACAGAATAGAGATCTAGGCAGCTGTAAGGGCAATGATGAGCAAGTTACAGGCATGGCGAGTCAGCTCAGAAAGATCCGATAAGTCATGGAGGAGAATTAGGGGGTCTGGATGTGGCCATGGCAAATTCATAGATTGCCGGAGTGTAGACCCCACTGCTGTCCAGAAAGGGTGAATGGCGGGACAATCCAGTAAGATATGAACAATATCACAGGCACACAATACTCCCAACCAAAGAACGCTTTGGAATCTACCCCTTGTGATGGGTCATTAGCCCTGTAGCTCATTCACTGTCTGCGGTCATACCACTACCACCAAAGAGGTCAAGTTAACAAATACATTCACCTGGACACAAAAAACACATACTAATTGCAACACAAAAAATTGGATTTACACACTGACATGTCCTTGTGAAAAAGATACATAGGTATGACTACCAGACCAGCTAAAACATGCATCATTGAACATTGAAGTAACATTAGATGCCAGAGAACCAGCACCAAAATGTGCATACATTTTGTGACCCATGGCCAATCTGCTGATGACGTACGGTGGACAGTGCTTGAGGCCCCCTCAAACCTGAACAAAAGTGCCCTTTTTAAGAGAGAACAGAATTGGATTTTCCGATCGTCAACCCATATCCATGGATTAAATGAGAATATTCCATGGGAAGAAGTGAAGTACTGATATACCCTAGGACTGCAGGGTATGCTCCCCAATCTTCACAACCTAACCATTTGGTTACTATCTAGCCATTGGACAATACTCCCATATAGTATAGCTACATTGACAGTATTTTGTGTGCCCCTGTGCACATATTTATATCGGTGGAACACACAGTAAGACGATGCATACATACAGCAAGGTGAGCTGGCTCTTATACTGTAATATTATTAATAACATAAGCCCAAGTTATTGTCCTGACTCTTACTCCTAGAGTGGAGCACTTTTCTCTTACCCGTGGACTCCCCCTCTGGTGCCTTCCCAGCATTTTAAATTCAGCTGTCATTCCATCGTGGAGAATCTGGGTTCCTCTTCCTTCCCGCCCCAGTGTGAATTAACAAGCAGCATACTCAGCCAGGCGGTGTTCAGCCTGCCTCCTTTCCACTGGCGGATACAGACTGAGATGCTTGCCAGCCCCCCGCCCCCCTAATCCTGTTTACCTGACGTGGGCAGTGGGACAACACTGAATATGCCTGACCGGCATATGCAGTCAGGTGGTGCTTAGCCTGCCCCCTTCCCTCCATGACGAGGTGGACTGTGACATATATCAGTCCCGCCCTGTCATTCCTCCCATCATAACGCAGATAGCGGTGCACCCACAGTGCCCACATGAGATCTGCCTGAGCTGGCATGATTAGTCCCCATCTAAGTGAAGCCCACAGCTTCAGGGGCCACCCCCTCTTACTTTACAACAATCCTGTTTCCCGGAATGCTGGATGAGATTATAGGGCTCTTTAGTTTTTTCACACTTCCAATATGGTGCCCACGCACTCCCAGCAGTGCTGACTCCCATGTTCATTGAAACCACCTGCAAACAATCAAGAACAGAACAGTTTTAGGTCACAGACTTCCACGGTGCCTTCACTTATGAGGTGCCTGAGATAGGGTAGGTGGTCCTGTGCAATGTCACTTTGACTCTGTAAGTACTATCCTACTCGTTTTCAGAATTTTCCTAATACCAGGAACTCCCTTGGGCCACCTCATTGATTTACTTATGTCCTTCCAGCATGCTAAATCAGCGTGATCCCAGTGCTAATTCGAGGAGGCAAAGATACTACCTAGTTGGATAAATGATCTGGCCTTTGCCCACCACAGTGTATGAAACCTGGTTTCCATTCATGAGTGTCACCTGCCTATTACATGTTCTATTACGTGTTCTATTTTATCCTGTTTCATCACTATATTTGTGTGGCACTACCATGGTTGGCAGCATGTCTAACTGATGCATGCTGCACTACAAGTATAAAATGTTTGAGCTGGCCAGGTGATACAGCTCTGTTCTACTTATGTTTTTTTTCTCCATTTCAGGTCATCTTTTTAGGCAACATTATATTAAGGTACACCAAATATAGGGTATATAGTGTTTGGATTATCCTTCATTCAACCCCATGTTCCAAACACTGTGTAGATTAGAATCAACCGGTCCTGATGAATTGCCCTCTTGATCATTATTGACTTCTTGATGGCAAGAAACGTCGACCTTTTAACTTTACCGACCACCAGAGATCATTATCTGTACTGGGAGACACCACTTTTTTAACTAGACAAGCATAATCGCCGATTAAAATTTGATTCAGAGAATTGCTTAGTCTATTTTAAATCACACCTTTTATGCACATACACCACAATCCACCAATCTACACCTTGGATCCTATACTCGCTCTTCACACACAGCATTGGGACAAACAAACTCCAAAAAAGAGCACCCTTGAGGGTGCCCATTGGGCATTGCAGCGCCGGCCCAATGAGGAGCAAGCCCTATGATGAAGCATGACAACCATATGGGTGTGTGAGGGCCCTACTTCCAAAAGGAACCGTCCCCCCAGCTCTGGTTCCTTCTTCACTGACCTGATACCTTTCCTCCTTTACGCTGCCCAGGAACTGCACAACCGTAGTTGATAGGATTTACCTTGGTCGTATGTATGCTGGTATGGACATACATGTGGTCCTGGTCCCCTCTCTTCTTGTGATTGACAATGTCACAGGGCACCTGACTGCATCGCCCGCAGCCCTTCAGCCTAAAGCTGTGCTGGGGTCCAGTGCCAACCATTAAGGATCTTAAAAAGACTGAGCTTCATCCATGCCTCCCAGACTCCCCATTCCAGGGCCTCCAAAAGTTCTGTCCATTCCTCCTCACCACATACCACCTACAGGCAAGCCTGCCAAGTCACCCTGAGGCTAGCCAATTTTGGCTGGGATTAAAGGTTGCGAATCATGAGATTGTAGAATCCATACTTCAAGCTTTTAAAGTGATCCAAAGTATTAAGGTAAGAGAGCACCGGGAACAGGGGATGGCCCAGGGTTGGGAACACAGTTTGCTCACAGACAAAGATGATGCAGTTGTGTATAGCACCACTCCTGAGTATGCAACTGGCCAAATTCATCTCGTAGCATCTCAAAGGTCTTGAGTTCGCCACCGGAGATCAGGTGTGTAAGAGTCAGGATCCAAGCTCTGTGCCAGGGGCCCCAGTCAAGCATTGCCCCACCATGTAGATACCGGTATTGTTCCAGAGAGGAGCTTTGTCATGGAGATACACATCCACTGAAAAGAGCTTGTGAGCCCACATCCAGGTGGTGTATATGGTTTTCAGCATGGGGAATACTTTATCTCTCCTGGGAATCACCTCCAAGCAATGTTGCACTAGCATTCTCTGTGGATTTCCAGTATTGAGTGCCTTCCTGGAGCACCAGGAGTCTGATTTCTTATGACCCAACTGATGACGTGAAAGCCCTTTGAGAGCACAGTCAAAGCCTTAGTCTCCTCTCAAAGGGCTACTTCCCTCAATTGGCTCTGGCTCTTCTGCTTCCCTGAAGTGGGCTGAGACTATTTCCCCTTGTCAATCGCTTGGGGTCCTAAGAGGTCCTATTTTTTAGTCTTCTGCTGGTAACCTAAGCCACCATTGTTTGTGGTCACTGATGTGGCTCCTTTAGGGTGAGTCTAATCATCTTGTAACGGTTTTCAGGAAAAGACCAAACTTGTGAATTAGGGCTGCTTCATGTTTACGCACTGATCCTGTCTGACGCCTCCAAGTTTAGGATGCAAAAAGAATGCAAAAAGATGCCTCCAGGTTTAGGATTACATTCCTACCCTGGATAGGCACATGCCCCCACAAACTAGCCCCAATTCATCCTTATATAACATTGCAATTTTAGAACAATCTCATACGCAACAAACCACTTATCTATAGCCTTCCAAACCACATGGCTAGTCAAAATATCTTTAAGAAAACTATATAATGTAAATGACCCCTCCTAGACACTTCAAAACCTCTGCCACATGCTCACTTTTCCTGGACCTTGAGTCCATCTTGGGCTGGTTTCTTTCTTTGAGCCAGTATTACATTCCATTTCTCCAACTGTAATTATCTCTCCTCCAGTACCAGGGTAGCTACTGCTCGCTTCTCCCTAGCTGTAGGACTGAATCTGCCTGCGTTTCAGCTGCTATCCTCAATTCCTCAAGGGCAACTGCCGCTTTTGCCTCCTTCAGAGCCTAGGCTGAATTTTACTCGTCATTGGATAGGGGAGCTGCTGCTATTTTCTATTCTAAGGTCAAGCACACCTCTTTCTCAACAAGGGCATGAGTAGTCAATTTCACTTTGACGTCTCTCTCAGACTTCTTGTTCTCATGTGCCAATCAGCTATCCTCCAGCTCTGATGTGGACCAACCGTGAAAGGACACATTTGACCCCAGCCCTGGACAACAAAGGTGAAGCTGCTCTTTGAGGTAAGTCATCCCTCCCCGCCGGTGTCCTTTCAACTTCTTCATTCTAAATAACTTTTAGGTGATTTGTCCTTAATGGGCCTTTTGCCAGACCCTGAGAGCATTTTCGTAATCATTCTTCTTGGATTTATGACTTATCCTCAATTTCCTTTCCTTGTATATGGCCTTCATTTCAACAAAAGTAAGGATAGCCAGAATATAAAATCAACCGTCCTTTTCCCAAACATGAAATTACGAAACTTTGGCAAACAATGAAAAAATCAAACATATGAATTAATAAAAATGAAAAAATACATCTTGCCAATTAAAATCCAAAAGTAAATTTTTGCCTCTAAAACTAGAATTGTATTTTTAATTTCTCAGTTGTTAAAACTAAGAAGTAACTGCTGGGCATAATCCTATCTCACCATTGGTCAGCAATGTCAGAGAGTGGGTTATTAATTCGGGAATAGAAATACCATATCAACAGAAGGTCAGCTTTCTGACCCTGGGAAAGCAGTTTCAGTCGCTGGGTGCAAGGAGGAGTTCTTCCAGTATGGTTTACTTTCTTCAGGTGTTGTGTTACTAGGTCCAGAATGTTAGAAATGGGGGTCTCTAGTTGGCAGAGGTAGGTACCTTTGACCAAGTAGGGGCCCTTGCTTCTAGTCAGGGTAAGGGGGCTACACTCCTAAAATAACCCCTACTCACCCCCTTGGTAGCTTGGTACGAGCAGGTAGGCTTATCTCAAATGCAGTGTGTAAAGCATTTGTGAACACATACAGTAATACAGTGAAAACACTACAAATGGACACCACACCAGTTTAGAAAAATAAGTAATCTTTATCTAGATTTAACACAAGACCAAACGACAAAAAATCCACAATACAGTATTCAAAAATATGACTTTCAAATGGTAGAAATAGCTTAGTTCAATGTAGATGGTAAATGGGACACTTTACTCTCAAAGTACCTTGGATGAGTAACGCAATATAAACAAAAGGGCCGCAGGGAAGGTGATGTGTCAGTTTCTTACTGCGTTCCGGTAATGATGCGACAAGATGGCGCCTCGATGCGATGCAACGATCCGGTGCTATGCAACAAAATTATGTCTTTGATGCGATGCGACAACTTGGATACGTTGCGCGTACGCCCGACGGCCGTGAGGCGAAATCGGTGGTTTCTTGAGCCGTGACAGGCCCTGCGACGCACTTCTCCGGTGATGCAACGGCAACCTCTGCGGCGGCGGCACGCTTCTCCGGTGATGCGACACGCTTCTTCGGCGATGCGACGGCAAACAGCTGCGGCGGCGACATGCTTCTTCAGCAATGCGACGGCAACAGCTGCCACAGCGATGTTTTTCTTCCTCGTTGCGTCACACTTCCAGCTCCCAGCGACACGCAGTCCCTAGAGGTCCTAAAACAACAGCAGGCACCTCTCTGCAGGTAGAATTCCCAGCAAGGAAATTCAGGGGAAGCTGGTGGTGAAGTGTTTGTGTCCCTGAGACTTCAGAACAGGAGGCAAGCTCAGCTTCAAGCCCTTGGAGATCTTCCTCAAGATGATAAAGTACACACAAAGTTCCTTTTTCTCCTTTCCTTGGCAGTAAGTAACCACTGCAGGCCAACCCCAAACAGTAACCAGCGCAGGGGCAGTCTCCTCCTTCAGGTTCCTTGGTTTCTCTCCTTGGCAAAGGTTCGTCTTGATTCCCAGAAGTGATCTAGAGTTCCGGGGTCTGGGCCCCTCTTTTTATACACACAATTTCTTTGTTCTCTGAAGGCAGAGAGTGTCTGTACCCAGCCCAAACCAGTTCTGTCCTCCCTGGTGCAGCTTCCTGGCAGGAGGTGGAGACAGCATTGTTGAAAGCAGACCTGGCCCATGTAGCTGAAAAGAAATCTCCTCCCCCTACTCTCTATTCAATGTAGGATCAGGCAAGTGAAAGGAAATCTCCTCCCCCTACTCTCTATTCAACCCAGGTCCTATTCAGCCCAGCCCTGACTCATCAGACTGCTGGAGCCAAAGCCCTCTCCATCCCCCTGTCACTCACAAACCAGACATGTAATACATAAACCTAGCAGAGGCATACTGGATGGTTAGGCAAGAAAATACCTACTTTCTAAAAGTGGTTTTTTCAAACACAGAATGTAAAAATCACCCACACTAAAAGATGTATTTTAACATTCTTAGTTCAGGCATACTAAACTTTATTTCTCTATTTTGTTCCTAGGGTCAGTTATGTTTATAAGCTGTTATAAACTAACTCCCCATTCTGGCCTATGGGAGCCTTGCAATAGTGAAAAACGAACTTGGCTGTAATTCACTATCAGGACATGCCACACACACCAGGGCATGTCCTACCTTTCACATACAATGCACCCGGTCCAGAGGTGTACCTTGGGCCTACCTTAGGGGTGACTAACAGGTAGAAAAGGGAAGGTTTAGGGACTGGCAAGTGGGTGCACTTGCCAAGTTGACATGGCAGTCCCAGACTGCACACAGGCTCTGCAATGGCAGGCCTGAGCCATATTTTACAAGCTGCTTCTGTGGGTGGCACAATCAGTGCTGCAAACCCACCAACAGCATTTGATTTACAGGCCCTGGGCACCCATGGTGCACTGTACTAGGGACTGACAAGTAAATCAAATAAGCCAATCAGGGAGTCACTAATCCATTACAACAATTTACAATAGGGAGCACTTGCACTTTGGCACTGAACAGCAGTGGCAAAGTGCCCAAAGCATCTAGACCAGCAAAACATAGTAAAAACATAGGAGGCAACAGCGGAAAAAAATGGAAGGGAGACCCACGCCAATGGTGCCAGGTCTAACATGTGTCCCCTCCAGCTGAAATGTGGGGAGAACTACCCACCGTCTTGGGAGTTCTTTTCACTAAGGCGGAAAAATCTGGACCGACCATCAGCATTGGCGTGTTCTGTACCAGGGCGGTGTTCCACCGTGAAGTCCATCCCCTGTAGGGAAAAGGACCACCTCAACAGCTTTGGATTCTCACCCCTCATCTGCATCAGCCATCTGAGGGGCCTGTGGTCGGTCTGAACCCGGAAGTGAGTCCCAAACAAGTATGGTCTCAACTTCTTCAGTGCCCAGACCGCAGCAAATGCCTTACGCTCAATTGCACTCCACCTCTGTTCCCGTGGAAGCAACCTCCTACTAATGAAGGCTACAGGTTGGTCTAGGCCTTCCTCATTCATCTGTGAAAGTACAGCCCCACACCATGCTCTGAAACGTCTGTCTGCACAATGAATTCCTTTGAGAAGTTGGGCACCTGAAGCACAGGCGCTGTGTACATGGCAGTCTTTAGGGCATCAAAAGCTTTCTGACAGGTGTCAGTCCAGTTCACTTTCTTGGGCTGCTTCCTGGAAGTCAGCTCTGTCAAGGGGGCAACAAAGCTGCCATACCCCTTGACAAACCTCCTGTGGTACCCTGTGAGTCCTAAAAAGGCTCTCACCTCTGTCTGGGTCTTGGGAGGCTCCCAAGCCAGGATGGTATCAATCTTGGGCTGTAGGGGCGCCACCTGGCCGCTCCCAACCTGGTGTCCCAAGTACACCACAGAACACTGCCCGATCTGGCACTTACTCGCCTTGATCGTGAGGCCTGCCCTCCGCAGTGCCATCAACACTTCCCAGAGGTGGCGCAGATGTTCTTCCCAACTGGCGCTGAACACTGCGATGTCATCCAGGTAGGCGGCACTGAAATCTTCCAGTCCAGCCAACACCTGGTTGACCAACCTCTGAAAGGTGGTAGGGGCATTCTTCATCCCAAAGGGCACAACCGGGAATTGGTAGTGCCCATCTGGTGTGGAGAATGCGGACCTCTCTCTTGCCCCATCAGTTAAGGCGATCTGCCAGTACCTAGACGTTAAGTCAAAGGTACTGAGGTACCGGGCAGCCCCTAACCGATCAATGAGCTCATCAGCTCGGGGGACGGGGTGCACGTCAGTCCTGGTGACTGAACTGAGTCCTCGGTAGTCCACACAGAACCGGAGTTTGGGTGTGGCACCAGGTGCAGCAGCCTTTGGGACCAAGACCGCTGGACTGGCCCAAGGGCTGTTAGAGAACTCAGTCACCCCTAACGCCAACATCTTGGAGGCCTCCTCCTTGATGCAAGCTCTCATCCTGTCAGTCACCCATTAAGTTTTGTGTTTTACAGGAGGACTGTCCCCAGTGTCCACATCATGGACGCACCACTCAGTGACACTCGGAGTCAGGGAGAACAGATCAGGAAACTGTCCCAACAGTTGGTGACAGTCATCCTGCTGCTCAGGGGTCAGGGCGGAAGAGAGGTTTATACCGTCCACTGACCCATCCTGCTCTTTTGCAGACAGGAGGAAGAGGCTCAGTCTCCTCCTCCATTCCATCATCTGTCGCTATGAGCATGCCCACTTTGGACCTCTCCAAGTGAGGCTTCAGGCGGTTTACATGCAGGACCCGCAAAGGGTTCCTAGGAGACCGCAAGCCCACCAAGTAGGTGACATCACTCTTGCGCTCTACCACCTCAAATTGTCCGATCCACTTTTCCTGGAGCACACAAGGCTCCATGGGGGCCATGACCCACACTTTCTGTCCAGGCTGAAACTCGATCAGAGTGGCATTCTGATCATACCACAGTTTCATCTCCTGGCTGGCTGGCTTCCAGATTCGCCTGAGCGAGTTGTCTGAAACACCTAGTTTGGTTTCTGAAGGCCAGCATGTAGCTATGTACATCCTGGGGAGGTTTACTGGGAGCTTTCTCCCAGCCTTCCTTTACCAAACTCAGAGGTCCTCTTACAGGGTGACCATACAGCATTTCAAAGGGACTGAACCCTAAGGACTTCTGTGGCACCTCTCTGTAAGCAAACAGAAGGCATGGCAAGAGGATGTCCCACTTACGCCTCATAGGTTCCTCAAGACCCATAATCATGCCCTTTAGGGTCCGGTTGAATCTCTCAACCAGCCCATTACCTTGGGGGTGGTAAGGAGTGGTGAACTTGTAGGTTACACCGCACTCCTGCCACAGGGACTTCATATACTTAGATATGAAGTTGGTACCACAGTCTGACACCACCTCTCTGGGGAACCCCACATGGGAGAAAATCCCCATTAATGCACGTCCCACCACGGGGGGCATCACAGTCCGGAGAGGGATGGCTTCCGGGTACCGGGTGGCATGGTCCACCAAGACCAGGATGAACCTGTTGCCCATTGCTGTCTTGGGATCCAGAGGCCCCACAATGTCAATGCCCACCCTTTCAAAGGGGGTGCTGACCACAGGGAACGGTTGGAGAGGAGCCTTGTGCTTCCTCCCACTCTTACCACTTGCCTGGCAAGTCTGACAGGTCCTGAAATGAGTATCTGATCTCATGCGCATTTGGGGCCAGTAAAGTGGGTGACAAGCCGTTCAAAGGTCTTGTCTTGCCCCAAATGTCCTGCTAAAGGCACATCATGAGCCAGACCCAGTAGGAAGGCTCTGAAGGCTGGGGTACCACCAGCACCCGGGCTGACCCAGGCTCAGCAACCTTAGGCTCGCTATACAGGAGACCATTCTCCCAGTAGACCCAATGTGATCCAGACTGATCACCTGCTGCCTGGTTTGTGGCCTGTTGCCGCAAACCCACAAGAGAAGGCCACTTCTTCTGCTCCTCGCAGAACTCTTCCCTGGAGGGGCCTCCTTCCTGCTGCCAATGGGTCAGCTCGGAAAGGTCCCCCAGTTCAGCTACTTGTTCCCCTGTAGGTTCCAGGGCATCCCCCTGAAGGGCTGCCTCCTCCGGGGCCATGGGAACTTCGGGGGCTGGTTTCCTGCGCCCCCTGCTTCTTCTCTTTAAGGCAGGCACCTGAGCCACTCTTTCAGGCTCCAGGTCCTCTTGAATACCCTTACTGGCTGCCATGGACCGAGTGGTCACACACGCCCACTCAGGCAGACCCAACATCTCCAAATGAGACCTTCTCTCCACCTTAGCCCAAGGGGAACTTTCCAAATCATTGCCTAGCAGACAGTTAACAAGCATGGCTGGCCTCACAGCTACTTGAAAGGTACCTGAAATCCCCCCCCACTCAAATGGAACCTGGGCTACCTTGCAGTGGCTCTCTGAGTTGTCCGTGGCAACTACAGGGTAAAATGCATGGGGGATCACCTGCTCTTCAGACACCAGCCGACAACTGACAGATGTCACACTGGCTCCTGTGTCTCTCAGAGCCTCCACCCTATGGCCATTGATGGTCACCCACTGCCTGTTTTTCTTAGTGTTATCAGGCAGCTGGGTCCTAGGGACCATCTCACTGTCTCCTAAAGAGACTAGGGACATCTCTGCAGGACCCCACCCACCTTGGGCACCCAACTCCTCCCCCAGGGCTACACTATCCATCTGCCGGGGTGGCACACCAGTGGGTGCTGCATTTGCTTTCATGGGACACTTAGGATCCCCGTAGCAGTGGCCCACCTGACCACAATTATAACATTTCCTGGGCCCCTTCTGAACAGACTTATCTGTCGGGCCCCTGGCTTCTTCTCAGGGGGAGGCTGGGAACCCTTCCCTTGGTGCCCTTGGGGATTACTTTGGGGCCCTTTCTGGAACTCCCTCTGTTTACCCTTGTCCCCCCCACTCTTCTGCTGGGGACCCTGCCCACCTTGGTGGAGTCTCCCACATGACCCTTGTGGACCCGGGTACTAACCCAGCGGTCCGCCTCCTCAGCAAGCTTCCTAGGGGTAGTCAGCTTACTATCAATCAGGTGCTGGCGTAGCTCTGGAAAACAATTACTGGACAAGTGCTCCCATGCAATCAAATCATAGAGCGCCTCAAAATCATTCACTTTGCTACCCTTCACCTAACCATCCAATGCTAGGCAAAAAAAGACACATATTCCACCTAAGTACTTGACTCCAGTTTCTTACAATTTCTAAACCTTTGTCTATAAAGCTCTGGGGTCAACCCATACCTGGTCATTAGGGCTTCCTTCATGTGGACATAGGAATTCTGGTCCTCAGAGGGCAGGTCTAACAAGGTATCCCACCCATCACTGAGAAAGCGCCCCCACAACCCCGCTCCCAATCCTTCTCAGGGACCCGGTGGGAGGACATGGCCACTTCATAGGCCTTAAACCATTGGCCAATATCTTCATGCTTGTTGAACAGAAGTATTGGGAAGAGGGGGTGGTTAGGTGCCATTCTTTTCCTGTGCACTAGCCATTGAATGGAAAATGATCCCTATTGCATCCTGTCTATTTACTTGTCCTATGTCGAATTCCTGTGGCAGCAATTCCTCTTGGTTTAACTGTGAACATTCCCAGAGGTCATGAATCTAAGTGGATGACCCCTTCTTCTATCAGAAGGGGTTATGACACTCCCTAAACCATTTGACTATTTAAATGGCCTAGAATATGTTTCTCCAACGGCTGGGATTGGAGGCAGACGTCTAGGATGGTCCTTGTAATGAGTGGGAGCATAGGCGGTCCCATTTGGCATCTCCAAGTTAGAAGAGATAGTGTGTAAATTGCCTTTCTTGTGCCAACTTTGTCAGTCTCCCTCAAAGAATATTAATCCCTAAGTATCCAGTTGTTAAATACACCACTACATTCTTTGCCTCAGGGACAATCCTATTGTCCTCTAGAGAACAGGGCAATCAATAGGGGTGGTTGTACATCACGTAATTTCCTGTTGTGTAATTACGTGAAATCTCATGCAAATTAACAAAGACTACGCAGAATTATACAAGGAGCATAACATATCATTTAGCTCTATTTTCTTAGCGCAAAATGCACACTTGTGTCCAAAATGGACCCAAAAATGCATGTTGTGCTAAGAAAATAGTGCCAAATGCAACAGAACATTAACAGCAGTAGCCAGCAGGTGCTTGCTACATTTGTTGTTCCTGTGGGAGCATTTATGTGCCAAATTACCCATAATGATGTGAACAGTCATAATCACATAATTTTTGGTAATTTTATATCAAAAGAGTAATGCAAAATTACCAAAATTACTCCAAATACTCCTGCGTAGTTACAATTTCAGCCAGGACTAATCATTAACCTGTGCCAGAAATGTTTATTGAGCCTCTGAATTGAGATGAGTGGCAACATTGTTTCTATGCCTGTGTTGGCTGAGTACATTTTTATTAAAGTTGCTTGTCCAGGGAAGTCATCAAAAACTTACTTTCACCATGACATTTGATTTTTAAAAATAAGAAGAAAATAATTTTGATTCATTTGCAATAATTTTCAGAGCCAAAGATAGAAATTGTGGGTTTTATTTTACTTTTGCCTGTTCATTGAGAAACTAGAATGGAAACACATTAAAGAGCTTTTGTATATGTATTTATTGTGAGGGCACACATTTTCAAATATATAATATGCCACCATGTATATAATAAGCTCCAAGCCCTGCGGGCTTGCAAAGCAAACTTAAGGTGTGATATATTAATATATAAAAGTAGGGCTTTCCTCCATGGCAAAGGCACTGCAGTGCTTTCAAACTGGAAGCTCAGTCAGAACAAAGTGGTGCTGCTGCAGCCACATATTTTTGTGATATATGTGGGCGGTGCAAATTCATACTGCTGCCCCGTATGTGATTTAACTTCCATAACACTGATACAATTTCTGTACCAACTTACAGTTGGCTTACTGGCGTTAAATACATCAGTTATGTGAAACCAATTATAAACTATCATTGTAGTGCCGGAGCACATGCACTGTGGCATAGTAAAGCAGGGCACAAAGTCACACATCCAGTAATAATAGCGTGTAGAAAAAGTGAAAAATCTGGACTGACAGTACAGAACAGGGACTCCCCTACCCTAGCACAGGGGGAAACACACAAGCCTGAGAGAGAGTCAAGAAAGAGGCACGTTTAAAAGCGTATCTACAGCCATGGTCCTAAAAATCGTCTTTGGCCTATTTTGAGAGGCAAACAGAGGATACAGTCACTGACTGATATGTTATGTTATATTAATTTCTAGTAGAGCGCAATCATGTTAACGCTTTTTGGCTGTAAATAAAACAAATCAACGTTGCACAGAAATGCAAAAAAACATTACTGGAGAACAACTACATTTTTGGAATTTGTCAAGCTGTGAACATTTTCTAATCAAGGGCCCATGCTGCTGTAAATAGGTAATATGTGAAGTACTAAGAACAGCTGCTGTACTGAGGGTTATTCCTTCGCTTTGATTTCTGCGGTCAATACTTACAGAGCAGCATACATGGTGGATAATGTAATTTACCACTAGTGTTGCAGGGCCTCAAATATTCTCTCTGATTGGAGAATCAAGTTACTAGCTTTGGAAACCTAACTCTCTAAATGTTAAGAAGCCAGGGCTTGAGCCAGAAAATGGGTGTAGATTTACACTTTATATATAGGCCTTTAATTACAAGTAGGTAAAGTAGGGCAGTTAAAATGATAAACAACAAAGTAAACATGAAGATCTAGCACCACCTGGGCTCAGATATGACCCGCACTGTTTTAAAGCCGCTATACTGTACGTTAACATAATCTCAATGCAAAGGTTCAGGGGAAACATTATTCTAGGTTTAGCAATTGTGAGATATGGACAGGCTATAGAAATCTTCAGTCAAAGGTCCTCATTAACAACAAAATGACTTAGCGCAGCGCCGCAAGCCATTTTGTTGCGCCGAGCTGCGTCATTTTAAAAGCACAGGGATGCGTCATATTTACAACAATATGACTGATCCCTGTGCTTTCGCCTGCGCTGGCGCACTATTGCCTGCCATGCACCAATGCAGGCACCCTTGCACCATGGTGCAAGAGTGCCTGCATTGCGGAGATGAGTGTTTTTGTGCAGGGAGGGACACTTTCCTGCCCAAAAATGATCATTGATGGTGTTTTCCTCTTTCTATGCATGCTACAGAATGCAGCATGCATAGAAAGAGGAAATAAAACGAGGAGAAATAAAAGTATTTCTCCTCGTTGTGCCTCTCCTGAGGAGGCGTAGGATTCTGATGCATTCCCAGGTTTACGAAATGCTGTAAATCTCGGGAAAGTGTCAGAATCCATGGGTGTTGCGTGGGAACACCCACAGCAACACCCATGGCACGCCCCTTTCACGCAAAGTGCTGCGTGAAAAGAGGCCATATTTACAAGGCCATGAAAAGTCACGCAGGGTGGCTTTGTAAATATGGGCCAGCACACTGCGCCGTCGGTGCGTCAAAAAAAGTGATGCACCAGCGGCGCAAGGGGCTTGTAAATAAGCCCCAAAGTTCCTTACAATGAGCATTGTTTCTCAATATTATATAGGTGCCAGATAAAAAATTACAAATATATCTAGTATGTTATGACACTAGGCTGCCCTTTATTGTACTTACTTATCAACAATGTTTTCAAGAAGAACATTTCTGTGGGTTTGAGCTGAAATGGCCAGGAATAGAAAAATCACAAAAAATGGAGAAAAAAAACATGCAAAAGTAAACTGGGATGACCAATGGACTGGAATGTTTGTTGACGGTTAATAAGAAGAAACTGGTCCATTGTCAGAGTTCCAATGTCTAGTAAATAGGTACACTAGGAATTCTGTGATCATTGATGGGGTCCCAGTCACAGTGCAGGATGACTGATTACACTGCATCTCTTCTCAAAGAACAGTTTTTTAATGAACTAGATGAACTCAGTGGTCCAACTGGTCCCCCTGGAAACTTGTACAAGTACTGATTTGGGGTTAGAGCCCTCTTACACCTTTAAGCAGACATACGTTTGGAAGGAAATGTCATAAAAGGGTGACTCAATTGACTCTGAATTCAGGGTGAACAGCCACAAAAAAGAGGCACATTCAATGGTACTAATGAGAAAGTGATTATTTATTAAATCCTTCTCAGGTCTCAACAAAGGCAGGTAGACAAGT
The DNA here is from genome assembly GCA_963921515.1 of Calotriton arnoldi. Lineage (NCBI taxonomy): Eukaryota > Metazoa > Chordata > Amphibia > Caudata > Salamandridae > Calotriton > Calotriton arnoldi. Next base: position 364,869 of record CAWUFW010009873.1, read on the forward strand.
GTCAGGAAGTAGGATTGGAGGCATTGCTTACCTTGAAAAGTATGGAGAAATTATATTCCAATCCTGCCCACATGGTGTTTCTTTTTTATTAAAGGCAATGCTGGTAGTCCCTGCAATGTGTCGGCGCTATCTTGACTGAGGGTTTAATGGGAGGAAAGTGCAGTACTCAACAGTGTCCTGCGATGAACTACAGTTCCAAGAGGGCCAAGACCTCCCACAGAGGCTGGAGAGATGGTGGCCTTCTTGAATATCTAGGCATAACTTCTCTTGAAGACTATGGCGTCTTTGCGAGGCAATCATGATACAATGTTGCTGAAGCCAGGACTTATTCACGGTACTTGGGTTTCCTTTGTCAAGAACCACTTGTTTCCCTTTGAATTTAAACTGAAGGACTATGGGAATACAGAAAAGTATTTCACAAAGTCATGTTGTTGATAGAAACAAGCTTTCTACTATTTTTGAGCCTATGAGCTCTAGTAAGACTGGAGTTGGTTTATTTTACTAAGCGTTAACCTGTGGCAGAACACAAAGGGGCATATTTACAAGAGCTTATCGCCACCAGAACATTAATTTTTGTGACATTTTGGTGGCGATAAGCCCTTCACCTTATTTACAAGTCAGTGTAAAGCCAGTAAACATGGCTTAACGCCGCCTTGTGAAAAATGCCCGCTTTCACGCAGCACTTAGCATGAAAGGGATGGGCAATGGGTGTTGCGGTGGGTGTTCCGCAGCAACACCCATTCCATTTTGACCCAGTCTCCTATTTACAAAGGTGGCATAAATAGCAGGCAGTGACAAAAATAAGACCAAGGGAAACCTGGTCTTAACCTGGCGAAACAAGGAGAAATGATTAATTTTTCCTCGTTTTTGCTTTTTCTATGTGTCCTGCATTCTGCAGCACACATAGAAACAGCAAATCGCCACTAGTGATTGTTCATGTGCGGGAAGGTGTCCCTTCCTGCATATAAAAAATCATTAAAAAAATGATGAGTTGCTACTTCTATGTGTGCTGCATAAAGTAGCACAAATAGAAGTTTCAAATTGTCATTATTGATTGTTCATGTGCAGGAAGGGACACCTTCCTGCACATGAACAATCATACCCCTCAACGCAGGCACCCTTGCACTATGGTGCAATGGTTACTGCGTTGGCACTATGCAGCTAACTAAATTTAGCACCAGCGCAAGGGGAAGCACGGGGGTGCGCCACATTCTTGTAAATACCACGCATCTCTGTGTTTTCAGAATGGCGGAGCGCGGCGTTAGCAACTTTGGCCTAACGCAGCCCTCCACTATTCTCTTGTAAATATGCCCCTCAGGATTCTTAGCCTGGACTGTGATGCTCATTCTGCATATGAAATTCAAAGCATAAGGTATTAGGGTTATAGTATGTTTACAGAAATTGCTAAATAAGGAGCAGCAGAATATTAGCATTGTTCATTACCTTGTAGTGCTACAAGAGTCAAGTAGAAACTGTAACTCATATCCCACAAAGAGCGCATGGTGATGAGGCTTGAGGTAGTTACTCAAGTCTTAGAGAGAATCGTTAATGAACCTGTATTTAGGTAGTCATTCTCTATATGTTTTCTGTACAGAAATTACAAGTTGTATATCAAAGTATAGAGAGTTGATTACACAGAAATATTGGTAAGGTACAAAGAGCAGAACTCTTTATGGTAGGTTACTGGTAGACCTAGCGGCTTCTGGCCCGCTTGAATGCACCGAAACCAGACAGAATCCACCATCTTAGATAGGAAGAGTATGATACACTTGTCCGATAACCTGTCCTCACCCTTAGGTAGCTTGGCACAGAGCAGTCAGGCTTATCCTCAGGGTCAAAGTGTAAAGTATTGGCACAACCCCACCCTCGCAACACACTGAGTGCACTGCAAAAAGACTCCACACCATATGTATAAAATACTGGTTTTGTATTACACACATTGAAAACAAAATGACATACACATTGGATAAATGATTTACAGTAACATGCAATTGTCGAACTCTCCCATTAGCAGCAGAATGGCATGAACATATATGTACTAGTCATAGGTATTCACATGCCCCATTTTCCCCTCAGCCTTGTAAACAACATAAACCCATGTGCGTACTTCCCTGAGGTGTTCACGATCCAATCAATCCCTCCCACATCAAAAGCAACAGAAACATAAAATGCAGGCTATTCAGGAGTATTCCCCTTTCCTGCTAACACATCAGAATAGAACACGATATTCCAAATATTGCATACCCCGTACAGTTGTAATGGTAAAAAAATCACAGATTTTGACTACACCTTGTGGCCCAGCCACTCAAACTACACCAGCCAACGATACATGTATACACCAATCACTGATATGTATATGACAAGCACAGCACGTTGGCACTGAGTGGCAGTGTCAACAGTCCTCAAAGTCCTAAGGCTAGCACATAGATCAGCGGAAAACCAGGAGGGACAAAAGCAAAGAGTCGAGGTAAGGCACCATAGAAAGGGCCATTTCCAACAGTTATTAAAGATATTTCTTTGCCTTTAGAAAAACACTATATCCTGCGGACATATTTGACCAGCTGATATGATGAGTCTGATTTGCAGAGTCCAGTGTCTCTGTTTTCTCTCTTATCCGATTAGCCTTAACCATTTCTACCACTTACCCTCATACTCCTGAGTATGTGGTCACTGGTGCAGGTAGTGAGAAACAGCAAAGGGCATCGCTTCAGTTGAAGTTTATGCACAAGGTTAGTGCATCCTGACATGGGGCAGCACAGACTGACCTATAGGCATAATCTTTCAGTATTCCCAGCCACTCCTACATCCTCAGGTGAAACATATGTTCGCAGTTTCTGTAGCGTCAAGCACATTTCAGACTCAAATGGCTGCTTCATTCACCTTCCTTGGAGTTCCCAGTCAGATAGACATTGCTTTTGTCCTCCCAGTCTAGACAAAGCAGCAGGGCATAGGGAACAACAACTTTCAATGTCCTTGTCCTAGTCAAACTTCAATCCCAAGTTCTGTATAGGCGTATTCTTTTAGACTTCATGACAACATCGTCAGCTGGAACAACTGAGAGTGGAACAGACTGGGCCTATGAAGTGGGGATTGTGAGACAGATGTAAGCTATTCAAGTGAAGTATTAACAGGGAAACCAAGAATTGGGTTTACAAAAAGGATGACCTCTCAACAGATGACCTCTCACTCCTGGTGAGATTCTGAGAATGAGAGGAAAATGAGAGATGGCAAGCAACAACCCTTTGGCCAAGGTACTGACAGAGACTGACAGAGTATCCATTGCATATGCTACCATTGTCCTTAAGTAGAACCATAGCTGTACAAAACTCTGGCAAGATGCAAACATGTCCATCCTTGGATCCCTGACTGTTCCACGGTTTCTGTGGAAACCTCAGAAAAGAGTAAGAGGCTCACTGAGGATAGAAGAAGCTGACATAGGGCATCAGCTTGAACATGTCCTGCTTCTAGAAGGTACGACCCCTATTTCAAATGAAAATATTTTCTTCCCATTATGGTTGAGAATGGGCAAACGGAGCTGAAGCTGGGGACCTCGACCCAAATTAACTAATATTCACAAGCACACAGCTTCATGAAACTATGTTGCACAAATGGAAATACCTGTTCAGGACCACATTTGTAAGTGGTGTTCTGATAAAGTCATTGGCTACGCTGCACAAAGCATTTTTTAGTGGCTCCCATTATGAGTGGACCGATTACTACCGATATATGAAAATTACTACCAATATTTGCAGTAACGTCTGTTACTGAACATATTGAACTTATGAGTTTTTTGCATTTTATCACACTCAGTACATTCTGGGTGCGATAAAAAAACATACATCCCTGTTGAAAGATCAAACCTGCCGGAATATAAAGGGAGAAAAATGTCCAGTTTTTACATGGACATGCAGATTTTGGTGTGCTAAGCACCAAAATCCGGATATTATGCCCCATTAAATGGGTAACAATGCGATGACAATCACCTAAGGGTAAGCTGTGTAAAATGTGTAATTTCAAGCCAACTCCACATCTTACATGTAGGAATGCCATGTAATAGTCTGCATGTCCATTAACCTGGTCTCTTTTGGCACTACAATTTTGCTCCAAACTAGGTCATGGTATCCTAGTGGATCAGTCTCTGCATGAAAGTCGAGTGCCGCTTGCGCCGTTTCCAGCACATTAGGACCCCTGTGCATAGATTATAGGGGAGTTGGCACTCCATGACGCAGACCCATTATACAACGCATTTGCATCACCTTTCCAGTGCAAAATGGTTTGTGCCAGAAAGATAATCTGCACGGCAATTTGCACCACTTTGCATTGCAAAGTGCTGCTCTAAATCACAAAGCATCACTTTGTGTTGCACCAGCCCAGTGCAAATGGAAAGTAAATATGGGCCCTGGTTTCCCTCCTCTATGTTAATGTATAACTTTATAGCTTGATTGCCAGTCCAAACCGGGATGGACGTCCCCAGCAACTGTTGACAAAATGGACTTTATCACGATCCAAATTGCCGTCAGCACTGTCCATTACTAAGGCATACCAATCGCAAGGTCTAATATTGGCACTGCCTGAAAAGCAAAGATTTGCATGCCATACCTTGGTACTGGCATCTGTGGTCAAGACTATAGGCTTCACAAATAAAGCAATGCACAGCTACAACATAGCATTGTCTGGCTCTGGTGGCTTAGTGGACTAATATATCCACTGTAGGAGGCCTGTGTTCGACCTCGTGGTCACAGGTCATAGTCACACTTTCAAATCCCGGCTGGTCCACTCAGTCTTTCATCTTTCTGAGGCCGATAAAATGAGTACCATTGAGTTGGGTAACAATAAACATCTATTATTCAGCACCAAGATACCCTTGGGTGAACGTGCACTTTACAAATACACATTTTACTGTTAGTCTCCTATTAAATCTCAAAAAGTGACTATGTTTCTGAGAAGTTCAAATAGATTTATTGGCTCCTCATTGGAAAATGAATTTAATGGAAATCAGCATTTGTCTTTCACAAAAATGTATATGGATATAGCCCTACATTCTCTCTCAGAAATTCCTAAAACTATCATCTACTCATCATCTCATATCTTCTAGCAACCACCAGTTGGTGGTTAAAAAAACAACAAAAAAACACACACAAACTTGAGAAAGGTTGTGGCAGTTTGTTTAAAATTCAAGGCCCAAACTCTGGTATTCCTTATCACACACCATGAGATTCAAACCAGACCTTTTAAAATGTAGTCTTGAACTGAGGTGAAGACTAGGAACATATAGAAGAGTGACTCCTTGCTTTAATAAAGACTAGTGTTCGTCGATATGTCCTCTTGAAAACCGTGCCCTCCACCTAGCCTTACCTCTTGTGTGTTAAAAGTAGGTATGACTGCTTTGTACTCACTAGGTTCCTGCTGGACCTATTGCCCTTCTTGTTAGCCTACCGGCGGAGCGAAGCATAGGGGTGTTAATGTTATGTCTTGCGGCTGCGACAGTAAGTCTCCGCAGGACACGCTACATTTTATGATGTTTTGTAGCTTCTATAAAGTACCCAGGAAACATTATATTCTCCCCGTACTTAAAAAGGCTAATTTTACTCAGGTTCGCCTTGCACTCATATACTTGCAAAGGCTTCTGAGTGATATTATTCTTAATGTTCTTAGCTTTCTAAAAGTTCCTGTAAGGTTGAGAAACAGCTGTGATTAAACCCCGTGGAGTGTACGACATTCGTCATCTTTTATATCCTTGTATGACCTTTTTAACTGTATTTATTCTATGTATTTTTAAACCATTGATATCGAGGACAATTCTGAAGTGTGTGTCATGGCTTGTTTTACTTTTATGTTTTTTATTTCAAAGACTGAATAAATTCTATATTGATTGATTGGTTGATTGACTCCTTGATGGAGCTGTTAGCAACCTTCTAGTCTGCTTTACCAGCTTTCCCAAATTCTATCCAAAGTGTCTCCGGCCCACAAAATGAATAATGAACAATGGAACAGACTCCAACACAGTCCCTTATACTTACATTTGTCTGCATCGTACCCCAACACCCACCCGCACCACCGAAGATCCTGAGCTGCAACTGAGAAGGGGAAGCTCCAAAATGGAAATCAATCTGGCATGTCTATACAGCTCTTTAAAAGAAGCAAAACATTTCAATAGTCTAGTGCTTTGGCCTGAACTTCCCGCAATGTGAGGGGGGAGGGGGTTATGTTCTGGTGAGAAGATAAGTGCAGCTATACAAAGCCAGCACCTGCAATGCTCCCTGTATTTCTGCAAAGCCGAAGGTCAGTGGCTCCAGATAGAGGCAGAAATCCTCTCATTCAGACGTACTAATTCAAAGACAAAAAAAGCTAATGGTTAGAAAGACACTTATGTTGTAGAGGACAGAAAAAAACAGGTTGTGCTGATGGTGGCGGTTTTCTGTTTAGTTGAAGGATAGTAGTGTAGAAGCAGTCTGTATATAAAAATATTTACTATGTTGGCCAGACGCCTGCCAAGAATTGATAATCTTCTTTTAATACGACTGTGGCAAGGCTCAGTGGACAAGGTAAAGGAACAGTTTTTCTCTTTTGTTACATAGGACTTAATAAAGGGATTAGGCCTGTTTCTATGCACTTTAGTTTCAGCAGGGAGAGCAATAAAGCGTTGTGAGATAATTGGCCCAGGCTCATGGAATTTAGTCGAGTGGTGCACCCCTGCTAGGAACCCAAGCCTTCACATTTGTTAAGTTTCATTTATTTATTTCTTACAAGAAAATTAAAACCTCGCTTTACGTTTTTGGAGTGTTTTTATCTTTCTCCGGAGTATATTTTTTCACACCATTTTTGCCCGCTGAAGATAGGATCCATGAACCACTGACTATCCTAAAATAGTTTTTTCAGCATTCACAAAAGTGAAGGAGTCCCTATGGGACCCTTTCCCGTTTGTATATGGGTTACCACCTCCTTTTGAAGTGTCATTAAAATATAAATGTTTTACAACTTCATTTTTGTTGCAAAACCCAAATAAATACAATAAGGAATCAGTATTTAGAAGGGTTGCCTTTAACACGTCCCTTCCAAATACTCTTTCAATATGGTTTCCACATCCCATTTAACCATTGGGAAAAACTTTTCCGAATCATTAAATGAGCTTAGTACATTTGAAAAAGGTTTTTAGCACCGAGTCACAGGGTTTGCAAATGCTGAAACTCTTTGAACATCTGTCTCCATGTTCTCTCCTGAGATATGTGACTCTTCCTCTCACGGTGGCAACGTTGATACTCCTTGAGTGGCTCCAGATATGGACATCTGTATTCTGAAGCCAACGCTCACAGCTGCTCGAAGTTGAAACCATTCCCCAGCGTGACTCAATGCTCTCTTAATATACAAATCCATCAAGGCATGGTGAACAAATTGAGGAGAAGTTTATGTGTGAGGAAATGAGCTCCCTTCTGAGAATTTGCCCTGCCTGGAAAGCTTTACAGTTTAAGATGCTTGACCTAGTGAGACCTATGATAAGAGCGGATAATAGACTGAACCAATGTCAAATGTACATCTGAGGCACTGTAGCCTTTGCCAGTGCCTATATACAATATCAGAGTCCACTGATCTTTCAGTTTACCACAGAGACTTAGAAATATTGCAAATAGGGACTCCAGCTAGTTCCATGTAGACCTGTCAGGTCACATCAGTATGTAAAATCACATTCTTATTTAGTGCATAATTATATTTTTTTGTAGCTTCAATTATTTTTTAATCCCAAAAATTCAAAATGTGACCACAGTGGCGTAACCACAAATATTTATGTATTTCTTTTAATTAACATTTTCAGTGTTTTTACTAACACGTGGTGTTTTGTATTTATGAATGTCACTCCCCAGATAAAGAAATAGTGATTAAGGTATACGTTTATTCACATTTTTAGATTCTAAATAGTTGTGATAATGATGCCCCTAGATTAGTAGGCATGAGGGTTCCAGCCCTCATGTTTGCTGATGATCTTCTTTCACCAAAGTCACAGATGGGGCTACAGAAAACATTTGGCCACTTTGGCAGGTTTTGTGCACTGAGGGGCAGGAATTAAACAGAAACAAGACCAAGGGGCATATGTACAAGCCCCTATCACCACCACAACGTCACTTTTATCGACATTGTGGTGGCAATAAGGGGCTTAGCCTTATTTACAAGCCAGCGTTAAGCCTCTTAACGTGGCTTAACGCTGCCTTGTAAATAAGACCCCCTTTCAAGCTAGGCTTAGCGTGAAAGGGGTGGGCAGTGGGTGTTGCGGTGGGCGTTCCACCGCAACACCCATTGGTTTTGACACTTCCCCCTATGTACAAGGGCAGCGTACATAGGAGGCAGCGCCAAAATTAAGACCAGGTAAAACCTGGTCTTAAGTTGGCAAAACGAGGAGAAATGCATTATTTCTCCTCGTTTTTGCTTTTTCCATGAGTGCTGCCATGTGCAGCACAAATGGAAAAAGCAAAATGCCATGTATTGTTTATGTACAGGAAGGTCCCCCTTCCTGTTCATAAACAATTTTTAAAAAAATTCCATTTTGTGACTTTCATGTGTGCTGCATTAAGCAGCACACATGAAAGTGACAAAATGGCATTACAAGATTGTTTATGTGCAGGAAGGGCCACCTTCCTACACCTAAACAATCCTTCCCTGCACGCAGACACCCTTGCGCTATGGTGCAAGGGTGCCTGCGTTGGCGCTATACTGCTAAGTGTAGCACCATTGCAGGGGGAAATGCAAGGCTGCACCATATCATTGTAAATATGGTGCAGCCTTGCGTTTCAGAAGTGGCAGAGTGAGGCGTTAAGCCATGACGGCTAACGCCTCACTCCGCCACTTCTATTGTATAAATCCCCCCAAATATATGGTTAATCCATGCTATACTACATGCTCAAATTCCACCCTAGATGGTATTCCCCTTGAACAGGTCTGCCTTTTTGACTATTTGTGTATCAGCCTAGATGAAAAGCTGGATTGGGCGCACCACATTGCCAAGAGGAGGCTAAAACTGGACCAGCATAGTGGGGGGTTGCTGAAGCTGCACATGGGGTCCCACTGTAGATTTGTTCCTCCAGTTATTCAGTTGTATACATACCAGGCACTTGCAGTTGCCATTTATGGAGTGGAGATCTGGGGGGGCATAAAAACTCAAAATCACTGGTAATGGCCGCACATAGGTTAATGAGGCAGCTTTTGTGTTTACTGGCTAGCACTCCCTTAATATCGCTGAGAATAGATTTAGTTCTTAGGCCGATCTCTGAAAAAATTGGACTTCGGCCTTTAATATTCTGGAGATGCCTGTGGGTAACCCCTGAACTATCGCTCTATTGTGGTGGGCTGGGGGATATACTTAGACATCCTAGTGCAGCAAAATTCCCTTGGATGAAATTTGTCAAAGATTCCCTTGTGGGGATGGGCTTAGCTAATCTTTGGCTTGATCCTGTGGGTTTTTGTTCATCAGTTGGCGTGAAGGAGTTAAAAAACCAATTTAAGTGATACCATTTTAATAACTTTTTAATGCAAGCACAAGGCACTTTATAATCCTCTTTATAGCGGCCAAGGACAATTACCACTTTGAAACCTTTTGTGACAAAATTGAACCTAATTTAGCTAAAAGATTGTATGTTCAGTTCAGATATGGAAGCTTCCCACTACATGTCTTTACATCAAAATAGTTAGGATCAATAAACACCAATGATCAGGGATGCCCCATGTGTGGATTCAAAAAAGAAAATGTACCCCATCTGTTATTTTTGTTGTCCAGCCTACAGTGGGGCAAGAGCTAAATGGTTGATTCCTGTCTGCAGAAACCTTGTCACTACAAAGAATGAGGAAACCTATAGGATTCTTCAAACCGATATGGCACCCTATTTCTTCTTCGCTGTATCTTGATTTCTATTTCATGCTTGGTTGATAAGTGAAAGACAGGCTAATGTAACCCGACAGGCTAATGTAACCTGCCACAATGGTCTTTGTTAATCAAGCTTTTATAAAATCCATTGTTATTTAAAAAAATGGAATAAGTGGTTTTATCTTATTTATGGATTAAGAAAGGATAACCCCTGGTCTGTTGACTGTGTATTCTTGTTTTATAAATGATCCAGATGTATGTATCTAGCTTTTAACTTATTTTTAACTTTTTGACAGCTACTGTATTTTGTATTATGCATCTCTTTTATGGTATTTTACAGAAATAAAGAGTATTATGATGATTATTCTGATAGAGTTTTCGTAATGGAATTCTAATCCAGGCAAAAAAAAACTGAATTTGCTAACAATAACTTTCTCAACAAAATGTGCTATTTTAACCTTCCTGGAAAAAGAAAGGATGTTTTGTAGACTACCCAGGTTTGTAACACCACAAACTCAGGTAATATCACAAGCTTTCAATAACACTGGCTTTCATTCTTCAAATATACTTCTGCACTAATAACTATTCATGTTCTAATCCAACCATAACTTTGCCCCTCCATAGAAATCTGTTACTCGGGAGCTCAATATTTCATTTAAGAATACATTACTTATGGTTTTAACTCTTGGTCCTCTCCAGTCTCATGAAAAGACTTGTATTCCACATTACCCAATTGCACTAACAAAAGTGTTTTTCCTAATCTTCATTTAGGCTCTTATGAAGTTCATGGTTCCCTGAAATATATCTTTCTAGCTGTCCATGTTGTTTGTGTTTGATCACCGAATGTCTGTGACAAGTCGCATATCTTCTACCCTGTTTACTCGCTTTTCCCAATAGATCTGCTTGTTCTGAATCATCACCTCCAGAACTTGTCATCATCTTTGAGTTGATGTGTCACAAACAATTTCATCATAACATTGATAGATCTTCTATTTTACCTCGCTGTATGTAGACCCCTATACATCTTTCCCATTTTCTTGTTGAATGAGCTCTTAAGATTTGATTGACAGCAATGACATCAAGTGGGTTATTTCAGATAACTGACCATCTTAAAGGCATCATCATCATCCTAATCATCTTCAATATCAGATTAGATTAGTGTATTAATTGGGATATGTGTCAAACTTATAGGGCTATTGCGACTTTTCAAAGCAAAAATAAGATGTCTAAACTATTTCAAATCCTCCAGAAGACATAAGTTGAAATGTACTAGAGAATGATGATCGTGTCCATAGAATTTAAAACAAGTATCAGTGTAATATGTGACCAAGGGAGAAAAAGGCACACAATTTACCCATTTCAATCATTCCAATTTGTGAGACAAGACTGTGTCCTTGCTGCTCCATTGCTTAACTTGAGATTTTTCACCCTTGTGGCACATTTATTTTATCCATCAACATGAATACGGAAAGAATTATGGCCATAAACCTCTGGAAATTATAGCATATTACCACTTAGACAATACACGTTCAAGATTGTAAGACAAAGTGTGTTCAATCTTCTGATTACTTAGAAATAAGATCCACAGAACACTTGCAAGACAACTGAACTTCCACTGCCCCCTAGAGACATCGAAGAAACCTCAAAGCACTCTGATAATCATAACATGAATACATTTTGGAGAAGGACCTCAACCAATTCATCCTAAAATGACAATTTTAATTGTTTGTCTCTATTTATCTTCACAAATTATGACTTTGAGCATATTTACCATAGATCTTTGTGAATCTTTGCTACATTGGCACACTGCTCCCATTTTTCCATCGCCCTTTCACCCAAACCAGGTCACTTTCAGCAAACAGGTGAATTTCCTGCAGAACTAAGGGTATTATGTACAAAACCCTTTTGCAGTTGCAAATCCTATTTTCAAAATGGCAATATTTGTGACTGCAAAAGTTTTTTTTTAACAATGTACTTTTTAAGTCTGTAAAAGGGCTTTTAACACTCTTATGGAATCACACATTGGAGGGACCATGAAAGAGACTTCTATCCCACCTGTTCCCTATTCACAAAGGTATGCATTATCTTTGTTGCGGCAATTGCTGTCACAAATCATTGATTAGTTTCTGTTCCTGAGAGGAGGACGTAACTGATTCGCAAATGAATAGTTGCCTCAGTGGGACAGCTTCTCCTTTGGGAATTGTGTCCTGTGGCCTTGGATGAGCAGTCAATAGTGAGAAAGACTACTGCCTGCTCCAACCAATGTCTTCCCATACAGGAATTTATTTTCAAAAGCAGCACCTTTCCAGTGCTTAATTTGAGCCGGAACTTGTAGTTGGGCCCACTGGCACTTATTTTTGATGGACCAGAACTTATTTTTCCTCATTACACTTTCACTCAGCGCAAGAAAGAGAAAGAGAAAAACACAAAAAGGGGAAAGAAAGAGGAATCGAAAGATGGAAAAACAGTGGCAAAGGAAGAATGCAGGGATGAGAAATAATTTGCAAGAGTTAGATAAAGGGGTATAGAGTGTATGGTGTTGGAAGAAAGAGGCATGAGATGGAATCAGGACTATGTAGCCTTGGTATTCAGCACGCTTGACTTTTAAAAGGCAGGCTTCTAAGCAAAACTTTGGTCCCTGGCACGTATATTTTTACAAATAAAGCTCTACAGCTATCCCTTTAATGGACGCTGCTGCTTCACAAAACATTTTCCGGTATATATGTATATTCACTGAAAAACCAAAGGTTACAGGGATGTTATAGTTAGGAAATAGAATTTAAAAAACCTTAGAAATTCACTGAAAAAAAACAAAGGTTACAGGGACATTGCAGTTAGGCTCAGAATTCACTCGTACAAAACCATAGTAACTCAGCAGTTATAGTTACCTGAGCTAATAATAACTTACGCCTCCGCAATGCTCTGCTTATGGCCTTACATATTACATCACTCATGACATGGTCAGTGACATCACTAATGACATCACTGATAACATCTCAAATGAGATCACTGATGACATCATCCATTGAGTATAAGTATTTTGTAAAAGTTTATGATTGTTATACATATATACTAAGCTACTACAAAAGTTTAATTAGAATACTAGGTGTACTACTATTGAGCGATACTACTTCTAACATATATTATGTGAGTGGCTGTGTGACAGTGTGTATCCGTGTGTGACTCAGTGTCTGAATGGCTGTATGGGTGTGCGGGTGGGTGTGTGAGTGGCCGTATGGGTATATAAGAGGCTGTGTGAGTAACTGTGTGGGTGAGTGAGTGGCTGTGTGAGTGGTTGTATTATTGAGTGAGTGGGTGTATCGATGGCTGAATGGGTGAGTGAGTGGCTGTCCGAATGGCTGTGTGAGTGGGTGTGTTAGTGACTGTATGGGTGGGTGCGTGGGTGTCTGAATGGGTGTATGAGTGAGTGATTTGGTGTGCAAGTGGCTGTGTGGGTGAGTGAGCAAGTGGCTGTTTGAGTGGGTGTTTGGTTAAGTGAGTTGGTGTGTGAGTGGCTGTATTGTGTGTTTGTGTCAATGGCTGTATGGGTGAGTGAGCGGATGTGAGAGTGATTGTATGTATGTAAGAATTGTTATGTAAGTGGGTGTGTAGACGTGTGAGTCAGTGTGTGAGTGCTTGTATGGGTGAGTGAGTGGCTGTGTTGAGAGGCTGTGTGGGTGAGTGGTTGTGTCAGTGGCTGTATGAGTGAGTGAGTGGGTGTGTGAGTCAGTGACTTTATGGATGAATGAATGGTTGTGTGAGTACGTGTATGGGTCTATGAATGGGTATGTGAGTTGTTGTGTGGGTGTGTGAGTAGGTGTATGAGAGGTTGTGTAGGGATGTGAGTAGGTGTGTGAGTGATTTTGTGGATGATATCAGTGATGTCATCAGTGATGTCATTTGAGATGTCATCAATGATGTCATCAGCGATGTCACTAAATGTGTCATTAGTGATGTAATACCTGAGGTCATAACTGGTGCATTGCAGGGAAATACATTATGGTTAGCTCAGGTAGCTATAACTGCTGAATTTCTATGGTTCTGTACGTGTTAAATCTGAGCCTAACTATAATGTCCCTGTAACCTTTGGTTTTTTCAGTGAATTTCAAAGGTTTTTCCAATTCTGTTTCCTAACTATAACATCCCTGTGAAGTTTGGGTTTTTTCATTGAATTTCAAAGGTTTTTTAAAATAATATTTCCTAACTGTAACCTGTAACCTTTGTGAGTGTGTGTGTGATTAGCTGAATGGGTCTGTGAGTGGGTGTGTGAGTGGCTTTATGGATCTGTAAGTGGGTGTATATGTGGCTGTATGGGTGTGTGAGTGGGTATGTGAATAGTTTTCTGGGTGTGTAAGTGGGTGTGTGAGTGGCTATATAGGTTTGCAAGTGGGTGTGATTGGTTATGTGGGTGTGTGAGTGGATCTATGGGTGTGTGAGTGGTTGTGTGGGTGTGTGAGCAACTGTATGGGCATGTGAGTGGGTGTCAGAGTGACTGTGTGGGTCTGTGAGTGTATGTGAGAGGAGCTGAATGGGTGTTTCAGTGGGTGCTTGAGTATCAGTGTGGGTGTGTCAGCAGCTCTGTGAGTGACTGGGCCAGAACGGAACCTCACCTGCCCCTTTATTGAACAAGAGTACATATTTTTACAGAAAACGTCTGCCCAACAGGAGTACTTTCTGCTGGTTAATTAGTAAGTGCTACCTCATTGGACAATAATTAGTCCATATTCTACACTACAGCTGCGTAATGGACCAGGAGAAAATGTCTCCAGTGACCTAGTGTGTGTTTCAGCATTGTGATTGTTCCTTGTGGGTCTTCATCCAGAAATCTGTGATAACATGTATCCTCCAACAGAGAAGACAACAAGACTACAAAAAGGTGAATCTCCACCAAAAAAGGGTGCTTCCTCTTAACTAGCAAGTGCTTCTTTCTTTGATGGAGATGTCCTCACTATGGGGGTCATTACAATAGCGGGCGGATCGCCACCACCCATATGGCGGTGGCGATCCGCCCGCTATATTCCACTGCCCGCATGCCAATTCCCCCCGCCATGTTACGATGGTGGGGGGGAGCCCGGCGGACGGAAAGACCGTCCACCGGTTTTCCGTCGGTCTGACAGGGGACCGGGCGGAAAAGGGCACTGCCAGGGTCTGCAAGACACCGCCATCCATATTAGGATGGTGGCGGAGAGCAGCCTTTCCATGGCGGCAACGATGGAAAGGCATACGGTCATTGCTGTTGGGGGCCCGTTGCGGGCCCCCCAAGATGTTGGGGGGGTGGGGGGTACACATGGGGGGTACCTATGGTACCCCCCTGCATTTGCGTGCACAAGGTGGCAGGCACCGCGTGGTGCCTGTCACGTTGTGCATGCAAATGCACAACATGCATATATTCCATTGTGGCGGGTGCTGCTTACAGCACCGCCCGCCGCAATTCAATATATGCAGGATGCCACCGCGGCATCCTAATGCCTACAGCGGGACCGCCGCTCCTCTGGCGGACGCTCCCATTCACCGTTATGGTGGCGGGTGGACTTTGTCTGCCCGCCATCATAATGTGCCCCTTTGTTTGGCATCAAGAACACGTCTATGTGACTCTTATAGGCCCATCTCTTTAATACATTGCGATTATAAGATCTTTGCAAAGATCCCGGCAGAGAGACTTAATGGGGTGGTAGGGGGCCTCCTCCCTTCAGATCAGAAAGGGTTTCTTAGAGGCAGAGGGATTCAGGAACTGACTTTCAACTTAATAGGGGCAGCCAATATAGCTTCCACCTACAAACTTCCCTTAGCAGCTATCACACTGGATGCTACTAAAGCCTTTGACCGGGTAAATTGGGCATACCTGCAGGTGATGTTAAAACTTTACAATCTGGGTGGAAACTTTTGCAAGATTCTAGCTAGAATATACAGGAAACCACGGGCCAGATTTCTGATGAATGGTAATCTTTCCATGCCCTTTAATATTTCAAGAGCGATAAGACAGGGATGCCCACTATCCCCCCTCCTGTTTAATTTATATATTGAACCACTGGCAACTAAGATTAGGAAGGAGAGTCGCATAGTCCTTTTTAGATATAAGGAGTGGGAAAATAAGGTGGCTCTATATGCCGACGATCTGTTGGTATTTACATCAGATTTGGAGACCAATATCCCTTTACTAAATGACTTAACGTACCAATTTGGTCGTATTGCTGGGTACTCAGTAAATAGGGCAAAAACAGAGGTTATGGCTTGGAACTTGGAGTCAACCCTAAATATTTGCAAAAAGGAAATGAGATACCTAGGTATAAAGATCACTCAGAATATCAAAGACCTCTCAGAAATACATTTTCTCAATGTAATGAAAGAAGCCTGGAAGCTGATGCTAAGTTGGTCTCATCTTCCTTTGACGATCATAGGGAGAATTAATCTGGTGAAGATGATAATCCTTCTGAAGTTTACATTCCTTTTCCAGATGATTCCATTTTTATTTAAGGCGGAGTGGTTGAAGAAACTACAGGGTAAAATCAATAGTTTTATATGGGACTCAAAAGACCCCAGAATCGCTTGGAAATAATTACGCAGAAGGAAGGAAAAGGGGGGCTTATGTCTACCAGACTTAACCTACTATGCCTGGGCCTTTCTCCTAAGGAATGGAAAGATGTTACTAATGCAACCAGACAACTCGGACATTGGCAAAAAGTTTAGGTGCGTGTTGTCAGACATTGAAGGAGGGATGCAAGGTTTTATCTATAAGTTCGGCGACCCCAAATACTTCAAGAGAGTGCGCCTCAAAACTTTACAGGGAATGGCTGAACTCTGGTTCAAGATTAGAAAGGAGGTAAAACTTATGTATTTTAGTAGGTGGGCACCAATATGGAATGCCCCAGGATCACCTGAATGGACAAGGGATTCGCTAGCTAGTCCGCTTAAGGAGGCAGGGATGCTAAGATGGGGGGACGTGGCGGAAGATGGAGATTTGGTATCCTGGGATAAGTTGGTTGTGGTGTCTATGAATAAAGTTTCTACAATTAAATATTTTCAAATGAGGGGCTGGTTTCAGTTATCTGAGGAGGAGATAGGTTTGTCAAATGACTTGGAAGATGACTTAATGAGAGAGGCTCCGAAGAAGAAGGAAGTGGCGAGGTGGTATTGGCAGTTGGTGGAACTATCAGAGGGTGTCTTCAAACTTCCGACTGACCTGTGGGGGAAGAGCTTCCCGGGGACCCAGTTGGAAGACTTATGGCAAGTATCTTTTAACTTTCTATATTCTACGGTACATCCCGCCAATTTAAGAAGGAACCACATCTTCTGCCTTAATAGAGTGCATTGGACGCCATACAAATTATCGAAGTTGGGGGAAGGGAAGAACGTCAAGATGTATAAAATGTTGCCATGAGAAAGCAGACGATATCCATATGTTCCTGGAGTGTCCTGTGATTCAGGAATTTTGGGAAGATGTAATAAGAGATATTTCAGATATACTGGTCACAGAACTACAGGTAAGCTTACCTCTTGTTTTCTTTGGGATGTCATCTGTGCATGCTGATTTTACCAATGAGGTAAAAAAGTTGGTCTTTTATCTGATTCTCTTGGCGCGAAGAGAGATATGTAAGAAATGAATTAGTAATGTGTCACCAACTGAAATACATTGGATAAAAGCGGTTAAAAGCATTATAAGTCTGGATAGAATTGTGGAAAAAAAAGGAACAAATTTTGAACTCTTGCTCTAAAGTGGTTAGAGCTTAATGAAAGGAGGAGTCAAGGGAAGGGTTTGGTCCAATGATTACGCCTTCTTTTTATGGTCTCCAAATTCTCCTGGAGGATCTGCACGTCGGCTGGTTCCCGGTCAGAGCAGAGAAACACGGGAGAACCATAGGAGACACTAAGGGGCATATGTACAAGCCGCTATCGCCACAGGAACGTCACTTTCTGTGATGTTCCAGAGGCGATAGGGGTCTTGCCTTATGTACAAGGCAGCGTTAAGCCACTTAACGTGGCGTAACGCTGCCTTATACATAAGGCACCCTTTCACGCTATGGTTAGCGTGAAAGGGGCGTGCAGTGGGTGTTGCGGTGGGCGTTCCACCACAACACCCATTGTATTTGACGCTGCCCCCTATGTACAAGGGTGGCGTACATAGGAGGGAGCGCCAAAATTAAGACCAGGAAAATCCGGGTCTTAAGTTGGGGAAACGAGGAGAAATGCATTATTTCTCCTCGTTTTAGCTTTTTCCATGTGTGCTGCCTTGTGCAGCACACATGGAAAAAGCAAAATGCCATGGTTTGTTTATGTACATGAAGGTGTCCCTTCCTGTACATAAACAAACCTTTTAAAAAAATGCCATTTTGTGACTTTCATGTGTGCTGCATGAAGTAGCACACATGAAAGTTACAAAATGGCATTTTAGGATTGTTTATGTGCAGGATGGGACACCTTCCTACACATAACCTATCCTCCCCTGCACACAGACACCCTTGCACTCTACTGCAAGGGTGCCTGCGTTGGCGCTAAGTTGTTAAACTTAGTGCCATCGCAGGGGGAAACGCAAGGCTGCACCACATTCTTGTAAATATTGTGCAGCGTTTTCGAAGTGGCGGAGTGTGTCGTTAAGCCCAGGAGGCTAACAAGACGCTCCGCCACTTCATTGTACATATCCCCCTAAGATCCTTGGTATAAAGAAACAGCTCTGGAAGATGCTGGATCAGAGGGGCCTCAGAGTCTGATTCCAAAGTAAATGAGGACTAAAAATTGTTTTACAATTTTTTAAAAAGAACCTGTCAACAAAATCATCGGGAAACACGCTGTGTGGCCTTTTGTTAACTGCCCATCATCCTGGCAAAAGGCAGAAAGACCATTGTATTCTACTAAGGTGAATGGGGCAGGGCCAAAAGGGCAGAGCTTTAGGTGATTTTGCACATTAGCATACTCGTAGTCATTTAAAGGGAGCGCACCATGGTGCAAAGATTGACAGATACATCAGAAATTGTGGCGCATCTGTTGGCGCAAATGTCACGCATTGCTGGAGTCGTGTCGCAAGCACGACTCAACTCCAGCAATGCATCAGAGGCCTATACTTATTGTATTGCGTCACTCCTTATGCCTGCTTTAAGCAGGCATAAGTTTTTGACGCAGTGGCGTCCTAGAGGTGGAGCAGTGAAATCTTGTAGATTTCACTGCGTCACTTCTACGAGGCTTTCACGAGTGGGAAAGCCCACCCTGCATATATTATACCTGACGCATGTATAATGTGAGGCAGGGCTTTACAATGTGACTCATCTCCTTAGATGCGTCACTTTGTAAATGGGCCACAATGTGGCGCATTGTTTACACTGCTGCGTCACAAAAAGTGACGCAATGGCGGCGCAAAAGTGTTGCAAGGGGCTTGTAAATCTGCCCCTAAGTGTGGGCGGCGAACTCCACTCCGCCAGCAGAGTTCCCGGAGTTTTGCAGCTCTGCACTCCGCTTAGAAATGTGAAGTTCAGCAAAAAAAAACATGTCAACCACTGGTGGAGCGGAGTTTACCCACGCACCGGTGCTCACCCCTGGTCTTAATGTAAATATCGGTCTCTGGGGCCTCCAGGTCCCACGGAGACTCATCATGGCACCAGAGCCAAGTTCACATTCACCACCCAGAAGCTAAAACTGGGAGTATGGCCCAGCAGCCACTGCTAGAGATGGGCATAGAGGCGGCCCGGTGCGGCCAGAGCGTACCTGTGGCTCTTGGGGCCAGACCCCTGACTAATGCAGTGGCAGCTTCATGCTCGGAAAATGCAGAGTCTTGCCGGTCAGGGTGCTTCTTCATCAGCCTGGCGGCTCCTCTGAAAATGTGCCAGTGTGCATTCCTGTGTCAGGACTGGAGCCTTCTCCTGGCTACGGTTTGTCTGTAAGCCCCACCACAATGACAGTGACACTCACTCACCCGATTCATTCAGCCGAGCAAAGCAGCTCATATTTATCAGGGGCCTCAGGGCGCCTGATCACTCCCTTCAGAAAGATTTGAGCACAGGGCAGGAAGAAGCTCATATCTACATAGAAAAGGCTTTCTCTTTCCTGCTCTGTCATCACACCGTACTCCGGTGATGACACTGTATAGCTAATGAGAAACGCTTTTCATTCAGAATTTCCAGTATGGCTGCGTAATTTACACAGTATATGCTCCACCCCCTGAATATTTGAGCACTATTATTTTAGCAACTAACATTTTCCTGGAGAAATATTATCCTTACTTGTTCGCACAGATGCAAATTTCTTCAGTTTTTTTTAGGCAATGCGGTGCAACAAAAGGCCAGGTGATGAAAACAAAAACATGCGAAAAGAATTCCACCCATGTTGTTTTGGCAAAATACCCTAACTGCTGATAAATATGTCAGTCAGTTGAAGGGTTCATCTTAATTTTCCTTTAAATATTTGCTTCCTTCAGCCTCTCTGTCACCTTACCCCCCACCCCCTCCCCCAAGACAAGAGCCATCCGGCCCGCACATTGCATCATGATGAGGCATCATGACTAAGGAGTCTGTTGCTTCCTGTTGTTGAATGTAGTGCTGCTGAGAGAGACGCTGATCAGAGCAGAGCCTGCAGAGGAGGAGTCAGAGCAGAAGGTGGAGGAGGGCAGCTTCAGCTGGCGGAGGCTGCAGTGCACACCGTCACATTGGTAAGTGTTTTGCTGAAACTTAGAAGAGTGACAACCAGCTACACAGGGTGAAGCTTTATGTCCTGTCTGTGACCTTATTTCGCCTGATCGCGGCGGAGTTTTTGAGTTTGAGTCACTTCACTAAGCCTCACAGAGCGCGACTCCGTGAAGTCCGCCCAGCCGTAGAAAGAACCCACTCTTCACAGCCACTACAGATTGCGCTCCGATAGATCAACGATGCATTCAATTTCACCAAAGATTTCAGATCATTTTCACTGCAGAATTGCTGAGAAAACACATTTGCTTTGCCTTCACCAAGCCTAGGAAGGCCCTGCCAAAACTAAACGGGGAAGAGGTCCATGCAGCCCCCCACCCTGGACTGGTTTTGGCCCTGGGGGCACCACACAAAAAGGTCCCACACCAGGTTAGAAATGCAAAAGCATTGAAATTATTACATCAAGCTGCAGTTCAACTAGTCGTTGCTAGGTGTCCCTCAAGTCAAATGCTTTTGCATTTGACTCGTGAGGGACACCTAGTAACGACTAGTGGAACTGCAGCTTGATGTAATAATTTCAATGCTTTTGCATTTGACTCGTGAGGGACACCTAGTAACGACTAGTTGAACTGCAGCTCTTTGTAGAATTATTTTGATATTGGATACTATAATATTCACAGCCCACTGCTAATCTCGTCCCATAATGCTTTGCAGGGCCTTTGTTTGGGATTGTATTTTTGCCCATAACTGTGCTTGGGGTGGTCCTAAGAGGATGGGACCACCACCGAATCGTTCAGCAAGATGTGCTTTTTGTTTTCAAGGCATCTGCTTGGTTCTCTCCCTAGGTTAGGGAGGATCCCAAAATCATCACCTCTCTCACTGCTTGCTAAATTTTTATTTTTACTTTTGTGAAATGACTATATGCATTTTAGCATGTAAAGACAGAAATACTTGTTATTTTGTCAAAAGTATATGAGGTTTCAGTTTTAGTAATACTCTGCAAATTACGCCCACCCCTATTGATATTTCTCTTAAAGAAGGGTGTGAAGGATGTCAGGCTTCCTCTCTTCAGAGCTTCGACACTGCTCCAAGCTCTATTCTGGTCACTGACGCCAGTTCTAAGGTATTAGGCGCTGTCCTTAAGCAAGAAAGAGACGGCAAGGAAGTCACCATCATGTTCCTCTCCAGAGCTCTTGTTGGTCCAGAATTTCAATATTCCGTAATCGAGAAGGAAGCACTGTGTATATTCTGGGCCATCAAGAAACTAAAAAATATTCTCTGGGGTAGCTCATTTGTTGTCCATTCAGACCACAAACCCTTAAAGGATGTGTTCTGTAAAAAGGCTCTAGACGCTGTCTCCTCTAGAATATGTAAGTGGGTGATTGCGCTCCAAGATTTTGACTTTGTTGTAAAATATATCCCTGGGGCGAATAACAAGGTCGCTGACTGCCTCTCTCGATTAATGCCAAAACAGTGTGGGGAAGCCCCGCTTGATCACGAAGATTCTTGAGAAATTGATGACTTCAAGGTATGCAAGATTGTCGAAGGCGTAGTTTCGAAGGCAGAGTGGAAAGACGCCATGAGGAGTGATAGTGACATGCATGAAATGTGCAGATTGGTGTCTGAAGGTTGGACAGGCATCAAGTCCTTGAGTGAAAATGTCCGGAAGTTCTGGAATGTTCGTAATGAGCTTTCCGTGGGTAGAGGTTTACTTTGGAGGGGCACGCGTCTTGTTCCTCCATTATCCCTTAGAGCGAAAATTGTTCACTTGGCTCACCAGGGGCACCAAGGCATCTCCAAAACAAAGGAAAGGGTTCGTTTCCACTTCTGGTGGCCGGGCATCGATATCCTGGTGGAGCGAATGGTGAGAGACTGCACGGAGTGCAATGCCTGCGATAAGGTTTGCAAGACTAGGGTACAACCTATGGTCATACGAGATGCCCCCACACGGTGTTGGCAACATGTAGCCTTGGACCTCTTGGGGCCTGTTTCCAGTAAGGCGGGACAATCCTATGTCCTTGTACTAATTGACATGTACTCAAGATGGCTGGAAGTCAAGGTGACACAGGGTATAGAGACCAGGGACATTACCAAATTCTTGGAGGACATTTTCTGCAGGGAGGGCCTTCCAGAATCTCTTCTGACTGACAACGGTGTTCAGCTTTGTCGAGATAAATGGAAGAGTTTTTGGCCAGGAAAGGGATTGAGCACAAGCGTTGTTCCCTCTACCACCCCGAGTGCAACAGAATGGTGGAGAGGTTCAACCGTGTACTGAAGGAGTCAATCCAACTGGCCAAAGAACAAGGCAGAGACTGGAGATCTGTAATACTTGAGAGAGTTATGGTTTACCGTTTGACTCCCCACTCCACCACTGAGAAAGTCCCCTTTGAGTTGTTTAGGGGCCGCACCCCCAACTCTTATATGTTCCAGACTTGGATGAGAGGGAAAGGTGCTGACATTGAGGTTCGTGAGGATCCTCAATGATGGGCATTACAGGATCTCAAGTCTGCCAAGAGAAAGGCCAACTTCGATGCCAGGCATGCTGTCTCCCGCACATTAGTACGTGTGGGTGACCATGTAAAGGTACGTTTTCCCCAGAAGACTGCTGGTGCAAGATTCTCCTCTCTCTTTAGGGTGACCAAGCTATTTCACAATGCTGTGAAGCTCGATGATGGGTGCATTTGGAATTTGGGTAGGATTGCTCCCATGCGTCCTTTTCTCTCCTCTGATAAAAATGTCCTACCTTCTTCCTCCAAGGTTGTCTCTCCTTTACGCAGGAGCTCTCGCACACGTAAAGCTCCAGAGAATCTACGCAACTATGTTTTGAACTGATTATGCTTCCTTGTTCTTGCAACTCGCTAGTTTTATGTTCTTTGGTAGCTCTTTTATTTTCCCTTTCTTCTCTGGGTTGATATGTTTTATTTTAGGTTTGGGGAAAGGTGTGTGGTATTTGCCTTATATGCTGCTGTGCACTAGCTGGCTGCTTCCATGTGGAACATCCCCTCACTGTGACTCTGGAATGTAGAGTGCTTTGTCCCTGTTGCTAAGTGCTTAGAATCAGTAGTTGTAAGGTGTCCTGTGGATAGGACGTTGCTGTACCTGAAGCTTGAAGAAAGAAGTTCATCTCAAGAATCACCCTGCCTCCTGTACTTCTTCACACAGACACAGTGAGCAGCAGAGAAATTGGCCTATAATTAGCTTGCAAGTTGGGATCTGCCGACGGATTTTTTAATAAAGGTAACATTTTTGCATGTTTCCAGGCTGATGGAACCACTGGGGAGGAAACAGGGTCATTCAGCAGTTTTTTAACCGTAGGGTCGATTGCTTCAGCCCCTAGCCCTAAAAGGTTCGGGAACATGGGTCTGAAGGTGAACCGGACTTGAGGCTAAGAATGGGTGACATAGTGTCCTCCATGGAAATAGGGGTAAAAGGAAAGTAGCGAGCTTGTTACTTCTAGAATAACAGGGGAGCCACCCCTCACGTGCAATCTTACTGTCTTACGGTTGAGGCCAGTAGCAGCCCCACAACTGTTGTTCCACCTCACCTTGCTGCATCCCCTCAAGCCATGTAGGGGGTTCCCTTCGCTTTCACTCCAGTGCTCACCTTCAATGCTTAGGTCAAAGCCAGGCCTGTGAAGCTGTTCTGAGGTTTGCTCCTAGGCGGCACCCAGCAGGCATCCAGAGAAAGCCCCCAGGGGAACAGGACATCTACACCGCTCGGAGTGCAAATGGGACTAACAAACAGGGACAGGCCAAGCTCTGTTGTTTCCACTCCAGCACCGAGGAGCACCAGCACAGCCCAGGCCCAAAAACATCCTGCTCTCGTACAGACCACCTCCAGGGACCATGTCATCTTGAGTCAGCCTTGCCTTCCAGCACTCCCACTACTCCCTACTTCCCCTGTCACCAGCTACAGTCTCCAAGAGCAGTGACCCATTCGACAGGCACTTAGCCCAACTGCTTTTAACTTGGCAGTGGCTATTCGGGGCCCTCGGCCCGCCACCACTGAGTTGCCTCACAGGCACACCCCTCTTTAGGATAGGTTACAGCTTTCCTCTAAGCTGTCCTGAGTCTCCGGCTTACCTCCAGTCATCACCCTCATCACCCCGGCCTTTCCGGCACCTCCGCCATCCATTATACCCGGAATAAAGGTAAGCAGAACCTAAAGGGGGGGGGGGTACTGTAATTGTGGCCATGATGGAGCTTCATTAAGGTTTATCCACTGAGGCGCCATCTTGGCTCCCACAGTAAAAAGATTTCTTAGTATTTGAGTTGGTACAACTTGTTTCTATTTTTCTACTTGACATCAAGGACTCGTTAAAAGGAATTTCTTTCCAAATCAGGGGTTCTTTCTTCTGGCTGAATAATATTACATCCTTTATATAGTACTTGCTGATTTACATTTTTTTAAAAATAACTAGCAGTAGCTAAAGCCACCCAGCTCAATGCTATGTTGACCTCAAGGGATCCCCGGCTGGGTTGGGTTTGTCGTTATTCTAGTCCATGATCTGGAGCACTGTAGATAACAAATCACTCGACAAATCACTTAGTTCCCTCACGATTTAATAAACTTTATACATTAAGAAGTGATAATGATAATGAAGTTGCACACAGATCTCAGTAGAGAGCATTTCAATCACTGAACTATCTTAACAGCTGATAACCACTCAATTGAGAGAAATCACAGAAAGACTACTATTTCTCCAAGCAACAGAATTCATATTCTTTCAGAAAACCTTCTTATCCTCATAGTCTCTTATTTCTTTATCTCTTATTTTGTATCATACATTTTTGTGGCTCTTTAGACCTCAAATTGCACTTCTGAAGCATAAGCAATTGACTGGGGTCCTAGGGAGAGAACACCAGTTGTCTCATAGTAAACCGATTGGTTCTGCACTCCAGGTATATGATGCCAAAGTGAAGAGCTCTGTGACGTACGATGCAGAGCTATGGGGTCAGGAACGGTAGAGGAGCTTAATACCCTAGATTTTAAGTATTTAAGAAGCCTAGGAATTCTACCCCACAGCACCCACCTTCTTCCCCTCATGCTAGTTTTTATATAGTTTACCACTGAACGTTACTGGATCAAATGAGCTGATGAGGACAAATTATTGACCTTCAATCATTTTATTGAATATATTTAATTGCAAATATTTTATTTTGTGGTTGTGTATTTTATGCAAAGACGTTAATCTAGTATCCGATTATTCATCGCCTTGGTGTTTTAAGGCCGACGTACATAACCTGTGGATCGTACGACTGCTGAGAGACAATCTATTAATGACAGAATCCCTCTCACCACTGTTGCACTTTTGTATGTCCTAAATAGGCTTGGCTCAAGATCTGTATTTTATTGCATCATTTTAATATCATTATTGTACTGTAAGTGAACTTTTATGACTCAAAGTCGAAATAAAGTCTTATGATGATGATGATGATGATAATGAAGTTCCACACAGATCTCAGTTGAGAGCATTTCAATCACTGAACTATCTTACCAGCTGATAACCCACTCAATTAAGAGAAATCACAGAAACATTACAATTTCTCCAAGCAACAGAATTCGTATTCTTTCAGAAAACCTTCTTACCCTCATTGTCTCTTATTTCTTTATCTCTTATTTTGTACCATACATTTTTGTGGCTCTTTAGACCTCACATTGCACTTGCACAAATACCATGCATACAGAAAACCAGATTTGGCGATCGAGCCTTCTCCTACATCGCTCCTAAAGCAAGGAACGACCTGCCACTACACTTAAGAGCCTCGTCCTCACTTCTTGAATTCCGCAAAAAGCTGAAGTCCTGGCTTTTCAAGTGCTCCCACTGGTCACTAGGGGGCAGATTTACAAGCCCCTTGCGTCACTTTTGCGCCGCCATTGCGTCACTTTTGTGACGCAGCGACGGCGCAAACAATGCAGACAATTTATAACGTGACGCGTCTAGGGAGATGCGTCACGTTGTAAAGCCCTGCGTCACATTATGACTGCGTCAGGTATAATGTATGCAGGGTAGGCGTTCCCACGCATGAAAGCCTCGTAGAAGTGACGCAGTGAAATCTACAAGATTTCACTGCACCACTTTTAGGATGCCACGGCGTCAAAACCTTACGCCTGCTTGAAGCAGGCGTAAGGAGTGACGCAGTATAATGAGTATAGGCCTCACCATGCATTGCTGGAGTTGCGTCGTGCTTGCGACAGGACTCCAGCAATGCGTGACTTCTGCGCCAACAGATGCGTCAGAAGTTCTGACGCATCTGTCAATCCTTGCGCCATGGTGCGCCGTATTGTAAATACGGCGCATCCATGGTGGCACATGTATATCGCAGGCCTGGCGCAGGGAAACTGACGCATCTCTACAGATGTGTCAGTTTCTTGTAAATCTGCCCCTAGGTGTGCCTAGACTCACACCTGATCAGCTCCAGGATGCCCTCACAGGTGATAGTGTGCTCTGCACATCTACATAACATAACATGACGCACAAACATCACCTAAATGAATTCGTCGTTATTGCTTTATTCGATGGCCAGTCAGTAATGGGTAAACATTAATCCATCATTGTTGGAAAGTAAGCAATTGCACCCATCAGTGTCTGCTGAGAGGCTCAGGCCTGAACTAACGTGTACTCTGGGCCCTTCCCTCCCTCACTCAATAAAACAGGCGAGGCTGTTAATATTGAGCTCTAAAGGAAGCCCTTTTCACGAGGTGTAAAATAAGACAGTTGCCCTGAGGGAATTTGAGCTACTCAAATCCACTCAGTCAAATTAGTGTGAAAAAACTTCCAATCCTGGAATGGAAGTGACACGTGAAAGGGAGTCATTTTTAGTTACCGCACGCGCGTTGAAGAGGAAACAATCCCATATTCGACCACTGACCTCTTGGTTACATTTCGCACTCTCCCAGGCTGTCAGTTTGGACTCTGGGGAAAGCAATTTGCATTTGACACTCATCTCCTTCATTTGTACTGATGGGGTCACGACTGGCACGCGGGAGCATGGAGCAGGACACAGAAGCATTACACATGTAAATGGGATGGTGTCACTAACCCCTTTTAATTCAGCCGGTGTGACTGGATGTCGTACACTCTGCAAAACACGATAATGCCTGCTGCTCGGCCGCAGATAATGCCGTCTGTCTTTCTGGGGGAAGTGAACAGAATGGAAAGCCCGTCGTGATTGATTGGGCGTTGGAGCTAATAAAGGAGAATCATTTCTCAGCTCAGGACGTTGTTTCCCTTTTGGGGGTGTTCAGGAAATATAGAAACGAACAATTACTTTGTCGTCACATCCTTGTCACAGTCATCACATCATGAGGTGTGTCCTTACCCCGGAGACAAGTGCCCACTGCCTCTGTAAAGGAAAGTTTAGACTCCTTCTCTTTCAGGTGTTCCTTAAAGGAACACCTTTACCTGTAACCCTATCATTTGTCTGACTCCTTTAGTACACAGTTGTCCTGTGCTTCCTGTCTCACGATGGGAATTTCTGCTTACCTTTTTCGACCCTGTTTTGAACTTTTTTTATAACTTGTGGCAGGGGTTGTTTATAATTGCCTTACCCCTGTGACTTACTGTGACTCACTGTGCTGCCCTGCAGCCTTTCTCGCACAGCCCCCATTCCATTATCGATGCGAAGGTTGCATGGCTGCACCATGTGCTTATTGTTTGTTGGGCTGAAGTGTGGCTTGCTCTGTGCGTCCTTTTTTCTTCCTGCTTAGTCCTCTGTAACCTATTGTTAGGTGTAGGACTCTCCCTTCTCTGTCGGGGTTATTGCCTTCTGACAAGGCCTTTCTGCTACCCCTTTTTAGGTGGAGTCTGGGGTTTGGATACTCCTTGTGCTTCAAATTCAAATTCAAAATATCTTTATTTCGGTTCACAGGACAATAAAAGAATTTTACAATAACATTTTTACTCGAGCATAAAAATGGCATCAACAATTTAAAGCATAAAATATACAAAAAATAAAATATATAGTAAATTCCCAGAGTTGCAAGATACAATTAGGGTCAAAGGGCTATCATCACTAAGAGCATTTACTTGACTTGTATAAAGTGCTAGGTGCATACAAAAATAACTCGGTCAAAGAATTTAGATTTAAAATAGTACTAGAGATGCATTGTCACAGATATTACATTGGATTATAGACTATCTTAAAATTAAAAAAATAAGACATCATAAAATATACAACCATTAAAATTTTAACCCTCTCCTTTTCCGTAGATAGCTCACTGCAAGTAAAAATCTACTAACTCCAAATACAATAAATCTTGAGATATCTGACTTTAATATTCTTAGAGCCTCCATGAATTTCCTGGTCATCAAACTCAAGCACAGTGGCTGTATCCACTTTCCTCTCTGATTAGCATATGCTCGACAAAAAATTAAGATGTGTGCAATATCTTCCTCTGTATTCAACGAGCATAGGGTACATTTTGATTCCCCTCCAATATTTGTTGGGAGGACTACTTGGCTGTGAATGAGCTAATCTGTAATATCTCATATCGGAATTTTAAATAGAGGGTCTTTGCTAATTGTGATCTCACTTCATCCAAGAATAAATCGAAGCTAAGGGTCAATTTAAAAGATAAAATTTGCGTGGTAAGTCTCCTCAATGAGCAGTCTAGTGTGACTTTGTTCAATATAAAATTCCAGAAAACATATTTGATCTCCTTCTTTGTAACTGTCATCAATGAACTAGGATTTATCCAAAACCTGTTCAGACCCAACTTAACCCCTTCGCTGCTAGGCCTTTTCCCGCCCCTGTGCTAAGCCTTTTTTTGGCTATTTGGGGTAGTTCGCGCTTAGGCCCCTGTAACTTTTTGACCACATAAGGTATCCACACCAAATTTGCGTCCTTTTTTCCAACATCATGGGGATTCTAAAGGTACCCAGGGTTTGTGGATTCCCCTGGAGGGGACCCAGCAATTAGCCAAAATACAGCAAAATGTATTGTTTTTTGGGAAAAATGGGAAAAAAGGGCTCCAGATGAAAGCGTCTGGTTTTTTCCCTGCAAATGGTATCAAAAAAGGAGTTGTGGTGCTGAAATCACCATCTTCCCAGCTTTCAGGGACAAGCAGACTTTTGTCAGAAAACCAACATTTTTTACACAGTTTTGGCATTTTTCTGGGACATAGCCTATTTTTGCTATTTTTTGTGCTTTCAACCTCCTTCCAGTTAATGGTAGAAATGGGTATGAAAGCAATAATGGATCGTGGAAAGCTATACATTTTAGAAAAGTAGACAAAATACTGAATTCAGCAAGGGGTCATTAGTGTAGATCCTTCAAGGTTTCTTTATAGAAACTAACAGTTAAATATAGGAAAAATTGAAAATTAGTTGAAAAAAACAGCAGTTTGTGTCAACGTTTTCACGTGTAACTTTTTCAAATTATGACAGCTGCTTGAAAGCAATATACCGTTACATCCGCTGGACCTTTATGGTTGTGGGGATATATAGGACTTGTAGGTTCACTAGGAACCCGACGAACCCAGAGCCAATAACTGAGCAGCAATTCATCTGGGAAAATGTATACATGGAAAAATCGGTATGAAAGACACCTATGTATTTCTGAAATGGGAACAAAATATAGAGATTAGAAACAGTAGATATTTTCACATTTCCGAAGTTGGGAATACCCATACTAGCATGAGAATTATAGGACATTTTTCAAAATGACTTATTTTTTACACATTGTCTTTCATTTGGAAGGCGGAAATGCATCGAAAGTCAATAGGTAATAACAGTTGCTCTACAATTCTGTGTTACCCTAAGTCTCCCGATAAAAATGGTACCTCACTTGTGTGGGTAGGCTTAGTGCCCACGACAGGAAACGGCTCAAAATGTAACGTGGACACACCACATTTTCACAATGAAAAATTACCCTTTTTTGCAAAGTGCCTAGCTGTAGTTTTTGAACCCTAGCTCTGCCGGCACCTAGGAAATCTAGCAAAACTATACATTTTTGAAAATTAGACACCCAGGGGAATCCAGGATGGGGTGACTGGACTGGCTCTCACCAGGTTCTGTTACCCAGAATCCCTTGCAAACCTAAAAAATTGTCAAAAAAGACACATTTTCCTCACATTTCTGTGGTGCAAAGTTCTGGAATCTGCGTGGATCCACAAAATTACACCCACCCCGCGTTCCCCAAAGTCTTCCGAGAACAATGGTACCTCACTTGTGTGGGTAGGCCTAGTGCCCGCGACAGGAAACGGCCCAAAACGCAAGGTGGACACACCACATTTTCACAGTGAAAAATGATCCTTTTTTTGCAAAGTGCCTAGCTGTAGTTTTTGAACCCTAGCTCTGCCGGCACCTAGGGAAATCTAGCAAAACTATACATTTTTGAAAACTAGACACCCAGGGGAATCCAGGATGGGGTGACTGGACTGGCTCTCACCAGGTTCTGTTACCCAGAATCCCTTGCAAACCTAAAAAAGTGTCAAAAAAGACACATTTTCCTCACATTTCTGTGGTGCAAAGTTCTGGAATCTGCGTGGATCCACAAAATTACACCCACCCCGCGTTCCCCAAAGTCTTCCGAGAAAAATGGTACCTCACTTGTGTGGGTAGGCCTAGTGCCCGCGACAGGAAACGGCCCAAAACGCAACGTGGACACACCACAATTTCCCAGTGAAAAATGACCCTTTGTTTGCAAAGTGCCTAGCTGTAGTTTTTGAACCCTAGCTCCGCCGGCACCTAGGGAAACCTAGCAAACCTATACATTTTTGAAAACTAGACACCCAGGGGAATCCAGGATGGGGTGACTTGACTGGCTCTCACCAGGTTCTGTTGCCCAGAATCCCTTGAAAACCGTAAAAATTGTAAAAAAAAACACATTTTCCTCACATTTCTGTGGTGCAAAGTTCTGGAATCTGTGTGGATGCACAAAATTCCACCCACCCCGCGTTCCCCAAAGTCTTCCGAGAAAAATGGTACCTCAGTTGTGTGGGTAGGCCTAGTGCCCGCGACAGGAAACGGCCCAAAACCCAAGGTGGACACACCACATTCTCACAGTGAAAAATGACCCTTTTTTTGCAAAGTGCCTAGCTGTAGTTTTTTAACCCTAGCTCCGCCGGCACCTAGGGAAACCTAGCAAACCTATACATTTTTGAAAACTAGACACCCAGGGGAATCCAGGATGGGGTGACTTGACTGGCTCTCACCAGGTTCTGTTACCCAGAATCCCTTGCACACCTAAAAAATTGTCAAAAAAACACATTTTCCTCACATTTCTGTGGTGCAAAGTTCTGGAATCTGTGTGCATCCACAAAATTCCACCCACCCCGCATTTTCCAAAGTCTTCCAAGAAAAATGGTACCTCACTTGTGTGGGTAGGCCTAGTGCCCGCGACAGGAGACGGCCCAAAACGCAAGGTGGACACACCACATTTTCACAGTGAAAAATGACCCTTTTTTTGCAAAGTGCCTAGCTGTAGTTTTTGAACCCTAGCTCTGCCGGCACCTAGGGAAACTTATCAAACCTATACATTTTTGAAACTAGACACCCAGGGGAATCCAGGATGGGGTGACTTGACTGGCTCTCACCAGGTTCTGTTACCCAGAATCCCTTGCAAACCTAAAAAATTGTCCAAAAAAACACATTTTCCTCACATTTCTGTGGTGAAAAGTTCTGGAATCTGCGTGGATCCACAAAACTCCACCCACCTCGCGTTCCCCAAAGTCTTCCTAGAAAAATGATACCTCACTTGTGTGGGTAAGCCTAGTGCCCGTGGCAGGATACGGCCCAAAACGCAAGGTGGACACACCACATTTTCACAGTGAAATATGACCCTTTTTTTGCAAAGTGCATAACTGTAGTTTTTGAACCCTAGCTCCGCTGGCACTTAGGGAAACCTAGCAAACCTATACATTTTTGAAAACTAGACACCCAGGGAAATCCAGGATGGGGTGACTTGACTGGCTCTCACCAGGTTCTGTTACCCAGAATCCCTTGCAAACCGTAAAAATTGTCAAAAAAACACATTTTCCTCACATTTCTGTGGTGCAAAGTTCTGGAATCTGCGTGGATCCACAAAATTCCACCCACCCCGCGTTCCCCAAAGTCTTCCGAGAAAAATGGTACCTCACTCGTGTGGGAGGCCCAAGTACCCGCGACAGGCAAGGGCCCAAAACGTAGTGAGGCGACATCAAAATTGCCTATCACAAAACAACCTGGTTTTTCAAGGGGGGTCACCTGGGTTTTTGGCCCTGTGCTCGGCAGCCAGCTAGGGAAACCTACCAAACCCACACATTTCTGAAAACTAGACACCCGGGGGATTCCAGGGAGGTATGGCTTGAGTGGATCCCCCAACGTTTTCTTACCCAGAATCCCCTGCAAAACTCAAACTTGGCTGAAAAAATCCTTTTCCACACATTTTTGTGTGGGAAAGTTGTGGCATCACCGGGCTGACACAAATTTCCTACCACCCAGTGTTCCCCCGGGTCTCCGATAAAAATGGTGCCTCACTCGTGTGTTAGGCCCAAGTACCCGCGACAGGCAAGGTCCCAAAACGTAGTGAGGCGACATCAAGTATTTGTTGAGGAGATGGAGTTTCAGAACCCTTTTGAAACAGGAGAAGGAGGGGTTGCATCTGAGGTCTCTAGGGAGAGCGTTCCACATCCTGGGAGCGTTGCCAGAAAATGATCGGTACTGAGTTGTTTTCTTTTTCAGTTTCGGAGGGATAAGAATAAGTGAGTTGGAGCTTCTCAGAGTTCTGGATTTTCCTGCTTTTACCAGTTTGTTGTTTAGGTAGTTGGGGGACGGAGAGTGAAGGGTTTTGTGTGTGATGCAGGCCAGTTTGTAAATACACCTCCCTTCCATGGGAAGCCAGTTGAGGGAGTTGAGAGCTGGTGTGATGTGTTCAAATCTTTTTACCCCAGATATGAGTCGAGCGGCCATGTTCAGAACTGCCCTTAGCGGGGCTAGGTGAGCTTTTGGAGTCCCTGTTAGGATGGCGTTCCCGTAGTCGATTTTAGAGAGAACTAGGGATTGAACTATTGTCTTGAGGTCATCATGGGGCAGAAAAGGTTTCAATTTCTTGAGGTGTTTTAGTGAGAAAAGCGCACCTTTTGCAGAGTTTTTGATGTGGGCCTCCATTGATAAGTTCTTGTCAAGGGTAATGCCTAGAGACTTAACTGAGTCGGATAGGACGAGGGGACAGTTTAGGGCATCCAGATTCTTGAGCCACTCTTGGATTTGGACGGTGGTTACTTTTTGGAGAGAATAGAATTAATTCCATTTTATCTGGGTGGAGCTTTAAATGGTTAGCGTTGAACCAAGTTTGGATCTCGGTTAGAGTGATATTGAGGTGTCGGATGTCGCTGGGTGATTTGATTTTGTAATAGATTTGCGTGTCATCTGCGTAAATGTGGTAATTCACTCCTGCTTTTTTCAAGATGATTGTGAGGGGCTCCATGAAGAGATTGAAGAGGGAAGGGGAGAGGATCGAGCCTTGCGGGAACCCAAGTGTGACTTTGTTGGCTTTGAGAGACAGGAGTTGATTTTAATTTGTTGCGAGCGGTGCTGAAGGAATGAGGTGAACCATTTTAGTACTGTGCCATTAATGCCAGAGCGCCTCTTCAAAGTCTCAAGTAAAGCTGGATGATTTACTGTGTCGAATGCCGCAGATAGGTCAATAAGGATGAGTAGACAGGCTTCACCTGCATCTAAGGCCCTGTGAATATCGTCAGAGATGTTGAGCATAGCTGTTTCAGTGCTACAGCCTTTCCTGAATCCTGATTGAAAGGTGTCGAGGAGGTTGAACTCATCAATGTGTTTGTTGAATTGGTGGAGAACGCATTTCTCCAATGCTTTTGCAAGGAACGGCTGGTTGGAGATAGGTCTGTGGTTGTTGAGATCGTTAGGGTCGGCCCCTGGTTTGTTGAGTAAGGGTGTGATTTGTCCTAGTTGAAGGGAGTCTGGGACACAGCCTGAAATGAGAGAGGAGTTGATGATTTTTGTCCAGAAAGGGGTAATGGTGTGGTTGAGTTCTTTTATAATTGTGGATGGGAGGGGGTCCATAGTGTGGGAAGAAGGTTTTAGGCTTGCAATTATGCTGAAGACCTCGTTTTCCGACATTAGCTCGTAGTCGGACCAGTGCGCATTGTTTTTTAGCTGGAGGCAGACCTGATTGTCCTTGGTAAGAACTCTTTCTGATTGGTCAAGGGTGATTAAAGGGGGGCAGGTTACGAGGGAAGGAGGATTTGAGGTTTGGATGAAGGATTGATCAATTTTGAGACTTTATTAGAGAAGAAGGTGGCAATTTCTTCACATCGCTCTTTGGTGGCTTTGATTTCGTGAGAGGGAGTGCAGTTTGTTTGGCTTTTGACAATGTTGAAGAGTTCTCTCGGTCTGTTTTTCGCCAGATCTAGTTGGCTCCGGAAGAAAGACGCCTTTTCTAAAAAAAATTGTTTTTTGTATGCCAGCCGAGCAGATCTAAGTTGCAAGGTCGAATGGTTTAGTCTCCAAGACCTTTCCGTTTGTCTGAGTTGACGCCTTTTGTTATTAAGATCCACGTTGAACCAGGGTTTAGATTTGATTCGCCTCATTTTTTTTAGTTTGAGTGGAGCTACTTGGTCTAAAACCTCTGTCATTATTGAATTCAAGTGTGTAGTGAGGTCATCGGCCGTCCAGGTGGAGGGTTGGAGTTGTAGATGGGCATGAATCCTGGATTCAAGTTCGGTTATAGGGACTTCTTTGATGTTTCTGGTCCAGTGCTTAGGTTTGTCATCACGAATAGGTTGGTGGCTGACAAGTGCGTCAAACTTGAACAGAATGAGGTGGTGGTCGGACCAGTCAATGGGAGAAATCGTTTCAGAGAGACCAGTTCATTTTTGGTAATGATCGCATCCAGCGTTGCACCTTTGATGTGAGTGGGTTCATTGCAGAGTTGTTTGAGGTTGTGTATTTCCAGTAGGTTGGATAGGTTCTGGACAGTGGAGTCTTCTGGGTCGTTCCAGTGGATATTGAGGTCACCCAGGAACACGTCTTTTGTGTCTGTCAGGGAGAAACGTGTTATTAGGTCTGTTAGTTCTTCGGTGAAGAGGGCACGCTCTCCAGGAGGATGGTAGATGGTGTGAAATTTGAGGGGTGAGGTGCCCTTGGCAGTGAGTTCGACACCCAGGTATTCAAACGATAGGTATTCTGCAGGTTTAAGTTTGGTAATCTGTATTCAGCTATGTGAATGATGGCTAGTCCTCCACCAGTTTTGATCGGCCTGTCTTGTCTGATGATGTTGTACCCTGGAGGGGTGAGAATGTCAAGAATGGGGGTTCAGTGGACATTGAGCCAGGATTCTGTGAGGAAAGCGATGTCTATTTCTTCAGCTAGTAGAGCTTCAGCAATGTCTGTGGCGTGTTGTACTGCTGATCTGCAGTTGAGGAGCATGCAAGAGAGAGGGCGGGGAGCCTCGATGATGGGGGAAGCCGAGTGGATAGAGGTGTATTGAGCAGGAGGTCTAGGCGAGTGGACAGTTTTAGGGATTCTGTTAGTGCCAACAATAACAGGGATGGTGAAAGGGGCAGTATTCTGGCTCAAAGCGAGGTAAGAGTCGTTGATCTCATCAGGTTTTGGTACCAAAAAGGGGTGGTGATCCCGGTTGGGTCGAAGTGCCTGACTCGCCGACGGAACGGAGGGCCGAGGGGTGCTCTGTGGGGCCATGGGAGAGGTATTGAGGGGGGTAGGAGCAAATCTACCCAGGGAGTGGGAGCACGGTTGCTTGATCCTGTTGAGAAGGTCTTGTTGTAAGTATGGGAAATCGGCAGCAAGGGAGTTAATTTTCCGCTCCATTCTGTTCAGTTGCTGTGTTATTGAGCTGAAAAAGCTTAATGTTTTTGGCAGGGGCCGAGAATGGCTTGGGTCTTTGGAAGGAGAGAGAACAGGGGTCAGGAATTGGATGGAATCAGTAGGATTAGGAGAGGGGGTTGGACTTGGGGAGCCGGGTTAGTAATGCTACCATTCAAGGTGTTCGGAGGAGGAGTAGTGGGTCTAATGTCCAAGGGAGAGAAATTTTAGGTAGGAAGTCAGAGTTCCGGGGAATGTCAGTGAGATTAGCGGTGGAGACAGGTTGTGTATGTGGGACGGCGGAAGGGGAGTGGGCAGTGATAATAGGGAGGAAGGTGTCCGCTGGATTGGTGATAACGTTGGACATGGGGATGTCACGGGGATTGTCAGTGAGATTAGCGGTGGAGACAGGTTGTGCATGTGGATGTGGGACAGCGGAAGGGGAGTGGGCAGTGGTAGTAGGGGGGTGAGTGTCCGCTGGATTGGAGATGACGTTGGACATGGGGGTAGTAAGGGCCGGGGGAAAAGGGTCAGTGTTGGAGGAAGGGGTAGTTTGTGAGGGAGGGTTCAGATTATCGGGGGCCGAGAGGGGAGTGCCTGTGGTGATTTCAGTCGCGGGAGGGCTGAGGTTAGTGTCCGAGCTGTCTAGATCGAGATCAGCCTTGTGGTGTTTGTTAGTTGTGAGTTTGCGGTTCCTGGTGTGATCAGTAGATGTAATAATGGTGGGTGTTTGGCGACGGAGAGTAATGATAGGGCTGGTGTGATTGTAGTGAGTGATGGTGGATGTCCATGAGATGAAGAGTGGGTCTTCAGGGCAGGGAGATTGGATCGGTTCCATGTTATTAGTAAGGGTGGAGGGGGATAGGGGAGATAGGATTTGATGGCTCAGTTGAGTTAACGAGGAGAGTAGTGTGGGGAAGTGGCAGTCAAAAGTGGTGAGGTGAGGGTCGGTGGCCTGTATGAGAATGGTTCCAGTTCTGTAGATGGAAATGGTGAATTCCCCTTTGAAGGTAGGGAAGATGGTTGTGGAGATTTTTTCACCATCGGGAATGATTACTGACTTGGCGACTTGAAGGTGAAGAAAGAAGGTGTTTTTCCATTTAGTCAGGCGATTAGTGTAAAAGATGAAGTTAGTTTTCGTGTTGCCGTTGGTCGCTGTGTGGTAGTTATCTACTATGAGTGTTTCCGGGTGTTGTTTTAGAGTACTGTGCTTGAAGTTCTTTTTAGCATTACTGGTAATTTTGTCTGGGTAGTTAATGGACCAGGAGTTGGGTCCGTAACGCACGAGATTAGAGTTCCGGGTGGGGTTAGGTGGGCGCATGGTTGATGGAAGAGAGATCGGTATATGAGTTGAAAGGAGGAGGGCTTCCTTCCTTGAAGGTCAAACCGATTAGCAGTTTGGAGCAGTCAGTTATAGACAATCATAGACCTAACATAGGCGAAAGGCGATACTTTCCGCTGTTGGGTCGTTCGGAATGAGAGCGAGATCAGGGCAATAGAGGCGCCAGGCGGGCTCTTATATAAAGCCCAGTCGCAATCAGGAAAGGCGATACTTTCCGCTGTTGGGTCGTTTCGGCTTAGAGCGAGATCAGGGCAATAGAAGCGCCAGGCGCGATCCTATAGAAAGCCCAGTTCAGGAATCGAGCAGCAGACTGGGGTGGTAGTTATAAGACATTTATATGCAGTATATACAGTAAACTCTAAAGAGACATTTATCTGCAGTATAAAAACATTTATATGCAGTGTATACCCTAAACTCTAAAGAGATCAGGGGCCCATCCACCATGCTCTTACAGTAAGCCCAAAAGCATTAAGGAGTCAATCAGCAGACCGGGGAGGCCAGTTTGGTTAGACTTATACAGAGTTATATAGTAGGCCCATACGTTCTGCACTAGCTCCCTTGGTAATTGGGAGCGGTCATTTTAGGCCGTTCAAAATTTTATTGTCATCTGTTCGGAGTTAAGGTACGGGCTCGGGTAATCGGCCAGATGCGGGCACTTACCCCCAGGGAGATCAGGCCTGCGAATAATCGGTGATGGGAGCGTGCGCTCCGTTGAGACCATCTACGTTCGGGAGGAAGGTTGGGCTGGCAGTGGGCCTGGGCGCAGACAGGCCAGAGTCAATGTAGAGCTGGCTTTCACAGCGTCGGCCGTATACGGGGGCAGGAAGGCTCCGAGTGATTAGCGGGCCGAGGATGTAAGCAACGACGGCTGTAAGCAGGAGCGGGAAGGCTCAGACTATTGACGGGCCAAGAATACCAGCATCAGCAAACTGGCGGAGGTACATCCATCGGGTTTTGACGAAGGGAGGAGGAGGGCTCATGAAGTAACGAAAGGAGAGGCGGAAGCGTTAGGCAGCACTTCACATAGCAGTAGCAGCAGGTTGTTGGGAGACAAGTAACGCACAGAGCATAGTCTCGTGTGAGATCCGGTCGGCGAATAGTGTCCGCAGTATAGCTCAGACCATGTTTTGGTCTGGTTGGCGGGCGAGCAGGCTCCGAATTCACTGGAGCCAGATTAGAAGTACTGTGGGACCGCTCCGGGGGGCTTGTTCTTGGTGCCACCAGGCCGGAGGGGCTCGATCCTGGCCCACGGGCCAGAGAGGCTTTGGGTTGTACGGAGGCAGGCTCCGACTCACCGGAGTCAGTTGATGATGAAGAAGAGCTGAGCTGCGGGACCACTCCAGGGGGCTAGTTCTTGGCGCCACGGAGGGGCTCGATCCTGGCCCACGGGCAGGAGAGTCTTTGGGTTGAACGGCGGGTAGGTTAGGGGGGTCCATCCTGGCCCACGGGCCTGAGAGGCTTTGGGTTGTACGGCAGGCAGGCTCTGACTCACTGGTGTCAGTTGATGATGAAGAAGAGCTGAGCTGCGGGACCACTCCGGGGGGCTAGTTCTTGGCGCAACAGAGGGGCTCGATCCTGGCCCACGGGCAGGAGAGTCTTTGGGTTGAACGGCGGGTAGGTTAGGGGGGTCGATCCTGGCCCACGGGCCGGAGAGGCTTTGGGTTGTACGGCGGGCAGGCTCTGACTCACCGGAGTCAGTTGATGATGAAGAAGAGCTGAGCTGCGGGACCACTCCGGGGGGCTAGTTCTTGGCGCCACAGAGGGGCTCGATCCTGGCCCACGGGCAGGAGAGTCTTTGGGTTGAACGGTGGGTAGGTTAGGGGGGTGGGCTGCAGGACCGCTCCGGGGAGCTCGTTCTCTGCGCCACCAGGATGGAGGGGCTCGATCCTGGCCCACGGGCAGGAGAGGCTTTGTGATGCACTGCAGGCAGGCTCTGACTCACGAAGTCAGTAGATGGTACAGAGCTGCGGGACCGCTCCAGGGGGCCCCTTGCAAAACCAGGTCGTTTTGTGATAGGCAATTTTGATGTCGCCTCAGTAGGTTTTGGGCCCTTGCCTGTCACAGGTCCTTGACCCACCCACGCGAGTGAGGTACCATTTCTATTGGAATACTTGGAGGAAGGTGGGGTGTAGGAAATTTGTTGTTTCTTTCTGCAGCGTGAAAATTTTGGCACAATAATGCAAGGAAAATGTGACAGACACATTTTGAGGTTTGCAGGACATTGTGGGTAAGATAACTTGTTGGGATCCACAAGAGAGACATCACCATGTACTCCCATGGGTGTTTAGTTTACGACAATATCTACATTTGGTAGGTTATTCTTAGATGGAATGTACACCTTGGCAGAGAGACTAAAAAGACAAAGATTACTGCACAGCCATCTAGTCCTCAAGCACACACACATACTGGTTGGATTTGGCACAAGGGCGAGTGATGGTTCAGTATATAAAATTTTATTAAAAAGAGATTTCACAAAAATGAAATGCACTGTCAATAATTGAAAGGATAAAAAACTGAACCAGTGACTCGCAGCTCGTGAGCTGTAAAGCCACGTCAAGGCCCCAACCGCTTTACAGGCCATTCATACACCTTTCATACGTGTGACACATACAAAACCATTCACACCGCCAGCCGCGGGCCCAGTACATTACAACACTCACACCAGCAGACAGCGCCATTCAAGGGCCCATCACTTACACATGCCCAGATTCCTGACACAGCAACCACACCAGCTCACGGATTGCGTGGAGTGGCGTTTATCTAGCAGTGTGTGTAGTGAACAGCAGCAAGTCACTACTCACACACCGCCAGCCAAGCACCAGTCCACGCACACCACCAGCCAAGTGCCAGTCCACGCACACCGCCAGCCAAGCACCAGTCCACGCACACTGCCAGCCAAGCGCCAGTCCACGCACACCACCAGCCAAGCGCCAGTCCATGCACACTGCCAGCCAAGCACCAATACATGCACACCGCCAGCCAAGCGCCAATTCACGCACACCGCCAGCCAAGCGCCAGTCCACTCACCACCAGCCAAGCACCAGTCCACGCACACCGCCAGCCAAGCGCCAATCCACGCACACCACCAGCCAAGCGCCAATCCACGCACCGCCAGCCAAGCGCCAATCCACGCACACCGTCATACATTTTTTTTAAACAAGAAAGAAAACACAAACCAATTGCAACTAGATACAAAACTATAACTACAAAAACAACAGCAGTAACCAAAGACATCATTCTATTGCCAAACGTGAAACTGAACAACTATATAAAACCATACAGACCAGGCAGTACACTATTAGACTCACAGTTGCTCCCAAAAACTCTTTTGAGTGTGATACAATCTGAAACATGTGGGCACACACAGCCCAGGATTAGAAGGACAATCGGCACAGTGCATACGACTCTCCTTCCGCACACCTCTTCGCAAGCAGACTGTACATCTCTTACAGGGATTGTTTTTTTTGGGCATGGGAGGAATTAAATCAGGAAAGTGGCGATCTTTCAATCTAGCCACATCCTCCACAACTCCAACTCTAGGAACACTTGCCTGTGCCACAACAACAAGGCTGCCTATCACAGACTCCTGAAACTAAACAAAAGTCATCTTTGACGCTGGAGAACACTCCTTGTACACAACAAAAGCATTGAAAGTTGCTAAAATGAAGAGATGGATGGCCAACTTCTTATACCAAATGTAAGCCTTACGAATAGCAGTGTAAGGTCCCAACCTCTGATCTACTCTATCGACACCACCCATGTGCTTATTGTAGTCTACAATGCACACAAGTTTGCGCACTTCAGCAGCCTGACCCCAAACAGTCACAGGTGAAGTACTCTCATCATTAATGGTAGTCAGCATGTACACATCCCTCCTGTCCACAAATTTCACAGCTAGCAGTTCCTCACTACACAAGGCACTGCACTGTCCCCTGTAAGCTTTTTGCAAACAAGCTCTTTTGGGTAACCTTTACGGTTAGAGCGGATTGTGCCACAAGCAAAAGTGTCCACTTTGAACAATTCCTTAAACAATTGCACAGCAGTGTAGAAGTTATCAAGGTACAAATGGTGGCCTCTGTTAAACAGTCCTCTAGCAAGATCCCACACAATTTTCTCAGAAACTCCAAAAGTGGATGGACAACCAGGGGCGTCAATAGTGGAATCCCTACCAGTGTACACCTGGAAATTACAGACATATTATGTCCTACTCGCAGACAACATATACATCTTAATTCCATAACGAGCCCTCTGGCTAGGAATGTACTGCCTAAAAACCAAACGGCCCTTGAACAGGACTAAAGACTCATCAAGAGATATTTCTTTGCCTGGAGTATAGATCTCTGAAAATCGATCTACAAAGTGATCAAGAGCAGGATGAATCTTAAAAAGACGGTCACAGTCAGGGTTATCTCGTGGCAACGCCAAAGCTTTATCAACAAAATGCAGCATCCGAAGCAAAAGTAAATACCGAACACGACTCATAATTGCAGGAAATATGGCCGTTGCATCAAGGGACTGGTAGACCAATATGAAGCCAGGGACGGCTTCCTTATCAAGCCCATCAAAAAAGTCAAACCCAAAAACTTCTTCATCTCATCCAGATTTGTGGGAGTCCACCGGGTAGCTCTAGAGCGGGGCCTAAGTCTGGCACTGTTGTCCCTCAAAAACTGTTCAGCTTACAAATTAGTCTGCTCAACAATCTCACCCAAAAATACATCATCCATGAACAACTGAAAAAACTGTATAGGCAAAACATTTTCACAATCCACTCTACACCCTGCATCACCACTAAAGGCAGGCAGCACCGGCTGCACCATGTTTGGATCAACCCCGAGTCCAGCACTTCCAGTAGGAAGCCTAGCAGCCTCAGGCTGCAATCCGGATACCTCTTGCACCATCGGCACATCAGTGTCCTCCTCTAAAACAGGCACTTCATCCGCACTGAGAGTAGCTTCATCCGCACTGAGAGTAGCTTCATCATCCGATGATTCCATGTGGAGAGAAAACTCACTGCCTGAATCTTCCCCTCCCTCCTCTCCCTCAGACGCACTGTCAGTCTCATAATCCTGCTCAGAGGAAGATTCAAGAAGCATACCAACCACCTGCTGAGCAGTAATTCTACGGCTAGCCATAATGCTTACTAATAAAGGTAACTTGTCAAACAAGTTAACAACAACAAACCCTTTGTAAAAAAAGAAATAAACAAAATGTAGCTTTATCACAAAGACCTATATACTCCAACACTATACCACTCACTTGCCAGAAGCAGCTAGACTCACCACCACCTACACTGCACAGACACAGTAAGGACCAACAGTATCCCACTAAAAAAGAAAAACAAAAGAAAATTACACATAAGACAACGCAAAACACATCGCAAAGAATTTCATGCACAAAACACTAACTAAATATGCTGCTATTATGACACCACTTACAAAAAATTCATCCATGCATGACAATAATACTCATTTGGAGTAAATACAACAAAAATATTATTCTTACCAAAAAAATGCAAATACGCAAAACTGCAGAACAACCACTGCCAAAACCGCAAACAGGAATCAAAAGCTTTACACTAGAATCAAAAGGAGAAAAAAAAACATTACAATCACATATGCAAATAATGCACGGGTCCACACACAATCCATCAGCCAAGCTAAGGGGTAGGTGGGCCTAGGAGTATAAATAAAATATTCACCCCCGTAAAAGGGGAGCAACCCTTGCCCAAGAGGCCAATCCCCAACACCAAAATTTAAAAACCCTGGTGGGGGCAGATGGGCATAAAAACATGCTGCTGATCTGCCACCCAAAGAGGGCAGAAATGGCCCCAATCATTCTCCCATGAAGGGGAGCGACCCTTGCCCAAGGGGCCGCTCCCCAACATAACAAAAGAAAATCCTTGGTGGCGTAGTGGCCATATAAAAAAAAGAAATCCACCGATCTGCCCCCCAGGGGGGCAGAAACGGCCAAATTAATGCTCCCCAAAGGGGAGTAACCCTTGCCCAAGGGGCCACTCCCCACAAATTAATCCCTGGTGGTCTAGTGGGCCACTAAATAAAAAATGGCGAGATCTGCCCCCATAGGGGGGGAACAGACAGCCAAAAACATTGCCCCCAAGGGGGAGCGACCCTTGCCCAAGGGGCCACTCCCCACAAATTAATCCCTGGTGGTCTAGTGGGCAACTGCAAAAAAAATGGCGAGATCTGCCCCCCTAGGGGGACGCAGACAGCCAAAAACATTGCCCCCAAGGGGGAGTGACCCTTGCCCAAGGGGCCACTCCCCTCAAAATAATCCCTGGTGGTCTAGTGGGCCACTAAATATATAAGCATGGCGAGATCTGCCCCCCCCCCCCAGGGGGCAGACAGCCAAAAACAATGCCCCCAAGGGGAGCGACCCTTGCCCAAGGGGCCACTCCCCATAAATGTATCCCTGGTGGTCTAGTGGGCCACTTTAATTTACAAATAATGACGCGATCTGCCCCCTAGGGGGGAAGACACAGCCAAAACATATTGCCCCCACATAGGGGAGTGACCCTTGCCTAAGGGGCAGCTCCCCAAAACACAAAAAATCCCTGGTGGGCCAGTGGGCACCTATATATAATTATAATTTTTTTTTTTGGGCCGGGGCAGAACAAAGTAAAACATTGTTCTCCCCAAGGGGAGAGACCCTTGCCCAAAAGGCCGCTCCCCGAAACAAAATGGCCATTTAAAAAAAAAAAAAAAATCCCTGGTGGCCCAGTGGGCACCTATTCATTTAAATAACTAATTTTGGGCGATCGGCCCCCACCCCAAGGGGGGAAGAACAAAGGGAAAACATTGGGACCCCAAGGGGAGCGACCCTTGCCCAAGGGGCCGCTCCCCGAAACAAAATGTCCATTTAAAAAAAAAAAACGGGCATTGCTGCTGCACGATCGCGCCCCAGGTGCGATCGTTCAGCAGGAATGCTTTTTAAAAGACATCGGAGGAAAGGAAAGCCTTTCTTTCCTCTGATGCCTTTTAAAAATCCCCCCACCCTCCCCGAGGACAAACTTACCTCTTCCTCGCCGAACGCACTGGAAGCAAATGGCTTCCAGTGCATCCG
Organism: Calotriton arnoldi; assembly: GCA_963921515.1. NCBI lineage: Eukaryota > Metazoa > Chordata > Amphibia > Caudata > Salamandridae > Calotriton > Calotriton arnoldi. The sequence continues at coordinate 409,523 of CAWUFW010009873.1, forward strand.
GTATCCCCTAATGACGCCAGCGCGCCTCGCGCGCTGACGTAATTAGATGATGTGGAGGGAGGGGGCGGGGGGGCAGGGGAAGGGCTTCCCCTGCCTTCCCCGGTGGGGGCAGCTTTTAGGGCGACCCACGGGGGGAGCGCCAGCGCTTCCCCCATGGGTGGGTGCTAGGACGGCCGGGAGCCGTCCCACGCACACGCCACCCGTGACGTCGGACGGCTCCCGGCCGTCCGACGCACGGAAAGGGTTAAAGAGCCAATTTCGTACATGGTTAAGCCAGGGGAATGTGAGTTGTTCATCAAGCACTAAAATTTCTTCCAAGCCCTGTCTATATGGTTTTAGCTCTTCAGTGGTCCACATTCTGACCCAATAAAGAAGAGGTCTTAGTATAGCTAAATGCTCCAATTGTTTTATACCAATATCGTAGGACAGAAGGATCAGTGGGGTGTTTTGGGGTAGTGATGTAAGCATCCGAATGACTTTATTTTCCCCTAATATCAATGGATTGAGGTTTCCGCCACCCCAAAGCTCAGTGCCTTAAAGGGCAGCTTTTTGAGCTCTGTATCTGTAGACCTCCAACGTCGGGGTGATTGCCTTTGACTCAGTAAGTTGTTGTTTCTTAATTAATGGGGCGGAATTTTGCAATAAGATTCTCTTGACCCTATTTATATGAGGTTTCCAAGACAGTTTGAATCAAGCGTCTCACCCAGGTAAATAAAATTGGCTACAGGCTCTAATGGTACATGATCCAAGGTTATTTTATTTTTAAGGCTTTTGTGGGGTCTAATGGCCATATATTTGATCTTTGTAGGATTTATTTCTAGGCCCTTTAGCCTACAGTAATGACTAAAACTATTAAGTAGTCTTTGTAACCCCCTGGTGGTCTTAGACAATAAGATTGTATCGTCAGCAAACATTCCTTGTGCTTTATGATGTGGCTAGTCCAGGCCCAAATGTGTAGGGCTTGTGCCTTTAAGTATACTACTGAGACGCCTGGCCTTTAGTTGATTTCCTCGGCTCATGGCATGTTGGGATTGGGGTTGTAAACAATTAGCAAAACTGCAGATTCAGCATGACATGATTATGGTTAGCTCTCATTGGCAAATCAAAAGCAAAATCGTAATAGATAAACCCTGAGAAATAACTCATTTCTTAAGGTAAAATAATTCTTAGCTTGCTTCCTCCACAAGTGCAGTCAGGAGATGTAAAATACAATATGAAACATTCTCAAACAAAGGCTCCTACAATAATGTTCTTCTGCAGACCTACATCAGAACTTCCGGGTGGAAGTCCTCCAAAACAATACATTGTGAACAAGATGGAAAGCTTAATTCACAATATATTAAGTAAATTGTTTGTCTATGTCATAGCACACTGTGCTCCTTTGAAACTGTGGGGAGAGAAGACTTGCAGTGGGTAACTTATTGGGAGGGGTATTGAAGAGGAAAAACATAAACAAAAACACCAGAAAACTACATACATTTTAATAAAACGGTGTCTCAGAAAAATGTTGCATAAATACACTACAAAATTAATCATACTTCTAGACAATATAATCAAATTGTTTCAAGTGCAACATCATTAATTCATCGGTTACGACTATGTACAATATAAAAATTATTAATTCACACAATTTATTTGTGACCCAAAATTGCACATTTGTAAAAACGTTTACACTTGCATGATTTGTCATTCATAGTTCCACGACCACCCCTTTTTTGTTCTTTGGATTTGGAAGTGGTTACCTGGTTATCGCCTCATTTTGCAGGTGCTAATCCGTGGTATGAATTTTGAGCATGTTTGCTACCTATATTTTGTTTTGGTTTGCTTTCGTGTTCACCTGTAGGTGTGCCTTCTGCACTTTCTTTGGGCATTGAACTGTGATTTGCTGTCATTTATTTCCATACTACTCCTTTCTGCCCTTTAACCCCAGCTTTCAGTTGGCTTGTTGATGCTGTAAGCATTGTATGGACTCTCCAATTTGTCAGTTCACTCTTCTGGTTGGGATGCAGGTTTTACATGAGAAACGTATCCTCCCGTAACCAGTTTTTGGCATGCATGATAGTGGATGGCCATTCATGACCTTCATTGTGGAAGTGAGCTTAATCTGGAGGAGGGCCACCTTTTGTCCTGATGGGGACACTTCCTGGTGGGCTGACTGGCCCCTGTTCCCCCTGGCATATTTTGTGGTGGAAAGGTTGAGACCCTCATCTTCACAGGGGGATAACGCCTTCGTTTGTGGGCCTTTTTGCCCTCTCTGCTTTGTTTTGGCACTTGGAGGTCTCCATACTTGGATTCAATGTTTTGATCTTGCAGTTGCTCATGACATCTGGGGTCTTTAGCTGTCAGCCCTGTGAAGGCCTTGAGATGCTTCTCTGGTGCCCCTTTTTCTTCATATGCACTCCTGATCGATTTTGTGTGGCCTTGCAGAGGGGGCGGGGAATTATTTGCACAGACTGGGTCTCAGCTGGTTGATTCTTGTCGTCTCTCTCCTTGACTTCTGGGAATCTGAGGGTTGGTGTCCCTAAGGGCAGCATTGAATGCTTATGTCCATTGTATGTTGGATGTGTTGCACTTCTTTGGCCTTCTGCCATGATTCAACTGTGGAATTGGTTTTTGGGCATCTTGCCTTTTGTTGCCCTAGCAGGTTCTTTCACCTTGCTCCTTTCTCTTTTTGCTGTTGACCTCTGGATGCTTGTGAGGCGGTGGGATGTACTGACATTGTCTTCTTCTTGGTACCTTCCTACCACTTCAACCTCTTCCACCGCTCTTTTTCTGTTTGTGGTCCTTTAGAGGGTGTACAGGGTCTGACTCTGGTTTGCCTCATGGCTTGCATTTCGTTCCTTGTGTTAGGTTTTGTGTTCTCTTCTTGACCTATTTGGGTGTCTTTTTCTTAAGGTCTTGCAATTGACTGGCCTTGACTGTGCTCTGCTGTGGGTAGCAGCGCTTTGGTAGATGTCTTTGTCAGCGACATTTTAAGGCATGGGCAAAGTGGGCTCTGGCCCAGGACCCCAGCCTTTCAGGGGGCCCCCTGATACAGTCAGCTCTGTTCTGCAGAGTCTTACCCGAATTACCTTGAATAATTATTAAACAGATTGTTAGAAATACCGTTTTCCTTTAACTAATTTATTTTTAATGTGGGTGATGTGTGAGAGTCTATTGCAGACATTTTGCAAAGAAATGATTTTTGTGTTTCGTGCAACATCCACAAAAAAAGTTTAGTTTAGATCAAAACAGGACCTTACTTATGAGAAATGGGAGGGGTCACAGAGATTTTTTGCAGGAAAATGAGTGACCTGCTGCTGTGTTACAATATTGAAAACACAAGTCACCAGCCCTGAATATTAGTTGTAAACACATTTAGACCAGTGCGCCTGTGCACTGTCACAGACCTGGTGAAAGAGGGCATGAAAGAGCTGAAATTGGATCAGAAATTTAAAGCTGTTTCTAGGAGGGCCCCCCAAAAAAATGCGTTTGGCCAGGGCCCCCAGAATCCTTAAGATGTCCCTGGTCTTTGTGTTTATTCCTGTCTGAATGTTTCTCCTTCTGGCCTTTAAATGAAGGCGTTATTTTCCACTTGGTCCTTCTGCTTTTCCCTGGTGTGCCTGATCTGTCGGGTTGGAACTCTCTCCCTTTTGTGAGTTGGACTCTCTTCTCCTCATCATCATTTTGCTTTCAATAACACTCTTGGAATAGTAGAAATTCAGAGCTGAATCAGAGCAACATGGATACGTCATTAGGGAAACAGGCTTGTCTTCAGAACCTTCCTGAGAGAAAGTAGCTGGTTATTTAAAAGAATATTCTTTCGAATGTTTCTGCGAGCTTGCAGAAAATGCTTAACCTTCTGCTTTGCCAGTTTAAACCTGGGGCCAACTATAAGACTGTATCCATTTAATTGCAAATTTGCACACGCCTGATATTTGGTGAACATGTGTTTCAGATACTCTTGTGCATTACATAAATTGTGTTGTCCATCATAGTAAGATGTTCAACATTGCACTTTCCTGTACAGGAAGCCTTTGTAAAGCATGAGTGTGAGAACACTGTCACACTCAATATCGCATTCATGGTTATCACACCATTATCTTGATAACTCTGGGATATGGATCCATTGATTGCAAAATAGGAACTCAAACTAACTACATGCTGTGCTAAATTTAAAGACGAAGAATGTCAATTGCCCTGAAGAAGTGCCAAACACATGTTGGCAAGCTGGTAGTCTAGGGCCATATGTACTAATATTTTGTCACAAGATACGGGTCACAAACTATGACTGGTATGTTTTGGGACCAGTTAAGATTTTTAAGAACCGACCTATGTACTAATAGGTCAGTTCTTAAATTTCGGAATTAATTTTAATGAGGTAGGCTGCAAATTACAACACGCTAGGATTGGAGGCCATCACAAAGAAGTGGTCAGCAGACTGCCCTGTCTATGACTGCTTTTTAATAAAACAAACTTTTTTTAGGTCGAGCCTAGCGGCAGCGCGCATGCACTGCTCTCTCTGCGAGGCATGCTGTAGTAGAGTATGCTGTGGAAGCCTCGCCCACTCTCCGCCTATATTTTTCATTGGCTGGTATCATTGTCCTTGGTAAATGCTGGCTTCTGATTCATTATGAGTCTTGTTAGTCCCTCCTTGTTACCGCCTTGTCGCCATTTGTTACCGCCCATGATGATTGAATCTTTTACTGTGTCCTAACTTGGGAGCTTTCATTACCAGTTCCGAGAACTATTTACTTCATTAAGGGACACAGCACACACAGGGTGCCAGCTTAGGTAATGGCGGCCGCTTCCTAACCTAATTTGCATTTCTTTTTAACTTTTCAGTACACTCCGTTCCACCAATGCAGAAGTCCTTTGTTCCCCCTCCAAAGCAGCCCCCTCCCACCTCTCATATGCCTGTGCGCCTTTATTTATTTATTTATTAGCTGTCCCGTGTGCTTCAGCTTGCTCGTCTCCTAGGCTGACTCATCCTCCTCCTCCTCCCTGCTTCTTATTTCAAGGAGCGTGCCTTTTAACATTCCAGCTGGCTCATCTTCTTCGCTGCCTACTCCTTCCCCCTGCTTATTATTGCGGTGAATGTGCCTTTTAACAACTTCGAGAAGGGCTTGCTCACAGCTGCGGCTCGCTCGTCTCCTTGGGTGCCTCCTCCCAGTACGTCCAGCACAAAGGAGCAACCTAGCCTGGTGCCATGTGACTTGCAGCCAATCGGGGAGAGTCTCTTCTTTAATGCTCACCCATCGCGCATGGCGGCTGACAAATAATAACAAACGTGGTTCAGCTCGCAGTGTGCACTATGCATGAGTACTCATTCATCTCTTGAACTTTGACTTCGTTTATTGTTATTATCCTAGGGTACCTCTGGAGTTAGGGTTAATCCGCTAGCAAGATTGCTTAGTGCCTACTACAGAGATCTGTGTATGACCTGCAGGGGTCTAGGCGGAATCCTAGCACGTCGTCCTAAACATTCATCTTTCCAATGTCGGTACATTGTTCAGGTCTCTCCACTGAATAGTAGCAATGTTGAATAAATGTGTTTTATGTGAAGAACTTTGGATTACACGATAGTAATGTAGTTGATGTCCTCCTGTGTGCAGCATATATCCCTGTTTGTGCAGACTTTGACTGTCATCAGCTGTGCATGGCATGCAGCACCTCTCAGGTTTTCCCCATCTGCCTCTCTCTCTTACACACATGTTCGGACCCGCCCCCTGTGACATCACCTCTCACTCTGCAGTCTGCAGACCTGCATGGCCAGGCTCCTCTGCTCTTTAAAACTTGTCCTTGCTGAAGACGGCATCTGCCAACACCCGCTGAAAGGGGGTGCGCAGTCTGAGCAAAGAAAGGAGCAAAGGTATCACTTCATCGCCGCTGTTTGTAGCAAATGGAGACTTTTTTAAAAACTCCAACCCCAAAAGGGAAAAGAAATGCGGGGCATATTATCAACGGCCAGCGATAATTATCGCTGGCCGTGCTTAGCGATAGATTTCTTATCGCTGGCTATCTCTGGAAATTATCGCCCTGGTAGCGCGTTATTAACAACACGCTTCTCCAGGGCGATAAAAATTCCAGAGATAGCGAGGTTATCGCCGTTTTGCAGGGAACATCGCTGGTTTTCCAGCGATGTTCCCTGCAAAGCAGCGATACTCTGCTGATACGACCCTGTGGTCGTATCAGCAGAATCCACCCCTATGTTAGGGATGGCTAAGTCGGGATTATAGCAGACGTTAGATTTTGGCGAAAACGGCCGTTTTCGCCAAAATCTAACGTGTGCTATAATCCTATGAGCTGCCTTGTAAATATCGCGATGTGCACATCGGCGATATTTACAACGTAGCCCATCTGGGGTACGCCAGTAACGCCCACTTTGCATCTCATTAGAGATGCAAGGATGGGCGTTGGGGAAAGGGCGATAGTGCAGGGATTCACGCGATAGCGTGACCTTGCTGATTAGGCGATAGAATTATCGCCGCTTTCCGTCCGAAAACGGACGCTAAAGCGGCGATAATTGACTATCGCCTGGTTGTTAATATGCCCCTGCATTTTTAATCTGATGTGGGTCGTGAAACTTCTAAAGAAATGATTTAAAAGCTGAGAAAATAGGAAACAAGTAATGCTGGTGTTGATGAAAAATCAGAACAAAGCTGCAAGCGCATTGGGGGGAAGCTTTTGCAATGCAATAGGTCTCGCATTTGCGAGAGTTTAAGCTATTAGTATTCTAAATGACAATGTCTTTTATTTATGTTTTAAAACCCAAAACATAAATAAAAGGCATATTCATTTACAATGTCAATAGCTCAAACTTGCGTAAATGCGAGACCTATTGCATTGCGAATGCTTGTTTTTAACTGTAGCCTGTTTTCTGTAAAGGAAATGGGACTAGGTTTAAAATGGGTTTTTTTTCTACAGTAATAGAGGGAAAGATGCATTTTGTGAATGGATTAGCACTTCCTTTGAGTTATCAGCAAAACAGCAATGTTTTGTGAATGAATTTCAGTCGCAAAACATTAATACATTAGATACTGATTCAGTATTTGGAAGGGAAGCCTACAACATGCCCATCCAAGACACCGAATCGTATACATTCAAAATACAATTTTAGGAATGCAAAAAATGTTTCTGACTCCTACAATTGGATTAATAAATAAGAAGAAGCTATTTAGTGGTTGCACACCCTGAATTGGAACGTTTGCAACCATTAAAATGCTTACTACATCTGCCGCTTGTGAAGAAAATGGCAAGCTAGTACTTCAATGATGAAAATGTACTTTTATTAACAACACAGTATTTAATTGAAGGAGATGACAAATGAAAATCTTTTAATCTCTGTTCAAGCGCCTTAAAGCTGTTGCTGAATATTAGTTTCCAGAAGCACCAGATTTGGAGGTGCTCTTAACAGGGGTCACGTGTGCCGGTTTACCTTGAGAAATTCCTTCCTAATTTAGTAGCAAAGTAAAGCATGCGTGGTCCTAGGGACATAATCCATTTTGCCATGTTTAACACTGCTCAAACTGCAGCACTTTGAAGAACCTGAGGTTTAGTAATATTCTTTTTTGCTATCTCAATTAACAATGAATAGCAAAAATCCAAAATTGTGCTAGGCATATGGTGAGCCACCCTGGCTCTTCTAGCCATGTATAAAAGTGGGTTCGTTTTAATCAGCAACTTCAAATGGTAATGAGCAGGCACAATCACAGCATTTGATAGGCGCTCAATGGACATAAATGAATGAAAATGACTTCGTCTGTTTTAAATTTGCTCTTGATTGAGATGGCAGTATGACCTATATTTAGGCTGATCTTCCTCGAAGAATTATCTGCTAACTTCTGATAACAGCTCATAGCCTTATTTGGAGTTTTGTGGACAAGTTACTCTGTGATAATTATGGCAGAGTTCCCTGTCTGCCAAACTCTAATCTAGTCCGCTCTATTTAGAGTTGTGAACTATCATGTCTCCACCAGGGGAGTATCGGTCTACTGGTACAAACCATAGACCAACAGCTGCATAGACATGGGCCCTCTGGACATCAGACTTTCTACCATATTGAGGACAGGCATTCTGATGTAATTCTTTCCTGTTCAGGGGCACCAGGGAAAGCCTGGTGGTCCAAAACAGGAAATCACAGAAATTATCACCACACTCTGGTAGATATCTCCCGACATGTACGGGACATATGTTTTTCAAAAAATAAAACCCTCCACTTTAGGAGTTTGTTTCTATAAAATAAAAAAACTTTGTTGTGCAGGGAAACTGAGTATGGCTAATTTCTTTGATATTGTGGCTCCACGCCATTTTTCTTTATAAGAGGTGTAATCCAGGATCTTTTCTTTGCAGATGGAATGCTGCCTGTTGTGAAAGATGAATCTAGAAACTGTGTTATGAAAGGGACCACCTCTTGCATGCAACCTTTAATAATACTTAATGAGCAGGGACCACCAAGGCTTGTACTTGGTTTCATACCAAGAATTATTCACTTAATTTTATCCACATAACTCTTACTGAAGAAAACTAGTTTTGATTTATTAGAGGATCCTTTTTGCTTGAACTATTGTCCAAGTTCTTCTCTTGTGTTGACAAGATTAGTAATGGTTTATTTAGCTGTTATTATTTGTACTCTGCTTCTGGGTTCCCCTTTTTTGTTCCATTTCTCAGCCTCATGTGCTCTTGTTTCATCCATTTTGGACATGACATAATGCCTGTTGGCCTGTCCTCCTGTTGACCTGTGAGTGATTGTTGTACTGCACTGTACAATATACCACTCCACTGAATGACATGCCACTCCATTGTATGACATGCCACTCCAATATACGCCATTCCATTCTTTGCACCTCCTCTGTAAGAGACTCTACAATGCCCCACTCTATGCTATGGCCCTATTCCATACTGTATGACACACCAATCCACTCTACAAAACTCCACTGCACTCTATGCCCCTCTACTCTATGATACTGTATGACATGCCACTCCACTCCACTTCACTCCATTCCACAACATAGAACTCCATTCCATGACTTTCCACTCTACGACACACCACACTACTCTATGATACTCCACTCCACTCTACAAAACTCCATGCCACTCCATTCTATGAAATGCCACACCACTCTATACCACAACACTTTATGCCACTCCACTCTACCCCTCCACTCTATGACAGTCAACGACACTCCACTCTACAACACTACACTCTGTGACACACTTCCATTCAACAACACCCCACTCAATGACACTTCACTTTATGGCACTCATCTCCACTCTATGCTACTCCAATCTATAATGCTGTACTCCACTCTATTATGACACTCTACTCAATGACACTCTACTCAATGACACTCCATTCTACTCCACTGTACAATATTCTACTCCACTATATGACACCCTATGCCCCTCTATTCTACGACACCACGCTCCACTCTATGCCATTGCACTCTACAACACTCTACTCCACTGTACTCCATTGTACAACACGTTACTCCACTCTATGGCACTCTACAAAACTGTACTCCCCTCTATGACACTCTATGCAGCTCACTCTATACAACTCCATGCCACTTTACTCCACTGTAGTACACTACTCCACTCTGTGCCACTCCACTCTACGCCACTCCAGTCTACAACACTTTATGCACTCCACTCTACCACACTCTATGACACTCTATGACACTCTATGATATTCCACTCTACAAAACTGTGCTCCACTCTATGCTGCTACAGTCTACTCCCCTCTATGACACTCTACTCCACTCTACGATACTCCACTCTACAAAACTGTACTCCACTCTATGCCGCTCCAGTCTACTCCACTCTATGACACTCAATAACACTCCACTCTATGACACTCCTCTCTACAGCACTCTACTCTATGGCACTGCACTCTACGACACTCTCCTCCACTCTATGGCACTCCACTCAACGATACTCCGTCTACGATACTCTACTCTGTGCCACTGTACGACACATTACTCAATGAAACTACATTCGTCAACTCTCAACTCAACGACACTCCACTGTCTCACACTCCACTCTATGACACTCCACGCCACCCCACTCTATGACACGCCACTCTACTGTATGACATGCCACTACACAGAACGCCATTCCACTCTGTGCCCCTCAACTCTAAGACACTGTACAACATGTGAACTCTATGACACTCCACTCCACTCAAGTGTAGGACATGACACACCACTCCACTCTACTGCACTCCACTCTACTCTAGGACACTCTACTCCACTCTATGTCCCTCTTCTCTATGACAATCTCCTCCACTCTAAGCCACTCTATGACACTGTAATCCACTCTACGCATCCATATATGTTACTCCACACCACTTCACTCAACTGTACTCTATGACATACTACTCCACTCTACTCCACTACTCCACATCACTCCACTCTATGCCACTCCACAATGTACAACACTCCACTCTATGAAATGCCACTTCACTCTACTCCAGGACATGCCACCCACTCTACACCACTCTACTCCACTCTGTGCCCCTCCACACTACACCAATCGACTTGACTCCACGGCACTGTATGATATGCCTCTCTATGACACGTCCTGCACTTTACTCTACAACACACCATTTCACTCAATGCCACTGCACTCTACAATACTCTACTCTACTCTATGCCCAACACTCTACTCCACTCCACTCAACTCCACTCTACAACACTGTACAACACTGTATTCCACTCTACGACACTCTATACTCCTCCACTCTATGACACTCTACTCCACACTATAGTACTCTTTGACACTCTACTCCATTCCATGACAGTCTACTCAACTCCCTCTATGAAACTCGAGGCCACTTTACTCAACTCTACTCTATGACCACTATTCCACTCTACTCCACTCTATGTCACTCTACTCAAGGACACTCCATTCGATGACACTCCACTTAACAACACTCTACAATTTGAAACGCATTTTTATTTTATTTTAAATGAAATTCAATGAAAAAACCAAAGGTTGAGCATAAGTTATAGTTATGAAAATAGTAATTATTTGTATACAAAACAAAATTAAACTACCAAAACCTTAGAAATTTTAAAGTTATAGTTATGATTTGAAGTTAAAATCTGCGCCCCACCCAAAACTTACTATAGCTTGTGCACCTCCGTACACAGTGTTGTCAACTTGCTAGCCAAACTACATTAACTATAACTTGTGCCTTCCCCATGCACAGCTTATACCCATAACAAGACTCACAATATCATAGGAAAAGTGTTTTTTGTTTTGCCAATAACTTTGGCGCCGCTTGACGAATCTTTGCAAAATTTTCAAAAAATGTCCCCTTTTTGGTTCAGCTGCAGTGTTGAAGGTTTCGGGGTGATCCGTGAAGTGGGGACTGAGAAAAAAGGGGGGTCTCAAAACACATTTTCCCCATGTTATGTCTATGAGGAATTTTCATATTTTGAACACAACTACAGCCCGAACCGCTAAACAGAATTACACAAAATTCAGCAGAAAGCTAGATGTTGGTCCAGAAACCATGCTTTTTGTGATTTGGTGTAAATATGTTCAGCAGTTTCAGAGATATTTAGGTTTAAAAACATAGATATCTGGGAGCCCAAAATCCTACTGAAATTTTATTGGCTGCCAACACTTCAACCAGGAAGTGTTGGCAGCCATCTTGGGACTCGGCTTGAAGTCGAGTCCCACAAAAAAAGTTAAAAATTCAGAAAAGGGGGAAGGGTAGGAATACCCTGACCCCCATGATATGGTGGGGGGGAGGGTCCAACTGGGACCCTGCCGGGGTTTTAAAGAATTTTCTGTTTATTTTGCCACAAATGTGCAGGTGGATCTTCGGATTTGTGGCTAAATAAAAAAAAAAGATGCGCATGCTCCCGTTTATCTTTTATAATAAGCCCCTGGGTGGGCTAAATCCCGTGGCATGCTTTAAAAGTATGCGGGGGTGCCAATGGGGCACCCCGTGACCCGGGGACCACCACCTCCACAGGGCAAACAAGTAAACTGATGCAGAAGCCGGCACAGCCCCCCCGCAGCCCCGGAGATCACAACATTCCAAGGGCTATTTGTTAAATTAACACAGTCCCGGGGATGGCGACCTCCCTGGGGCTTAATCTATAATGAAAGTGGGGGGCCACTTGGACACCCCCGCAGCCCACAGGGCCACCTCCTCTGCAGGGCTTTAAACTAAAAAAATGCGGGGACACACAGACCCCCCCTCAGCCCCAGGGACTGCCACCTACCCGGGTCTTTATCCAAAACAAATGTGGGGGGGCACGTAGCCCCCATAGCCCAGGGGACCACCACCTCCCTGGGGCTTTAATTCATTAATGGGGCCGCCTGGACCCCCCAGCCCCAGGGGCCACCACCTCCCCGGGGCAATCCACATAGTAATGCAGGCGGGCACTTCCCCAGGGCTGAAATGATATAATGGATTGGATCAGTTGCAGACCCCACCAGACCATTGGACCACCACCTCCACGGAGCTGAATGAAACAAAGGAGGGGGGCCACACAGCACCCCTCCTGGAGCCATACATGGCCCTGGGGACCGCCACCACCTAGAGTCAGCTCCTGCCATGTCCCGGAGTGCTCACCCCTGTGACATAGCTGTTTGCTATGGCTTGGCGGAAGCTTTACCACTCCTGCCATGCCATAGAAAACTCCAGCAAGCATAAAAATGCTCTCACTTGCTAGAAGCGGAGCAGAATTGCTTTTGGACAGAGGGGGCTCCCAGGGGGCCAGGAACCTCTCCTGTTACCTCCAGTAAGTCCCACACAGTGGAATTGCTGTGAGCTGGTTGAAGACCACACCCCTTTTCTCCACCACTCTGCAAACGCACCTCCTGGGTCACTACTAGTTTGGGGATGAAGTCCCCTAAGATGTTTTTATATTATATTCGTTTCAGTTTCCCACCAGGGCGCCAAACTCAGGACGGGTGCTGTATCCGTTCACGAGGGTGGGGCCTCGTGTATTACGCTGCAAACCTTCCAAGAAATATGGCGCGCTCGCAGGGTTACTGAAAGATATTTATTGAACACATCCCCTACAGATGCGTTTTGGCATTGTGCCTTTTTTAATGCTAGGAATGTCCATATCTATTGCACAGTTCCTGATTGGTTTAAAATCAATATCCATTCTTCTGATTGGCCTATGTCTGGCCAATAAGAGGGCTGATAAAAACTCCTTTGATGTCATGGTTGCAATCTGCTCCATTGTGTCTGCACAAAGCTAAACCTCTCTGAAGAGCTATAAGGATAGCGAAACACTTGTCAGGGGATGCTTTTATTCATTTCAGGTTGGGTTGGATGGTGTTTGACCTATTCCAAGCTGTAATACTGTGCCTGGAGTAATAAAAGGCTTTTGGTATTTTACAACTCGACATGAATGGCACTGTGCTTATCCTATGCTTCCACACTTTGTTGTAGAAACGGCAAAAGCCTTTGTCCCATTTTAGCTCGGTGTGGATGCCACTGTGCTTATCCTGTGCTTAAGAACTTTGCTAGAAAAACAGACATTTGAGATGAGCAAATTCTGAGTGTCGCTTGTGCTGTAGGGTGCTCTATACAGGAGCTGCTCTCCACCTAAACTTGGGAACTACCCAGAGTTCTCTGCTTCTGTTTTGCATAATTTATGCATCCCTCTAACTTCAAACGGGTAGTGTTTTGACTTATACAGGGTCTTCCCTTGTGCCTGGACAAAGCTCTCTGAAGAACTTTAACAATAGCGAAACACGTGTCAGGGGTTGCTTTTATTCATTCCAGGTTGGCTTGAATGGCATTTTACCAATTCAAAGATGTAATACTGTGCCTGGAGTGGTAAAAGGCTGTTGTGATTTTACAACTCGGCATTGATGGCACTGTGCTAATCCTATGCATAAACATTTTGTTGAAGAAATGGCAAAAAACTTTGTCCCTTTCTAGCGCGATTTGGATGAAACTGTGCTAATCCTGAGCTTAAAAAGGTTACTAGAAAAACAGACATTTGAGATGAATAAATTCTGAGTGTTGCTGGTCTAGTAGGGTGTGCTATACAGGAACTGCTCTCCAACTAAACTTGGGAACTACCCAGAGTTCTCTGCTTCTGTTTTGCATAATTTTTGGTCAATCTAACAATCTAACGCTGAACGGGTATTGTTTTGATATATATATATATATATATTCACTGAAAAAATCATAGGTTTTAGGGAAAGTTATAGTTAGTTGGACATTGCACTCGTACAAAACCCGTGAAATTCCCCCGTTATAGTTAGTTCAGCTAACTATAACTCGCGCCCCCGCAATGCACTGCTGATGACGTCACATATTACATCACTCATGACATGGTCAGTGACATCACTGATGACATCACTGACATCATCCAGTGACTGTGTGTTTCTGTAAAGTTTAAATATGTTTAATATATATAGGGAAAGGCGTATTGAAGAATGAGTGGGTGTATAAGCGTCTGAATGGATGATTTAGTAGGTGCGTGACTGAGTCTATAAGTGAGTGATTAAATGTATCTTACTGCTTGCATGGGTGAGTGACTAAAGTGTGTGAATGTCTGTATCCGTCTGTCTGTTGTTGTGTAAGCAGCTGCATGGGTTTCTGACTAGCTAAATGAGTGTCTATATGGGTTATGGATTGGTTCTCTGAGTATCTATATGGGTGCCTCAGTGTTTGTGTGGGTGGGGTGTGTGTGACTCTGTGCATAGATGTGTGAGTGGGTGATTCACTGGGTGCATGGTTTCAACAGTGCGTCTGTGATGGACTGTATGGGTGGGTGAGTGTGTGTATGGGTGTGTTAGTGATTGAATGTATATCTCAGTGGTACATGTGTGAGTAACTACATATGTGAAAGGCAGTATATATGTGTGTTGGAGTATATAAATGGCTATAAGTGAGAGTGTGTGATTGTGAGAGTGGCTATATGGATGAGTGTGTGCTTGCATCAGTGATTGCATAGGAGCGTAAGAATGTGCTAGTATTTTTATGAATAAGTGAGCTGGTGTGTATAACTGTATAGGTGAGTAAATTGGAGTGTGATTAATTATTTGCAAGACTGACTAGGTGTGTGAGTACCTCTATGGATGAGTTGCGTTGTGTGAGTGTTTATATAGGTGTATGAGTGCATATGATAGTCCTGTACTGAGTGACTGTAAGTATGAGTGACTGTACGGGTGAGTGAGTAGATGTGTGTGTGTAGACCTAAGAATCAGTGAGTGGGTATGTACTTATTGGTATTGGAGTGTGTATGGTTTTGAGAATGGCAGTCTGTAATTTAGAGTGGGTGTATCAAAAGTTATATTAGGGTGTGAGAAGATGCATTAAATTCTCACATGGATGATGTCATCAGTGATGTCATTTGAGATGTCATCAGTGATGTCATCAGTGATGTCACTGACCATGTCATGAGTGATGTAATATGTGACGTCATCAGCAGTGCATTGCGGGGCGCGAGTTATAGTTAGCTGAACTAACTATAACGGGAAATTTCACGGGTTTTGTACGAGTGCAATGTCCAACTAATTATAACTTTCCCTAAAACCTATGATTTTTTCAGTGAATTTCAAAGGTTTTTTAAATGCTAAACCCTAACTATAACAGGCCTGAAACCTATGGTTTTTTCAGTGAATTTCAAAGGTTTTTAAAATGCTAATTCCTAACTATAACAAGCCTGAAACCTATGGTTTTTTCAGTGAATTTCAAAGGTTTTTTAAATGCTAATTCCTAACTATAACATGTCTGAAACCTATGGTTTTTTTCAGTGAATTTCAAAGGTTTTGCAAATGACAATTTTTTTTAATTTTTTTTTTTTATTGTTTTTCTTAAGACAAATACATACCTCCCGCTTCATCTCCCTCCCCCTCCCTTTCTCAGATACATACAAAGAATTAAAAATCCTATAGGAACTTTCTATTTGTTGCACATTTCATTATTATCATGAAACAAATCTCAATTCTTTTATTACTAAATAATTCATAACAATTAATTTCCACAATCTGTTACTAATCCTTACCCTCTATCCTCCTGACCGCATAGTATCTATATTCAGCTTATCCACTCACAGCCTGTCTTTGCATCCATTGAATAAGCGAATTCCATATAGCTAACCCTCGTTTACGTTTATTCCTTCCCTTCCTTTTATATATGGCTACCTCTAGACTGCATGTCGCCAGCAGTCTCGATCTCCATTGATGAAATACCGGTGGATTTGGGTCTAGCCAAGCTGAAGCGACACACATCCTTAGGACCGCCATTGATACAAAAATCAGCCCTTGCATATATTTTGGACGTTTTATACAGCCTACACCGAGAATTATTTCATCTACTGTAATTGTGACTCTAACTTTGAAAATCTCTGACAAAAAACACGATATATCATCAATCAACTTCATTAAAACTTCACATGTAGCAAAAATGTGTACACTATCAGCTTCAAATAGATTACACCTAGGACATGACGTTCCTTTTCCCGTCCCCCATTTAGCTATTTTATTTGGGGTATAGTACAATGAAAAGAAGGTTTTATAGTACTGAGCTTGTAATTTTGTGGACATTATATGGGACTGAAATAGTTCATAAGAATGGAGAAGTATATCAGTAGGTACACCTAATTTAGTCTGCCATTTAGCCATACATTTGTCCATATCATCTGGATAATGTGTATTCATCTGTTCATATATAGCCCCTATCCTTATTGTTGTTTTTTTGGCCATATTCTCCATAGTTGGAATTACTTGAAATTTTATCCCACCTCCCCTTTTTTACATAAAAATCCCTAACCTGTAAAAATTTAAAGAAATCCCAATGGCCTAATTTATAGTCCATCTGTAATTCCCTAAAAGACTTCAGCCCCACGGTGGTATAAAAGCATCCTAATTGTGTAATCCCTCCCTGTATCCATCTATCCATACAGGCATCCCTGAATATCTCTGGAAGATTATTATTTTTATGAATTGGGGTGTAATGAGATAACCGACCAATACTCATTAGTTTACGTATATTATTCCAGACCTTATGAATACCAAAAATGGTCTTGAACTTAACTTTTTTAAAGTAGCTATCGTTTAGGTGACGCCATAAGTATCCTTTGGTTTCTTCACCCAGTAAAAGTTCTTGTGGTGTTGGGATACTACTATTTATTCTATTATCGATCCTATTTGATAGTAATTTGTCACAAAATTTCAGTGTAGTAGCCCAATAGTACAATTTAAAATTAGGTAGCGCCAATCCCCCTCTATCCTTGGGTAGGGTGATAAATCTCATAGCCCGACGTGATCTCTTGTATCCCCATAAAAACCTGGAGAATATGTTATCTATAGATTTAAACAATTGTGGTGGAAATTCCAAACAAATAGATCTGAAAAAATATAAAAATCTAGGCAAAAAAGCATTTTAATCAGGTTGCATCTCCCCCGATAGACAAATGTAGATTGTTTAACCTGATCATGTCTTTTTTGTACGAAGTATTAAGGGTTCGAGGTTGTTATTGACTAAGCTCTGTAGATTTGCCGTTATACTAACCCCCAAATAGATAGCTTTCTCCATTACCCGATCATCGCTCATCGTAAGTTTACTATTGAGTATAATCTGTGTTTTGTCTTGATTCAGTTTGTACCCGGATGCTCTTCCAAACGCTTCGGCCTCCTCTTCTATGACTCTAATTGCATTGATAGGGTCACTAGTAACGAGAGCGATGTCATCCGCATATGCCAGTGTTTTAGTAGGCTGATCTCGTACCCATATTGGCGATATTAATATACTGTTTTCGAGTTTACAAATGAAAGGGTCTATATACATCGCAAATAAGAGGGGAGAGCACGGGCACCCCTGCCTTGTCCCTCTACTGATAACTACCTTATCGGACACTACTCCATTAACCATTATAACAGCTGCTGGATCAACATACAACATTTGTACTGCTTTGATAAATGGTTCCCCCAGACCACTTCTAGACATTATCGTCCAGAGATATTTCCAGGAGACCCTATCGAAGGCCTTCTCGGCATCTAATAATATGAGTGCCATAGGGTCCCCTGTAACATCTGTCCAGTCAAACAAAGAGATTACCCTTTGAACATGATCGGTTGTAGATCTCCCTGGTATGAATCCATGCTGACGTACCGATACGATTTTATGTATAATTGGTGCCATACGGGTCGCTAATAATTTAGAGTAGATTTTTGAATCTCCATTTATCAGGGTGATAGGACGATATGACCCAAGTTCTGTAGGATCTTTGTGTTTTTTAAAAATACTACGATCTTAGCTAATGACCATGATCCTGGCGGTCGTCCCCCTGAAAAATATGTGTGAATAGATCACACAATATTGTTTTTAACTGTGTAGAAAATTTAACATAAAACTCTGAGGGAATCCCATCCATACCCGCCGCTTTGCCTGTAGCTAAACTATTTATAGAAAGAAGAATTTCCCCCCACTGTGGTATATCATTCAATATTTCCTGATCCTCTACCCCCAGTCTTAGGGGTGGATTCTGATCCATATATTCTTCAATTACACCCTGTTGTGTACTTGATTCCCCATATAGTTTTTGATAAAATTGTTGAAACGCAGTTCTTATTTCATTAAGGTCGGTCTTTAGCCCATATACTGGATCTCTAATTGCCCTTATTAAATTGGCTGTGTTTTGTTCTCTGGCACGCACTGCTAACTGATGTCCTACCTGTTCACTAAGTTCATAAAAATTTTCCTTGTGCATTGTTGCTTTAGCTATTGCTTTTTCCGTTAGGATATTAATAATGTCATTTTTAGCTATCGCAATACCCCTCAATTCATTCTCAACTTCCCGTCCCTCTCGTGCAGCCATTATCAATACCTCCTCGGCAATCTTTAATTTTTCTTGTAGAACAGTCATTTTTTGTTTGGCTTTTTTATTGGCATTTAGTGAAAATCGCAACGTCTCCCCTCTGATCCCAGCCTTTAGGGTATCCCACACTATGTCTATTGATGCACTATTTACATTATCTTCCAGAAACCCCGGTATCCAAGTCGTCATGTGTCTACAATATTCCTCATTTACCAATAGATCCCTTTGAAATGTCCAAGTTTTCACATTGGGATTTATTTCTCCATGTTCTATATTTACAACAAGAGGGTTGTGATCAGATAAAACTCTTGGTAATTTCTCTATTGTGCAATTAGAGATTAACGTGTTAGAAACCAAAACATAATCCAATCTAGCATGTCTAGCATGTGGATGGGAATAATAGGTAAACCCAGGATCACCTGTATGTTCTATTTGCCAGCAATCAATCAAGCCATGTCTCTCACATAGATTTTTAAAAGCTTGAAACACTCTTGGCTTCCTGCCCCGGTATTGAAACCCTGGATCCACTGACCAGTCGCGTGGGAGGTTTAGGTTAAAATCGCCACAAATTATTACTGGGAGAGGCCAGTGAGCGAGCTCATTAGAAATATATTCCAACACCTCCGGGTCATCACAAATATTGCCATATATTGTACATAGGGTCATTTGTCTGCCATCACTATGTCGACATTCTGTAATTGACCAACGTCCATATTTATCAGATGCTGATCGGGTAAATTGCGTCTCTCCCCCTTTCGCAAGTATTGCCACCCCCTCATCCTTACTCCTTGTGTTGAGGCCGTAATCATTCTGTACCCTAATGTATTAAGCAAATGCCTTTGTGATCCCTCAATGTGTGTCTCCTGTATACAAATAATATTTGCTCCTATTGATTGCAATCCGATAGCAACTCTCTGTCTTTTTTTAATGTCATTAAGGCCACAAATATTGACGGTAAGAATTTTTAACCTAACCATATTGTTTCTTATCCATCCTAACACACAATATAAACCTTTCTGTTTTTTCTTTAATTATACAATTTGTATTCTTATTTCTCATATCACTATCTATATCTCTTTTAGATCGGTTCCTATTTACATCATTTCTACTCATCCCTGATCTGAGAATCCCCCTTCCCCCCCACCCTCCCCCACCCCCCACCCTCCACCAATTATTAGGCAGCCAGGCTCAGGCATGAGCCTGTGTGAGGACATCAGAAGTTATCCACCTTTCTAACCGCTCTCATACAGTTACCCTTACAGTACATCATACCTATGTCACATATATTATATTATTTTTTCCCCCCCTTTTTTTTTTTTTCCCCCTTTCCCTAGAGGATGAAAACCAACTTTTCATTTTTTAGATCCACCAGATTCCAACACAATATCATCCAACATTTTTTGGGCTTGAATTTCTGAAGTGAAATTAAAATTTTGCCCCTTATAAACCACTTTGAGTCTAGCCGGATTTTGCAGAAATACTAGTGCACCCGCTTTTTGAAATGGTGTCATTAATTGTCTAAGTCGCCATCTACGCTCCACTGTTGCATGAGCAAAATCTGGTTTTGCAAAGTAAGCAAACCCCTCGCACTGCTTCCTGGCGTTGGGTCGAGCTAAATCGTACACCGCCTGTCTTAATATGAAATTACCGAAGAAAACCAGAATAGCTCGAGGTAATGACTTTGATTCGGTGGCATGTTTAGCTTGAGAGAATGGGAATCGGTGAGCCCTCTGCACTTCTTTGTCCCAGTCCCAAGATGATAATTCAGGCAGTGATTCTTTGAGCATCTTCACCACAAATTTCCTCGTATCATTTCCTTCGAGATTCTCCGGGACTCCAAGCAGCCGCAGGTTATTCCGGCGTTGCCGATTTTCGTAATCCTCCAGCTTCCACATCACGTCTTTTATGGTTTTGTCCTGAGAGGTAGCCTGTACCTGGAGGTTTTCGACTGACTTCTCCAATACTTCCGTCCGCGACTCCACCGTACTCATTCGTTCTGCAATGTCCGAGCAGATTTTCCCGACTTTTCGTACAGACCCTTGCAATTTTTTTGTGGCCTGTCTTGCTTGTCGGTTATCTGCCTTAACCTCGTCTTGAAAAGATCTCAGGGATTGTAAAATAAGAGCAAGTGACGGGTCAAGGGAAGTATCCTTCTTGTTTTGCTCTGGCTCGCCTCCTATAGCTCCTAAGGGTTCTTTATCTACCTCTAGAGTCTCCTGAGACATCATTGATGAGGCTGAGTAGTACCATCTCAACTCGTCACTTCTCTCCTGATCTTTAGAGGTATTCCGACGCATCCTCGAGACTCTCTTGAGTCTCTTTTTAGCAGTTGTTGGTTTTTCTACTGAGCTACTATTTTCTGAATGCGAGAAATCACCATCTTCCCCACTATCAACAGTACTAATGTCTGATTGCTCGGACTCATCAGTAAGGGAAAAAAACTTTTCCCCAGTTACATCTAATGTTAGTGCGCATTGTTCAATAAGCCCTCGCACTACTACCGGCTGGGGAGGTAATAAATTACCATGAGGGTCTAAAACATCTGGGAGTGTGTCTTTATCGACAAGATTACTAAGTTGAATTGGCTCTTGCTCAATTGATAAGTGCTTCGTTATCTCATCTTGATAATTAGCCCCTTCCTCCGCTTGTAATCCCTCTGTCAACCGTATCTTTCCCACCAATGACAGATTCAACCCAGGTTGTTCAATGGCATTTGGTATTTGCTCAGACTCCTCAGTTTGCTCATTTCCCAAACCTGGGCTCTCTATGGGTATTTTTTCCCCCTGTGACCTACATCTTTCAAGTCACTCTTGGGTAAAAATAAGCTGGTAATAGCCGGTTGAGTTTTCGCTATTTCGCCGGGGGTTTATTTTTCCGACCTGTTGCCTTGACTGTAAAGTCATATTTCTTTTTCTCCAGATACAGGCATTACCTTGTTTTGTTTATCCATTCGAGAAAGGCGATCACCTCTCTGTGTATCCATTTTTACCTCCAACCCATTTGATCGCTCCGTGGCAGCCACCGTTCCTCGCTTTCCTCTGACTCGCGTTGCCATTGACACTGGCAACTCTTCCGGAGACGCGCTGGGTTTCCACGGAGACCACGTTGCAGCGTATGCGCGCCCGCCTCCAGCGACCGCCGTCAGTAACAGCCGCGCCAGACGCTCCCAGCTCCGGAGCTCCCGCCAGGCGTTCCCGCTACACGAGCCACGTCCGCCACAGATCGCCGCCGCCTCTACACACCCCAGGGCATCGTGAGTCCTGCCACCACATACGGTTCCTCGCATGCCGCGCCTGTCGTGGGTTGATTTCGGGAGTATATGTGAAGCCCAGGTAAGAGAGCGGTTTCACAGGCTTCTTACTCCGACGCCATCTTGCCTCCCACTGATCATCGCAAATGACAATTTTTAAATGTATTAATTGTTATATTTATTTTTTTTGATACTGATTTACTACATTTTTTTAAACTATTTATTTTTAGATATTTTATTTTTTAAATTACATTGTAATTACATTATACATTACATTACAAAATATACTTTCTCAGAATGAATTACTTTAGTTTAAATACTTTGCAAATAGGCAATAGACTTTTAAGTACAGTAGTTACAGTTGTTGCAATGGGCAACACAATTTCAAACACAATGCAACTTTGAGCTCAATGTGAATTTCTAGCTAAATGCAATTAGTTACTTTATGGATTACTTTTCTAACCACAGGACTGGATCCTAGATTCAGTCCTGGGACATCTCCTGTAAACAGTTGAGTAAAAGCGTTTTGGTTACAGTAGTGATTTTTAAGGAATATTATTGTATTTTAAAAGTTGACACTTAGAAACTTTTTCACATAGAATCACCAATGTTATCCTATGGGAGGAAATTCACTTAGCAGGTAAGTAGTGTTATCGTTACTTTTTCTTACTCAGTGGTGGATCCTGGATCCAGCACTGGTGCATCTCCTCTAAACAGTTGAAAGAATGCGTTTTAGTCATACAGGCGATTTTTAAGGAATATTTGTAGTTTGTGAAAATCAACACTTTGAAACTTTTCTGCTGAAAACCAGACAATGGATTCCTACGGAAGGAAATATAAGTTACTGGTAAGTACGGTTAAAATTACTTTTCAGGATCAGTACTGGGCTGAAAGATGCAGCACTGAGGTCTCTCCTGATAACAGGTGAGTAAATCGGAATTCGTATTTTGGCTGATTTTAGAGGAATATTTGTATGTTTCAAAAATCGACACAGAAACTTTTTCAGCAAAAAGCAGGCAATGATATCCTATGGAAGGAAATTCAAGTTACTGGTAAGTACGGTTAAAATTACTTTTCAGGATCAGTACTGGGCTGAAAGATGCAGCACTGAGGTCTCTCCTGATAACAGGTGAGTAAATCGGAATTCGTATTTCGGCTGATTTTAGAGGAATATTATAAAGTTCCAAAACTCCACACTTAGAAGAATTTCCAAGTGAAACCAGTCAATGATATCCTATGGAAGGAAATTCAAGTTACTGGTAAGTACGGTTAAAATTACTTTTCAGGATCAGTACTGGGCTGAAAGATGCAGCACTGAGGTCTCTCCTGATAACAGGTGAATAAATCGGAATTCGTAGTTCAGCTGATTTTAGAGGAATATTTGTATGTTTCAAAAATCGACACTTAGAAACTTTTTCAGCAAAAAGCAGACAATGATATCCTATGGAAGGAAATTCAAGTTACTGGTAAGTACAGTTAAAATTACTTTTCAGGATCAGTACTGGGCTGAAAGATGCAGCACTGAGGTCTCTCCTGATAACAGGTGAGTAAATCGGAATTCGTAGTTCGGCTGATTTTAGAGGAATATTTGCACAATGGTGAAGGGAGGGGCGGGGCCTGAGGTGACATCTGTGCAACGCGCCCCGTGGCGCGTTTTAAGTTGGGGGATTAAGTCCCCTTGAATCATGAGGGTCCCTGGGGTCCAACTAGCCCACCCTGTACCTCCAGTATGCGCCAGGAGCTGCGTTGCAGAGAGGTGTTCAGAGGCCACGCCCCTTTTGCACCTCTCTGCAACGCAGCTCTGTGGCGCTTTCTGGACGTACCTGGTCGGCTAGTTCGCCCCAGGGACACTCAGGATTGAAGGGGATTTCATTCCCCATCTTAAAATGCGCCACGGGGCCTGTTTGCACACATGTCACCTGAGCCCCGCCCCTCCTTCACCACTGTGCAAACGTGCCCCGTGGCGCGTTTTAAGTTGGGGATTAAGTCCCTTGAATACTGAGGGTCCCTGGAGTCCAACTAGCCCACCATGTACCTCCAAAAGCGCCACAGAGCTGCGTTGCAGAGAGGTGTAAAAAGGGCGTGGC
Organism: Calotriton arnoldi; assembly: GCA_963921515.1. Taxonomy (NCBI): domain Eukaryota; kingdom Metazoa; phylum Chordata; class Amphibia; order Caudata; family Salamandridae; genus Calotriton; species Calotriton arnoldi. The sequence continues at coordinate 433,648 of CAWUFW010009873.1, forward strand.
CTCTGTACACCTCTCTGCAACGCAGCCCCTGGCGCATACCGGAGGTTCCTGGTGGGCTAGTTGGCCCCAGGGACCCCCAGTATTCAAGGGAATGATTTCCCCTTCTTAAAACGCGCCAGGGGCGCGTTTGCAGACTGCTGCAGGGAGGGGGCGGGGCCTCGGCACGATGCCGGTCTTTTTTTTTTTTTGTGCTTTTTCTGCCCAGGGGTCCTTGTGGGACTCCCTGAGCAGACCTAGGAGGTCAGGGTGTTTCTACCCTGCCCCCTTTGTGCGTTTTGCGCACTTGTTTCTGTCCCTCGGTTCTACCGAGGACAAAATGGCTGCCAACACTTCCTGATTTGGAGTGTTGACAGCCACTTGACAGCCAATTAGCATGCAGCTCGTGATCGGGACGGTGCGCGCAGGGTGCGCTCAGGATACGCGGACCCTACTCGCCCATAGATATATATGTGACTTTACTTTTGATTTTCTCAGGAACTACTGAACGGATTTACACCATTTAAGCAAAAGGCACGACACTGAACCAAGGGCTACCTCTTGCCAAATTTGGTGTAATTCCGTTCAGCAGTTCGGGCTGTAGCTGCGACTAAAGGTTCCTATGGAAAAATGAATGGGGAAAACGCGTTTTGGGACCCCCTTTTTCTCGGCCCCGCTTGATGAATCAACCCGAGACTTTCAGGGTAGGAGCGGAGCGGAGCGCCCCAACAAGTTGGAAGCTTTCGCGAAAATTCGTCAACCGGCGCAAGAGTTATCTCAAATAGAATGTCGCGGATTTCCTATGGATAATAGGTCCTAACTATAACTATCTACTGGCGACCGCCAATATATATATATATCTATATATATATATATATATATATATATATATATATATATATATATATATATATATATGTGTGTGTGTGTGTGTGTGTGTGTAATACCTGCTGGCGATTGCCAGTAGGTAGTTATAGTTAGGACCTTGAAAGCATTTTTTCTTTTGCCAATATCTTTTGCTCTGTTTGATGAATCATCGTGAAAGTTTCACAACTAATGGCCCACTCACTTTAGCTGCTGTCTTGTAAATTTCGGGGTGGTCCGTCAAGCGTGGGCTGAGAAAAAAGGGGGGGTCACAAAATGCTTTTTCTCCATGTTAATTTCCCTAGGAAAATTTTGACGCAGCTACAGCCCGAACTGCTGAACGGAGTTACACCAAATTTGGCAGAAAGTTAGCTCTTGGTCCAGAGTGCACTCTTTTTGTTAAATGGTGTAAATCCGTTCAGTAGTTACTGAGAAATGTAAGCATTTCTCAGATATACAAATATGGCTGGGGCGGATTCGCAAACCCTCCCGATCTCGAGCCTGAGATCTGATTGGCTGCCAAAACTTCAAACTAGGAATTGTTGGCAGCCATCTTGTAACTCAGTTGAACCAAGTCACAAGGCAAAAGGTAAAAAAAACATTAAAATTTAAGAAAAGGGGGCAGGGTAGGAACACTCTGACCCCCTATACCTGCTCAGGGGGCCCCACAGGTGCCCTCAGGGCCAAAAAAGCATATCTTTTTTAAATTTTCAGTGGGATTCGTGTTGGATCCGTGAATCCGGGCAAATTTAAAAAGAAAAAAAAAAGTGCGGGCTCCAGCGCTTCATTTCCTTCAAGCCCCCGGGTGGGCCAGGTACCGGGGGCAATGAAAAAATGTGATGCAGGGGCACATGCGGGCCCTCGCAGCCCCGGGTGCCGCCACCTCCAGAGGCTTATTCATTTAATGCAGGCAGGCTACGATGCCCCCCCGCAGCCCGGGGACAGCCACCTCCCGGGGCTATGTTTGTTAAATGCGGGGCACCAAGTGGCCACCCACGCAGCCCCAGGGACCTCCACCTCCCTGGGGCTAAGTATATAATTAGGCATGAGGGGCTCCTGCCCCCCCCACGCAGCCCCGGGGACCGCCACCTCCCCGGGGCTATGTTGAAAATAATGTGTGGGGGGCTCAAGCCCCCCACACAGTCCCGGGGACCACCACCTCCCCGGGGCTACTTACAAATGGGAGGGGGGCTGCGTGGTCTGCCTCCTGGAGCCGTAAATGGCCCTGGGGACTGCCCACCCCCAGGACATTGCAGTTTGCTATGGGATGGCGTATATGTATACGTATATATCTATATCTATATCTATATCTACATATGTATATGTATATATATATATATATATATATATATATTGTGAAGCAATCGGATTCCTTCAGCAGCGCGCTCAGGCGACGGGTGCAGTCGCGGTGGGGCTGAATCCAAGCCCAAAATTAATTTTTTAACTAAGGATGCGACGCACTCCAATTTCCAGTTTTTAAAGCTTTTATACTTAGATGTACTGGCTCAAACCAACGCGTTTCAGCCCAGGGAGGCCTTTGTCACGGTTAGTGAGTCTCTCGTTTGTTTCACTATTTATACCAATCACATATTGCCTATAATGTGGCATTGTGGGAAACGAAGTGCTTATTTATATTATACATGGATATTTACAATATTTACAAAGTTTTCAGTTTTTCAGATGCCAATTCATTGTTTTACATTCCAGTGATCAATCATTGCAAAAATAATTTGAAATTGCATTTATATTATGTTTTTTACATTGCGTAAGTCTTTTTTATTTTTTATTTTTTATTTGGACCTTAGTGTCTGTTCCTTGTACTTTTTTATTAGTCAGTCTTTTTTCTTAAGCTTCTGATAGAATATTAGTGTCAGTTCATTGTTTTATTTTTCAGTTGTTCCATGTTTCTTGTTACAGTTCCATTTTTGGGATTAGTTCCCTGTTCAGCGTTTTTCATTTTCTGATCTTGTTTGTTTCTTTTTCTCTTTTTGTACAGGAGTTTGTTAGAATTTAGCGGTGTCAATCCAGGTGTACAACTAGCTCCTCGTCGTTGTTAATCCCATGAGGGGTCTTAGTTCTTAATCTAATTATGTATCTGGATTCTGTTTGACGTAGTTTCCTGATCCTATCACCACCTCTTTTATGGTTTTGTATGGTGTGGATTCCAAAGAAACGCATTGCTCTCCAGTCATTGTTTTGACATACCGTCATGTGTTTTGCTGTGGCATAAGAAGTATCCTTATTTTTTACTGCTCGAATATGCTCAAGGATTCTTTTTTTGAGCATGCATATCGTACTTCCTATGTATTGCATGCCACAGTTACATTGGATAACATATATTACAAACTTTGTTGTGCAGGTGATGGTTTGTTTGATCTCAATTGTCTTACCTTGAAAGTCCTGTATGTTTTTGCAGTTCTCTCCAATTTTACATGCCTTGCACGTACTACATTTTACAAATCCCTGTTGTTGTTGGCGTAACCAATTTGTTGGTGTTTCCTGTTGAAAGTGAATTCGCACAATTAAATCCTTTATTGATTTAGTTTTCCTGTAAGTTATCATAGGGTGTGGTCCAAGTAAGGAGCCAATGTCTAGATCATTGGCTATCAGGTGCCAATATTTTTGGATGTTTTTTGTAATAAGTCCACTTTCTTTGCTATATGTTATGATACATCTTGGCGGTTTCTGCTGTTCAGTTTCTGTTATCATTTTCTCCTTTTTGGTAATCAAAGTTTCAGTTCGTGTTTTCTTTTGTATTTTTTGTCTGCCTTTACGTAATGTGGTTTCATTGTACCCTCGTAATCTCAATCTCAATGATGTTTCCATTATTTTCTCTCTTGCGTCGTTTTCTTTTGAGAAGTTTTGTTTCATTCTTGTAAATTCTCCGTAAGGGATGCTCTCTAAAAGAGACTTAGGGTGAAAGCTTCTACCGTGCAATATGCTGTTTGTTGACGTTTCCTTTCGGTACAAGGTGGAGTGAATTTGATCGCCCTCGGTGTATATCCAGGTGTCAAGGAATGCAATCCCTCTAGTACTTGTGGTGCACGTGAACCTTAAACCTAAGGTGTTTTCATTCAGTGTGTCAAAATACTCCATAAAATTTCCTTCTGAACCGTTCCAAATTATAAATAAGTCATCAATAAATCTGACCCATAAAATTAGGCTGTTCATATGATCTTGGTTTTGTGTGTTCCAGGCTATTTCCTTTTCCCACCACCCCATCACGATATTCGCGTAGTTTGGCGCAAAAGAAATGCCCATGGCAGTTCCGCACTCTTGCCAATATAGGTCATGATTGAAGAGGAAAAGGTTATTTGTTAAGCATAGTTCTATCATTGTAAGTAGCATTTTTGTGTGTTCCAGTTCTGATATATTTCGTTGTTGTAAAAAGTGTGCACATGCCTTCAAACCTACATTGTGCTCAATTGACGTATAGAGCGAAACCACGTCTATTGTTGCCATGATGTAATCCGGACTCAAGTTATTCCAGTAAGAATTCTTAAAAGTCTCCAGTATCGCGTATGTAAGAGCTCAAACTTTGTGCGATAGGGGCTTGAAAGTGGTCAACATATTCCGATATTTTCTCCTAAAGGGAGTTGCATGAGGAGACAATCGGTCTCCCAGGTGGTTGTTTTAGTGACTTGTGTATTTTGGGTAAAAATATATTGTGGGTATTGTTGGTAAATCATTTGTCAGAAATTGTAATTCTTCCAGATCCAATAGGTTTGCTTCATGCCAGGATTTTAATTTCACAATCAACTGTATTGTCATATGATTAATAAGGTTACCTTGGAGCTTGATATATTTGGAAGTATCATTTAATTGCCTGTATGCCTCATTTTTATATGCTTCTATATCCTGTATAACAATATTTCCACCTTTATCCGCGGGCTTAATTATCAGTGTTTTATTCTCCATCAGACTTTTTAATGCTTTCCTTTCTGTGCAGGTCAGATTTTCTTTTCGATTCGGATGTATGACCCTTTCCATTTTGTCCAATTCCTCTGTTATTGCTTCCATGAAAGTCGAATTTGTTTCCAGGTGACATTGCTGGGCAGAACCTAGATTTTTCTTTAGACCGGTGGGGGATGTTTGGAGGTTTCTATTTGTAAGTCTTGGACGATTTCTTGTTCCGTGATTTCTCCTTCATCTAGATTGAACATTAATTCCAGCATATTTTGCAAGTCTGGTATTTGATCTATTGTTAATGCAGAGGTTTCATTATCCGTCATTACCGGTAGTTGTGTTGTAACATTTCCAAATTTCCTTGTGGCATGTACTTTGGCAAGTTTCAATTTCCTTACATATTTATATGTCAATTTTCGTCTGGGTATAGTCGAAATGGTTTTCCGGACAGAAGGATAGTCCCTTATTTAGTAACGTTGTTTCTTCGTGTGATAACCTGTATTTGGATAAATTTACGATTAGGTTTTCCTCTATTACTTCTTCAAACTGCGTAGCGGTATTTTCTTCTTCCGTTTCCTCGTCTTGTTTTCTTGATTTTAGGAGGTTTCCATTTTCCCTCTGGCTCGTCCTCGATATGTACCTCTCCCCCTTCCTTTTCCTCTTTGTATCGATTGATCGATATGCATTATCCTCAGTTTGTCTAAAAAAGTTGGCTTTGCAATGGTTGTGTCTCCGGTAGTTAGTTCTCCCTCACTCACATCTGATTCACTTAAAGCCTCCCTGTATTTCTGTATTTATTTGGTTGATAGTTTCTTTTATGGCATCAAATCTTTTGGCAAAAGTTAGTATTCTTCCTGTGTATAATCCGCCTCATCCCTTTTGAATTTTCTTTGCTTGCGTTCCTCAATTTCAGTCTCATATTTCTCTAGACGTATTTCCATATCTTTACGCAATTTGGTTACGTCCTCTTTGTTTGTTGAAGCTTTAATTTGTTTTTCCAAGTCCTCTATATTTTCGTTATTTCATCAAGGTCTATTTTGGCGTGTTTGATGAGAATCCTCATCATATTCATTGAGCACTCCATGCTGTTTTGTCCCCATTCCTCAAGTAGCGCCATTTTTGTGTCTGGATGTGTAGGCATAGTAAATATACGCAGCCCCTTGGGACTCTCTTTACCTCTATATACTTCTCTAGGGCTATCATCTCCCAACTTTTGTTTATCTCTTTTTTATAGAGCGTTTCAACTTGAAACATCAGTTGTTTTACGGATTGCCCCTGTTTGTCTCTTGAATTCCTTTCTACTGTTATGTTTGCTGCTGTTAATTCCTCAGATTGAAACATGGATACTGCTTTCAATGCGCGCTTAGCTTTCCGCGCTTCCATTTCTCTGTTAGAAAGTCACCTTTCAACTTTAAACTGTTTATCTCACTCAAGCCAGTTATTTACTGTCAGCTACAATGTTACTCTTTGCTTTTATGGAATGGCTTGAGCTGTCAAACAACTCGTTTTCGGGACCATTTCCCAGAACGATAAAGATATTTTGGCAGCTTTAAAGCTGTCTCGTGGCTTGCATCCGCTTAACGTGCAATTTCACTCACCTCCGAGGAGACTCCCATTCGACTGGCGTCCTCCAACCCCAGGTCCTGGCGCTCACACTCGGGGGCCAGGATTCCTTCAGCAGCGCGCTCAGGCGACGGGTGCAGTCGCGGTGGGGCTGAATCCAAGCTCAAAATTAACCAAGGATGCGACGCACTCCAATTTCCAGTTTTAAAGCTTTTATTCTTAGCTGTACTGGGTCAAACCAACGCGTTTCAGCCCTGCGAGGCCTTTGTCATGGTTAGTGAGTCTCTCGTTTGTTTCACTATTTATACCAATCACATATTGCCTATAACGTGGCATTGTGGGAAACGTAGTGCATCCTTGGTTAAAAAATTAATTTTGGGCTTGGATTCAACCCCACCGCGACTGCACCCGTCGCCTGAGCGCGCTGCTGAAGGAATCCGATTGCTTCACAAAACACAGAGAATGCGGCAGCGTCCGTGAGCATTGCAGCAACCACGAAGGATTGGAGAAATCGCCCCCGAGTGTGAGCACCAGGACCTGGGGTCGGAGGACGCCAGTCGAACGGGAGTCTCCTCGGAGGTGAGTGAAATTGCACGTTAAGCGGATGCAAGCCACGAGACGGCTTTAAAGCTGCCAAAATATCTTCTGGGAAACGGTCCCGAAAATGAGTTGTTTGACAGCTCAAGTCATTGCATAAAAGCAAAGAGTAACATTGTAGCTGACAGTAAATAACTGGCTCGAGTGAGATAAACAGTTTAGAGTTTAAAGGTGACTTTCTAACAGAGAAATGGAAGCGCGGAAAGCTAAGCGCGCGTTGAAAGCAGTATCCATGTTTCAATCTGAGGAATTAACTGCAGCAAACATAACAGGAGAAAGGAATTCAAGAGATAATCAGGGGCAATCCGTAAAACAACTGATGTTTCAAGTTGAAAGGCTCTATAAAAAAAGAGATAAACAAAAGTTGGGAGATGATAGCCCTAGAGAAGTATATAGAGGTAAAGAGAGTCCCAAGGGGGCTGCGTATATTTACCATGCCTACACATCTAGACACAAAAATGGCGCTACTTGAGGAATGGAGACAAAACAACATGGAGTGCTCAATGAATATGATGAGGATTCTCATCAAACACGCCAAAATAGACCTTGATGAAATAACGAAAAATATAGACTACTTGGAAAAACAAATTAAAGCTTTAACAAACAAAGAGGACGTAACCAAATTGCGTAAAGATATGGAAATAGGTCTAGAGAAATATGAGACTGAAATTGAGGAACGCAAGCAAAGAAAATTCAAAAGGGATAAGGCGGATTATACACCGGGAAGAATACTAACTTTTGCCAAAAGATTTGATGCCATAAAAAGAAACTACCAAGCAAATAAATACAGAAATACAGGGGAGCCTTTAAGTGAATCAGATGTGAGTGAGGGAGAACTAACTACTGGAGACACAACCATTGCAAAGCCAACTTTTTTAGACGAACTGAGGATAATGCATATCGATCAATCGATACAAAGAGGAAAAGGAAGGGGGAGAGGTACATATCGAGGACGTGGCAGAGGCAGTGGGGAAATGGAAACCTCCAAAAATCAAGAAAAACAAGACGAGGGAAACGGAAGAAGAAAATACCCGCTGCGCAGTTTGAAGAAGTAATAGAGGAAAACCTAATCGTAAATGTATCCAAATCCAGGTTATCACACGAAGAAACAACGTTACTAAATAAGGGACTATCCTTCTGTCCGGAGAACCATTTCGACTATACCCAGACAAAAATTGACTTATATAAATATGTAAGGAAATTGAAACTTGCCAAAGTACATGCCACAAGGAAATTTGGAAATGTTACAACACAACTACCGGTAATGACGGAGAATGAAACCTCTGCATTAACAATAGATCAAATACCAGACTTGCAAAATATGCTGGAATTAATGTTCAATCTAGATGATGGAGAAATCACGGAACAAGAAATCGTCCAAGACTTACAAATAGAAACCTCCAAACATCCCCCCACCGGTCTAAAGAAAAAATCTAGGTTCTGCCCAGCAATGTCACCTGGAAACAAATTCGACCTTTTTGCGGAAGCAATAACAGAGGAATTGGACAAAATGGAAAAGGTCATACATCCGAATCGAAAAGAAAATCTGACCTGCACAGAAAGGAAAGCATTAAAAAGTCTGATGGAGAATAAAACACTGATAATTAAGCCCGCAGATAATGGTGGAAATATTGTTATACAGGATATTGAAGCATATAAAAATGAGGCATACAGGCAATTAAATGATACTTCCAAATATATCAAGCTCCAAGGTAACCCTATTAATGATATGACAATACAGTTGAATGTGAAATTAAAATCCTGGCATGAAGCAAACCTATTGAATCTGGAAGAATTACAATTTCTGACAAATGATTTACCAACAATACCCACAATATATTTTTTACCCAAAATACACAAGTCACTAAAACAACCACCTGGGAGACCGATTGTCTCCTCATGGAACTCCCTTTATGAGAAAATATCGGAATATATTGACCACTTTCTAGCCCCTATCGCACAAAGATTGAGCTCTTACATACACAATACAGGGAGACTTTTTAAGAATTCTTACTGGAATAACTTGGAGACCGGATTACATCATGGCAACAATAGACGTGGTTTTGCTCTATACGTCAATTGAGCACAATGTAGGTTTGAAGGCATGTGCACACTTTTTACAACAACAAAATATATCAGAACTGGAACACACAAAAATGCTACTTACAATGATAGAACTATGCTTAACAAATAACGTTTTCCTCTTCAATCATGACCTATATCGGCAAGAGTGCGGAACTGCCATGGGCATTTCTTTTTCGCCAAACTACGCGAATATCGTGATGGGGTGGTGGGAAAAGTAAATAGCCTGGAACACACAAAACCAAGATCATATGAACAGCATAATTGTATGGGTCAGATTTATTGATGACTTGTTTATAATTCGGAACGTTTCAGAAGGAAATTTTATGGAGTATTTTGACACACTGAATGAAAACACCTTAGGTTTAAGGTTCACGTGCACCACAAGTACTAGAGGCATTGCATTCCTTGACACCTGGATATACACCGAGGGCGATCAAATTCACTCCACCTTGTACCGAAAGGAAACGTCAACAAACAGCATATGCACGGTTGAAGTTTTCACCCTAAGTCTCTTTTAGAGAGCATCCCTTACGGATAATTTACAAGAATGAAACAAAACTGCTCAAAAGAAAACGACGCAAGAGAGAAAATAATGGAAACATCATTGAGATTGAGATCGCGAGGGTACAATGAAACCACATTACGTAAAGGCAGACAAAAAATACAAAAGAAAACACAAACTGAAACTTTGATTACCAAAAAGGAGAAAATGATAACAGAAACTGAACAGCAGAAACCGCCAAGATATATCATAACATATAGCAAGGAAAGTGGACTTATTACAAAAAACATCCAAAAATATTGGCACCTGATAGCCAATGATCCAGACATTGGCTCCTTACTTGGACCACGCCCTATGATAACTTACAGGAAAACTAAATCAATAAAGGGTTTAATTGTGCGAAGTCACTTTCAACAGTAAACACCAATAAATTGGTTACGCCAACAACAACAGGGATTTGTAAAATGTAGTACGTGCAATGCATGTAAAATTGGAGAGAACCGCAAAAACATACAGGACTTTCAAGGTAAGACAATTGAGATCAAACAAACCATCACCTGCACAACAAAGTTTGCAATATATGTTATCCAATGTAACTGTGGCATGCAATACATATGAAGTACGATATGCATGCTCAAAAAAGAATCCTTGAGCATATTCGAGCAGTAAAAAATAAGGATACTTCTTATGCCACAGCAAAACACATGATGGTGTGTCAAAACAGTGACTGGAGAGCAATGCGTTTCTTTGGAATCCACACCATACAAAACCATAAAAGAGGTGGTGATAGGATCAGGAAACTACGCCAAACAGAATCCAGATACATAATTAGATTAAGAACTAAGACCCCTCATGGGATTAACAACGACGAGGAGCTATTTGTACACCTGGATTGACACCGCTAAATTCTAACAAACTCCTGTACGAAAAGAGAAAAAGAAACAAACAAGATCAGAAAATGAAAAACGCTGAAAAGGGAACTAATCCCAAAAATGGAACTGTAACAAGAAACATGGAACAACTGAAAAATAAAACAATGAACTGACACTAAGGGGTCGATTCCAATCTCGGCCGGAAGCGCACCTAACACTATTCGTCCGGAAAAAAACCAAGCCGAACGCGTGTTTCCCGAACGATTCGAACAGTCGTCCGAACGAGCAAGTACGATGCGCATAACTGCTCAGATTCCGAGCGAGCTGTACGTACCCATTCCAGCTCCTGTTCCCCGCCCGAGCCGGATCCGTAAACGCCGAATCGAGTCGCACGGAAGCAAATATACAGCACCTTCCGGCCTGACTAGTACGATGCGCCTTCTGTACGCGCCGAACCCGTCGCTACGTCCGGCACGTCAGAGCATCCGGGAGAGCTGCACATAAGCTCCGATTCGCGCCACAAGACGTTCCACGGCTACGAGACGAACAAGCCAGCGACGAGTACGAGTTGAAGCCACGAGAAACCCGAACGAGACGACCCAACCATGAATCCCATCGCGCAGGTCCTACCAATACTCTACATCTATTACCGGAACCGGTACGGACGCGTACGGCGCAGACGGTAAGTCAAACACCCACTACACAAATAAACGACACGTACCCGACATATGTCACACACACATAGGGATGCAGAAATGACATACACTAGCAACAGCCGAACCATAGGGGCGGGATGGCCATCACCAATGCCATACACACCCATAGGGGCCTGATGGCTACCACTACCACCACCCCTACACATGTGGGCCTGGATGCCTGTCACTACTACCATCCCCACTCATAGGGGGATGGATGCCTACCACTAACACCACCCCTACTCATGTGGGCCTGGATGCCTCCCACCACCACCACCCCTACTCATGGGTGCCTGGATGCCTGTCACTACTACCATCCCCACTCATAGGGGGATGGATGCCTACCACTAACACCACCCCTACTCATGGGGGCCTGGATGCCTACCACTACCACCACCCTACTCATGGGGACCTGGATGCCTACCACTACCACCACCCCTACTCAGGGGGGCCTGGATGCCTACCACTACCACCACCCCTACTCATGTTGGCCTGGATGCCTGTCACTACTACCATCCCCACTCATAGGGGGATGGATGCCTACCACTAACACCACCCCTACTCATGGGGGCCTGGATGCCTGTCACTACTACCATCCCCACTCATAGGGGGATGGATGCCTACCACTAACACCACCCCTACTCATGGGGGCCTGGATGCCTACCACTACCACCACCCTACTCATGGGGGCCTGGATGCCTGTCACTACTACCATCCCCACTCATAGGGGGATGGATGCCTACCACTAACACCACCCCTACTCATGGGGGCCTGGATGCCTGTCACTACTACCATCCCCACTCATAGGGGGATGGATGCCTACCACTAACACCACCCCTACTCATGGGGGCCTGGATGCCTACCACTACCACCACCCTACTCATGGGGGCCTGGATGCCTGTCACTACCACCACCCTACTCATGGGGGCCTGGATGCCTACCACTACCACCACCCCTACTCAGGGGGGCCTGGATGCCTACCACTACCACCACCCCTACTCATGTGGGCCTGGATGCCTGTCACTACTACCATCCCCACTCATAGGGGGATGGATGCCTACCACTAACACCACCCCTACTCATGGGGGCCTGGATGCCTACCACCACCATCACCCCTACTCATGGGGGCCTGGATGCCTACCACTACTACCATCCCCACTCATAGGACAGGTAATGCATGACACAACCAGCATACTCCAACATAAGGAATGTCAGAAAAAGACATCCCCCCAACATCATGACAAGAGTGTGTAGTCTATGTCAAATGCCTACAACACTAAACATGACATTGAACATACAATGTGACCCCCTAACACATGTGTCACACATAATTGTGTGTGTGGCCTACACAATGCAAGCAGGCCATGACCACTGTGGGAATGGGGTCTAAACCCCCATCATCACAGTGACCAAAATGTAAGTGTGGGGTCCATAGCTGAAGCACATTTTGAACATTGTGGCAATGGGGTCTAAACCCCCATCATCACAGTGACCAAAAGGTAAGTGTGGGGTCCATAGCTGAAGCACATTTTGAACATTGTGGCAATGGGGTCTAAACCCCCATCATCACAGTGACCAAAAGGTAAGTGTTGTCATGGAAAAAGCTGCAACTGCCAAACAGCATGGATGATTCCTGGTCACACAACAACAAACACATCAGTGGCAAAGTAGTGCTTGTGTCCCATAGCAACATAGATTGGGTGAGGCAAACAGTGCAGTGCAAATAAAACATACCTTTGGCCATGTGCAGACAAACATCACCCATGGGGGCTGACATTGTCAACATTTATCAATTACACAATGACAGAAGTGACCATCATAATGCAGACCCACATATCTGCACCAATGGACACACAAATGTAGATATCCTGTGGAGACTGTAGATGTGAGGTGAACAAATACCATACCATGGCAGCAATGGGACATACAAACCATGATTATTGTGCTGACTGATGACCTAGGAGTCCCAGGGACAGCAGGGGAAATCCACCAAACAACATACAGGCAATGGCACACTAAAGATATGCCAATGCAGTGGTGCAGATGCACAAACACAAACAGGCAGCCTCACACTGCATATCAAACACAACAGGTGATGGGGGTGTGCCAGTGTCCCCAGGCAACCACACAACACATGAGGAGGCCTGAATCCCAATTACACAGATGTGTATACAGTGCCACACAAAAGTAACTCATGGATCGGATTCCCCTATGTGGGCAATCAGGCATTGTTAGATGAGAGGGAGCCCAAATTACACATGTCACACAAGCTTGTAGGAACAGCAACTAACACAGCAAGAGACAGACCCACCACAGCACTACCCCCAGGGACCCCACATTGTGGTGACACTAGCCTGCATGATAATCCCACTGTGATGACAAAGGTAGATGTCGTTCACACTGTGAACCACAGCCATGTGTCCTGAGCAACTAACTACCATCACACCTACACAAGCACAAATCAATCAGCACGGCCTGTCAGCCAAGGCCAATATGGAGGTAGGGGTCTAGCCGTGCAACAACTCACATTTGCACACACTCAACACCACACACCTTGATCTCCACCAATGTGCAGCAGTGAAGCTCACATGGACTGGTGACATTGCACATGCACCCATGACAATCCCAGGGGTGGTGGTGTGAACTAAGGTGCAGAAACCCATCACACATGGCCAGTCAACAAGACTTGTGAATGTCTGACACACTGCACAGTACGCCGTACATGGGCATGACGTGAAATCCACCCCAATCAATGGGATCCCGGCCACAGTCACACACCAATGAAGAAGCCAAGGTGACCCACAAAGAACACACATAGACAACTACCAACATTGCAGCTCTGACCCTGAGGAGTGGCAGCAGTCACACACACAACGTGTCACAATCACTGAAAGCTACCACAAACTGTAAATTACATGACTTGTGTAATCAACAAGTGCCAAGGGGAATCCTGACTGTGTCCCATCTGCGTTTGCCCACTCCCCAGCCCTGACAACAAAGACAACTAGGGATGACAACCTGATGAACATTAGTTTGCCATGCACCCACATCCTGGAGAAACCAGGTCCAAGATGCTGGGTGAACACAGGACAACTCAGCAAGCATCACAAACAGGAACATCCCTAGGGACACATCTGTGTAGGAAAAGGGAAGGGAACACACACAGACATGCTCACACAACACACAACACGGGCCCAGGCAATGTCACGGGATTACACACTGCCATGAGGGCACTTCACTCCTGGGAAGGTCCGCTGTGCCAAACCTTGTCTGTGCAAGACTCAAACATGTCAGCAGAACACTCGGTAAGTGAGTCAACAACTACAACACACTGAAGGCTCTGCTCACATCAGCCTGGGTACGGGAGTGTCACGTCAGTCATCTGCATACACCCAAAACACGTGTCAAGCAAGTTGCACTGTATACACAGATGAGTCCTTCAACATTGATGTGCTAAACTGCATGTCCAGTGGAGATGGGCACACAGTCAGGGAAATAGAAACATTGAACAGTGGTAAGCCCACCAGATGGGCATCAGTGTAAGCCAAAGATGTTAATTTACAAATGCAAAACGTACATCCCTGTGTCAAATGCTGAACATTACACCCTCAGACTGCAGCAAAGGATGTTATAGATCCAGACTACATTAGGACACATATCCCAGGGACCACATGGAGTCCATCACAGCAACACTTCATTTTCCTGATCTGAACACTATTACAACTGCAAATGCATGATGATACTCATCTACATCATGTACATCCAAAGAAAAACCACAAGTAAACAAAAAGAGGCTTTATTCAGCAAATGTTAAACTAAAATTTTAAGTCCAAAAGAAACTAAGGCCAATGGCCAGTCCAAATACACAGTCCCAACAGGGTGATACATGACAACTTGTCACCCATTGTTTGCCTGCACTGGTACGGACAGGGGACATCCCCCTCGGAGGGGCATACAAGGGGCAGGCACCGCAGGGACAGGATCAGGGGATGCCAGAAGGAGGCAGTGAAGGGGTGGTGGGTGCAGGAGTGTCACCGGCAACTGCAGTGGAGGTGTCTGACTCAGTGGGGGCCAGCACCACTGTAGGGCACAAGTCAGATGGTGTGGGTGCTGCAACCACTGCAGTGGGCCGGTCAGATGGAGTGGACTGGGTCCCCACTGCAGTGCCCAAGTCAGACGGGGTGGTTGTGGACTCCACTGCAGTGCATAACTCCAAGGGAGTGGAAGGGGGGCAGATGAGGTGGGCAGGACAGAGGGGGGACCCGGTCTCCACACCAGTGGCACAAACAGGCAGAGCATCTGGTTTGGGGGTGGAAGAGCAAGTGGTAGGGGGAGGGCCTAAGCAGTTTGGGGTTGCGGTATCGGTGTGTGGGGGAACCTGGGGCTGGGTGTGGGGGTGGAACCTGTGGAGTGGTGGCCTGGGGGATGGAGGAGAGAGACTGTGTGGTGGAGCTGCGTGGTGGTGGTGGGGTCTTGCCCTTCCTGGTCCGGGGGACTTTCGAATGGGGTCCTCAGTCTGCCTGTGCCTGGGGGAGGGTGTCCGGGTGTGAGGGCACTCCCTCTGTGTGTGGTGGTCGCCTCTTCCGCCTGGACTTCGTGTCAGATGTATCTGTGGGGAAGAGGCCAAGCTCACAGAGGAAGAGCTTCTGGGAGGGGGGTTGCAGGTGAGGCAAGGGAAGGGGTTTTGGAGGGAGAGGTATCTGAGGACTGCGGAGTGCTCGTGGATGCGTGTGTGTGTGTCTGGGCCCCATCCCCTGTGAGTGAGGTATCAGTCCCCTGACTGTGAGTGCGTTTGCGTCTGGATTTTGGCTTGTGTGTCTGTGTGCTGCTTGTGTCTATGCTGGTGCGTGCCGGTGTGTGTGTGCTTGGGACAGGTAGGGTGCTGGGGATTGTGGATGGGGCAGAGGTAGGAGGGGTGAGGGACTGTTGCAGGAGGGACACTGCTGCTGTCAGTGAGGAGGGCATGGACTGATTGGTCCGATGTAGGGCAGACATGCCAGATGACATGCCCTCCATGAATGACACCAGTTGTGTCAACAGACCCGTGTGTGCATGGAGGACACGCAGCATTGATGTCTGCCCTACATGGATCTGTTTCAGCAAGTCCACAGATTCCAAACTCAGGGCAGCAGGGGGGACAGAGGCAGGGGGTGCGGAGCCTAGCATGAAGGAGACACGCTCCCCTACACAGGAGCCTCCACGGACATGTGGGATGGGAGCAGATGGGAGGGTGGAGATGGTGGTGGTGGCGGGGACAGACTTGCATGACGTTGCCTCTGGTCTGCTGACACCCGCCTCCACAAGGGAGTCCTCACTGGAAGTGCTGTTTTCCCCAGCCGAGGTCGTAGCTGAGGTCTCCTCAGTGTGGCTCCCCTCACCCTCCGTGCCACTGGGTCCCTCGCTCTCCCCTGCAGTGGACCCAGTCTGGCTCTGGCACTCCTCTTGGTCCGTGGAGCTGTCTCCTCCTGTGGCCGTGGATGTATCTGCAAACAATCAGGATAAACAGAGCAACATTAGTCACCTGTACTGACCACACACACCACAGTAAGTACAGCACATCGCAGAGCAAGCCCTGGTATCATTTGCTAGACATTGCAATAAGTACTGACACTGATTTGAAGAAGCCCATTGTCTGCCTGACAGTCAGTCATGCCACACATATCCTACCTGCCCATGCACCCATCTGTCTGCTGCCTGTTGTATGCGACTAATCATATGTGCACACATGCACCACATACACAGTTGTTGGACATCCAAGAGAACATATGGAAATGTGTCACTCCAAACACATGCCATCTCCTGCCACTGACTCAGTACATGTGTCAGGAAAAGTGATGGGCAAAGTCTCTGTTGATATGCGGGTTTTGCTTCCATCACCAGACACAATGATGTCCTGATAGACAATGCGACAATGGTGTGCATGCAGGACATATCACACCACTGCTGGATCACCCTTTGTGATTGGAATATCATGGCACAGGCCTGTCTGGCAAGTCAGTCATAACTGTCTCCTGTCACAGGGGCAGTGCATACACACAACACCAGTCTGCACTGTGTCACAATCATGGAAGTTTTTGAAATGTAAGCCCTGTAGCTGACAGGTGCACATGTGCACCCCTGGCCACCCACATCATGAGGACTGAGATGATCCCACATCAGTCAAATGAGACATTTGAGTGACTGCAAACACAAATCCATACACATGAGCACTTCACCGTCTGATGAGAATGAACCAAAGCTGCCTGCACCTCAATGTTTCATACAACATTGTGCACAGTCAAGGGATCAGAGACCTATGCATTAACCTATGTGCAGATCCCATAGTCACAACTCAGATGGCTGGCCACCCCAAATTGTTAAACACTCCAGGAGTCCAAAAAGCAAGGCCACACCACAGTGACCCCAAGGCAGACACCTGAGTGCACTCTTCACAATGCCCAATATGTATGCTGACACACGGAAGTGGGAGAACAGAGTGCCTTCGATGTACGGAGTAGGCATTACAGTCCTGGTCCATGTGCAACATGGTATTACCCTGAACACTAGGCAGGTGGCTATGCATGTGTCACACACATGATGTACATACTTCTGAGGCTCCTACCTTGGTCTCTGCTGCAGCATGGGTGTGTGGCACATACCCCAGACATGTGGTGAGTCAGAGCAGCAATTGGAACACATATCAAAGTCATACCCAGAGTACATGTCAGATCACAGGTATTGTGAGCAATTGTACCACCCATGCAGCCCACCGCAAAGTTCCTGTAACTGATGCTGTCCCCAACTTGAACCACAGGTAACTGCAAGTACACAGTACCCAAGTGACCTAAGTCACAGACTTTAAGGGCCACACCTGTGTATCAGATGAGGAGGGGGCATGACACAAGTGAGGGACATGAGTCCAGTATGACATGACAGTTGTACTGTGGAAGTGGAACCAGGCTAAAGGAGTGCATAGAGCATGTAAGTCATAGTACACAATTAAGGCTAGCACTTACCCCCTCCTTGCTGCTGTCTGGCCTTCAGCTGCCCATCCAGGTCAGGGAAGACCACCGCCAGGATCCGGAGCATGTGGGGGGTCAGGGTCCGGTGTCCGCCCCTCCTGCGAGGAGGCGACAGCTTCAGCTGGACCCTTGCGATCCTCCAGGTCCAGCCCCGAAGGTCCTGCCACCTCTTCTGGCAGTTGCGGATCCTGTGCCTGTAGACCCCCACAGATTGTACTGCCCGGACGATGGTCAGACAGATCTCCTGCTTCTGGTGGGCATCAACCTGTGAGGATGACAAAGTGAAAAGGCCATTACTACACATGCAACATTTCCATGCATCACACAGTTGGAAATACATGTCTCAATCACAGGGGCATATGATGTACAAAGGTAGTGCAACTATGGCTATGAACAGTTTGCCAGCAGTTACTAAATGGTATCATTGCCTGGGAAGTTAAACCTTGTTGGAATGCACTGTTACTGCACTATACCTGTTCAGTGCATGTGACTACACACTTTGGGGGGTGACATGTACTCAGTGAGCATGCTAGCCACTGGTGTACACACTGTAAGTCTTGCTAGTCAGACAACATGCACAATTAGTAAGGCAGTGGACAGCACACTCACCTGCTCCCCTGGTTTCCCATACAGCTTGCTGTACTGTGGAAGGAGGCTGTCCACCAGGGCCTGGTTCTCCTCACTGCTGAAGGCTGGGGCTGTATCCACAGTACGTGCCATTGCAGTAGCCAGAGGATGCAGAGACAGCAGCAGTGGTGGTGGCAGATGTCGTCCTGGAGCATGTAGTGCAGGCAAGTGAGCTCTCAGGGGAACAGCCAGCATTATATGTGTGGTGCAGAGGCAGATACTGTTCCATGTGTCCAAAGTGATAGGTCCAAGTCGTTTGCATCTTCTGAATATGGCCAATCCTTGGAATTGCACCACTTATACACGCCCACAGCATCCTTCAAAAGTTCAACTTCATGACACCCATGAATTTGCAACATTGTTGTGGGTGGCCAACTGAATTCACTGCATCCGACTCGTTTAAGCTTCGAAAACGCATCCGTTACCATGTCAGGCCGTAGCCAATGCGTGCGCACCGATCGGACCATTGCTGTACGACGCGTATTTTGAAAAACAACACGCATCCGTCCACATCATATGCAATGGCCAATGCGTGCGCACCAATCGGTCCATTGCTGTACGACGAGTATTTAGAAAAACAACACGCATCCGTCCACATCATATGCAATGGCCAATGCGTGCGCACCGATCGGTCCATTGCTGTACAACGCGTATTTCGGATGACAACACGCATCCGTCCACATCATATGCAATGGCCAATGCGTGCGCACCGATCGGTCCATTGCTGTACAACGCGTATTTCGGATGACAACACGCATCCGTCCACATCATATGCAATGGCCAATGCGTGCACACGGATCGGTCCATTGCTGTAAGACGCGTCCCTGTACAAGTCACTGGCATATATCACCATGGTTGTCACTGGTGAACGTATGCCAGCCACAATTACTTGCCAGGGACTCAGGGGCACACCTACAACACCATAGCCTGTCCACACTGTATCCTAAGGCTTGTAAGGCTGCATTACCTGTGTGTGTATGGGGGTCAACATGTGGTATTTTTGGTGGCACTTGGGGGCAGGCACTCCCAGACTGTGCACGTGTTCATGGGGACAGAATCCTTTGTGTGTTGTGCACATGACCACTGTGATGTGCAACTGTTCAGTTCAGAGCATGTGTCATGGTCACATTTCCAGGTTGTGTATGTGTATGTCATGTCACATACACCCTGAGTCCCATGTGGGAAGGTATGTACGTCACAGGGTGACCCATTGCCACAATAGTGATGGCCCTCCACAGTCTGTGTGCATGTTGTGTTTCAGATGTCTCTGATTCCATGTGCACAATGGGAGATAGTCTCCACATCCACGTTGTTTGTGCATCGACTTTGATGTTGTGCGTGTGTGTGTCACAGACGTCCATGTCTGTCCTGCAGAGGAAACAGGGGCCACTACCTGTGGGAGTTATGGTTGTTTTGCTGACGTGTACATGATACGCCATGTCATGCCAGTGTCCATGTGGCAATACAGGGTCCCTGGGAATCTACCTGTCAATGAGCTGTAATGCCTGTGGCACATCTGTCCTCACTTGTCACTGTGGTGTGTGTTTGGAACGTGACAGCAGTACATGGGTACTGTGACACAGCCTAATGATTTCCCATAGCACAACCTGGAACTTGTTGTCAACACATGTTGAACTGTGATGTTAGATGTTGGCCATGTAGGTGCCATATATGTCCATGCAGAACGGCACACACATCAAGTACTTGTGTCTCGTAATGATGTATCATGTCATGTTGAGTATGGTCAATGCCACATATGTGGGGTGACTGACAATCTTTCTTTGTTCACCTATGCACTGCAGGGCACCAGCTGTCCATAGACCATTCCCTGACCTTGCAACCATGGTTGAACGTGACTGCATCTGACGGTACCGCTTCAACAGGCCGCTGATTGAGGAATTGGCGGTGCGGTTGGCCCCACATTTGCAACCTGGCCGGACATACCCTACAACGCTGACCCCCAAGGTGAAGGTGATGGCAGCCCTACACTTCTTTGCCACCGGTACCTTTCAACACACTGTGGCGTCTGCTGGTGGGATGTCACAGACCATGTTCAGCCGTGTGCTATGCGATGTTTTGGAGGCAATGTTGAGATACCTGAACCAGTACATCTATTTCCCTAAACGTCAACAACTCACTGACATCAAGAGTGACTTCTATGCCCTGGGGAGGATGCCACATGTCATTGGCTCCATTGATGGGACACATGTGGCTTTGGTACCACCACAGGCACATGAGCAGGCATACAGGAACAGGAAACATTACCATTCTATCAATGCTCTGGTGGTATGTCTTGCAGATATGAGCATCTCACATGTGTGTGCACGTTTCCCCGGTTCTGCACACGATGCCTACGTGATGAGGAGTAGTCGCATCCCGAGGATGATGTCACAGATGCAGAACCAGCGTGCCTGGCTTGTCGGTGTGTACTGACTTTGTACCATTGTGTGTGTTCTGCAATGTTGTATTCCACCCTCTTTTCCAACTCAGCTAATGTGCAATTGTCTGTATGTAGGTGACTCCGGATACCCCAACATGCTGTGGTTGCTGACACCCCTCAGGAACCCTGTGACACCAGCCCAGATGCGCTACAATGAGTCACATGGTCGGACCAGGAGAGTGATCGAGCGGACATTTGGTCTCCTGAAGAGCCGCTTTCGCTGCCTGGACAAGACAGGAGGGGCCCTCCCATATGCCCCAGCAAAGGTGTGCAAGATTATCATCGTCTGCTGCATGCTACACAACCTGGCAGTGTGGAAGGAGTTACCTCTCATCCTGGATGACGATGACCAACATCCGCCACCTGTGGAGGATCCTGGCCTGGGCCACGATGCCAGTGATGATGATGATGATGATGAGGGTGATGTCCGCACACAGCTCATCACCAACTTCTTCAGCTGAATGTGAGTATCCAGAGATGTCATGTCAATGATTTGAGTTTGCATGATATGTGTTGGTGGTGCTCTGTTGCTGTTTGAGTGAGGCCATGTGCTACTTGACTGGATGCGTGCAGCGATGTGTCCTTACAGGTAGTCTGTACTCCCCAACAGTGTTGACATGCTAACTTGGTTTTGTGTAGGTATCTTGTGACATGTATTGGACATGAGTATTGCAGTTCTGTCCTGTTCTTCAGTGCTTTTGACTGTGTGTCATGTCTGTCCTTCACAGGGTACTTTCAGAGTTGTTTGGTCAACTCGGATCCCCCGACACCATGATTCAGCTTTCAGGGTGGGAGCAGTCGTTTCCCTACAGGTGATGTGCCACACACCCCTGGACTTTATTTCTTCTACACTTGTTGACTGTGTGGCCACTGCCACGTGGGATTACCTTGCATCTGTAGTGGAAACAACATGTTGCAAATGTGTAATAAACCTGTGCTTCACTTTGGGATGTGCGTTGTCTGTGGTCACACATCTGACTGACATTTGCTTACTGCACCTGTGGGCTAGTTAACACAGACTGTGAATAGGTGTGGTGTCTGTGCATTCCACTGTATTTCCTGGCAACATCAGTGTAGGCGATGAGTCAGATGGCCCTGGTGTGTATGTGTTGTGTAGCCCTAGTGGTGTGTCTCCCTCATATGTGTCACGTCGCCATGACTCACATGACGGTGTAGAACTTGCTGTAGCAGTTAGCATGCACAGTGTCATTTAGCAGATCATCATCTCCATGACAAAAACAACGTTGGAATCACAACAGAGGCAAGTATGGTGTATTAGTGAGTTTATTTACATACATGTGTGAGGATAGTGCACAGGATGGTGGGTGCTGTACATTGGAATCCAAAGTTCCCAGATGAGTTGGAAGTGTTGGTAGCAGAAATGTCCTGAGTAAAGTACACAGTCATCTGATACATTAGTCCAACTTAAACTCCCCATGTCATGTGGGAGAGTTGGGTTGCATTCGACAGGGTGAACAGTTTGCACACAAAGGAGAATTTCCAGAACAGGTGTTGGGTTCCTGGGGGATGTACATGGCCATCGGCCTCTCAGTTGTCCTTCCTCGGACGACCCCTCTTCTTTCTGGGCGGACCCTCACGTGCAGGCCGCTGTGGTGCAGAGGACTCTCCACCAGAGTCATCCTCCCTCCCTGTGGCAGTTGCAGTTGTTGCAGCACCAGATGTTGTGGGCACACAGGGAGGTGTGGACATGTTGGTGCTAATCTGGCGGAGGCATGTCAATATGTCCCTCTGCACCGCTGTCAGTTCTTCTAATGTGTCCCACTTGGACTCCATGCCAGACATGTGTGTCTCCACACGGGACATGTGTGTCTCCACACGGGACATGTGGGAGTCCAAGCGGGTATGATGGGCAGCCTGCTGCTGTTGAATGTCCTTGAGGATCCCCACTACCTGGCTGACCTCTCCGGTGCTATTCTGGTACGCATCAGCAATGCGTACCAGTTGTGGGTCATCATGCAGTCCAGACCCCTCTGCAAACAGTGACCTCTGCCTACCACCCCTCCCACCACCCCTTGCTACACGTGCAGGACCTGCGGTGGCACGCACAGGTGACCCTAGGCCCCCTTGGGGGTTGGTACTGGGGTTGTTGTCCGTTGCTTCACGGTGGGCTGGGGTCCCTGTGCTGTTGTCATTCAATGTCCTTGGTCTGTCCGTGTCGGCGGGGGTGGTCTGTGTGTTGGCAGATGTTGGAGGAATGGGTGCAGGGGGTGCAGATTGTAGGAGAGTAGGATCTGCTTCACATGGGTACCCCCACTTTTTGCTGATGCTTCACTGTTTTTCGACTTTAGTCTGGCTGGGGCCCTGCTAATCAGAACCTCAGCCTAGCTGCTTCCTCTCTAAAATGGTTTCCATGTGCCTTAGGCACATCTCTGATTGGAATCTGGAGTGCCCTTATAAGTCCCTAGTATATGGTATACTATGTACCCAGGGCATAGGTACCTCAGAGGCCTACCAGGGGCTGCAGCATGTATTATGCCACCCCTGGAAGGCCATCCAAAATGACACTGCAGGTCTGCTACTGCAGCCTGGGTAAGGTGGTGCATGCACCCCTTACTGTGATATAGGCTACCTATATCACTACATACATACACATATATAAACCTATAAGTAACTCCTATGGCAGGCCTTATCAATCCTGAAGGCAGAGTGCTTGGTTCCTATGTGAGAGGGTGCCCCTGCATGAGCAGAGCCCCTCTGCAGCGTTCGGAGACCCTTCTCTGATGCTGTTTGTAGTGCAGCCTGACCATATACTCTTAAGCGCATTATAACCTCGCGTTAAATGCTAACTTTGGGATTGCT
Organism: Calotriton arnoldi; assembly: GCA_963921515.1. Taxonomy (NCBI): domain Eukaryota; kingdom Metazoa; phylum Chordata; class Amphibia; order Caudata; family Salamandridae; genus Calotriton; species Calotriton arnoldi. Next base: position 457,596 of record CAWUFW010009873.1, read on the forward strand.
GCACGGAAACATGTCGTGTTGGGTGTCAAACATCTTGGAATACTACCCCCCCGCCAGTTCTGGCAGCAGGGGTAGCATTCCACCCTTCTAGAGGGAGAGACATGTACACACCGGCCTGCCCGGTAACTTCTTTCCAAGCCCTGACATCACAAAATGGATGCCGCTGCCACAGACACGAGTCTGGCCTCCTGCTGCTGACCGAAACTCCGGCAGGGGAGGCCTGGACAATAGGTTTCCTGTCCCAGGGAGGTGTAACCACCTCCCCAGACAGGATAGTGTGTATTGGGGCTGGGCGGGAGCACTCTCTGGTGCTTTGAAGTCCTGCACTGGGGGCACATTTGGTGTCCCTGTGCATACCCCAGTTCAAACCAGCTCAGGGGCTTCCAGCCCCTGCTCTGGCGCGAAACTGGACAAAGGGAAAGGGGTGTAACCACCCCTCTGCCCTGACCCTCCCATAGGTGGGTCCCCAGAGTATGTCCAACCCCCTAACTTGGTATAAGTATGGGACCCCAGTCCTTAGGACTTTAGATTTACCTGGACGAAACTCTGACACAGAATCCTGGACCTTCGACGCTCTACTTTAAGATTAGAGGACTGAAGAATCTCCCTTGGGGTCAAGGAGTGACTCCCCTGCTTGGCAGGCACCAATGAAGCAATTGTCCAGTCTGCATCGCTGAAGCTCCTGCCGGACGCCGAAGTCTTTGCATTACCAGAGGTGGATTTCCAGACTTCCCCGAGGCTATCCTGAGTCCCCAGCAAAGCTGAGGCCCGTGGCTATAGTGGGTAATGTGGAACCGTGACCCCTGGACACCGCGTACTTTTGTAAGTGCATTCTCTTCTGGGTCTCCCACGAAGTTGTGCTTTGGGTTCCGAGTAGCTCCAGCCTCCAGCACCGACTGCACCGAAGATCACTGGCCTCCACTCCACGAGTGTCATGTGAGCCAGCTCCAAGTGCGTCCACTCGAGGCTCCTTTGCGGTCGCTAGTCCGTTGGCTAGTAGGCCCTCCCGAAGGCCAATCTTCTTCTGCTTGGGCTCCCTGATTGCTCCAGGCGTGCCCTGACTTACCCTCGCTGGGTGAGTCCCACAAACCTTGCTGGTCTGCACCATTGTCCTTCTTCCATTTCCATAAGACTTGCTGTTGCCAAGGCTTGTTGGGTCCAATCCGGTCGCCGACACCCCTGCAATTGACAGACGTCATGGGACAGTTCGAATCCAGCTCCTGCTTGTCGTCGACGCCTCCTGGACCTCGTGGCTGAAGAGTCAAGACGACCATCAACCTACCTGAAGCACTCAACATCGGTGGGCATCTGCTCATCGCCTTCCTGGTCACTGGCTAGTGACCCAGACTCTGTCCCCTCTGCTTTCAGGTTCTTCAGATCTTCGATCCACCTTTGGATCCACCCGAACACTTTCGACTTGGCCGCCAGCAGCACTTTGCAGCAGATCGCCATTGAAAACGACGACGAAACCCGACCCCGAAAGACACCTATGCATCCGGCTTCCCTGGGTGAGGTAACTCGAGTACTCCGGTGCTCCCATGGGTATAGACTCTAGACCAACCCAGTTCTAAAGGGGTTTGCTCCAAGTCCTCCTCTAAGTGTCCCTTTTCTTTAAAATTCCAACCGCGACTTTCCCCATAGAAGTCAACGGCGATTTGCGGCTGTGTTCTTACACTGCACGCGTCCCCCGTGGGTCCCCTGTGTCACTACCTTGGGTGGTTCCTTGTGGTCCAAGCACTTCTACAGGCTCTAGGCCCTGTGTATAGCTCAGTCGTGGTTCTTATACCACTTTATTGGTATATGGTTTGGTACGCCCCTAGGGCTCAAACGTGTATTTGTGCTATTACTGTAGATAACTAACTTATAACTTATGTACTTCGAACTCTAGCCTGATAAAGAGACTAGAGGGGTGTGTTTAGCAATAAATACATATATTTTGAATATATTCCTGGTGTGGTCCTCTTTCATTTGGTCACTCAGGAGATTATAGACTGGTAAAACAAGCTGCTTTACATTCCTTCAATACTTAGCCTGAAGGCTGCTCTCCATAGCTTCCACTAGGATAGCTTTCAATAAAGGTTGTCTTTAACCTATCTCCAATAAGGGGTTGTTTGGACTGGTGCAAGGTGCCCACTATAATTAGTGGACAGCATATGCCAGGCCAACTTCTCACACAGATGGTGGTCCTGCTGGTGCTGCATGATGACTCACACCGGAGGTGCCAGGGTGGTCTTCGCCATCTGATGAGAGCAGAGGCTGTTCCACACCAGAGAGCTCAGGGGCCACCGGAGCCTGGGACAGGGACTCCTCCTCATCTGCTGCTGTGTCCCCATCATCACCTGTTTTTGGAAGAGACACACAATGTATGTTATGTTTCTGCAGGCATCAATGGTTCAAACACATGACAGTTGTGACTGTACCTCTGGATGCGGGCCTGTACATTGCATTGTCCTAAGTTGTCACAGTCAGAGGTTGATATTGGTGTGGCTCATTGTCCTGCCAACCTGATGCATTTCAATGTGGATGTTGAGGTGTGTGCATGACCAGCATTGGTGGTATTTGGTTGACATCCGGACCTCCTTCTCCCCCCAGCCCAGTTATCCCACCATGAAGCATGCCACCCTTGCAGTGGGTGCAGGTTAACACTCAGGATGTCAGTCAGTGGTGTCCTGCTGTTGGTTGGTGCCCAATTCCCAGCAGGGCCTGGTACTCCCCACAACAGAACACCATTGTCAGACATCTTAGAAGTGGCTTTTCACTACCTGTGAGGTGTGCATGCTTCAGTGTGAGCTTGCCGGGCCATGCGGGTGGGGGATGTTGAGCTGTGACTACCACTCCCATCATGCTATTGCCTACACCCCCTTCCCAGCATGCCCATACTTCCTTCCTTTTGACTCTGCTTCCCTGTGGGGTAGTGTGACTGTGCTGACAGGATGGCTGACAGTGTTGTCCTGGCGTTTGTTTGGCTACAAGTCCCAAAAGTGTCCCTGTGCTTCACACAGCATAACCCAGTGTGGTTGTTCTTTGTGGTATATTTAATTAGAGTGTGAGGCATTGCATTCTCCCAGGTGAGTTGTGTGGAGTTTGTGTTAAGGGGGTGTGTGAGAAAAGCTGCTTGTGACTATGGTCAGAGCTGTCAGTCCTCCTTCCCACCCAGCCAGATATCCCACCATGGAACGTGCTTCCATTGCAGGGAGTGCAAGTTGGCTTTCAGGATGTCAGTCAGTGGTGTCCTGCTGTTGGTTTGTGCACAGTTCCCAGCAGGGCCTTGTTCTCCCCACAGCAGTACCCAGTGTCAGCCATCTTGTCAGTTCTTTTCCACTCCCTGTGATGTGAGCATGGTTCAGAGTGGTGTTGATGGGCAAATTGTGAGGGTGACCAATATCTGTGACTACAACTCCCATCATGCTGTTGCCTACACCCCCTTCCCAGCATGCCCATACTTCCTTCCTTTTGAGTCGACTTCACTGTGTGTGAGTGTGACAGCAATGGCAAGATGGCTGACAGTGGTGTCCTGCTGTTTGTTGGTGCAGAGTTCCCAGCAGGGCCTTGTGCTCCCCACAGCAGTACCCAGTGTCAGCCATCTTGTCAGTTCTTTTCCACTCCCTGTGATGTGAGCATGGTTCAGAGTGGTGTTGATGGGCCAATTGTGAGGGTGACCAATATCTGTGACTAGAACTCCCATCATGCTATTGCCTACACCCCCCTTCCCAGCATGCCCATACTTCCTTCCTTTTGAGTTGACTTCACTGTGTGTGAGTGTGACAGCAATGGCAAGATGGCTGACAGTGGTGTCCTGCTGTTTGTTGGTGCAGAGTTCCCAGCAGGGCCTTGTGCTCCCCACAGCAGTACCCAGTGTCAGCCATCTTGTCAGTTCTTTTCCACTCCCTGTGATGTGAGCATGGTTCAAAGTGGTGTTGATGGGCCAATTGTGAGGGTGACCAATATCTGTGACTACAACTCCCATCATGCTATTGCCTACACCCCCCTTCCCAGCATGCCCATACTTCCTTCCTTTTGAGTCGACTTCACTGTGTGTGAGTGTGACAGCAATGGCAAGCTGGCTGACAGTGGTGTCCTGCTGTTTGTTGGTGCACAGTTCCCAGCAGGGCCTTGTGCTCCCTACAGCAGTACCCAGTGTCAGCCATCTTGTCAGTTCTTTTCCACTGCCTGTGATGTGAGCATGGTTCAGAGTGGTGTTGATGGGCCAATTGTGAGGGTGACCAATATCTGTGACTACAACTCCCATCATGCTATTGCCTACACCCCCCTTCCCAGCATGCCCATACTTCCTTCCTTTTGACTCTGCTTCCCTGTGGGGTAGTGTGCCTGTGCTGACAGGATGGCTGACAGTGTTGTCCTAGCGTTTGTTTGGCTAAAAGTCCCAAGAGTGTCCCTGTGCTTCACACAGCATAACCCAGTGTGGTTGTTCTTTGTGGGATATTTAATTAGAGTGTGAGGCATTGCATTCTCCCAGGTGAGTTGTGTGGAGTTTGTGTTAAGGGGGTGTGTCAGAAAAGCTGCGTGTGACTATGGTCAGAGCTGTCAGTCCTCCTTCCCACCCAGCCAGATATCCCACCATGGAACGTGCTTCCATTGCAGGGAGTGCAAGTTGGCTTTCAGGATGTCAGTCAGTGGTGTCCTGCTGTTGGTTTGTGCACAGTTCCCAGCAGGGCCTTGTGCTCCGCACAGCAGTACCCAGTGTCAGCCATCTTGTCAGTTCTTTTCCACTCCCTGTGATGTGAGCATGGTTCAGAGTGGTGTTGATGGGCCAATTGTAAGGGTGACCAATATCTGTGACTACAACTCCCATCATGCTATTGCCTACACCCCCTTCCCAGCATGCCCATACTTCCTTCCTTTTGAGTCGACTTCACTGTGTGTGAGTGTGACAGCAATGGGAAGATGGCTGACAGTGGTGTCCTGCTGTTTGTTGGTGCAGACTTCCCAGCAGGGCCTTGTGCTCCCCACAGCAGTACCCAGTGTCAGCCATCTTGTCAGTTCTTTTCCACTCCCTGTGATGTGAGCATGGTTCAGAGTGGTGTTGATGGGCCAATTGTGAGGGTGACCAATATCTGTGACTACAACTCCCATCATGCTATTGCCTACACCCCCTTCCCAGCATGCCCATACTTCCTTCCTTTTGAGTCGACTTCACTGTGTGTGAGTGTGACAGCAATGGCAAGATGGCTGACAGTGGTGTCCTGCTGTTTGTTGGTGCACAGTTCCCAGCAGGTCCTTGTGCTACCCACAGCAGTACCCAGTCTCAGCCATCTTGTCAGTTCTTTTCCACTCCCTGTGATGTGAGCATGGTTCAGAGTGGTGTTGATGGGCCAATTGTGAGGGTGACCAATATCTGTGACTACAACTCCCATCATGCTATTGCCTACACCCCCTTCCCAGCATGCCCATACTTCCTTCCTTTTGAGTCGACTTCACTGTGTGTGAGTGTGACAGCAATGGCAAGATGGCTGACAGTGGTGTCCTGCTGTTTGTTGGTGCACTGTTCCCAGCAGGGCCTTGTGCTCCCCACAGCAGTACCCAGTGTCAGCCATCTTGTCAGTTCTTTTCCACTGCCTGTGATGTGAGCATGGTTCAGAGTGGTGTTGATGGGCCAATTGTGAGGGTGACCAATATCTGTGACTACAACTCCCATCATGCTATTGCCTACACCCCCTTCCCAGCATGCCCATACTTCCTTCCTTTTGAGTCGACTTCACTGTGTGTGAGTGTGACAGCAATGGCAAGATGGCTGACATTGGTGTCCTGCTGTTTGTTGGTGCACAGTTCCCAGCAGGGCCTTGTGCTCCCCACAGCAGTACCCACTGTCAGCCATCTTGTCAGTTCTTTTCCACTGCCTGTGATGTGAGCATGGTTCAGAGTGGTGTTGATGGGCCAATTGTGAGGGTGACCAATATCTGTGACTACAACTCCCATCATGCTATTGCCTACACCCCCCTTCCCAGCATGCCCATACTTCCTTCCTTTTGACTCTGCTTCCCTGTGTGGTAGTGTGCCTGTGCTGACAGGATGGCTGACAGTGTTGCCCTGGCGTTTGTTTGGCTACAAGTCCCAAAAGTGTCCCTGTGCTTCACACAGCATAACCCAGTGTGGTTGTTCTTTGTGGGATATTTAATTAGAGTGTGAGGCATTGCATTCTCCCAGGTGAGTTGTGTGGAGTTTGTGTTAAGGGGGTGTGTGAGAAAAGCTGCTTGTAACTATGGTCAGGGCTGTCAGTCCTCCTTCCCACCCAGCCAGATACCCCACCATGGAACGTGCTTCCATTGCAGGGAGTGCAAGTTGGCTTTCAGGATGTCAGTCAGTGGTGTCCTGCTGTTGGTTGGTGCACAGTTCCCAGCAGGGCCTTGTGCTCCCCACAGCAGTACCCAGTGTCAGCCATTTTGTCAGTTCTTTTCCACTCCCTGTGATGTGAGCATGGTTCAGAGTGGTGTTGATGGGCCAATTGTGAGGGTGACCAATATCTGTGACTACAACTCCCATCATGCTATTGCCTACACCCCCTTCCCAGCATGCCCATACTTCCTTCCTTTTGAGTCGACTTCACTGTGTGTGAGTGTGACAGCAATGGCAAGATGGCTGACAGTGGTGTCCTGCTGTTTGTTGGTGCACAGTTCCCAGCAGGGCCTTGTGCTCCCCACAGCAGTACCCAGTGTCAGCCATCTTGTCAGTTCTTTTCCACTGCCTGTGATGTGAGCATGGTTCAGAGTGGTGTTGATGGGCCAATTGTGAGGGTGACTAATATCTGTGACTACAACTCCCATCATGCTATTGCCTACAACCCCCTTCCCAGCATGCCCATACTTCCTTCCTTTTGAGTCGACTTCACTGTGTGTGAGTGTGAAAGCAATGGCAAGATGGCTGACATTGGTGTCCTGCTGTTGGTTGGTGCACAGTTCCCAGCAGGGCCTTGTGCTCCCCACAGCAGTACCCACTGTCAGCCATCTTGTCAGTTCTTTTCCACTGCCTGTGATGTGAGCATGGTTCAGAGTGGTGTTGATGGGCCAATTGTGAGGGTGACCAATATCTGTGACTACAACTCCCATCATGCTATTGCCTACACCCCCCTTCCCAGCATGCCCATACTTCCTTCCTTTTGACTCTGCTTCCCTGTGAGGTAGTGTGCCTGTGCTGACAGGATGGCTGACAGTGTTGTCCTAGCGTTTGTTTGGCTACAAGTCCCAAGAGTGTCCCTGTGCTTCACACAGCATAACCCAGTGTGGTTGTTCTTTGTAGGATATTTAATTAGAGTGTGAGGCATTGCATTCTCCCAGGTGAGTTGTGTGGAGTTTGTGTTAAGGGGGTGTGTGAGAAAAGCTGCTTGTAACTATGGTCAGGGCTGTCAGTCCTCCTTCCCACCCAGCCAGATATCCCACCATGGAACGTGCTTCCATTGCAGGGAGTGCAAGTTGGCTTTCAGGATGTCAGTCAGTGGTGTCCTGCTGTTGGTTGGTGCACAGTTCCCAGCAGGGCCTTGTGCTCCCCACAGCAGTACCCACTGTCAGCCATCTTGTCAGTTCTTTTCCACTGCCTCTGATGTGAGCATGGTTCAGAGTGGTGTTGATGGGCCAATTGTGAGGGTGACCAATATCTGTGACTACAAGTCCCATCATGCTATTGCCTACACCCCCCTTCCCACCATGCCCATACTTCCTTCCTTTTGACTCTGCTTCCCTGTGGGGTAGTGTGCCTGTGCTGACAGGATGGCTGACAGTGTTGTCCTAGCGTTTGTTTGGCTACAAGTCCCAAGAGTGTCCCTGTGCTTCACACAGCATAACCCAGTGTGGTTGTTCTTTGTGGGATATTTAATTAGAGTGTGAGGCATTGCATTCTCCCAGGTGAGTTGTGTGGAGTTTGTGTTAAGGGGGTGTGTGAGAAAAGCTGCGTGTGACTATGGTCAGAGCTGTCAGTCCTCCTTCCCACCCAGCCAGATATCCCACCATGGAACGTGCTTCCATTGCAGGGAGTGCAAGTTGGCTTTCAGGATGTCAGTCAGTGGTGTCCTGCTGTTGGTTTGTGCACAGTTCCCAGCAGGGCCTTGTGCTCCCCAGAGCAGTACCCAGTGTCAGCCATCTTGTCAGTTCTTTTCCACTCCCTGTGATGTGAGCATGGTTCAGAGTGGTGTTGATGGGCCAATTGTGAGGGTGACCAATATCTGTGACTACAACTCCCATCATGCTATTGCCTACACCCCCCTTCCCAGCATGCCCATACTTCCTTCCTTTTGAGTCGACTTCACTGTGTGTGAGTGTGACAGCAATGGCAAGATGGCTGACAGTGGTGTCCTGCTGTTTGTTGGTGCAGACTTCCCAGCAGGGCCTTGTGCTCCCCACAGCAGTACCCAGTGTCAGCCATCTTGTCAGTTCTTTTCCACTCCCTGTGATGTGAGCATGGTTCAGAGTGGTGTTGATGGGCCAATTGTGAGGGTGACCAATATCTGTGACTACAACTCCCATCATGCTATTGCCTACACCCCCCTTCCCAGCATGCCCATACTTACTTCCTTTTGAGTCGACTTCACTGTGTGTGAGTGTGACAGCAATGGCAAGATGGCTGACAGTGGTGTCCTGCTGTTTGTTGGTGCACAGTTCCCAGCAGGGCCTTGTGCTACCCACAGCAGTACCCAGTGTCAGCCATCTTGTCAATTCTTTTCCACTCCCTGTGATGTGAGCATGGTTCAGAGTGGTGTTGATGGGCCAATTGTGAGGGTGACCAATATCTGTGACTACAACTCCCATCATGCTATTGCCTACACCCCCTTCCCAGCATGCCCATACTTCCTTCCTTTTGAGTCGACTTCACTGTGTGTGAGTGTGACAGCAATGGCAAGATGGCTGACAGTGGTGTCCTGCTGTTGGTTGGTGCACAGTTCCCAGCAGGTCCTTGTGCTACCCACAGCAGTACCCAGTGTCAGCCATCTTGTCAGTTCTTTTCCACTCCCTGTGATGTGAGCATGGTTCAGAGTGGTGTTGATGGGCCAATTGTGAGGGTGACCAATATCTGTGACTACAACTCCCATCATGCTATTGCCTACACCCCCTTCCCAGCATGCCCATACTTCCTTCCTTTTGAGTCGACTTCACTGTGTGTGAGTGTGACAGCAATGGCAAGATGGCTGACAGTGGTGTCCTGCTGTTTGTTGGTGCACAGTTCCCAGCAGGGCCTTGTGCTCCCCACAGCAGTACCCAGTGTCAGCCATCTTGTCAGTTCTTTTCCACTGCCTGTGATGTGAGCATGGTTCAGAGTGGTGTTGATGGGCCAATTGTGAGGGTGACCAATATCTGTGACTACAACTCCCATCATGCTATTGCCTACACCCCCTTCCCAGCATGCCCATACTTCCTTCCTTTTGAGTCGACTTCACTGTGTGTGAGTGTGACAGCAATGGCAAGATGGCTGACATTGGTGTCCTGCTGTTTGTTGGTGCACAGTTCCCAGCAAGGCCTTGTGCTCCCCACAGCAGTACCCACTGTCAGCCATCTTGTCAGTTCTTTTCCACTGCCTGTGATGTGAGCATGGTTCAGAGTGGTGTTGATGGGCCAATTGTGAGGGTGACCAATATCTGTGACTACAACTCCCATCATGCTATTGCCTACACCCCCCTTCCCAGCATGCCCATACTTCCTTCCTTTTGACTCTGCTTCCCTCTGGGGTAGTGTGCCTGTGCTGACAGGATGGCCGACAGTGTTGTCCTAGCGTTTGTTTGGCTACAAGTCCCAAGAGTGTCCCTGTGCTTCACACAGCATAACCCAGTGTGGTTGTTCTTTGTGGGATATTTAATTAGAGTGTGAGGCATTGCATTCTCCCAGGTGAGTTGTGTGGAGTTTGTGTTAAGGGGGTGTGTGAGAAAAGCTGCTTGTAACTATGGTCAGGGCTGTCAGTCCTCCTTCCCACCCAGCCAGATATCCCACCATGGAACATGCTTCCATTGCAGGGAGTGCAAGTTGGCTTTCAGGATGTCAGTCAGTGGTGTCCTGCTGTTGGTTGGTGCACAGTTCCCAGCAGGGCCTTGTGCTCCCCACAGCAGTACCCAGTGTCAGCCATCTTGTCAGTTCTTTTCCACTGCCTGTGATGTGAGCATGGTTCAGAGTGGTGTTGATGGGCCAATTGTGAGGGTGACCAATATCTGTGACTACAACTCCCATCATGCTATTGCCTACACCCCCCTTCCCAGCATGCCCATACTTCCTTCCTTTTGACTCTGCTTCCCTGTGGGGTAGTGTGCCTGTGCTGACAGGATGGCTGACAGTGTTGTCCTAGCGTTTGTTTGGCTACAAGTCCCAAGAGTGTCCCTGTGCTTCACACAGCATAACCCAGTGTGGTTGTTCTTTGTGGGATATTTAATTAGAGTGCGAGGCATTGCATTCTCCCAGGTGAGTTGTGTGGAGTTTGTGTTAAGGGGTGTGTGAGAAAAGCTGCGTGTGACTATGGTCAGAGCTGTCAGTCCTCCTTCCCACCCAGCCAGATATCCCACCATGGAACGTGCTTCCATTGCAGGGAGTGCAAGTTGGCTTTCAGGATGTCAGTCAGTGGTGTCCTGCTGTTGGTTTGTGCACAGTTCCCAGCAGGGCCTTGTGCTCCCCACAGCAGTACCCAGTGTCAGCCATCTTGTCAGTTCTTTTCCACTCCATGTGATGTGAGCATGGTTCAGAGTGGTGTTGATGGGCCAATTGTGAGGGTGACCAATATCTGTGACTACAACTCCCATCATGCTATTGCCTACACCCCCTTCCCAGCATGCCCATACTTCCTTCCTTTTGAGTCGACTTCACTGTGTGTGAGTGTGACAGCAATGGCAAGATGGCTGACAGTGGTGTCCTGCTGTTTGTTGGTGCAGACTTCCCAGCAGGGCCTTGTGCTCCCCACAGCAGTACCCAGTGTCAGCCATCTTGTCAGTTCTTTCCACTCCCTGTGATGTGAGCATGGTTCAGAGTGGTGTTGATGGGCCAATTGTGAGGGTGACCAATATCTGTGACTACAACTCCCATCATGCTATTACCTACACCCCCCTTCCCAGCATGCCCATACTTACTTCCTTTTGAGTCGACTTCACTGTGTGTGAGTGTGACAGCAATGGCAAGATGGCTGACAGTGGTGTCCTGCTGTTTGTTGGTGCACAGTTCCCAGCAGGGCCTTGTGCTACCCACAGCAGTACCCAGTGTCAGCCATCTTGTCAGTTCTTTTCCACTCCCTGTGATGTGAGCATGGTTCAGAGTGGTGTTGATGGGCCAATTGTGAGGGTGACCAATATCTGTGACTACAACTCCCATCATGCTATTGCCTACACCCCCCTTCCCAGCATGCCCATACTTCCTTCCTTTTGAGTCGACTTCACTGTGTGTGAGTGTGACAGCAATGGCAAGATGGCTGACAGTGGTGTCCTGCTGTTTGTTGGTGCACAGTTCCCAGCAGGTCCTTGTGCTACCCACAGCAGTACCCAGTGTCAGCCATCTTGTCAGTTCTTTTCCACTCCCTGTGATGTGATCATGGTTCAGAGTGGTGTTGATGGGCCAATTGTGAGGGTGACCAATATCTGTGACTACAACTCCCATCATGCTATTGCCTACACCCCCTTCCCAGCATGCCCATACTTCCTTCCTTTTGAGTCGACTTCACTGTGTGTGAGTGTGACAGCAATGGCAAGATGGCTGACAGTGGTGTCCTGCTGTTGGTTGGTGCACAGTTCCCAGCAGGGCCTTGTGCTCCCCACAGCAGTACCCAGTGTCAGCCATCTTGTCAGTTCTTTTCCACTGCCTGTGATGTGAGCATGGTTCAGAGTGGTGTTGATGGGCCAATTGTGAGGGTGACCAATATCTGTTACTACAACTCCCATCATGCTATTGCCTACACCCCCCTTCCCAGCATGCCCATACTTCCTTCCTTTTGAGTCGACTTCACTGTGTGTGAGTGTGAAAGCAATGGCAAGATGGCTGACATTGGTGTCCTGCTGTTTGTTGGTGCACAGTTCCCAGCAGGGCCTTGTGCTCCCCACAGCAGTACCCACTGTCAGCCATCTTGTCAGTTCTTTTCCACTGCCTGTGATGTGAGCATGGTTCAGAGTGGTGTTGATGGGCCAATTGTGAGGGTGACCAATATCTGTGACTACAACTCCCATCATGCTATTGCCTACACCCCCCTTCCCAGCATGCCCATACTTCCTTCCTTTTGACTCTGCTTCCCTGTGGGGTAGTGTGCCTGTGCTGACAGGATGGCTGACAGTGTTGTCCTAGCGTTTGTTTGGCTACAAGTCCCAAGAGTGTCCCTGTGCTTCACACAGCATAACCCAGTGTGGTTGTTCTTTGTGGGATATTTAATTAGAGTGTGAGGCATTGCATTCTCCCAGGTGAGTTGTGTGGAGTTTGTGTTAAGGGGGTGTGTGAGAAAAGCTGCTTGTAACTATGGTCAGGGCTGTCAGTCCTCCTTCCCACCCAGCCAGATATCCCACCATGGAACATGCTTCCATTGCAGGGAGTACAAGTTGGCTTTCAGGATGTCAGTCAGTGGTGTCCTGCTGTTGGTTGGTGCACAGTTCCCAGCAGGGCCTTGTGCTCCCCACAGCAGTACCCAGTGTCAGCCATTTTGTCAGTTCTTTTCCACTCCCTGTGATGTGAGCATGGTTCAGAGTGGTGTTGATGGGCCAATTGTGAGGGTGACCAATATCTGTGACTACAACTCCCATCATGCTATTGCCTACACCCCCCTCCCAGCATGCCCATACTTCCTTCCTTTTGAGTCGACTTCACTGTGTGTGAGTGTGACAGCAATGGCAAGATGGCTGACAGTGGTGTCCTGCTGTTTGTTGGTGCAGAGTTCCCAGCAGGGCCTTGTGCTCCCCACAGCAGTACCCAGTGTCAGCCATCTTGTCAGTTCTTTTCCACTCCCTGTGATGTGAGCATGGTTCAGAGTGGTGTTGATGGGCCAATTGTGAGGGTGACCAATATCTGTGACTACAACTCCCATCATGCTATTGCCTACACCCCCCTTCCCAGCATGCCCATACTTCCTTCCTTTTGAGTCGACTTCACTGTGTGTGAGTGTGACAGCAATGGCAAGATGGCTGACAGTGGTGTCCTGCTGTTTGTTGGTGCACAGTTCCCAGCAGGGCCTTGTGCTCCCCACAGCAGTACCCAGTGTCAGCCATCTTGTCAGTTCTTTTCCACTGCCTGTGATGTGAGCATGGTTCAGAGTGGTGTTGATGGGCCAATTGTGAGTGTGACCAATATCTGTGACTACAACTCCCATCATGCTATTGCCTATACCCCCTTCCCAGCATGCCCATACTTCCTTCCTTTTGAGTCGACTTCACTGTGTGTGAGTGTGACAGCAATGGCAAGATGGCTGACAGTGGTGTCCTGCTGTTTGTTGGTGCACAGTTCCCAGCAGGGCCTTGTGCTCCCCACAGCAGTACCCAGTGTCAGCCATCTTGTCAGTTCTTTTCCACTGCCTGTGATGTGAGCATGGTTCAGAGTGGTGTTGATGGGCCAATTGTGAGGGTGACCAATATCTGTGACTACAACTCCCATCATGCTATTGCCTACACCCACCTTCCCAGCATGCCCATACTTCCTTCCTTTTGACTCTGCTTCCCTGTGGGGTAGTGTGCCTGTGCTGACAGGATGGCTGACAGTGTTGTCCTAGCGTTTGTTTGGCTACAAGTCCCAAGAGTGTCCCTGTGCTTCACACAGCATAACCCAGTGTGGTTGTTCTTTGTGGGATATTTAATTAGAGTGTGAGGCATTGCATTCTCCCAGGTGAGTTGTGTGGAGTTTGTGTTAAGGGGGTGTGTGAGAAAAGCTGTGTGTGACTATGGTCAGAGCTGTCAGTCCTCCTTCCCACCCAGCCAGATATCCCACCATGGAACGTGCTTCCATTGCAGGGAGTGCATGTTGGCTTTCAGGATGTCAGTCAGTGGTGTCCTGCTGTTGGTTTGTGCACAGTTCCCAGCAGGGCCTTGTGCTCCCCACAGCAGTACCCAGTGTCAGCCATCTTGTCAGTTCTTTTCCACTCCCTGTGATGTGAGCATGGTTCAGAGTGGTGTTGATGGGCCAATTGTGAGGGTGACCAATATCTGTGACTACAACTCCCATCATGCTATTGGCTACACTCACTTCACCAGCATACACAGAATTCCTTCCTTTCAGTGAGCTTCCCTGTGAGGTGGTGTTCTAGTGGTGGCAAAATATCTGACTGTGTTTGTTGGTTTGATTTGTGCCACTGCCTTGCTCTATTTGTTGTTAGATGTGTACATGTCATGACACAGTTACATGTCACTATGAGATGGCATGTATTGTGTTTATCTAACTAACATACACATCTTGGGATGATTATCTTTTGGTTGCTGTGGATTTGCTAAGGGTGCATGGTTTGACTATCCCCTTGACAGTGATGTGTGTGTATTGTCACACAATATTGGGTATATTGGTTGTGTACACTCCAGGCTCTGGGAAGTTTGATAGTCCATATACGCTCACTGGTGGTAGGATGGCCCGCACCTTCTCCTCCCAGGGCCTGAGGTATACTGGTTTGGCAGGAGGGCCACTGCCAGTGCGATTACTCAAGGCGTAATCCTTCTTCAGTAGGTCCTTGACCCTCCTGCGCACATCATACCACCTGTTCTGGATGTCTTCCTTTCTGCGCAAACATGGTGATTGTGCGTTCACCCTGTCGACGATCCTCTCCCACATCTTGGTTTTCTGCGACATGGGGGTCTGTTGAACCAATGTACCAAACAACTGTGGCTCTACCCTGAGGATTTCATCTACCAGGACTTCCAATTCACTGTCTAGGAACTTTGGATTCTTCTTTGGGGGCATGGTGATGGGTGGTGGTGGGGATTGATGTGTGTGTGAGTGTGCAAGTGAAGGTGGGTGAGTGTAGGTTTTGCTGGGTGTATGTGAGGGTGCTATTTGGGAGGTGCTAATGGTGTGTGGCTTGTGTGATGGATGAGTTGTGGGTGTGTCTGTGTTTGCTGTCTGATGGTGTTCTGTGCTGGCAGGTCAGTTGAATTTGCAAAGGATCATGGTAGTGATTTGTGGCCTTCATATGGGTGGAGTTGTGGGTGTGTCTTTGTTCCATGTTTTTTCCACCCTGTATTTATTGACTTTGTCATTGCTTGTTTGGCCCTTTTTTTGTATTTTTCCTTTGTGTGTTTTGGGCATGTAGGAGACGTTCTTCTGACCGAGTAGGACGCTGCAGTTGGCTCGTGCGGGCTTCTCCGAGTCTTTCAGGCTGTGTTCCTGATGGGTTTCATGTGCGGCGTACGCGTCGGTCGCGGAGTATTGGATTGCTTCGGCTCGGTTTTGTATGCGTGTCGGTCGTTTGGCTTGGGCTCCGTGCGACTCAGTCTGGTTTTACACGCATTGCATCGTACTGCGCGGGTCGGTGTTCACGGGTAAGTTTCTGTCGGGTTCATTCCTGGTGCGTGTCGGTCGGTTCGATTCGCGTAGTTTCCCGACCGGATAGCTGGTTTCCGTGCGGTTCGGTCGTTCGGCTTGTGTTCCGTATGAGTCGGTCGTAATTCACATGCATTGCATCGTACTATGCGGATCGGGCAGCGCCGGTACGTGTCGGTCGGACAACATTCCCGTACCGAGTCGGTCGGTATGTTTTCCGGCCCGAATCGGAATCGGCCCCTAAGATTCTATCAGAAGCAAAGAAAAAAGACTGACTAATAAAAAAGTACAAGGAACAGACACTAAGGTCTAAAGAAAAAAGAAAAAAGACTTACGCAATGTACTAAACATAATATAAATGCAATTTCAAATTATTTTTGCAATGATTTATCACTGGAATGTAAAACAATGAATTGTCATCTGAAAAACTGAAAACTTTGTAAATATTGTAAATATCCATGTATAATATAAATAAGCACTACGTTTCCCACAATTCCACATTATAGGCAATATGTGATTGGTATAAATAGTGAAACAAACGAGAGACTCACTAACCGTGACAAAGGCCTCGCTGGGCTGAAACGCGTTGGTTTGAGCCAGTACAGCTAAGAATAAAAGCTTTAAAAACTGGAAATTGGAGTGCGTCGCATCCTTGGTTAAAAATATATATATATATATATAATAAGGATTCGTTTTTTATTGTACGTTTTTTGTGAATACATAAAGAGTTGGGCATAATTGAAAGGGGAAGCAATAGAATTGTAATTTGTTGATAACATTGATGCTGTTTAATCTATCTGTGTCAAATGTGGCTAGTGATACTCAATGCAGGTACCTTAGGTGTCCTGAGGATCTAATGGGAGGGGGGCAATGTTAAGGGAAAGTCTAATTGTTTTTGATTTATTTATAACTTTGGCACCGTTTCCTGGATCTGAATGGAACTTGGAAGGGACTCAGAATTTTTAACAATCTTTTAGTACCTTAGTACTTTTAACTTTGTACAGATCCACCCAGGACGGGTCCAACTTAAAAAGGGGAGGGCAAACATCATTTGCTAATAACATTGGCACTGTGTGCTGAATCTGCACAAAATTTGGCAGGCACCCGGAAGGTTTAGTTTTTGATTGCTATGTCAAGTTTTGTGCAACAGGAACAAGTCCAACCAAGAACTAAATGATATTAATAGCCTTGCTCAAAAGGTAAAGAAACGTAAGCATATAATAAAATTAATGATCTTCAGATAAAAAAAAGAAGACCAAAATACAGGAAATGAAGACCAAGCCATTTGAGAGTATAGGGGAACCTACTCTGGAAAGAAAAAAAGCAAAGCGAGAAGGGTAACAGCTAAACCTCAAGTGGTTCGTTGAAGGAGTAAAAGAGGAAGAATTTCAAATGAAAAGAAAAAGTGTTCATTCTAGAATTGAACAAAATGATCTGGTTGAAGAGAGTAGTGAAACTACTAAATAATAAGAACTACAGGGACATTCTCTTGCATGATTTTTCACAACATATGTGACAATTTATCACATCACATCAGAATGATATTTGTACATCATACTTGCATGTATTAGCCCATAAGTGAACTGTGCCATGCAAAAAATCCAGGGCCTCATTTACAAGGTTTTGCCATAGGGCGGCGCAGCAAGCCTTCTTGCTTGCTACCCTATGGCAAAATAAAAGGGCAGGAATGCGCTGTAACTATTAGATACGGCGCATTCCTGTCCCTTTCCCCTGCGCTGGTGTACAATGGGCTGCCATGAGCCAGCACAGGCACCCTTGAACCATGGTGCAAGGGTGACTGCGTTGCAGAGGTAATTGTTGTTGTGCTGGAAGGGACAACCTTCCTGAACAAAAACAATCACAAGAGGCCTTTTCCTCTTTCTATGTGTGCTGCATTCTGCAGCACACATAGAAAAAGGTAAAATTAGGAGAAATAAAGGTATTTCTCCTCGTTGCGCCTCCCTTACTCCAGGCATAGGCTTCTGACTCATTCCCAGGTTTACAAAATGTCGTAAATCTTGGATAGTGTCAAATGCCATGAGTGTTATGTGGGCACACCCACTGTAACGCCCATGGCACGCCTTCCTTTAGCAGGGTGAGGCAATGCAGCAACTTGTGCTGCATTGACTCAGTCCATATCTACAAGGCCATGTAAAGCCACGCAGGGTGGTTTTACTTGGCCTTGTACATATGGCCCTCCATTGAGCGTCACCAGACCGTCACTAAAAGTGACGTTCGGGTGGCACACAGGGCCTTGTAAATGAGGCCCACAGGGTCACATTTATGAATTTTTGCCATAGGTCAGCACCGCAGGTCTTCCTGCTGCGCTGCCCTACAGCAAAAGAAAAGGGCAGGAATGTGCCGTATCTATCAGATGCAGCGCATTCCTGTCCTTTACTCCTGCGCTCGCGCACAATGGGCAGCCGTGCGCCAACGCAGGCACCTTTACACCATGGTGCAAGGGTGCCTGAGTGGTGGGAATGATTGCTTTTGTGCAGGAAGGGAAACCTTCCTGCACAAAAACAATCACAAGAGGCTTTTTCATCTTTCTATTTGTGCAGCAGAATGCAGCACACATAGAAAAAGGAAAAACAAGGAGAAATAAAGATATTTCTCCCTGTTGTGCCTCCCTTATGCCTCCCCTGGGGATAGTGCCAATATCGGCAACACTCAGTTCTCATACAGCAACATACATAAATAAACCACACGACACCATTTTAGTGGAGAAATTTTGCTGCAGGTTTATTTGCATAACCAATATGCCAACATGGTGGGTTATCTTACGGGCGATCCCAGGGCAGGCCAGCCCCTATGCCGCCTGCCCGTCTGATGAGCCAAATTGCACCGCGGCCGTCGCCAATCGGTGGTTACCATTATTGGGAGAGGCCACCTCTCCCATCAGTGGACCGCCAGTCCACTCCCTTACTCACGCCCCCCAACAGGTGGGCGGAGAGTTCCAGGCAGCCCCCGGTTGCTCAGACCCACAACCGCCCATAGGGTAACGGGGCGCCGTAGTTCTTCCAGGGGACACGCTAAGACATCCCTAGGTATCCTTGGCTTAGCACCCTTGTTGTGCTGCTGCAATATAGTACCCTTCTGTACCTTGCAGACTCTGGATCGCCCTGTAACTCCTCCTGCAACACAAACCAATAAGTTAGATTCTTCCCCTCCCCGTACTACCTTTTGGCCGTCCGCAGGGTAAGCGGTAGGGTGGGAAACAGCGAGACGGGTAGCGGTCAAGAGACCGTACAGTGGGCGGGGGAAGATTTTTGTACTCCTGTCCCCCTCCCACGGCCGGAAGTGACGCGTCCCGCAGACCCCCTGGTCCCTAGCCCAGGGAGCCTAGACAGCAGACTTCTGTGCCTTCCTGTGGCACTAAGGCGGCCGCCCTGTTGGAGGGTCCCCTACGGGGCCCCCCTGGGCAGCCTTGGCATAGTGCCAATATCGGCAACACTCAGTTCTCATACAGCAACATACATAAATAAACCACACGACACCATTTTAGTGGAGAAATTTTGCTGCAGGTTTATTTGCATAACCAATATGCCAACATGGTGGGTTATCTTACGGGTGATCCCAGGGCAGGCCAGCCCCTATGCCGCCTGCCCATCTGATGAGCCAAATTGCACCGCGGCCGTCGCCAATCGGTGGTTACCATTATTGGGAGAGGCCACCTCTCCCATCAGTGGACCGCCAGTCCACTCCCTTACTCACGCCCCCCAACAGGTGGGCGGAGCGTTCCAGGCAGCCCCCGGTTGCTCAGACCCACAACCGCCCGTAGGGTAACGGGGCGCCGTAGTTCTTCCAGGGGACACGCTAAGACATCCCTGGGTATCCTTGGCTTAGCACCCTTTTTGTGCTGCTGCAATATAGTACCCTTCTGTACCTTGCAGACTCTGGATCGCCCTGTAACTCCTCCACAGCTCTGGGGGTGGCCACCGTCACCACCAGGGCCCCCCACCAAGGCAGATATTCCTACCTACAGCCTGTTGCTTCCAAGGCCTCCCCAAGGCCCAGCAAAAATAAGTCCATGCCTACCCTTGCGAGGTGAATCTCATCCACTTCCCAGCATCCAGTAGACTTGGCATGAAGATAACCATGCCTGATGAAGCCAAGATCCCCTTTGCTCCGTGACTTTACGCCTGGCACTGTTCACTCTCCTACATGAGATCTCAATGGCGTCTCCAGATCGGGCTCCTTGCCAAACTGGGCGAGGTAAAAATTTCAGACCACCGCAGTTCACATGCCCCTAGCTAAATACTCAACTGACACATGATGTCCCTCATGTCTTGGAGCAGTACTCTCCTCCCCAGAGTCGTCAGGTCATTACCTCCCAAGTGTATGACCAGAATAGGAGGTGGACCGATCCCTCCCCCAAGTCTCTGCTGCAGCTTCCTCATCAGCTCGTTCCAGCGCATACCCAGGTAACCTAGCCACGTTATCTCCGTGGCGGAGAAACCATGTCACCACTTTCTTATCTCAGCCCACCGTGCCACTCTAACGATGCTTTAATGGCCAATTACCCAGACCTCGGTTCCTGGTAAATAAAGAGATGTTGTGTTCGAAAACCAAATATATAATAACGTTTATATTCAATAATCTACAATTGCACAACAAAACCACAACACTGCAACATCATTTGGCAATCCGGGCCAAAACCGTACACCTTTAAACACCTGTCGGTTGCCACATAGTACCTAAGAGTCCTCTCGCCATATCCTTCCGCTCAAGGCCTTATATATCGTTAGTAGCATTGCGGTTATAGATTGTCTCATGACTATCCTGAGACATGATGTGCAATGGTAACGTCCTTGATATTCAAAGCCACCCCCGAGGTGTCCTGCTTGGATCGCGCCACTAGCTCCCCAATCCTAAAGGCCTTTCACCCAGACCTTTGGTCCTGGCAAAATAAAGGAATGCTAGGTTGCTAACCCCCTTTATTGAAAACTGCACACCAGTATAAACAACTACTCCAGTTGGCACATGGTTGCACAATAACACTGCACCCCATCAAACCTCTGGCGCCTCACAGTGTGCCTTTGGAATACTCCAAGTTTCCCTGCACATGATACCTTAACCTGTCTTACGGCCACTCCCTGGGGTGGCTGCGGACGGCTGTACCTTTTAAAACCTTGGGATTCCCATCGTCCCCCCTGCCTGATGCGCTGCGCTGCTGATTGCCCATAGCTAGCTTCAGAGAGCATGCGGTTCCTGGCACTGTACCCATCTGCCCTTGCATGGCCCAGTAATGCCATGACATCGCACCTGACCCCCGTGTTCTGCTTCATCAGCATGACAATCTAGAGCAACCCGCCAAGCTGACTGAAAAAACTAGCGATGTAGCCCATAAGCCAGCGGTTGTAAGAGGTTCCCGGTGTGTCAAACAGGGGCCATGCTTTGGCTAGTGGGACCCTGGAGAAAATAAGACGCACCACTAGCCTGCCCTTTAATTTTCCAAATGCCTGCAGGTTCCTCCCCGTCTGACCGCGATCCATCGCTGCTGCGTCACCCTCCTTCTGACCCAACCCTGGCGTGAGTGGCCCTATGCCAAACCTCTGTTAGTGTATACCAGGCAGCCGGCAAGGGGGTGGTGAGTACAGGAGGACAGGCTGAACAGGCTCCAATCCCCATCCTACTAAGGGATATTACTTATGCTGCGTAGCTGTACCGGTGCACACCCTGGTATGCTGAGGGACGATCCCGTTAACTGGCCACAGGTTGGCCCCTCCCCTGGATTGCTGATACAACTGATGAAGCAATATTGCAGCATGGTCCGATACCTTAGGGGAATTGTCTTTTGTACCTCCCCAAGTCAGTCCCCTGCCGGTTAGACCCTGTTCACATTCTTGCAGTACTACATGCTACTTGTGATGATCGTTACATAGACCCGACAGGGAGCGATCCTGTGAAAAGAGGTAGGGAACACCACCACCCCACAGCAGGTGAATCAGTCCAGGTTGACTTTGCCATGACCCCTCCTATGCCCTTAGGAATCACCAAGAACAACCTGCAAGTGGCAATGTGGCAGGCACCCAGCGGGACCTGCCAGTCCTTTTTCCCTTCATCTCCTTGCCGCAAAGCGGCAATCATTGCTGCAGGTGTCTAGTTGCACCACTACTCGCCACTCTTGACCAGTAATGTTTAAAATTGCTGAAGATTAGTGGTTACCTCTACCGGGTAGGTGGAACATAAAGCATGTGTCCTGAATGCACAATATATGTGATGTTGTGCCGGTCTCGAGGAATCATAACACTAATAACTGTGCATAGTACACCCAGTACAAATGTGTGTTTTTAAAATAAAAAAAAAATTTATGCTTAATAAAAGCTGTTAATTGTAATGCAACTTCCTGGTACTAATTTTATCACACCCAAAGAGTGAAAGAAAGAGCTTGCTACTTATGCACTGAACATTACAGGTGGGGTTTGCAGCAGGCACATGCCTCAGGGAGCTATCTTGTTAGGAAAGGATCTTTGACCTGAGGAATACACCTCGAACTCTATGCCAAATGCCAGAACACATTAGGAAATGTACTAGTATTCCAATTTGTGACAAATTGCTTAAGTTCTGCGGCAGAACAAGACAGCTTGGCGCAGTGCTTCTAGGGAAGGGTACAATCTGATACACCCAGCTCTGAGGGAGCGGGAACAAATAATGGACAAGGGCATGTCAGAAAATGGCCAATCGTCCCTTCCAAATTAAACGAAGTATAGATTAAATAAACTATAAGCCTGCAAAGCTGAGCCCACCCTGTGAAAAGGGTGCTGCATAGTCCACCCTCTTCGTCATTGCCTTCATGGATATAATCCGCCCCTCGCCTTGCCCCTACAACAAGGCTAGAGGTTGGGCTGTATTTTGCAGGCCCAAGAGGAGCTTGCTTTCCCTAGGCTTGTCTCTAATTACCATGCTGTCTACCGCAATGGGCCCTGCCCTGCCCAAGTGTTTATCTAAATTGGAGGCAAAAGGACATGTGCAAAGGCCCATCAATCTAGGATCTTCAAATTTGCTAGCAGCTGGCTTAAGTGACACCAAATCATCCCCCAGGAAACTCACATTTAATGCTTAAGGGTATCCCTTACATTCAACAAAAGTCAGTAATGGAAGCCCTAGTGGTATTGGTGGATTGACATTTCCTGCCAGCTGCTACTAGTCTGTCAGTGGTCAACTTGACAAAGAATGATAGACCAAAGCTTTGCACCAATGCCCGAAGCTGGCACAAAGACGGGGCGGCAAACCCCCACGGCTGTCCAGAATACCTCCCACCTCTAATAATCCACTAACAAACACCTTCAGCCCCAGCATACGCTCTTTGGCCAGAATCTCCTCTAGGACAGCTATCCATCCCTATCTACCTCCCTGTTTATTCTTTCTCCTGCTCAAAGTATGCAGAGTAATAACTACCGCTAGTCCAAAACATGGGGACCGGATGGGCCCAGCTTGCCCTCCCCCAGTTCAGATCTAAGCACTGCACTCTGCACTTCTGGCATGCCTGCGAATACGAAAGCAGGGCAGACCTCCCCACACCGGCAAACAGCCAATTCTACACAACCCCCAGGGGAGCCCTTAAGAAAAGGCAAGGATGGTGGAAATGCACAAGATATACAGTGGCCTCCTCAGAAGGAAGGGCCCCCCCAGCTCTTCCCTTTCCGTCATAGGCAAACCACCAGCGCCGCTGAATCCTCACTCAACGCAAATGAAATGATATAATGCCATAATCATCGTAAGCTGTTGGGCTTTTCCCTTACATTCTACTCTTAACAACATGAGACCTAAGTGGTAATTTGCGGCCTCTTGTCATTGCCTCAAGCTACATACTACAAAAGGACACTACACCCACAAGCGAAACTTATTGGGTGATAGTTGCCTCAGTAAATAAGCAACAACTATGGCTTCGTTGTAAGGATATTGTACATGCAATGGTTCTGGAATGATGAGGCTGTGCAAGATCATAATCAGTCACATTGAAGTTACATCCCTGTACAACTGTCTACAACTACAACTTCATCGCCGCATTGCTACAGTGCGCACCCCAATGCGAGCCACCGTCGACACACCTAGCTGACAGCCCCAAGCCTTCTGTTGCTACTCTCCATAAAACAACAAAAGCCCGCGAAATAGGCCCCTGTACTACAATGGCGCCGCACCTCAAAATGTTTGTGCCCCTCGTTCTGCCGTATTCAATTCCCAATTGTGTATCCACAAAAGGATCTGTAGATGAAAAAATGTGAAGTCAACTTTGTACCTCACAAAGATATCCAAAAGGGGGGCAGGCACCGAGGTATTAGTTTATATCTTAAAAACCTATGGTTTGGGTCCGTCCTTAGTGTCAACTTTCACTACACCCAGAGTACGGACATCCACGAGATTGCGGAGCTCTGGCGTTATGACACCCCTTGACTTGAAAAACAGTCAGATAACTGTTGAAGAATACTTGAAATCTACCCTCTTGCTTTCCCCTGGTCATCGTGTGTCTCAGCTGTGGATCGTATTTGATGTAATGGCTCTGCCAAAACTATGCACAGAGCACCTAATCTTGACAAAGTTGCACCGTATGGGATACTCTTACTTCGTCATTTCTGACTTTCACACATGGAAAACTGCCAGAGATTTCCCCACCTTAGCACCTGTTTAGATCTAAATGATAAATACTGGGTAAGGGAACAAAAGAATGACCAGAAAGACCCTGATGATACGACATTTGATCAGTTGTCACCGAGGGATAGCTTGGGAAGGCGAACGGACTCATGAGTGGTGAGTCTACTGAGGGACGACTGAGGTGGAAAAAGGTGAATGCACCCGATTGGGGTCTTTCCCACAATTCACTGCCCCCGAACTGGCTCCCATCTGTCGGCGAGTCGGGGGACGTATAACTTGATGGGACAGTTTAACCCGCACGTCCCTCGGCTTCCCCTCCCTAACAATTGCAAGTACTTCTACCTGCCCCTGGCCAGATGGCCCCCCAGCCTGCCCTAAAACACAACTGAGGCCCAGGCAACACGCTGCGAAGTGCACCGAGGGGAGGGGGGGGTAGTACAATGAACGCCATGCAAATTGCAGCCAAAGTCAGGGCACGCCGAGTGAGTCGTCCCGAGAGCGCATGACCAGGTACTACCCTACGCTCCTGAGACATTCTGCCCATGTCCCGATACCGGTACCTGCGCCACTCTTGCATGGATGCTAAACTTTCACACAGTCCAGGCCCACGCCGGCCCCCACTCTGTGACATAATTACCAGAGGGGAGGCTCAGGGCTGGCACTCAGCCGTGCCTTGAAGACAGGCCAAAGGGCCCGAACAAAGGCGCGGATTCCTGCCACCGCTGCCGGGGGAGGGGCAGGTTATCGAGACCGGGGGGCAGGGAGGCTTCAAGAGCCGGGTATTATCCTCACGTGGAGGGTTCTGTACCCAGGGGGGCCTACATCCTCTGAGCCCCCCTCATCCCTGTACACACCACCCCAGAAAAGCCTCAAACTTTCGCTCCAGCTACCAAACAGCTGATAAAACCCGATCTGTATCTGCAGCTGGTACTAGTTGTAGGGGAACGATGAAGCGTGGAGGTGTTAACTCTAAATTCTGCTAACGTACTGATGGGAACGCGAGCGACCTTTTGTCATATTATTAAATAATAACATAGGTTGGCACACTTTCACAAAAACATTCTCCTATTATGCTAAACCAGCATCTAATACACCTAATGCCACAAGTGAAGCATGAACTAGGCACTCCAGGCTACAGCGAGTGGTGCTCGAGGGAAGTGACACTGCAACCTCAACCCAATGTATGCCTTATGCAACAATGAAAGATGGCTGAGAGAAGCTGAGTGATCAATGGTCTCCAACCGCAGTCTGCCCTGCCACCCTCTTCAGCTGTGCCCCCGGAAGGGTTCTGCTTGCGCCGTCACAGCAGGTACAGTATGCCTGAAACGGAGTTACATACTGCAGGCTGCTGATCTGCCGGGCGCCCTGGGGAGAACACAGGGCTGTCCCCGTGCACCGTGTGACATGGCGACCGTCGCGAAGCTCACGCGCCCCCCCCCGCCGGCGCAGAGCCCCACACCCGATGCGATGCCAAAAGACCAATAACCCTATGGGTGGCAGCACATGACCCAAACCGGCACCAGGACGGGTAGGTGGAGGCAACCTGCCAAGGCCCTGGGGCCGGCCCTACCGCCGGTGGGGCACCCGCGACCAAACAACGCGGGAGAAGCCTGGGACCGGCACGCCTCCCGATGGCCCACGCGGGCCACGGTCCGAAGTAGCACCGCAGGGAATTGGACTCGCTGGAGGAAAACGCTGGGCAGAGCGGGGACAAGGGCAAGCCCAAGCACCCGCTGCCCATCAGGGCTGGAAAGCCCGCCACCGGCCGCGCGCACCGTGTGCCCCGGCGGTCCACGGTGAATTGCGGGAGCACGGGGACAACCTCCGCCCCATCGGCCAGTGCACAAGCGAGCTGCCCTACCCCGGTGCCACTCCTTAACTGGCCCCAGAAACCCGTAGCCCAGTCACCGCGTGGAAGCGCCAAAAAGCAGGACTGCTCCCACCAGCCTCACCGCTCCCCCATGATCCCCAGCCGAGCCCCCAACGCAAATAATGAGGAGGGAGGGGGGGGCAGGGGGCTTGCTGTTTCCCCCCCTCACCCAACGCATCGGTATCCCCGGCCCTAAGGCCACCAGCAAGACCGAGGGCCAGGCCGGGCACCCAGCCTGACCAGCCAGGGCTGCCCTCTCCATGTGAAACCCACAGAGGGATCCCACTCGCCTGCTAGCCAGGCCTCCCAGCCGAATGCCCGTGGAGCCCCTATCGGTCGGGCCCCCGCTCCCACGCCGCCCCAAGAAATGCTGTGCATTCCCTAAACCTCCCACCCCCGCATGGATGTGGAGCTGGGAGATTCGCTCGCTGCGGTGCTGGGTGGGGGGGGGGCGTGCCGGGGAAGGAGAACCCCTGTGATAGAGGCTGCTGCCAGAGAGACCGTCACCCTTCCCGCCCAGACCCCTGTCCCGCTCCCTAGCCCCATACCCCCACAGTACCACGAAAGTGGACCACACGGGGGCCGGGCTGGGAACTGGGACGGGGTCCCTCCCGGGCGAGGCCCGCGTGGTGGGACCCCAACTGGGTCCGGGGAGAAGGGGGGGGGGTATGGTGACTAACCTCGTGGTCCCACGATCGACCTCGGCAGCAGTCCCTGGCACGACCTAAACAGCGAGACGGGTAGCGGTCAAGAGACCGTACAGTGGGCGGGGAAGGTTTTTGTACCCCTGTCCCCCTCCCACAGCCGGAAGTGATGCGTCCCGCAGACCCCCTGGTCCCTAGCCCAGGGAGCCTAGACAGCAGACTTCTGTGCCTTCCTGTGGCACTAAGGCGGCCGCCCTGTTGGAGGGTCCCCTACGGGGCCCCCCTGGGCAGCCTTGGCAGGCGTACGTTTTTAGCACTGCCTCAGAGTTACAATTTCTCGTAAATCTGGGGCAGTGTCAAAAAGCCATGGATGTTGCTGGAAACGCCCCGAGCAACACCCATTGCATGCCCCTTTAATGCAGAAAACTGCGCTAAAGGGAACGATATTTACAAGGCAGCATTAAGCCCAAAAAAGTGGCTTAGTGCTGCCTGGTAAATATGGAGCAGGCTCCTGCGCCACCGGAGCGTCACAAAAAGTGACACCGCGGCGGCGCAAGGGGCTTATAAATAAGCCCCCCAGTTTTTTTATGCAGGATCTACATGACTCACTCCAACTGAAAGTTCCATTCGAGATGAAAATCATACTGCAGATACCTGGGAAGACCACAAGCAGAAGAAAATGAGTAAATGGAACATAGCAGAGGAGAACCCACACACCTTGGTGCACATTTTACAGAACAATGTTATCAATAACATTTTGACAAATTCATAGAAAAACATCAGAAAGACCAACACATGTGAGTGAATGTTGTTGCTTCACCTGGTATAAAGAACGGACAAGAAAAGAAGATGCTAATAATAAAATTGAAGATAATGAGTAAAGTCACTTTCGGGATGACATTGTACCTGCTGGCAGCAGATAGGTTTAACTGGATGGAACTGCTGGTGCACTACTGTCTGACTAAACTGGGTGACAATGTTATGCTGAGTGGAGTAGTCCTAAACAGAATGGAGAATTATCTTTTGCCAGCAGAGTTAAAATAGCTAAATGTATATGAGGCCATAATTAGACAGCACACCCTCTTCAGCCAATTTTACATAGGCAACCTAAAACAGCTAAACTCATCCCAAATAAATTCTTAATTGGGCTCTGAGGCAAGGGTGGATACTTATCCTTAGATTTAGAAGACAACATTGAGACACTGGGGATCGGATGCCAGTTCGCTGGAACAATTGGAATTCTGGTCAATGGTGTGCAAACCAAAGATAGGAAGATTTGGTAAAACCGAGTCCCCATTAAGTTAAGATGATCCTCAAGCCTAAACATTACCTTCAGAATGCTGAGCAAGTTGGTTACATTAAGAAGAACCCTTTTACAGACAGAACATGGGATATATTTTCCCTCTTCAGTTTGAGTGGGAAATGGCTAATCTAAGCTAGTCTGTAGGTCACATGTTAAAAACATGTTTGCAAATGTCCTTTTGCAAAAGAAATACAACAGGGAACATATGCGTGAATCAAACATATTACAATGTGTGCAACTCAGAGTGGGACCAAAGAGTATTGGCACTGAGTCCTCTGAAATGTGAAGTGCATGCTGGGTAATTTAGGTCCATCAGTGTAGTTTGTAACTATCAGTTGTGCAGATATGCATGGGGAGATCTATACAATTTCTTCAGAATAGCCAATGCAAGCATTCCTGCAACAGATCTAAAAAGCATACGTGTACTGTGTTCCATTGACCCAGCCAGTGCAGGAAGATGTTTCTACAGAATATTTTTAGGGATGTTGCACTTCATCTGCAACATATATCAATGAGACAAATATAACGTGCTATTTATTACCATTGTTGGATGGGGCCATGCTTTCCCGAAAGGGGAAGCCTGGATTGAGTCATGATGCTCCTCCCCTTTATTAATAGTAACAAATACCACATTACCCTCAGCAGATCTGCATATATGATTTATGCTATTCTGTTTTTCATTAGCGGTTATTATAAGCAAATGTTCAAAACCATATTCAGTGTAAGAGGGGTTAAATCTGTGCAATGTGGTGGAATTCAATAACTAAGCTTTGTGAGCATGGTCCCAGTAGGTTTTTCTATCCATTGATTCTAGAATGGAGTCTGTGAGACAATACACAATGCTTTCTGAAGTCAGTTACACTGTACTGTAGTAATAACAGAGAATCTGACCTTTACAGTGGTAAGAAATGGATGAACATGCTTTTATTAATACACTTCTTCAAAAATGTATTAGATATCATTTTCCACATTTATTTTCACTGAATTGGTATGAACATACATATCACAAGTTTGTGTGTTTTTAATGATCAAAAGGCAGTAGTATAAAACTCATATTTCACAGGGACCTGTAAATATGTCATGGGTACCTTTGAATTATAGGTTTCATCATCATAATGACAGCCCTGAAACCAATGTTCAGAGCTTTACCATTGTCAAGGCAACAAGGATTCAGATGACTGTTACTGCACCTTGAATAGAGGGGCTGCAACCATCTCTCTCATCTATAAACAACAAAACAATTTTTTTTTCTAAAAGTTTACATTCCTAATCACATAATTAATTATTGTACAATTTTTACTGCAGAAAGCCGAACTGTATAGGCGAGTATTTCAGTTAACATTTTCAAGGAACATGTTCCCGTTTGTAAAACTTGAAGCTAAGCACTCCTAAATAAACCCTGTAAAATAAAAAAACTTTACGAGCATTGTGTAATATCGACCTATTTTGCCATTTCTGGGTTCGTGTGTTCAAACAACGTTCATACATACATACATGCATACATACATAGGCACATGCATACATGCATAAATACATACATGGCTCAGAAATGGCAAACAAAGCCAGTGAACCATCTTGAAAAATTTGCCCTTTACACAAAGGTATGAGCCAAAAAAAGAGACAAAGCCATAAAGATAATTTAAACTAATAGTGTTCAAACAAATGGGCAAGGGAGAGGGAACCTAAATGCGTGAATAATATGGATTGTAGGAGAAAAGAAAATATTTGGCTGTAATGGAAAATGTTCTCAAGATGGATAATGAAGATGGACAATGAAGTTGCTGCCGAAATATATGAATTATTCTGCTGAGGAGAATGAATGAGTGTTGAGCGAGCTCATAATACCCACCTATTGTATAAGTGGAAACCATCGGGGAAAATTGTGTATATTGAAATTGGAATCAGAGTGGTATAGGAGACAGTGACATGTGAAGCAATATGGTACCCTGGTGTATGAATAGAACATCCGTATTTGGATAAGATGTTAGCGTTAGAAGCATGAAGGCGAAATCTGTTAATTGAGGTAGGATTAGAAGTGCTTCCAAGAAACATTGGGTCAAACTGTATCGTAATGCTTTGTGGGGAACCCGGGCGAATGAATGTAAAACGCTAATTGTTTCCAATGCTTGTTATTCAAGCATACTTTTAACTCATTGTCAAGTTTGTTTAAAGTATGTGCAACGGAGAATTAATCCGACAAAAAGGAAAGATGCAAAAACAGCTTCAGACTAACCAGCAGAATGAGACTCGAAGAAGAGAGTGGGAGAATTTTCACACAATAAGTGGCAGAATTATATGAAATAGTTTGTATTTTAGAAAGAGTGCGACCTTGAAAGTGCACATCCGTACTTGTGAGTCTACGACAAAAAAAAGTTACAAAAAAGAAAATGATTTCATAGAGAAAGGCTAAGGACAGCACGATAGACAAAGCCATAGTCCATGGCATACCTGCAATATCCGGATCTCTAAAATAATTTCAATTCAACAGTTTTCATCAAGTTTGCCCGGAGTGTGTCAATGTTTTAGTCCCATAGGCACCTGCATGGGACATCATTATGACAAGACATTAAACCAGGATTGTATCCTCTTTTCACATCCAAAGTATCAGGGAGCAACATAGATGCTGGGAAATTCAGAGCGTCAGGTCAGTAAGTAATAGAGTGGAGAGTCACAAAAAAGATCATCTATTTGCTTGTAATGCATCCCTGGATGAGTGATGTGTTGTTTATAACTGTGGGCATGCATTGGAAGGGCCTGTCAGGAATCGAAATACAACTCAGTGATATAAAACAGTTATACTAAGAGGAGTAAAGACATTGACAGGCATTTAGCCAAGAAACATTCGCCAGTCACACATTCTAAGATATACATCATTGGGGCAGACGTACACTGTTTGGAAACTTTGGAAAACAGGGAAATGGAGATTGGAAAGCTGCTTTGCGGCCAGAGCAGAGAGATTTTAATACTTCTGGGTCACAGGGGAAAGAGGCAACGTTAGTTAATAGCCATCAGAAATCGTCTTTGATGCTTGGGCTCTCACCCTTTCGATCTTGTTCACACCTCTTTGGCATTCCTGCAGTTATATTATATTTTCCTTCCTCAGTTTCCCTGGTAATTAGGTCCCACTACGCAGGACTTTGGTGGTTTTCCCTTACCTGTCCGTGTGGATGCAGTTACCATCAGTGGCGACAAAGATATTCTTTGAACATTGCTTCCAACAGCTCCTTGGGGTCCCCGGCATGGTTTGAAGGGACGCCAAACTCAACGTTGGCCATCTCTTTCAGTTCTCCAGCTGAATGCTGGTAGGTTGGAGGCTAATCACACCATTTCCTATAACACGCCCTGGTAAACCACACTCCTTGTGTATCATTTTGAGCAATTATCGTGTAATTGCTGTACTAACAAGCTATCTGAAGCTTTATTATTATACAGAAACCCGAAAGTTTGACTGGGTGCCATTGAAGTAACTGGTATTACTGAAATTCATCATCTCACCACAACACCGCTTGCCTCTGTCCCCCCTTTCCGCCGTGGTACTATAATCCCAGTCTTGCATAGTGTCCAGGCGTCTTCACCAGGCAATGTGCTTTTTGAAAGCCATAAGATTATAGACGTTGAAATACTAAATGCAACATAAATAGACTGACTTCTGCTACTACTAAAAGTCCGGGAGCAGACAGCAGTTTACAAAGCCTGTGATATGCAGTCATACTAAAAATAATACAGTCAAGTACTATATATAGTTGTAGGCAACAGTTTGTAAGCCATACACAAAGTAAACAAATGTGACACTAGAGGAGAGAAATGTGCAAGCATGATGATTGATGGTCAGTCCATATTTCTTTTGCGCCCATCAAGGTCCGGATCGCCCATATAAGGCTTAAAAAAATTCAGAAAAGGCTCTCTTTGCTCAAAGGTGACCCTTCACCAACAAGTCTTAAAAATTATGCTATTTTTCCTTCCAACCCTCGTTTGCACTAACATGCTAAAGAAGTAACAAATGCTAAAAGCTCTAAAATCGCCCAACACTCACATTTTTCAAAGACTGGGCTAACAATTCCAGTGGGTCCATGCTCTCAACTGCTGGTCTGCTAAGCTTCAGCACCCCTCAACTCTGCTGGGCCGGAAGAGATGGGGAACATTTCACCAACTATAGAAAGGCCACGCATTTTCATTCATGATATAACTTTCTATTCTAGTCACTCATGCGGTCTGGAAATAAGGGCCCAAGTTGCATGCCCGCTAATTTGTCGTCCTGGCTAAGAGGCGAACATCAGGACTTCTTTTGTATTGTACTTTTCACACAAATTTCAAAAACAAGTAGCAACAAGCAGTTCCCCGTGTGCTTCTGGAGTGGTATGTTGGATGTTTC
Organism: Calotriton arnoldi; assembly: GCA_963921515.1. Classification (NCBI taxonomy): domain Eukaryota; kingdom Metazoa; phylum Chordata; class Amphibia; order Caudata; family Salamandridae; genus Calotriton; species Calotriton arnoldi. The sequence continues at coordinate 489,790 of CAWUFW010009873.1, forward strand.
CTTTATTCTTGATCTCTTTGACTAATATCTCACCTGGGATCCATGAACCATGCACATGACTGAATCAAAAGGCCAAGTGCAGCACTTGCACTCGTAAAAGGATAGAGAAAATGACCCCTTCTGCTCCAGGGAGTACCTGCCAAGTTCAATGTGGAAGAATGCATTTACTGATAATAGTAAATTCATGAATTCAACAGTGTTTAGTGCATTAATGCTAGCATGTTGGCATAATCATTTCCCCTAAGACCTCTTCCATTGCCTGCGTGTGTTGATCCTGATATTAACCCCTATTCCTGCATACATTCTGCAGTATACTACCTATACTAGCATGTCAGAATCATCCTCCTAACAATCCAACATGCCGAGAAGTCTCTCTGGTAAGATACAGTGGAAGGTGGGCTAGCTAGCAGTGAAAACAAGGGGAACAGGGAAAGGGCGAGATAGAAACACTGCTGGCACAAAATGAAGATGCCAAAAATTGTAACAACAGAGGTACATGCGACCAGCAACAGTAGCAATAGCTAGAAGCCATAAACAGTAGTCATTAGGAAAAACCACTCACCAGTGTCAGAGCTCAGGACTACAGATCCTGGAATGTCTAGACAGAAGGTAGCAAACAGGTTGCTAGCACCAGGAAGCTCCACAATAAATCCCAGTAAAAGTGCCAATAGGAACAAATGGGCCAAACTGAGGGCCCGATTAGGATGTTGGGCTGACTGCCACCGACATGCTGCCCATGGCGGTCCATCCGACATATGGGTCCGACCACCGGGTTAAAATGCCAGCGGTTGGAGCGATTTGGGCTGAGGGAAAGACTGCCACCTCTGGCAGGCTCAAGGAGCCCTTTGGGGTGGTGGTCGGAGCCTAATCCCTACAATGGGGGTGGTGCCTGCAGAGTCACTGCCGTAGGCATTAGGATCTCCCTTTCCCTGTGCCTTTACATGGCGGTCCCTCTGCCATGTAAAAGCAGACAGAAAGGGACTTTGAGGGCCCCTAGCAGGTCCCTCGTCCCCTGTGGGTCTCTGCTATGGGGCCAGGGGAGCATATGCGGTGCCCCCCCCAAACATACATACACCATGTGCCAGGCACCACATGGTGCCTGGCACATGGTGCATGGATGTTTGAAAACATCACTTTTTCTATTGCGACTTGTGCTGCAGCCCTTTTCCGGGCCGCAGCACAAGTTGCAATAGAAAAAGGCATGTTTACGACTGCCTGCTCGGCGTTCACATTGTAATTGGGCTGTGGGGACCACCAACTCCTTGTCGGATGGTCCCAGGCCTGAAACTATGGAGGTCGGACGCCTCTCCGACCGCCACCATAATGAGGCCCTGAGTATTGAGAACAAAATCTAAAAGGAAGCTCATACAACACAACAATAATGCAAAACGGAAAGACCAAATGTGAACTTAATAAAAGCCTTAACTTGTAGAATCTACTCCCAAAACCTCGAAGTACAAATAAACAATGGCACTTCTTTTGACCACCATCGTGGATTGAGATTGTGTGAACAGCAATTACGAAGCACCATCTAACGAGTGGGGCTTAGTGCTAGGATCATAGCCGCGCTTGTCTGATCCTCCTGCGCTGCCCTTAATGTAATTGGTTGCCCGGTCGCCAAAGTCCCAAGTCCTGTGGAGCCTGCCTAAGGAAGCTATAAACTCTACATTTAAGGTGCAAGTCTCCACAACTCGAACCTGCTTGATGTTGATGTGGGAGCCACAACCCACAGTAGGACATAATATAACCAACGGTCACATTTTTATTCTTGGTGTTTTTGGGATGGGAGGGCAGGTGGGGGTAAACAAGATGGGGAGGAAAGGCGAGGGCAAGCAAAATAGGGAAGTGAGAGCAGGTGGGGTCAGGTCAATGGGAAGGACATGCACAAATTTATAGTCAAACTAAATATTGATAAAATATATATAAATATATAGATATATATATATATGCAATAATATTATCAATGTTTTGTAAAAATTATATATTCCTCTATAAACCAATAAAAAAATGAAAGCATCCACCACAGAAGGTAAAAATAAATAGCCTTAATTAAACATTTAACCATTGAATTAAAAAAAAAAAGCAGTTAGGAAATAGGAACAGAATCCTAATTAAAAAAGACTATCATTAAAGAAAAAAAAGGGATATGTGAGACAACTGTTGCACTTCAGCCACCACAGCAAGAGAGCGTCACTCTATCCAACCAAAAAATCAATAGAACCGGACTGCACCAGTCTGAATAAAAAGCCCTCAGCAGCTCAAAAGTAAGTAATTAAAAATAAAAAAAAATAAAACTAACTAAATAAACTGAATAAAATGATATGTAAACTATTAAGCAACACAATTAATAACTTATAAGATTAAAATTTCCAAAAAAGGGGATACCAAGACTGGATAATTCCAAAGCAAATGACAAGAAAAGGCAGAAGAATCCAAAGAAAACAGTAGAAATAAGAAAAAATAATAGAAAAATGTAAGTATAAACAATTTTAATAATAACTTTAAAATTAAAAAAATAATTCAATAAAATTACAAAAACAAATGCAAACAGTTAAAATAAAATATGATTTAAAAATAAATAAAACCACAAAAATTAACATATTTTTCCTTTCTTCAGTAAATACAATAAAGAAGAAAAATAGAGGGAACAAAAAAACGTATAAGAAGCACTATGACCAACAAATGAAAAGAAAAGGAAATAATATATAATACAAAATGCATCACAAATGCAATAGCATTAATAATTATAACTCACTCATTTCTATAATATATAACATATGTTCTCTATTATTGTAATACATAGATCTCAAAATGTCTGAAACTGCTCCATATGTAACATTCCAAAAATGGAAAGCCCTACTTATTATATGGGTTTCACTTACAGCAAAGAGAGTAGCGTGAAAAAACATACTGGAAATGTGCTAAACGCTACTTCAATTGATGTTGTGGCAGAGCAAAAACACTAAATAATGGAGCAGAACATGTCAGAGAACACAAACAGCCTCCACATTTAACAAAGGTGCAAGCAAGAAATGTCATTCAAGTTCAAGGGAAGTCAGTATTAGTTCCCAAGCACCTATGGGACTACATTAAAATATATTATATCCCATGTTCCTGTGGAAGGAACACGACAATTGCTAACAATAGTCAGTCTTAAAAGACTGATCATCAGAAAAGTAGGAGTAGCAAGACAAACACAAACAGCTCCCAGAATGTTCCAAGATATAGAAGTCCAAGAAAACTTTAAACTAACACATACTATATGATAATGAAAATAAAACTATTGAAACAAATAACAACCTGCTACCTCTCACACAATGCAAAAACTGGATGATGGAAGGTTTAGATGATTCACCCCATCGCTTCCACAACTTTATACCATTCATGGGCAGTACTGCAAAACTAATGTTCCAATATTCTCTTATAAACAAGTCACAACATACCTTGAACTCCTCACAGTATTAAAACGAAAAACAAACAACCACAACCTCCAGAAAAACATTGTTGACTTTGAGCAAGGCATGTTAAACACTATCCCAAAAAATAAACATAAACACATATCTATGCAAGGGTGCTACTACCATTTCAATCAAGCAATATAGAGGCACCTTCAAAAATCAACCCCATACATACATTATTCCAAATATCCACAATATACTTTTCAAATAAAAAAATACCTGCCTTGCCCAATGTTCCTACAACAGAGGTAGCAAAATACTATGACTTACTAATTGAAGCACCCTTTTACCAACAAATAAACAAACACTCTCACCACTACTGGACTATGTTGAAGACACGTGGTTTGGATGTCTGCGCTGTAAGAAAGTGGCTCTGTATATACTGAACCAAAGTAAGGTTCAGTGTGCACAGAGTCCACAGTCCCCAGAGGTTTGGCAGAGGCTAAAGTTAGAGATAACCTTACTCTCTAAAGTGGTAGCTTGGTTGAGCAGTAAGGCAGTATCAGAGGACAGTGTAAAGCATTTGTTGTACACACTCAGTCAGCAAATGGTCTCACACACTCAAGAACTGAACTCTAGGCCAATTGTTTTGTATATAAAAATATATTGTTGTTTTATTTTAGAACCACAGGTAGGTATAAAAATACTTTCTCAGAATGAGATGCTTTAGTTATATACTTTCAATACACAATAGACTGTTGAATGCAATGGCTACAGTTGTTGCAATAGGCAACACAATTCAAACACAATTATAACATTGAGCTCAATGGGAGTTTTTAAGTAAAAGCAGTTTCAGTTACTTTACGTATGATTTTCTTACTCAGGGTTGGATCCTGGATTCAACCCTGGTGCATTTCCTGTAAGCAGTTGAAAGAAATCGCTTTTGTTACACAGGCGATTTTTAAGGAATATTTGTTTGTTTCAAAAATCGACAATTAGAAGAATTTCTGGAGAAAACCAGGCAATGTTATCCTATGGAGGAAAATCAAGTTATCGGTAAGTACAGTTGTAATTGCTTTTCAGGGTCAGTGCTGGGCACCAAGATCCAGCACTGGGATCTCTCCTGATAACAGGTGAGTAATTTCGTTTTCGTTGATCGGACGATTTTTAGTAAATATTTTAAAGTTTCAAAACTCGACACTTAGAAGAAAGTTCAGTGTAAACCAGTCAATGTTACCCTATGGAGAAAATGTAGGTTATCGGTTTTCAGGTAAGTACTTGACTGGCAGAGTTAAGGTTCTGGGCATAGACTCAGGGGTCTCCCAGGGTCAGGTAGGTACAGTTGGTACACCCTCAGCGGTACAGGGGCGGCCGGGTGCAGAGTGAGTTAGGCCCAATGTTAGCCTATGGCGGGCAGGGGGCCCTTGGTTGGTGGCTGCTGGCAGGCAGGCCATGCGGCTGTGGGAGCTGGGCTCCTGGTCACTTACCCAGGGCAAGTGGGGAAGAAAAATAGGTTAGGTGTTGCACTCCCAGGGGCACTCGGGCGGCTGGGTGCAGGGTGCTTTTGAGCCGTCGGGCGCTCAATGTATTTCAATGGAGAAGCTGGAAGTTGAACAAAGGCTGCAAGCTCGGGGACGGAGATTCTTCAGGTGCGACCACCACTTCGAGAGGTAAGTTGGGTAGTTGGAGGATAGGTAGGCACCCCGGAGTTGGGCACAGGAGGCCTCAGGGCGCCGGGTGCAGGGGTGTCTTTTCGCGTCGGGAAATCTTACCCTCTGCTGGTCACGGTTGGAGGGGTCCCTGGTTCTGAGGCTGCAGGCGTCGTCAGGATCGTCGAGGAGGGTCCTTGGGTGCTGGATTCTGGGTCACAGTCGCCGGGGGGACGTCCTCGTGGTCTTTCTCCACTCAGGCACCGGCCGGGTTCGGCGGGTGCAGAGGGTGCAGGAGTCGCGGTTCCTGGCTGGCACCAGGGGTTTGTTACTTGTTTTTGAGCAGTAACACTGCTCGTGGGAGTCCCAGTTCTTTTAGAGTCACAAGGCAGTCAGGTCCTCCGGGGTTTTCGAGGTTGCTGACCACTGGAGACGCCGGGGTTTAGCAGTAGCAGGTTGGAGGGTCAACAGGCCTGTAGGGCTGGGGCCAAGTCAGTTGGTGTCGTCCTTTTGTGAGCAGCTGCACGGCAGGTCTTCTTCTTGTTCTTCTTACTTGTTTCGAATTCGGGATCTGAGGAAGGAAGGTTCAGGGTGCCCCTAAATACTAGATTTAGGGGCGTTACAGGTAGGTAAAGGGCAGGGACCAATGGGTCCCTTCCCTGGGGTGGGTACACCCCCTATCCTGCCACTCTCCAGTGGGAGGGGGGAAGGAGCCTAATCCTGATTGGGTAGGGCTCCCTATCTTCAAGATGGCGAGAGCCCGGAGATGTGCTTCACCTCGCCTCCCCCACCTGAGGGGTGGGGTTGGCAGAGGCTGGCACACCCCCTTTCCTCACTTGTAGTTTCCCGCCAGTCTTCCCACCAGAGTGGGGGCTAGAACCGGTGGGGACCAGTTGCTGAGAACAGCAAGTGGTCTGGGGAAGCTCACCAAGGCGGTATGCCTTTGAAGCTTCCCCCTGCCCATCCCTGGGAGGAGACCTAGCACCTCACCCAGGACGTGCATTGTTGCAGGCCCGGGAGAGCGGATGGCTCTCTACCCAGGGGTCCAGCAACATGTCTGCTGGGTGGCAGCCTAGGCAGCCTCTCAGACAGGACGTGGATTGTAGGTTAGGTTCAGGGGGCAACTCTAAGTTGCCCTCTGTCGTGCATCTGACATTAAATCCCACACTGGCATCAATGTGGGTTTAATGTGCTGAGAAGTTTGATACCAAACTTCTCAGTCTTCAGTGTAGCCATCATGGTGCTGTGGAGTTTGTGATGACGACCTCCCAGCACCATATACTCTTAATGGCAGCACTGCACTTACAGTGCCCAGGAATGGACCTGGGTACTGTAGGGGTACAGGGCTTATGCACCTGTACCCTCACCACTGGCATAGTGCACCCAGCTAGAGGGTTGACTGAGGTATGCCAGGGCAGTGTGTTTGTGGGCATGGCACACAGGGATGTGTGCCATGTCGACTCTCTGTTTTGTTCTGCACCAAGACACTCAGCATGCAAAGGCAGTGTGTGTGTGTCAGGGTACAGGGCCTCTAAGGGTGGGACAATAAGTGCTGCAGCCCCTAGAGGCCTTCTCTGGTCACAGTGCCCTGGGTACCTAGGATACCATTTACCAGGGGCTGACATGTGGCCAGAGATGCCAATTGGGTTTAGGCTACAATGCAGTTTTAGGGAAGGAACACAGGCCCTGGGCACCTGATTGGCAGGAGACCAGGGCACACTCAGTCAAAGTACATCAGCAATTCAGCAAAAAGTGGGGGGCATACCATGCAAGAAAGATGGCACTTTCTCACATGCGCTGATCAGGATGCCAATGCCAACTCAATTCTTAATTACTATGCTGGAATGTGTACAATAGCACAATATCACAAGAGGCTAAACCAAGCAATGCTGTGGATGGCTGGCACAATGCCTTCCAAGGAACACTTGGAAGGAGCCACACAACACTTAGGACCTTATTTTGAGTTTGGCGGTGCGGGTAGACTAGCCCAGTCCTTTACCCAAATAAAACCTAAAATCTTCAAACAAACAAGACAGATAGATGAAATGCCAGGTCCAGAGTGCTAATTTTCCCAACAACGAAGTACTGCACTGCCTCAAGTCAATAACAATAATTCTGCTCTAAAAATGTAGATGGTGTTTGCAAAGGTAACTTACACATGTGTGTAATTTTCAGGTGTGAGTCTACTCTTGTATTTTTGAGTAACGTTACTACTTTTGGCTATTCAAAATTTGCGATTGTAAAGTTACTCAAAAGTGCTGAGTTACATGCCTCCACCCGTTAAAACGGGGGTGGAGCCAAACTTAAGTTTCTACAGCCAGAAAAGAGCACTAGTAATTCCAGCACTACACATGCCAATCCACTGATACAGCAACACCCTCCCATAGTAAATAATGGAAGTAGGGACTTAAAATTGAAAACCCATAGCATCTTTTGATTTGTTTTTTAATTAAAACATTAATGCAAACTTAATTTTATTCAAATATAAGTACATTTGAATTTAATTAATCATTCATGCACATTACTATTAATAATTAATAATACATATTTTTTGTTTACTTTACATGGGGATTTTCTTTATAGGTCTTTATAAGAATAATTGTATTTTAATCAAATATAGTCAAATTAATTAACTATTTAATTCAAAATTAAGTTAAGAGTGTTTCAGCACTTTGTATTTTGTTTTACATTTAAAATAAATACATTAAATTAATTAACATTTAATATTTAACATAGAATATTTTTACAATTTTTTTCCAAGTTTAATAAACTTTTTTACTATTCCTATACTTTACCAAAGAAGATCTCTGCCACTGTGGCAGAGATCCCCCTATGGTAAAGTATTGGGAAAATTTAGACAAGACAATAGCGAGAAAAAATAAAAATGAAAATAGTGATACATTGTAAAAATGTATCCAAACTGTAGAAAAGAATTCTAAAAAGTTGTATTGGCATGAAAATATTCTTTTGAAATTTTGAAAAAATGGCTATTTATGAGCTAGAAACAAACTTTGTATTCCTATATTAAAAATATTATGTAATTGATTAATAGTTTTACAGTTATAAAAAGTGAAAAAGAGTTTTTGCTATTATATTAAACAGATAATTTGAAAATGTAAATATTTAATACAACTGTCTCGTGTTTTATTAATTTAAAAAGGTAACATTTCAAAATAAATCTTTTGAAAATATTTCCACTCCAAGCTTACCCACATTAGGGAACTTGTGGTATGCGGGTGGCAGATTTACTATTGGCACTCCAAACATAGCCACTTTGGGGAAAGTGTTAGACGCGCTGTTAAGATTTACTAGACCCACTCCAAGCTTAGTCACACTGGGGAAACGTTTTAACTCTGGGGGGAGTCGCATTTACTAATTTCAATCCGAACCATTTTGGTAAAAGAGTTAGATTCTGGGGGGTTCAGATTTACTATTCCCACTTCAAACTAAGCCACATTGGGGGGAAGGGTTGGAATCTAAAGGAGTCAGATTTATTATTTCCACTCCAAATTTAGCCACCGTTCAAAGCTTAGCCACACTGGGGTTAAGTATTAGCCTTTAAAGAGCCCACTCCAAACATCAAATAACACACATATATATATATAAATATATATATATATATATATATATATATATATTCACTGTGAAAAACACAGGTTTCAAGGACATTATAGTTAGGAATTAGCATTTTAAAAACCTTGGAAATTCACGGTAAAAAACAAAGGTTAGAGAGACGTGATAGTTAGTCTGACATTTCACTCGTACAAAACCAGAGAAATTCAGCTGTTATAGTTAGCTGAGCTAACTATAACTCGTGCCCCCACAATTCACTACTGATGATGCCACATATTACATCACTCATGACATGGTCAGTGACATTACTGATGACATCTCAAATGGCATCACTGATGACATCACCGATGACATCATCCACATAATCTCTGATGCACCTACTCACACCCCAATATAACTTTTCTTACACCCACTCCAAATTTCAAACTACCATTCTCGAAACCATAGACACACCAATACCAGTATGTACATACCCACTCACTGATTCATAAGTCTACATACACATCCACTGACTCATGCATACAGCTACTCATACACCCAGTCACTCACCAATACAGCCACTGAGTGACGTCACTGACCATGTCATGAGTGTTGTAATATATGAGGTCATAAGCAGTGCATTGCCAGGGCATAAGTTATAGTTAGCTCAGGTAACTATAACTGCTGAATTTCACTGGTTTTGTATGAGTGAAATCTCAGCCTGACTATAACGTCCCTGCAACCTTTCATTTTTTCAGTGTGTGTGTGTGTGAGAGAGTATATATATATATATATATATATATATATATATATATCTGGCAACCCAGATGTTGGACTCTGTCTGTTCCTGGAATGGAGGGATCTGCTGTTTTGGATTCTATACGTGCTGGCTACTTGCGCGTTTGAGCACCCGTCCTAAAAGAAGTTTGCCGGAAAAGTGGCACTCGTGGCATACAATTATCCAGTGTTTGGAATCTGCCGAACTACTGCAGCCATCAGGAACAGTGTACCTGCTGACATGGATCAGATCATGACTGCATGATTAGCTCTGGTAAAGTTGACCAGTGCTAAAAGGTTTACGCCATACGGACGTTTTAAAAAAAATTCTATTTCCTAACTTTAACATCCCTGTAACCTTTGGTTTTTTAAGTGAATTTCTAAGGTTTTTCAAATTCTATTTCCTAACTATAACGTCCCTGTAACCTTCATTTTTAAGTGAATTTCTATGTTTTTCTTAACTAGTAGTCGCGTTTGCAGAGTGATGAAGAAAAGGGGCGGTACATCCAACCAGCTCTCTGGAATCCCACTGTAAGGGAGGTAACAGGAGGGCTTGTTGGCCCCCAAGGACACTCTGGAGCCAAGGGGACTTCATCCCCCCACCAGCAGTGCATCAGGAGGCATGTTGGCACAGTGGTGGAGAAAGGGGGTGTGGCATCTGAAGACCACTCAGCAATCCAGCTGTGTGGGACATATTTGAGGTAACAGGAGGCCTTTTTGGTACCCAAGGACTCTCAGCATTGAAGGGGACGTCACCCCCCAACCAACAGTGCACCAGGAGGTGCAATTGCAGAGTGGTGGAGAAAAGGGGCGTGCCTTCCAAAGTCCTCTCATCGATCATGCTCTGTGAGACTTACTGGAGGTAACAGGAGGGCTTGTTGGCCCCCAAGGAGCCTCAGCATCCAAGGGGACTTCATCCCCCCACCAGCAGTGCAGTGAGAGGTGCATTTGCAGAGTGGTGGAGAAAGGGGGCGTGGCCTCAGACCACCTCTCAGCATTCATGCTGTGTGGGACTTACTGGAGGTAACAGGAGGTCTTGTTATCCTCAAGGACCCTCAGCATCAAGGGCACTTCATCCCCCAACCAGCTGCACGCCAGGAGGTGTGATTGCAGAGTGGTGCAGAAATGAGGCAGAGCTTCCAATGTCATGCTGGTAGTTTTTTTTTTAATTATAAAGGAAGGGGGGCTATGTGGCTTCCTTTCCTTGGGCTGATTTTTGCCCCAGTTACCACACCCCCAGGGCAAGGTTTTTTTTATAATGGGGAGTGGTGTTTGCACGGCCCCCCAACCCAGGCCAATTACAGCCCCGGAGACCCCATCCCTCGGGCCCTGCTTTTTCTTTTTTTATTTATTTAATAAGTGGGGCCACGTGCACCCCCCTTTCCTGGGCCAACTTTGGCCCCGGGGACCCCATACCCCAGGACCTGACCCTTATTTATTTTTTAAACATAGGAGGGGGCCACAGCCCCTCCCCCTGGCTGATTTGGGCCGTGGGGGCCCCAGGGCCTTGCCACACTAGTGGGTGACCTGGTCCCACCCAGGGCACCCAGTTTATCATGTTGTGGACTGCAGGAGGAGCCTGAAACCCGCCACAGTCCATGCCGGCTCCCTGCATCCTGCGGGACACTGCATTGCTTTTTGGACAGAGGGAGCTGCTGAACACACAGCTCCCTCAGTCCAAAAGCAATTCTGTACCGCTTCTAGTAAGAGAGAGCATTTTTTTTTGCTCTCGCTACTAGAAGAGGAGCAGCATTTTCTATGACTTGGCAGGAGCGGTAATGCTCCCCTTAAATGTCTGTTTTTCTAGCAAAATGTTTAAGCATAGGATTAGCCCAATGCCATCCACACCAAGCTAGAAAGTGACAAAGCCTTTTGCCGTTTTTACAATAAAGTCTTTAAGCATAAGATTAGCTAGTGCCATCCATGCCAAGCTGAAAAATGACAAAAGCCTTTTACCACTCCAGGCACAGTACTGCAGCTTTCTGTTGGTAAAATAACAAACAAGCCAACCAGGAATGAATAAAAGCAACTGCTGACCAAACTAATCCACCATCCCTTTGATGTCTACGAATTGGGGTGTGTCGCAATTTTGGACCTACATCATTAATGATCATGAGGTAGCTCGAATTGTGACCCACAGTGATTTTGTATTTTCTGAACCGACATGTTAATGCATAGGGCGGTTTGCAATATACCACAATCGCCGCAAAAATACTGGTCACAAATTGCGACCAGTATATTGCACACAGTTCTTAGGGCATGGTAATGGTAAGGCACTGTCAAAACAGGCTATGGAAGCAAACATATTATGTTGTCCAAACACTTTATAGCTTTCTTAGATAGATTTCACAGCGTCCCCTTGGTATTGAGACGTCCACAGAAGTGGTTGTTTACTCCATAAAAGTCAGAATTTTCCCCACAACAGCATTACTGCAAGTTATGAGGAATCAAGAAGAGGCCTTTTTGTTTTTAATTCATATTTTCATTCTTCACGATTAGCTCCAACAAACTGAGTCTTCCTATGATATTTTAGGGAGCTCACTATAATCTAGCCAGCAGGTCAAAAAAACTCTCAGTACTTCTCCAGTCAACTGCGCTATCAATCAAAAGAGATCAGGCTTCCTCTCATCCAGACCTTGATGCTCTTATCAGCTTCTGGGTGTGGCACAAAATTCACATTAGTTATGTGCTGCTCTGGGAAAAAACTATTCTTACTTCACAGTCACATAATTCAGAGAACTGTGGCCCTGAGCAATATAGCAAACATATAATTGACGGGTTATTAGTCAAAAGGATACCTCCGTGAAGGAAACTTTTGCTGCTGAAGACTGTGATAGTAATGCAGGTCACAAGGGTGATTTCTTGTAAGGCTGACTAACCTTCCCATATTCCCACTGTGGGTAAATAAAGTACCACAAATTGAGTAAACATTTTTATTTTTAAGTACAATGCTTAGAAACAGAAGAGTGGTATGAAACTCAACATAAAAACAAGTATTGTTAAAATGTGAGAGCTCGAAGTTTGAGTTTGGTCACCTAACAGAACGTCGGGCAGGCACATTATATCAGTGTTCACAATGGGAGTAAAAGATAAGATCAATGAAAAGCATATAGTGGCTGAGCCCTGGTTAGCTGCCTCATAGCATTTCAGAGGACAATATTCTTCAGGGTTGCTTTGAATTTGGTGAGTGACACACCACCCTTCCAAATTGGTGGAGACCCTGGCAACAATCCCCTGGCCAGTTCCATTCAGGAAGAAAACAGAAAAGGTCTCCTCATTGTGATCTGGCAGCCATGTGTTGGAGTGGGCTCCCTGTTCAAGAGTTTCCAGTAGTGGATTTATGACAGCACAACCAGCTGAGTCTCCACGCTTGGAAGCCTAGTGGTTCTCCACCTCTAAATAAGGTGAAGGCATCATGAATTCATCAGCGTGAGAGATTAGTGTCTTCAAAAGCAAAAAGTCTGTGGGAGCTCATTTGGCAGAAGGAATCCCTTACAGAATGCTATTAAATCTCTTGTCAAAAGTGAACTACAAAAGGTATTTTGAGTCAAATGTCATTGTTTATCCTTTTCAATCTGAAATGTTCCCATCACACAGACAATGTAACAGGCCTTGTTTGTAAACTGGAGTTTATATTCTGATCCATATGCAAACAGAAATTTGTGCAGTGATTGTAATGGTATTTTCCAGGTGTGTTAAATACCCACCTTGCTCTGTTTGTAACCAGGGTCTTAAGGAGTAGACATGTTGAAACACTTTGAAAGTCAGTAAACATATTAACCGGAGAGCAATGATTAGAAATGCTTATAAACACGCTTTTTAGCTTATCCATTTACATTAAACAATGCCTCAATGAACTCTGCAAGTTGATGGAATGAATACGTGTTCCCCTTATTTTAAAATTAATATTTAATAATGCTTATTTCAGGTAATTTGGTTTTCCTAAAGGAAGCTTGAAGTTGGTAGGGATTGGGAGTATAGGTAGGGGGAATTTCAGGGTCAGTGGATTTGAGGAGTGTCTGGAACAGTGTAACAAAAGTTGGGTGTCACTGGGCTCCACTTACTGTCACTTAGTTTTGTTTAAAGTGTTCATGAAACATGGTTTTCAGCCAAACAAATCTTTAAAATGAAAAGCTACTAAACCTTTTATCAATAAAGTTTTCAGATTTATAAAGGTCCATTTGAGTTTGCAACAACAACCAACAATATTTAATGATGTGTTTGAGTTAATTGGCTAGAGTGTTGTAAGGAAGGTAAACATTGGATACAATCACCCTTTCTCATGGCTGGTTACCATTATTTAACAATTTTCTGCAATATACCAGCCGTTGTATGCTGTAAACAATAGGGGGATAATTGGTAAGAATGAATTCTTAATCAGTAGAGTTGAGTTACCTCGAATTTGTGGAGGAAACTCTATATACTAAGGCCCTCATAATGATGTCGGTGCGACCCAACCGATGGCCTGTTGGTTGCGGTCCAAGCGACATCCAGTGCTGCGGTCCGACTGCCGTATTAAAATGCGTGGTGGTCGGGGGCAACATGCGGATGGACCGACCGATGATTCCAATGGGCTCAAGGAGCCCGTCCGAACATCGGTTCAAAAGTAATCCCCTACAATGGGGCACCGCCTGCTCAGGCACCACCGTGGGGATTACGATGTCCCTTTCGGGCAGCCATTCAATGGCGTTCAAACTGCCATTGAAAGGTTGTCAGAAACGGTCTTTGGGGGCCCTAGAAGGGCCCCTATCCCTCTGTAGCCGCTGCTATGAAACCTGGGGGCACCTGTGGTGCCCCCCCAAACATCCACACCCGGTGGTGCCTGGCATACAGTGCATGGATGTTTGCGAACATCCATTTTGTCAATACAGTTGTGCTGCAGCCCTTTCCCGGCTGCTGCACAAGCCACAATGGAAAAATGTATGTTTCCGACAGCCTCATGGGCGGTCGCATTCTAATTCGTCGGATGGAACCACTGACTACTAGTCGGTCAGTTTCAATTCTCACACGATACCGGTCGGACGAGTCCTAAGTAGAATGTGCTGGATGAATCTACTTCAAAAAACATATGCCTATTGTGGAGGAAATTCAGCCTGTGGCTTGTACTCCTAACTTCAAGTTTTGAGCAGAAAGTGGAGAATTGTGAGGCATCAATGAATCCCAAATTGGTCCCTGAGAAGATAAATCAGATGGGAGGAACTGGGATGAACTTTCAACAGAAAATGTGTGCAAGAAAGTGAACCCACAAATATTGTTCACAGTATGCTGGTAGCATAGTGTTATTAAGATGATATTCTGGTGGAATACTCTGTATTCCATGTCAATTGATTATCATACAACTATTAAGGGAAATAATTGATTATGATATAACTATTAAGGGAAAGAGTTTTGATAAAGAGGTGAGTTGTTAGATCTTGTGAACCATCAGAGAATTTTCATGCATGTACCCTTTCAGCAAAATAGTTCTGTATCCAGCAGGTAAGCACAGTGGGGCAGTTGGGCGGGTGTGTTAGTCGATAGACGTCGGAAGAGGGAAAATAAAATAAATAAATAAATCCTATTCTGTTGTCTGTCGACTCGCCCCCCCCCCCACCGCCTCACCGCGCTTACCTGCACCGGCCGCGACTGTCTGTATCCCCAAGCTCATTATCTTCTATAGGCTCTGGAAAATGACAAAGGGTAGGAAAACGCAGGGACATATTTACTAAAATTTCAGGCAACACAGTGCAGCAAGGGAAGCTGCTGTGCTGAGTTGTGTAAAAGGGAGAATGCAGAACTGCACCATATTTACAAAGATATGGCACAGTTTTGGTCTCTCCTAGCACTGCTGCAGTTGTTGGTGCCTAGCGCCAATGCAGGCAACCTTGCGTGATCGTGCAAGGGTGCCTGCATTATGATTTGGATGGTTTTTGTGCAGGAAGGTAAAACTATTGTGTGGCACACATGCAAAGAGAAAAATATTAGGAAAAATTAAGATTTTCTCCTTGTTATGCCAGCCTAGGGTAGGCGCACTATTGTAGGGCTAACCCATGTTTGCTGACTTTAGTGACTAGTGCTTTGCATCTAAATGCATGGGTGGGCGTAGGGGTGCGCCCATGCTCCACTCTTGTAATGTCTCCTCGATGCAAGGTGAAGCAACACAGCACTTTGCACTGCGTTGTGTTACTTATTTCTTTTTTTTACAAAACCACACAAACCGGGCTTTTACTCAGTATGTAAATCCCAAAGTAGATTTTGAGTCAGGGCCAAATAAGTGAGGCAACCCCGACGTAAAATCTTAGTAAATCTGGACCTTAGTTTGCACTTTTATAAAAAGTAAAGCCTCGATTAAGTACGACAGCATCACGACCTGGCATTTCAGTATTTGGTGTGTCTGCTATTATTTAGCTTGATTTGCCACAGTGAGGCTGGTGGCAATGCAGTCCTTGGCAGCCTAAAAGACAAGATGGGGTGATTGACGTGACCTTTCGTATACCTAGACAGCGCTTCACTGTGCTGCATAAGCTTTGTGTTCTGCTTGAAATAGCTTCGGGACTGATCACCCAATTGGCACAAGCACGGTGGCTTGGAGACTGCTCAACTTTCCCTACTAACATTTTCTTACTCCTTCATTTTCTTCTGCTCCTCTGATTATTTTTTCTCTCCGCAGTAAAATTGATTAGTTTCGAAACTGAGTGATTATATGCAGTAACCCACGATAATTGAGGCCAACAGGTAGCAGCTCGTGGCTGCAGGCGTTCCCGTGCGGTGGGCAGCCATGATTACGAAGTAAAAATGTCAATTAACACAAACAGACTTGAAATTAGCTCGATCCAATGGGAAGAGTACACAAGATGCTTAATAAAAAAAAGTCGGGAAACCTGCAGATGCTTAACGTTTCCGAAATTAAATTGTGCAGGAGGATGCTCTGTATGGGCAGACGGTATGGATGTCTGGGCAACAAAACATAAAGGAGGTGTGACCCCCTTTTCAGAAACGCTCTAGAGAATAAATGCATTTTAAACACCTAATTACTGGTTGATGTGGCCTCCGAAAAGAAGTGCATGATGTGACACAAATTCGATTTTATTCCTAAGGTTCAGAAAGATTGAGATTTGTGGTGTGTAAAAGCCAACTTGCCATGTTAGTCTGCCACGTGTGTAATGCCCTCTGGATCCAGCAAAGTGTACTTTAGGGTTCAGGTGAGAATTACACCTGGAACTTATACCCACGTTTTTGTTGATGACTTCAGATGTTGGTGGGCCTTTTCTTTCATTTTATTTGTCTTCCCAAATATTAGCTTTTGTTTCGTTACTTTCTTCAAAGTCGGATCAGAACTGAGTAGCTGCCAATGTAAATGGGTATAATCTTTAACATAACAGAAATTTCAGGAATATGTTAATTAAAGCAGATTTGAACCAAGCAAAGGATAGACAAACGATGCAAGGCCGCTATCCATGCTTAAATTTCACAAATTGAAATGACCTTGGAAAATCTGATCAAATGTACTATCCGTATACAGGAAAGCTATTCAAAATTCATAATTTTTAATCTGTAATTCAGTAAATGTGATTTACATGATGTGATGTCAATGTGTAAGCTAACTAGTGGGAAGCCATTTTGGAAAGGGATTCTGGTAAGGTTGCAGAAAAATGATAAGAGAATTGCTGAAAGTGAGGCTTGCTTTTTGTAAAAAACTTGTCAGGGTTAGGTGTAGAGAATTAGCCAGTCACTGGCTAGTGCAAAGGATATGACTGAAACCTCACTATCGCCACCTCTAAACATTCCTGAACCTCAGAAGAAACACCAGAAAACAAATAAAGTTTCTGCCTGACTGCTGGAAGAAAGTAGTCCAAATGAAACGTGACTCCTACTGGCACTCAGGCACTGGAACTGCTCTCCAAGTTTCAGGCTTCCTGTTCCTGATGTAGGAACACAAAAGACAGAAGGGCTTCCTGACAAAAAGAAATTCCAGTTTCAGTATAGACTGGACCCTGAAGGAGCCCTGGTTGCAGAGAGATGTTGGAGTGACAAAGCGGAATATTTGCAGTAGCACAAGAAATTTGAGAGTTACAAGTGTTTTGACCTCCGGGTCTCAGGAAAAAAAGTACCGAGGTTTCCCCAGGAAGGGCACACCCTTGGTCGACAAGATATCTAGGTTTATCCCACTCAGAGATTTCTACCACGACGAAAAATGCTTCAGCGAGACCTTGTGTTAAAGGTGTCTGTAGACATGGAACTCTGCATTGTGCCAGCTCCAGTTTGTCCTGATGAATGATTTCAAGAACTAAAAAAGTGGCTTAGATCCTTATTTGACTTTGGTGGATACAGGACTTCTGCCAACAGCAGGCAGATGTTTCATCTGTCCAATTTAGGGGCCGATTACGATGCCGTAGTAAATGGCTCCAATCCTCGGTCGGAGCTGTTCCTATGGCATCGTAATAAGCTGTTCGGATTCATTTCAGACACACCCATTTCGATAAAATTGGTCTGAAAGGAATCTGAACTGGATTTCTGAATGGCTTCCGATGGGCTTGGAGAGCTCGCCTGCCATTCGGAAAGCCTCCAGTAATCCCAAGGGTGGCTCTTTCCGCCTCAGGGATTACAATGCCGGATTCCGACAGCATTTCTGTGCCGGCCTTTCCGACACAGAAAGGCTGTCAGAAGTCGACTTTGGGCACCCTCAGCAGGGCCCCCATTGGTGCACGACCTCCAGTTGGAGGCCGAGGGGGCACTTATGGTGCCTCCCTGTTGATCCATGCACCCTGTGGCAGGCACCTTAAGGTGCCTGCCATGGGGTGCAGGGATGAACCGCACCTCCTCTCTTTGCAATGAGAGCATGCATTCCGGTCAGAATGCATGATCCCATTGTAAAGGATAGGAGTGCGACCGAACAGTCGCATCCTAAATGCTGGGTTGGGACCCTGGACAGGAGGTCAGTCGGTCCCAGTACCGAATCGATGTCTGACGGACTCAGGTCCGTCCGACATCGAAATCGGGCCCTTAGAGTTTATACAGATGTATATATTTCTATAAGTTCTAAATAGGGCAGACAGGACATTTTCCATTTTTTGGTAGGAGTCCCACATCTGTTAAATTCCAATTGAGGGTCCAGTCTGAAGGCAAAACCTTGGACTATGGTTTGGCACAAGACCTACCACAGTGGCAAAACAACTTGCCAGCCACAAAATCCTATTTTGTCCATTGTGAGTTTTTGGCACCAAAAAAGTGAAAGGTTCAGCAGGAGCTCGACAAAAAGGATTAACAACTTCAGTCTTCTACATGGCCTTCTGGAAGACTTTGAGAATGGAAAAATAATCTAAGTTCAAAGTAAAAATTGATTGGTTAGCCTGCTTGACTTACTCACCTTCCACTCCACTCCACTCCATTGCAGTCAGCCTGAAATCATACTAGGTCTCGGTCAACTGTAAACTGTAGCTTTCGAATGGTTATTTGAGCTCTCTTTGTCTTACAACTTTAAAAAAAGAACATATTTTTGGTTCTACTACTCTAGTTGCAATCGTTTTGGCATCCTATTTCATATTAAATTTCTCGTGATTTTTCTAAATTTAGTTTGGAATTTTACTTTGTTTTATTCCTGAGTTTAATGATGTTTGGTACTGCTTGCATCAGCAAATATTCCTCTTGAGAATTGACTGCTTCTTGTGCTGTACCTGTCTGCGGTCGAGCAGAGATTCTCTTAGACCTTTGCTGTAACCTAACCAGATTGCATTTATTTAATAGGTAGGATTACCACTCCTTTCAAAAAAAATAACTGTATTTTCGGGCAGCCTGTCACTGTATTTTGATGATGGCGTTGTAGACTGGTTTCTCGTTTACTGCTAAGGGTCTGTTATAGATCAGGAATTGGTTGGTAGAATCAGTCCTGAATAGTTTCTACCACTGTGTTGAGGTTGAAATATCGACAGTAAAAAATGTAGCATTCACTATTACTTTTTTTGACTGCTTTATTTATAATATTTGTTTACCACAGTTAAAGTGTATCCACACAGTGAGTTTCGTTAACATATCAGTTATCAGATACACTTAACATAGATGAGAAACAATGTCTTTGTCAATGAAATTCAATTGCATTCATAATAAAGATATGCTTTATAAACTAAATCAACCACATATTCCAATGCATTCACGTCCTTTATTAGACAATTGCCTCTGTGGAGCTCTCTAGTGCTCAGATCAGGTACTTGGGTCGGATCAGCCTGCAACATTTTATCCCTTTTCATGAAGATTTTGGAAGGGAGCCCTATAACCTCGAATTTCTGTGTTCTATCACATATACTTGCTGTTAATTTCTCAAGAGCATAAATATTCCACACCCTTCCCCATTACACATGTACGGGTGGAGTAAGAGGTTGCTTCCATACTTGTACCAATGCCATATAAGCAGCTACTAATACATGTGTGATAAGCCTACCTGACGGAGTAGTTCAGGGAAATCCACTATTTTCCCCAGGGTCACTAATAATATTATTGGTGGGTGTAAAGATATAGTGATGCAGCTATGGGCCTGATTACGAGTTTGGCAGTCTGGGAACCACTTTTTAGATTGCCCAACTCATAATACTGCGGGCTGTTGAGCGCCGGCGCAGCGGGGGCGTGGAGTAGGCGTATGCAGTTCTTTGGCGGTCGGACCACCAAACTCCTAATTAGGCCCTATGTGTTTAATGTGTGAGCGAATCTCTTTTGAATAAGTTTGAATGATTCTAGAGGACCACTACATGTGGAAGAAGGTGCCTCTTTTGCCACGGTTTTTCCAGCATATGCCTGGTCTGCTGAACATTGCATGTAGTCAAGTTGGAGATAAATACCAATGGGTGCGCAACATATATGCTTCTTCTGATGTTTCACATCCACTGTTTCAAACATACCACTACATTGCAAGGCATGTCTAGGTAGGTAATTGTGGAAGAAGAATAGTAAATATATATTTAGCATGAAGATGTAGTGGGAGGCAATGTAGTGGATGCAATATGTTTGTACGTCAATATTTTGTGCATGATACAGTGACATACAACCATCAAAAATGGACTGATGTAGGTTATTTTGTTCTTTGGCATCAGCACTTTGGGTGACTATAAACATCATCAAGAAGAATGTGTACAATAACAACACTTATGTGTGGGCCTTTCAGTCCTGGTCTGTATCACAGATTATTTGTTGGCCTTGCTTAGGGCAACATGCGGGGTCCTGGTTATGGTATCTGTATAACATTTATTCACAATTGCTTTATTGGTGGCTAGCCTACTGAAATGCTTGATGTGCATTCTCTAGTAGCATGGGGCTCACTAATTTTGTATCCCTGATTGGAATTTGGGGTATCTCTCTTTTGGGTTCCCTTTACCCAGCTTGCGTATCCTGTGTTCCTATCAGAGACTCTAGCATGCAAAGATGAAGGTTACTCATTAATAGCAAACAGAACTGCAACTCATATATTTGGGGGTCAATAATGGAGCTTGGAACTGGTGCTGGTGGAGATGGCGATTACATGAGTGGAACTTGTAGAATGACTCAGCAACAAAGAACCAAAAGTACAAAATTAAAGGGAGGAGGTTAGGTGAGTTGAGAACTAATGAAGTATTGGTCCCCTCGAACCAGTAGGCATGTGTTATGCGCTTTGGCCTCCTTTCTTCTCAAATGTGTCACTTAATGACGAATCCAAAGTTTTCAACTTTTATTTTTCAAATAGTTTTGAATGTTAACTCGTTAAAGATGCAATACTTATTCTGAAATGGATAGAGATGGAATGGGATGCTAACCCTTTTTAGATGTTCCTATTCTGACTTTCAAATATGTAATTGTGTCTTGATAATTATTCGCTTTTCAGTAAAAATTCGGATGTACTTTACTCATCGGACAGTTACCTTGAGGGTAGGTGTCATGAAGTTGAGAGCATAAAATATGCTGTTGTGTAGTTCTCACTATCCTTTGGATTTGCACATTTTTTGGACAACTTAAACTTTGGGCGAGGTGCCTAGACTGATTCCGGGCACCCCCACAGGATATGTTGGCTTAGAGACCAGGTAGCTCACAGTGCCACCGTAAGCCTCACTAGCCTTACCAGGGAGCGAATGGTTTCTGGCAACCACTGAACATGACAACCCTGACCCCTCAGGGATCGTGGAAACAGATCCAAACCTTTCGCTCAGTCACTCATGCTTTTGTGTGCTCAGAGAAATATACAGAATACACAGTGGGACATTTTCAATATATTTATTGAACCAACATTATTCTAGAATACATGTGCTGTGATAGTCAGTAGGCAGAAGCAGATAAAAGTAATTATGAGCACCAAAAGAGTAAATAGTAGGTACAGCTCTACCATGGTGCTAAAACAGTGTATATATGCAGTCATATAAACAAGGCACTAGTCAGGCGTACTCCTACTGTGCAAACCCTACTCTAAGTGTACCTAGAGTGCATGTGGGTGCAAAGCCAAGAATCCCCCCAGGGGATGATCCAACCCCATTAACTGACGGGATAAAATGAAGGACCCTGTCTTGGTCACAAACTGGACACCTCTCACGAGATGTCTGACCACTGTGTGGTGAAGTCTCAGCATGCAGGGACCCTCGGAGTCAGCTGAAGTGCCTCCTCTGCTAATCTGCCGGGAGGCTCATTATTAATACTAGAAAGCAGCCTTACGATGCACGTTGTAGATTAGCGATGTTAAGGATATGTAGATAGCTCTGTCACCCAGTTAATGAAGATAGAACAACAGTTGTACATAGTGTGTAAAGAGGCCTTGTACATGATGTTCGAATTATAATGATAATGTTGTGCAAAGCTAGATGTGCAAACAAAGTAATTTCAGAGAAACTAATCCAACATTGTCGTGCATGCAAATATGTGCAAAAGTTCATGGCAGAAATGTTATTGTGAAAAAGAGGACAATGTAAGAAATGAGCAGCTTCGCTACATGGGCCTAACCGAGGAACATAACAATACTTTGCTGCCAATATTCATTCATTGACAGGAACCCTTCATGCTGCAAGTCGTATGGCTCATTGTAAGAGTATTAGCTTAAGAAATGTTGGTTAAATGCTGCGTTAAGCACACATTGCGTGTTGAGTTCCCCAAGTCAATGGCATACTATTTCTTCCTCAGCAGTTGCAGATCTACGCTTCCAAATGAGTAGGGTGGAAGAAACGTTTGTGTTGGAGAATAGCCTTTCATACCCCGGGGGCCTACAGTGGACTGTGGGAAACAGGAGATGAGGTGGAGAGGAGATGGATGAGGTGAAAGATTATCAGAGAATCACAAAGGAGAATGAGAAGCAAGGAGCTCAAAGTGGATGATGGAAGACCAGTCACGACACATATGTATGGCCCTGTCTCTTTTATAACAACAACTTGCTCAGTCCACACACAGGCATAAACATGCTAAACGCTCACTCTCTTTATCTGTGTTGACATCAGTCAGGGCAAACTCCAGGACCAAGCAAAATCATACAACCTCTACCAATGAAAGCCCTGATACAACGTCAAAACTAACACTAAAAACATTCAGTGACTGCAGAAGACAGACCCAGAGGACTTCTCTACAGATATATATTTTGTTTATTTTATGCTGTGGTATTTTGCTGTATTTGCAAGAGCTCTGTGAGACATCCAATGCTATCCCTTACCCAAACCAACTGACATCCCATGAAGTTCCTAATCTGTACAAGAAGACTTAAAAACAAAACTTTTCCTCTCAATATCTGAAAGAAAAAGTGCTTTCATTATCAGTTGTATGGACAAGAGAAAAATTTATTTTCCTGATAATCATCAATCTGAATTTGTGGCACATAATATCATTAGAAGCATAATGTTAAGCGTTAAAGGTGGCATAGGTTTGTGTGGCATAGAACACAAGGAATGACAATTTGAAAAGGTTTGCTATCTGCTGTCCCTTCATTACTACAGTAAGGAGAGGCATTGTGTAATATGATGGAAGTAGGTCCTTTGCCTTTACAGCTGAGGCAAAATGTAGAGTTCTTTTGAGAAATAAGAACATCTCATGCAAGTTATCAATAGAGAATCAGGGATGGAAGAAGAACATTAATGTGAAAGATATTACTCCACCTAGAGTTGACAATTTATAACACCAGGCTCAACAATCCTGTTAATTGACTGCCTGGAGGTGATCTAAGTGAGGAAAAGTCTTGCGTGGTGAATAGTAGAAGACCCCATTAGAAATCCTTCTATATTGAAGCTAAGCACAAGTTAGCTATTTTTTTGTAATTATGGAGATCTGGAGATTCCCCATGTTGGACTATGGGGGCCTGGGTACATTCAAGATATGTCAGTGCTAATAACTATAGAACTTGTTTATTTTTTGGGAATACACTTAAAGGAAATAATCAAACAGTCTAACAACAGAAAATACTTTTTTAATCAGATAATTTGCTTGATTTTTTTGATAAGAGATTGGGTCCAATTTACAAAGGTATTTATAAGTAGGTGAAGTAGCACTACTGAAGTACTAATGGAGTACTACTTCATGTTCTCATAAACAACTTTGTGAATAAGCCCCAAACTGTCCAGTAAATGTCCAAAGAGGGTGCAATCCTTACTATTTTTACTAATTGTGTATTATTATACCCTGATTAGTATTAGATTTTTTGGGGCTAATTCACAAAGGCACTTAAAAGTATGTGAAGTATGTGCTACAGTATGTCCTACAACAGTACTACTTCTGTTACTCATGAAAGGGTTTGTGAATTGTGCCCTATATTTGTAAGTGGGTTATTTGATTCCCAGTCTGCAGCCACACTGCGTTAACTATTACTCATGCCTTCTCCATGCACTGCTTATACAGTTTTATGTTATCTCACTTATACCATGTAAAATAATACTATTTACAAGAACAGTTATGACATCACAAATCAAATTTTTTGTGAGATCACAGTGCATTGTAGAGTGGCAAGTTATAGTTAATGCAGTGTGGCTACTGAGTTGAATACACTGTGTATGGAGGTGTGCGAGTTATAATAATTCAAAGGAATTGCATAAACTATAAATTAAAGGTATAAGTTTAGAAATTAAAATTTTCAGTACTTTAACATTTGATTGTAGCTGAAGAATAAATAAAGATATATTAATTTAATGGTGTCTAATGTTTGTGTATTTTTAGTTTTGATTGTATAGAAAGAATAAATAAAGTTTTCCTAATTTTAATAGTAGTGTATCCTTTGATTTTTCATTGAATTTCAGGTTTTTTTAATTTCTGAAAAACTTTTTTAAATCGTAGAGTTTACTGTCGTGAAGTGTAGTGGTATTAAGTGGAGTGTGGTACAATAGAGTGGAGGACAATGTTGTAAAGTGTAGTGTCCACGGGGCCTATGAAGGCTCAGGGACAGAGGGCCACATCCCCTTTTTTATTGGTTTGGCCCCGGGGGATGGGATCCCCGGGGCCCAAGAAGGCTTGGGGAGGGTGCCGCAGCCCCCTCCCATTTTGCATTCTGGCTGGCCCCAGGGAATTTGACCCCCAAAACTTATTAAGGCTTGTGGAGGGGGCTGCACACCCTCCTCCCCTGTTAATTGAATTTGGCCCCAGGGGATAGGGTTCCTGGGGTCAGGGAGAGGGCTACATATATATACACACAAATATATATATATATATATATATAGAGAGATATATAGATATAGATATATATAGATATATAGATATATTGATAGATATATATGTATGTATGTATGTATGTATATATTACCTGCTGGCGGTCGTTAGTAGGTAGCTATAGTTAGAAGGACCTAGTTTCCATAGGAAAAGCTTTTTTTGTTTTGCCAATAACTTTGGGGCCGCTTCACAAATCTTCACCAAATTTCAAAACTAATATGACGCTCACTTCAGCTGCTATCTTGAAAATTTTGGGGTGATCCATTAAGCGGGGGCCAAGAACCAGCAGGTGCTTAAAAACATGTTTTCCCCCATGTTAATTCCCATAGGACCTTAAGACCCAGCTACAGCCCAAACTGCTGAACGGAATTACACCAAATTTGACAGGAAGGTAGATGTTGGTTCAAGGAAGCGTCTTTTTGTGATTTGGTGTAAATCGGTTCAGTAGTTGCTGTGAAATTTAAATAAATTTCTAGTTGTATGTCTATATATATAGGGATGCGGTGGATCCACAACCCCCCCGATCTCATGCTTAAATCTGATTGGCTACCAACACTACAAACCTAGAAGTGTTGGCAGCCATCTTGTGACTTGGTAGAACTGAGTCACAAGAAAAAACATTAAAAAACAAGAAAAGGGGGCAGGGTAGAAACACCCTGACCCCCTAGGCCTCTTTGGGGGGCTCCCACAGGAACAAAAAAGCAATTTAAAAAAAAAATGTTGGCGGGAGTCGCATTGGCTCTGCGACTCCCGCTGGGAAAAAAAATGAAGCGTGGGCTCTCGCGCTTTGTTTAATATAGGCCCCTGGGTGTGCCAGGCCTTGGGCATGTGGAAATAATGATGCGGGGGGCCCGCCTGGGCCCCCCGCAGATCAGGGGACCGCTACCTCCCTGGGGCTAGAGACAAGAGAAATGTGGGGGCTGCGCAGCCCCCCACCTCCCCGGGACTACGTTACATAATAATGCCAGTAGGTAGTTATAGTTAGGACCATGTTTCCATAGGAAAAGCATTTTTTGACTTGCCTATATCTTTGACGCTGTTTGACAAATCTTTATGAATATTTGTAGAAAAACTGCACCGGTGATTCTTGCTGGGCATGGAAAGTTTTGTTTTAATCCATCAAGGGGGGACCGAGAAAAAAGGCCGGTCAAAAAATTGCTTATCCAATGTTAATTTCCATAGAGATTTTAGACATGACTGCAGCCCGAACATCAATTACATCACATTTAGCAGAAAGGTAGTTCTTGGTCCAGAAAGAAACCTTTTTGTTATTTAGTGCAAATCCATGAAGTAGTTTTTGACTTATTAAAAGAATCCAAATTTGTATATCTAGGGATGAGATGGCTCCATGAACCCTCCTGATCTCGTGCTGAGATCTAATTGGCTGCCACCACTACACTTAAACCAGGAAGCATTGGCAGCCATCCTGGGGCTAGGCTGAAGCCGAGTCTCTGAAAAAAGGTTAAAAAAAACAAAAGGGGGCAGGGTAGAAATACCCAGACCCCTTAGCTCTGATTCTGGGATCCCAGAGGGACCCCACCAGGGCAAAAAATAATTTTTCAAAAAAGGTTGCCGAAAATGGTGGCGGATCTGTAATCCGGTGATTTTTTTTTTTTTTTTTTAAAACAAGTGCTTGTTTTAGAATAAGACCCCAGATGGAACAGGTCCTGGGGGCATTGTTTAAAAAAAAGGAGACTCATGGAGCCCAGGTGACCATCACCTTACTGGGGCTTTATTTGTTAAAAAGGAGGGGGCGTATTGGGCCCCCCTCCTGAGACTCTATAAGAGCTGTGGACCACGGCCTCCCTGGGGGTAAAATAACCAGTAGTGGGGGGATCATGTGGACCCCTGAGCCCCAGAGACCACCACCTCCAATGGGGCTGAATAATGTCTAACGGGGGACCCGCATACATTGAGCTCCTTTTGCCTTCTTGATTAACAATGAGGACAAAAACAATCACTCAAGACTTGGTCAGTGACATCACTGATGGCATCACTGATGGCATCTCATATGACATCACTGATGAAATCATCCACAGAACCCCTCACACACCCACTGACACCCCTATAGAACCTCTCATACACCCACTCCCACTCTCACACAACCCCTCACATACCCATTTACAGATCCATACCAGTACTCAAACCACTAAACACTCAACCACAAAGCCACTCACACAACCACTCACTCATACTGCCACTCACACACCCACTAACTCACTCATACAGCCACTAATGCACCCACTCACTCACCAACACACCACTCATACATCCAGTCATACAGACATACAGACACTTACACACCCACTCATATACCCTTACAGAAAATCGCACACCCAATCACCCATACAGAAACTCACACACCACTCACTTACCCATACAGGTAGTCACACAGCCACACAGCCACACACTCACCCATACAGCCACTCACACTGCCAATCACTCACCATTACGGCTACTGACACACCCACTCATATACCCATACAGACACTGACACAGAACCACTTACAAACCCATTCACACATCCATGCAACCACTCACACACCCACTCACTGACACTTACAGACACTCACACAGACATTCAGTCTCCAAAATGGCCACTTACACACACTCAAGCAGCAGCTCACTCACCCATACTGTCACTCAAACACCCACTCTCTCACCCATACAGCCACTCACACAGCTACTCAGTCACCCATACAGCCACTCATACACCCACTCACATACCTATGCAGCACCTCACACAGCCACTAACTCACCTATACAGCCACTCGCACACCCCTCACTCTCCAAAAAAGCCACTCACACAGCCACTCACTCACCCATACAGCTACTCACATACCCACTATCACATCCATACAGCCACTCACACCCATAATTCCACTCAAACATCCACTTACACATTGATACAACAGTCAGACAGCCATTCAGATGAGATATGTTTGAAATAGTATGACTAATTGCTAGAACGGAAAGAATAGTAATTTATCTTATGCTGTAGCTTAGTATATATCTTTAAGTCTCAGAAACATTTACAAAACACTTATAGTCATGGATTATGTCATCAGTGATGAAATTTGAGATGTCATCAGTGATGTCACTGACCATGTCATGAGTGATGTAGTATGTGAGGTAATAAGCAGTGCTTTGCAGGATGTAAGTTATAGTTAGCCCAAGTAACTATACCTGCTGAGTTTCACTGGTTTGGAGTGAAATCTGAGCCTAATTATAACGTACCTCTAACCTTTAGATTTGTCAGTCTGTGTGTGTGTGTATGTGTGTGTGTGTGTGTGTGTGTGTGTGTTTGTGTTACTATCCTTGTGGGGACTTGGGTGTGATAACACACTCACGCTGTGGGGACTTGATTGCACTGTGGGGACCTAAACCCAGGTCCCCACAAGGCAATATCTTTTAAATGATAAAAAATGGCTTCAGGAACATCTGTGTCAATTTTTACAACTTTTTAAAAAATTGCCGTGTGGGGACCTGTGTTTCATGAAGTGTGTTTATTTTTCTGCTCAGGTCTGCCCCTGTAGACAGGAGGTGGTACTGCAGTCTTAAACACACTTTGCATTTAAACACACTTTGCTCACCAGAAGCAAACATTAGCAGCAGAAAGGACAGACATTTCAATGGGAAAGCTGCATAACACCGTCTTTATCCAAATATTTTTCATGCAATTAAGTTTTTCTCTATTCATTAAAATAAAACTTTATTTACATGAAGTATTTAATTTAGACGTTTTGCGTCTGGAATATTGTTATTGGTTTTTAAATATTGCTAAAAGCAAATTGAGCCCAGAATACTTCACTATTGTAATTTGATTCTTAACTGCAATTAAAGAATGATGGTGCACTCGCTGCGATAAATAGAAATTGGTTTTATCATTTTTGGCAAATGACTAGAGGCATCAATGCTTATTGTTACATTTGAATGCTTGTATCAGGAATTCAGATTCTTTATGTTGCCTTTGTAATTTTAGCTTCTTTTGGGGGTAGGTAGTGGTAAAGGGTGGGCAGGGTAATTTTAGTGTTTAGGGGTGGTAAGGGTATTTTTAGGGTTTAAGGGTGGGTAGTGGCAGAGGGTGGTAAGGGTAATTGTGAGGTTAAGGGGTGGGTAGTGGTAAAGGGAGTGAAGGGTAATTTTAGGGTTTGGGGTGGGTATTATTAAAACGGATGGTAAGGGTAATTTCGGATTTAAAGGGTGGAGATATATATCACAGCAGCATGGCCATAATAAACTAGTAACCTGAAACCACCTCTGGAGTGTGAGTCTTACTGGCGTCTCATTGATTCTGAGACACGGGTGCTGCTGTGATATTTTACAGGGTCCTGTGTCCTGCAACTCGGCACTGGCCTCGCGAGGTGGATGTGGCCGGGTAAAGTACACAGGGATAGTGAGACGCACATATATATATATATATATATATATATATATATATATATATATATATATAGTGAGATTTACTTACCTTAAATATACTTACCATTCGAGGTAAAGGCCTCTGCGTGGTAAAGACGTGCGTAATAAAGGCTGCATTGTAAAAGCATGTGTGGTAAAGGCATGCGTTGTAATGTCATACAACCTGGCTAGATGCATTTTACACAGCTTGCACCTAGCATCGCTTTAATCACGAATTTTACAATTTGCGCCTATCAA
This sequence comes from Calotriton arnoldi, assembly GCA_963921515.1. Classification (NCBI taxonomy): domain Eukaryota; kingdom Metazoa; phylum Chordata; class Amphibia; order Caudata; family Salamandridae; genus Calotriton; species Calotriton arnoldi. The sequence continues at coordinate 519,425 of CAWUFW010009873.1, forward strand.
ATGATTGTTATTCCCACTAAAGCTGAGCTTGACAGTTTCTTGGCACGTGCAGACACTGAGTAGATACAGTGTATCTCTCAGTTATCTCCTTCTCATTGGCTTTACGCACTTTAAGTGACATAACATTTGTGTCAGAGCTTCTGGAACATTGCTGCAATGCAGCACAAGTTCTGATTTAGGGTTCACTAAACTACATGGCATACAAATGTACATTATGCACATAGATACACACATGCTCAGATTTACAAAACTGTCACACAGTGCACCACAACACCCAAAGTTGCTGCACTGCATTGCATTGCTTGAGAAGGAGAGAGCAGGAAAGAACCAAATCTAATAAGATATGGTACTGTTCTACTCCCTCCCTAGTGTTGGCGCACAATTAGGCTGCTGTGCGCCATGCACACACCTTTGATTCATAGTGCATTGTTGTCTGTGTGAGTCTTGCATAGGTTTTGTATTGGAAGGATAACCTTCCAGTACAAAATACTATGCCTAGACAAACTTTAAAAAGTTCCCACTTAGGATGTGTGCAAGGACAGTGCAGTACATATGAAAAGTGGGAAGTTAGGAGAAATAAAAGCATTTCTACTTTTTAATGCTTGCTTCAAAATGTGCTCTTTTTTGGTGCAAAACCCTGTCTATTCTTGTTTGTAAGTAGGATTTTGCATAAAAACTGTGGGTGGTTGCATGGGAATGCCCATGTACCACCCATGGCACACCCCCTTGATGCAGAGTAATACAAAGTAGTGCCTTGCGCTGCTTTGTTTGATTTTGAGGCAACTTTTCAAGACAAAACAAGTTTTGTGCTGGAAAGTAAATCCATGAAAAAACATTTTGTGCAGGTTTGTGTCACTTTTCTGATGCAAATCCAGAGCAAAATTTTGTAAATCTGGCTCAAAACATGTGTAAACTCTGCATCTAAATTGAAGTTTTACAGCACAATCTATGGCATTATTTCTAGCATTTTTTCCATTTAAACATACACTGTTATAAATAGGATTCCAGTGTCGAAAATGAAAGTTAAGTACATGTTCAGCAAATGATAATCAAAATTTTATTTACCAAGAAAATAGTTGGTTTGTTGTGCATGTGTGTACCAGTACGCCAATGTATTACTCCGAACATCCCATTTATGTTTTAAATGGTGTCTTCAATATTGAATGTACCCTACGTTCTCACTACTGGGCGTCGGTAAGCATCTCTTCCAAATAGGAAACAGGCCTGAAACTGTACAGTACATCATTTATTTATTATAGTTATGTCTCTCAAGGGAGCACATTGAAATTGAAGCCATTTAATTTTAAAAGAGAAATGTGCCATGTTCGGGATTCTTCTAAAACCTGCGAGCCCTCTTGAGAAAAAGTTATTTATTTACAGTAGAATAGCGCATGTAATGTAAACATGGATTTCCCACCATATAACACAAAACAATTTCATGACGAAGAATGCGCTTTCGTTCAGACATCCTTGGAGTTAATACACTGAAGTCCAGCCTTCATAGGAACCTCAAGGCAGGACTTCAGCGGGACATGCAGGAGATGTAAATTCTTCCTTGCACATAACAAAAGGGCCATTAGCATCACAAGAGACCTGTGTGCTCTTAACCTTAGAAGTCGACCACCTTCCCAGACTGGGGGATGGGGCTAGCACCTGACAACAAACCTTTCTGGTAGGCCGCATAGGATGACATTGACTTGAGACCCTGATAGCAACAAGGATGGGGCCGAGGCGCTCAAAAAAAGGCTGTATCTCAACAAAGATTCGATCCCCCAGCAGTTTTATAATAGCAACAATTAAGAAAAGTGTACGATTCAAAGGGAATGGCTTATTTTAATATGCACTTTCTTATATTTTTAATTAATGAACTGCAGCTTTTTCGTGACTTTGGCAAATCGAAAGGTTTCAATATCTCATAGACCCCTCCACAAGGCGAACACTAAGTTACTGTATTGCGTTTCCCTAAGCTGCTCACATCTTCCACAATCTGCAATAAAAATTGAGATATTTGGGGAACGAAAAAATGACTGGGCAAGGAACCTGAACATATAAGGCGGAGATCATAGAGAGACATGACAGAAGAGAACATGGGATGTTGGGGAGTGCGATATGACAAGGGTGAATGCGTGGGAAGTGTATGGAACTGGATGAGTGCACGGAGGAAATAGAAAGATTAGAGCAAGGAGGAAGTGGAAAGGCTGAAGCAGAGAGAGAATTACAGGAGTGGCATGGGAAATATGTAAGGCAATTCAGATGGGGAGCTTTGGGGTGATTTTTTTAAGGGCAAGAGGAACCTTACATCTAACATTTGCAAACACCCAAGAGGAAGATTGGAGATTTAAGAAGGCAATGTATTGGCAAATGGAACTACATATTGATGGCCTGATTATGAGTAGTGTGGTCCAAGGAGTTCAAAAATACTGGACCAGAATGTCCATTTCTAGCTAGTTATTTCTCCCCTGCACCACAATATTCTGAGTTCTTAGGCCCGGAATAGGAACTAAATGCATGGACTATAATTACCAATCCATTTTTTACTTGCAGATGAGTCGTGATTCTAGTCCAGTTTCCATACCCATTTTGCTCTGCTTTGACCAGGAATGAAACATGCATGGAAACGTGGTTTTACTGAGTGTATTCGTGCACCCGGTAAAACCTGGAATCAGACGGGGTGGTATCTCCTTGCGGATAACACTACTTTTAAAAAAAAAACGTTGTCATTTTTTATATAGTACAACTACAACAACAAATTGGCATTGGCATAACGTACAGCAATATACCGTTGATAGCACGGGTGACACAAGTACAGATGGCAGCCTGGGGGAAGAAGAGACATAATGGGGGACAATATTCGTGGAGAAACAGGCTACAATGCAAAAAAGGAACTCTTAGGACAAGCACAGTGCACAATGTGCAGCACACCGAGGGCTACCCCCGGCCCCTCAATTCAGTTAGGTGTTTCATCGCCATCGGACCCGCTCCCCCACCATCAGAGCTGTCCGGAGAGGAGGGCCCCCTCCGCCAACCTAGAAGTGCACATTTCGCGCCAGACCAGTAGGTCGTCCTCCAGCTTCACATCCCTTCGGGTGAGTTTCATGTGAGCTTCTTCCGCTAGAGACCACTCCCGAACATCCCTAAGCCAGATAGGGACCTCTGGGCTCAACTGCCCCATCCAAGTAATTGCTATTCTGCGCCTAGCAAGCACCAGCATTAATTGCAGGAGCTTATAGGGAAGTTTCTTTTTTTAGGTTTCCGGACAGACGCCAGCAAGCAACTCAAGGGTGCTATTTCCACCTGGATACCTGTCACAGTGATAATCTTGCTCACCACCGCTACCCAGAACTGTTGAACCCTGGGACAATCCCATGCCATATGTAAAAAACCTGCTTTCTCCGCAGCGCATCTGGGGCAGCGGTCTCCCCTGTCACCTGGGAGACGGCTCAGAGATACCGGGGTGAGGTAGGTGCGGTGCAGAAAGTTAAAGTGCGTCAATTTAAATCTGGCATTACAGGAGACTGTACGTGTGAGGGAGCCTATGTGTGCCCATTGTTTCTCGCCCAGGTGGACCCCAAGGTCTGCCTCCCAGGCTGCCCGCAATGGTGGGACCGGGGGGGTGGAGTCCTGCTTCATAGCCGCGTAGAGAAGGGAGATCAATTTGTGACCCGAACCACATGTAAGTAGAATATCAAGGGTGTGGGTCGGGGTAGGAATATCTGGGTACTGAGGCCAGGTGGTTTTCACCACATCTTGAAGTCCGCGATAGTGTAGAAACTGTCCTTGGCCAAGGCCAAAGCTCTCCTCCGCCTGTTCAAAAGTAAGGAAAGTCTCACTGGGAAAGAGGTCTGCCAGTACCTCGCATCCACCCTCCCTCCAAGATTGAAAGGACATGTATTGTCCCATGTCTATAAAGGGAGCCAATATCCAAATCGAAAGCTCCCTATGGAAGGGGGCCCTTCGTAAGATCATCTCCGCAAATCGTTGCCACACACCTGCAGTGTGTCGTACGAGGTAGGGAAGAGATGCCCCCGTCCCCTGCCCCGCATCAGCGCCTCCTGTAATGCCAGGGTATCTGCTCTGCCAGAGAAGAGGCGTTTCTCCCAGTTATCCTCATCTGTGAGCCACCGCGCCACAGGCTGTAATTGGGCCGCGTAGTAGTATAGATCGAAGCGTGGGGCTTCCAGCCCACCCTCCTCATAACTTCGTGAGATAGTCTTGAGAGCTACCCTGCTGTGGCGGCCCGCCCACAGGAGGGACGTGAGTAACGTGTCCAAAGTTTTAAAGACGCGCGAAGGCAATGGGCATAAAGAGTTCTGAAGGACGTAGAGTATCCTAGGGAGCATCACCATCTTAGAGATGGCCAACCTGCCCATTAAGGACAGGGGGAGAGTATTCCAAAAGGTCACCGATTGCCGCAAAGAAGCAAGGGTGCGGTCGACATTCCGGGTCAACGCTTGCACGTCCGTCGGGGCCACCCGGATCCCCAAGTAACGAAAGCCCGCCGGTTCCCAGCGCAGTCCCACGTCCGGTAGCTCTTCTGAGGGCACCGAGGTCAATCCCGCCAGCGGGAAGACCAGGGACTTGCCGCGGTTAAGCCGCAGGCCTGAGACCTCTCCAAACCGGTCCAACTGGTGCAGTAATATCGGCAACGTGTCCCGGGGAGAAGCCAAGTAAAAGAGGGCATCGTCGGCATAAAGGGAGTTAACGTGGTTCGTGTCGCCTACCCTGATCCCCCATTGGTCCATCTCGGCCCTGATCCGGACCGCAAAAAGTTCAATAGCCAGGGCGAACAACAAGGGCGAGAGGGGGCACCCCTGAAAAGTGCCCCAACCCAGTTGCCAATCCTCTGAGGGCGCGCCCGCAAGTTTAACCCTCGTGCGGGGTGCCGTATAGAGGATACGAATCCAACGACAGAAGTTGGGACCCAACCCCGCAGCGCGGAGAACCTCGAGGAGATATCCCCAATCTACTGTGTCGAACGCCTTGGCGAGGTCAATAGAGACCAGGACCAACTGGTCCTCCCGGTCGCGTACCTCATGGAGGACATGGTTGAGCCGGCGTAGATTCATGGCCGTATTGCGTCCTGGTATGAACCCACACTGGTCCTCGTGGACCAAGTAAGACATATAGGGCGCCAAACGGGTAGCTAAAAGTTTGGATAAGATTTTGATATCCGTATTGATCATGGTGATCGGTCGGTACGATGAGGGCTCATGAACATCCCCTCCTGGCTTCGGGATCATACAGATTTCCCCCTGTGTCATGCTGGGCGGGAGTTGTCCACTCTCAAAGGCTTCAAGATAGACCTGCAGCAAGAGACGGGGGAGAGTAGCCGCGAATGCCTGATAAAATTCCGGTGGGAACCCATCACTACCCGGGGACTTGGCACGTGGAAGGTGCTGCAGAGCGGACTGTACATCCCCCAACGTTAGGGGTACGTCAAGTTCCTTCCGCGTCGGTTCAGGAATAGATCGTAGGGTCAGGTCCTGGAGATAAGGGAGATAAGCGGCCTCGGTGATGGCAGGGTCCGCAGCATACACTGCCTGCAGATGTGATCGTAGGACTCGCAACAGCCCCACTTCCGAGTGGACAAGGCCACCCGCGGGCTCCCTCAAAGCCACAATCGCCACCGGGGCGTGTTCCTGCCGCAGCACCCATGCCAAGAGACGGCTCGATTTGTCCCCCTCTCTATGAAGGCGCTGTCTATAATTCGTGAGTGTATATTTGTCGAGTCTATCCCAAATGTCGTGGATGCGTTCACGGATGCCACGTTCCCCATCCACCCCCCCTGTGTCTAGGGTCGCGGAGGTCTGTACCTCCAAGAGGCGACGTTCCTCTCCCTGGAGCTCGCGTTGGAGCTGCTTCCGCACCCCACATGTGAGACTCATACATGCCCCTCTCACTACGGCTTTCAGGGCGTCCCATTTCGTGGCTAGAGACCAGTCCGGCTTGTTCCAATTGAGGTCAATATAATCCGTTATGGCCGTTTCTAGATGGTGTTTCCCCACAGGGTCCTCGAGGACCTCTGCCGGGAGCCTCCAGACTCGTGGACGGTTAACCGGGCGGCCCCAACCAACCACACATGCGACCGGGGAGTGATCAGATGGGAATCGCGCATGATAGGTCACCTTGAGGGACATGGCCATGCTCGGGTTTGCGATTAAAAACCGGCCTAAGCGACTGTATGTATTGTGAGTGGGTGAGAAACAAGTGCAGACTTTCTGAGTGGGGTGTCCCTGGCACCATATATCCTGAGCCCCAATATTTTCCATGACCTCACGGAGTTTCACCGTCATCCTTGGTTTTGTTCCAGTACGGGGTGGGGACCTATCTAGATCGGAGTCCAGGACGCAGTTAAAATCCCCCATCCAGATCAACGGGACCTCTAATTCGGACACCAGGACCTCCTGCAGGGATTGAAAAAAGTCTGGATCATCTGTGTTGGGTGCATAGGTATTCATGATTGCAATGTCTCTCCCGTCAAGCTTAGCTCTGAGGAGCAAATATCTCCCATGAATATCAGCTTCTACATACGGGGCCACCCAAACAAGGACTCCCCTGGCGTAGGAAGAGAAGGAGGAGTGAAAAACCTGACCCCGCCATTTCTTCGCTAATTTCTGAGCCCCTTCATCAGTGAGATGCGTCTCCTGGAGGCACGCTATCGAGACCTGGTGTCTGCGGAGGAAGGATAAGACTCTGTATCTCTTAGTGCACGTGTCCACTCCCCTCACATTCCAGCTTAAAAATTTAAACCCCCTGGATGTTAAGGTGGCCATACGTCATGTGTTCTCCGCCCCGCGCTGCCCTGCACCCCCCGAGCCTCCGGATCTGTACATGCAATGCCTAAAAAAAGAACCCCAACACTCCCACCTAGAAGAACCCACCCCCCTCCCCCGAGCAATTTACTGACAACACATGCAGAAATGCCCTTCCCACGCTGGTGCCAGGACGTGCACAGCTGCCCCAATAGCCCAACCGGGGCCAAAGTTACAAAGCAAAGAAAAAACCACATAGGAAACCACCCCCCCCCCCAATTCGGACTCCCGACGCAGGCCAGCCACCGCTTAACCTACGGTCATAACCGTTCCGCCCCAACTAGCATGTAAAGCCACAGGACCAAATTAAGTGGCAGCGCCCACGAGGCGCAGCCGCCATATGCTCAGCTGAACGTTCCCACTCAAGCCCCCCAGGAAGGGAGAAGAGAAAAGAAACAGGATAATAAAGGGGTAAAGGAAAGAGGTGGGGAGGAAAGAGAAAGTGAGGTCAGACAGAGACATTATCACGGCAAGCGTGTCTCCAAGGGCTCTGCGATACCATAAGCATTGGGCCCCTAATGTCCGGCCTTCTGCCGCCCCAGCCTCATGTGCGAGGAAACAGGAAAGAAAGAGATGGGTACCATCTTCAAGCCAGGTCTGTTAATAACGTAGGTGGGTCCATGACAGTCTCTGGAACCTCATGACTAGGCGACGGGAGTCTCTGGCACCAGTCTCCCTTCAGGTGTAACCGTCGCCGGCCGTGAGGGAAAGCCTTCTGGATCCGAAGAGTCCACTCGCAGGGCTCCATCGTCTCCCACCGTGATCCGCCGGTGCTCCTCCTGAGCATCGCCCGCTGAGCGATGCCTGCGCCTGGACCTGCGGCTTTTCGGGGGTCTGGTCCCCCAGTTGCTCCGGGAACCTCTTTGTTCATGTTGCGGGAGAGCCTCTCCTCTGACCTCAAGCCACTCCCACACCGCATCCGGGGAATCAAAGAAATGAGCCCTGCCCAGGGCTATCACCTTAAGTTTCGCAGGATACAGTAACATGTACTGGAGGTGAAGTTCCCGTAGGCGCTGTTTGATACCCAGGAAAGATTTCCGTTGTTCTTGGACTTGGCGGGTGTAGTCCGGATAGATGGAGACTTTAGCGTTATCGAAGGTGAGGTCTTTCGATTCTCTTGCCGCTTTCAAAATACAGTCTCTATCTCGGTAGTTCAGAATTTTGGCAATGAGTGCCCGAGGAGGCGCCCCCGGGGGCGGCGGCGGCGGGACCAGCCCCGATGGGCTCGCTCTATCACGAATACATCAGAGAGGCCCACGGGGCATAATTTAGTGCGTACCCAGTTCTCTAGAAATCGCTCCGCATTTCCCTGTTCCGCGCGTTCTGGAATACCTAGGACCCTGATGTTGCTTCGACGCGCCCTACCTTCCGCCTCCTCCGCTCGGCGCTCCAACGCCCCGGCAGTCTGGGTGAGCTGAGAGACCTGCTGTTTCAGGGAGGCCACATCCCCACGAAGCTGAACAATGTCTCCTTCCGCTGTTGAGACCTTATCCGCCACCTTTCGAAGATCAGCTCGCAACAGGTTCACATCGATGGAGACTGTCTCTATTTGTTTCTCTAGGGCAGTGCGGGATCCCTGTATTGCCTCCAAGAGTTCAGCTCGAGGCGGCTCGTCCCCGTCTCCATCCAGTCCCAACTGGCGCGTGATGCGCTGCGTGGGGATGCGTTGTGTAGTATGACTGCGTAATAGTGTTGGGGTTAGAGGCACGGGGCACCTTGTCCTTACCCATGTCGCAGTCAACTAAGGATCCTGCAGGGGTCCGCAGGCGCCGCAGTTCCCAGGCCTAGATGCACCTCGGAAGGCCTCAGTCACCACGCACACGTCCGTCTCACAGGCGGATCATCCGGCAGCGTGGGGGATCGCAGTTCACAGCGCACCAGGACCAGGCCGACTCGGAGGGCCAATCACGAGCCCAGAACCACAGGGAGGCACGTGTGGTCAATGTCCCAGGGATCCAGCTGGTGGTCCCCGCCCCAGGGCAGGGAGGGCTCTCCCCTCACACAGCAGTTGCCTCCAGGCAGAGGTTAGATAAGGCCTGCCAGGGCCGTAAAGTACCAGCAGGGCAGGCCAGCCAGGTGCCAGAGGAAGGGGGCCCGCAAGTCGGTCCGTCCCGCCTAGTCGCCGGCTCGCCAATCCACCGGGGGGGGCCACCAGCAGGTGCCACCTCACGGAGTCACAGGTGCTTCACCCCCGTCAGGAGGATAAGCGACCACCCGATATCCCAGGGCGGCCACCACCAGCCATCAGGCCCCCGACTCCCCAGGGCCGGCACGGGGGCGCAGGGCCAGAGCGCGATGCGGGGACGTCTGCCGCGCACCTGACACTCCCTCCACAGGCGCTGAGTCCACAAGGTCAGGCAGGGGTAGGTCCGGACCCTCGATGCATCTCCGGCAGGGACGGCACCCCCCGCAGGGCCTCCCGCCGCGATGTCCTGCGCGGCGCAGGTGGGTGGAGGCCGGATCCCCGGCCTCGCGTGGATACGGGCTGGTAGTGCGGCGGGCGCTGAGGGCGCAGCGCCGCTCCCAGGCTGGCACCTGATCTCCTTCCCCCTCCAAGGGGGCTCAGCCGCCGGTAGGATTCTCGCCGGGATCAATCCAGGGACAGTGTTCTAGAGCCCGGCTCCCCCCCACAGGCGTCGGGGCCACCAGGGCAGGCAGAGGCCAGTCCGGGCCTCCGATGGTATGTCAACGGGGGCGGAACGTCCCGCAGGGCCCCCCGCCGCGATGTCCGGCGCAGATCAGGCAGGTGTATGCCGCAGCCCCGGCCTCACGTAGAATCGGGCCGCAAGCGCGGCGGGCTCAGAACGCGCCGCCCCCAGACCGCTCCCCGGCCCCACTCCCCCTCCAAGGGGCACCAGCTGCGATCGGGGTCTCCGCCGCGTAGAATCTACTCGCGTGGGCAGCGGTAGAAAGGATGATGCAGGATTAATTGGGCTGGCCGGTCGGGAGCCGAAGGAGCTCACGTCCTGTCGGCCATGCTGCTTGGCCACGCCCTCGGATAACACACTACTTGATTTGTAATTGACCCAATAGTGACTTTTTATGTGAGAGCGAGGAAAAAAATCCCAGAGGAAGAACGTCCATTAAGATATCAAATATCATCAGTTTAAATATATGGAGTCATCCTCTATGAAATGGAGACAGCAATGGAATAGGTAAAAAAAAAATCTCAAGAATGATAAAAACTTGGACTGGATTTGGGAAGGGGTAGGATGACCTCATAATTTTTTGCTGGCTATGTATGTATTTATATGTATGCATGTATATGGTAATGTACAGGGTCAATGACAAGCATAAAGGGCCTTATTCAGATTTCGGTGGATGGAATGGTCTATCACAAACGTGACATATGTTTTGTCCGTCGTATTACGATTTCCATAGGACATAATAGGATCGTAATACGGCGGATGGGATATCCGTCACGTTTGTGATGGAGTATTCCCCTCCGCCAAGATCTAAATCAGGCCCAAAGTCAACAACTCATAGGAGAGACAGCTGGCTTGTAAACAGTTAAAGGAGTGCGATGTAGTGTATCGTAAAGAGGTGAGTCTTCAACTCTTTCCTAAATTGAAGCAGCGTTGGTGCAGTTCTGAAGGATATAGGGATGTTGTTCTAAATCCTGGGTGTATACATGGAAAAGGCATAATGCCTTGTGTTTTTTCTTATATACATTCCTTATTCTACAGTCTGATGGTGTCCTGGCTGTGCATGTGCTAAGAACCACCAGAGATAGTGAGCTTGTCTGCAAAATAACCGGAGGTGCCGGTCGCGTGGCTTTGTAAAAGATGCCACTAGTTTTGAAGATGGTGCGGGCCAGCAATAGGACCCAATGTAATTCCATTAGGATGAAGGTGATGTGATCATATTTCTTCAGGCCCTGGATGAGATGTGCTACGGTGTTTGGATGCTCTTAAGGGGTCCCAGTGGGGAGTCCAGTAGGCCATGGAGCAGGGCTTTACCACCATTCATGCAAAAGTACGAAGGCTTCAACAGCAGTTTTGAAGTTGCTTTCTGGAGGACGCGGTTTCTCTTTCTTCAGAAGAGAGAGCTAGTACCAGGCCACTTTTTTTTTTTAACGTGTTCCTTGAGGATGTGGTTGGTGTCCAGGGTGAATCAAAGTGACTTGGCATTCGGTGAAATGTTTAGTTCAAATCCGTCAAGGTTCAAGTCATTGAGCCAGGTTTGTATGGTGTCAGGTGCGTTGCTGCATTCCTGTCTTAAGCATTAATTCAATAAGCTAGTGTATATTGGGACTTGCACTGAATGTAATTCAGTTCAAACATTTGCACTAAAGTTCTAGATTAAAGTGGTTTGTATAATGAAAAATGTATTTTAACATGTTGTCCCCATGTAACCATAGAGGAATTAAGATTGCATTTCATTTTTTGATCCTAGTTCTTAGGACCTACAGAACTTACTGGATACCCAGTTTACCTGGTAGTTTTGGAAGTTGCTTCTTGCTGTGTGTTGCATCTATGCATCTTCTTGGTAGAAATCATAGACTCGTGGTTACCTTTTAGACCTCTAGACCATAAAGTGCCTCTGTGGACCAATAGATACTTAGGTACTCAGTGGGTTCTGGAAGTAGAATTTTTCAATGAGTTGCAACGTTATCTCATCTGGACCCTACAAACTCTAAGTATTTTGTATTTGTTCAAAACAGCATCATGCTTTTAGCATGGGCATGCTGGACCCAAGCCCAGGGCGCTGAGGTGAAGAGGGGTGCAAAGGGCTATCTTCATACAGATTATGCAGCAGTCTCCCTATGACCAGGCTCCAAAGAAAAGTGTGCTTTGTCACCTACCACTGTACAGCTCATCTCTCAGCTCTGCACTAATAACTTGAGGTATGAGGAAATGCAACAGTTAGTCACACCTTCAAAACAAGCAGAGGACGAGAGGAATATTTCTCAGTGAAAAAAGGGGGAAGGTAGGCACCAAATTGGGGTTTCCTATGGAGCTATCTGCGTAAAGGTGAGCCCTGGCCAGTCTCTATGAAGAACATCAGCTACCGGATCAACAGGCATTCAAACACAATGATGTCAATGTCCACCAATGGAAAAACGCTGTGCATCTAATCTTAATGACTCTCTTCTGACCCATCCCTCCTTACCCCTTTAGCTGCTCTGTCCCTCTTCCACCTTGCCTACTTCATTCTACTGTGTCTCCTTCCTACTTTGCCCTCTCTAGTCACCCATCTCCTCTCACTAACAGATCAGTCTATCTTCTACAACAATCTAACAAAGGTTTGCGATGCATTGGCAATGTTGTTCCATAGACGATTCTAGCCAGCGCAAACCTTTGTTAGATTGTTGTATCCATAATTATAAAATTCTTGTAGCTTATATGTAAGAATTATCATGAAGTAAAGAATATTTTTCTACTGCAACAGTTGGAAGTTTTGAGAAATCATTTGAGTACCTAACAAAAGTGGCATTACATATATTTCAAGCCATTATATTCACTGTACTGGGACCTTAACACTAATATAACTGATATACTATATGAGTGCTCCACTATTCTCTTTTTTCATTTATCTGGGCAGGAATGCTCTTTGATACAGATATACACTTCTTGGCAGCAGTGGTGTTGTAGTGTTTTGAGCACCATTTGTTCCCATCACTTCTCCAACAATAGAGAAGTGCGACTATTGTACCACTGTGGCTGTTTCTTTTCTATCTATACAAGCTGGTTCTTCAGACTAGGGCATCATTCTTATCAAAGGTGGTAACTCCATTCCATGTAGGCCAGTCTATCACTCTGCCTGCCTTTTACACCCCACCACATCCTACTAAAGAGGAGGACAGACCCCACCACCAGGACCCAAAAAGAGCATTGTCGTTCTACCTTGATCGTACCAAAGAGTTCCAGGTGGACGATCAACTCTTCATAGGATATGACAGTGCCAATAAAGGGAAGGAAGTGCAGAAACGTACCATCTCATGATGTATCGAATTGGCAAAAAAGCAGCTCCCTGAGGGCTTGCATGATCATTCCACCAGAGCCAAAGCTGTGACTACTGCATTAGCTTGTGGAGTCCCTGTCCTGGACATCTGTCAGGCAGCAATGTGGGTGTCTCTGCATGGCACTGTGCCCGTTTGGTCCTGGTGGATTTTTTAGAATAATCTGTTTTGCAACCCCACCTCTGGGGAGGTATTGCTTGTGTATCTATTCTAAGGTAAGGAATCTGTGGCTAAAAGTCTCTATCAGATGAACAAGGTAATTACCTTTGGTAACACCTTATCTGGTAGAGACTCTATTGAGCTATAGATTCCTTACCAACCCTCCCATCCTCCTCGCTCTGAAAACGGATTACAGTTAAATGTTTACCCTTCTTACGGGCCCTAGACATGCACACCACTGGTCAGTGTTCTTCATGGCTCTGTGCTTCTGTCGTGGAAAGTCGCGAAAAGAAACTGACAGCGCGCTGGGGTGGCACCTGTATAGGCACCACACACGTCACTTCTGATGCGGACAATGCCGAACACGCCACGAGGAGCCTAACTATGCCACCTACTTACACGCAGCGTTATTGCTCAAAAAAGTTTTTAGCTCCAGCCTGATGCCTGGGGAAAAGTCTGAGGAACGGAACCTGTGGCTAGAAAGAGACTCTACCATATAAGGCATTACTGAAGGTTAGTAGCTTGTGATTTTTTTGCTAATTCTGTTCAGCATGCGCAATAATCATTTTTTTTTTTCTTGATGATCACCAAAAGAAGAGACCTATTGCCTTTGCTAGTGCTTGTTGTTTTTTGGGGGGTTTGCATTGTGGCACTTGTGATCCTATATTTGTAACGAAAAAATAAAATACAAGTTTCAGATGTGTTTATGTGCTAATCTAAGCCAATGCAGAGAAGTTATAGCTGCAGTTTAGGAAGGAAAATCACACACATTTTACCTATAAAATTAAAATTAGGTAAAAAGTTCACACTCATACAAAGTACTTTACATTGTGAGCATTTAAAAAATACTGCTGCATTAGTGCATGAGTAGAAATAGATCTGTTTTAAAAGAACTGTTTAGAGAATTTAATATAAAAAATGTTTCTTTCACACAGGATATGAAATTCGTTTTTATATGTGAATTTCATTATATTCTTGAAAGTGTCTTGCATTGGGTTTCCAAGTCAATTCATTAAGGTACTGAAATGCCCAGGAATGTAGGTTCCCACTCTTCATTTTCGGATAACTCTCCTAACCTGAAATATGCAGGCACGGTATTCAGTGCGCCAGCCCTCCCAGCTCACCTGTCATATGCAAGTTGGGAGCTTCTCCTCGGCCTCTGTTGTTATGGCGATGGCTCAGGGTTAGGTGCGAATGCGCTCTGACCCAAGTTCAGCATAACAAAGGGACGAGAGCTTGACGCTCTCGGCTCCTTTCAGGCCTGTTCGCACCCTGGCACCAGCGCATACACTGAGTGAGCATTCCTGGGTACACCTGCAGCACGGGGCTGTAGTAGTGGGGGAGGAGATCCAGTGAGGCTGATGTGTTGTGCTGATTTCTGCCTCTCAAACGAAGCTGTCTGCAGATGAGTTTAGCAGACAAAAATGCCGGGTTTTAACTAACTGGAATAACCTTGAATTAAGGAGGGCATGCAAGATTACAGCACGCTCTTTACTGAAAAACGAACTTTTTACAGAGCTGCATCTCTTGAAATCTTTAAACTTTTACTATTAGAAAATACTATGCGTACTTCCGAGGTAAAGGAAAGGAAGGGCGCTGTTCCCACATATACAACACTATTTTCTGTTTTTCTGTTTGGAGACAAACTTTAGTGCTCTTTCTCCACATGTAAAATACTTTGATGTTTGCAAGCTGATGCTATCAAAAATAACATTTTACAATAAATATCTTAAAATTGTAAAATGGTGATTGATCTGATGATGGGGGATGACAGCAGCAATTTGAATTTAAAAAACCTAAACCAGATCATTTGCAAGAAGGTTGTGCATTCACAACTGTAGCATACTGCAACTACTGCAATTCTATATGTCTTTAAAAAGTCCATACACTAAGAAGCATTCAAAGCTATAAATATAGATGGTGAAGAGTGAATTATTAATTTTGTTATGAAAATTTAAGTTCATGGTTTTGAACCGCAACACTTTGGGGCTCATTTATGAGAAAGTGACGCCGCGCAGCAGGTCACCTTGCTGCGCGTAACAGGGAGAGGCCAGGAATGGCCGTATTTAAGGCAATACAGTGCATTCCTGGCCTTTCCACTGCGCTGGTGCTGCCTGTGTTGTCAGCAGTATTGTTTTTGTGCAAAAAGGAGCACCTTCCTGCACAAAAACAATATCAGGAGACATATTCCTCTTTCTATGTGTGCCGTACACCTAGAAAGAGGAAGAAACTAAGAGAAATAGAGATATTTCTCCTCGTCATACCTCTCGTGGAAAGGCGTATCTTTTTGGTGCATTCCCAGGTTTATCAGTACTGGTAAATCTGGTAATGCATCAAAAACCATGGGAGTTGCATGGGAACATCCATGCAACGTCTTCCCAGGGCAGGGTAACGCAATGCAGCGAATTGCGCTGCGTTGCGTTACTACAGATTTCTGGAGCCACTCATAGCCATGCAAAGTGGCTTTGCATGGCGTTAGAGGTTTGCGTCATGCATGTACCATGCTGCATGGTGCAAACGCAATGCAAGCCTCTCATAAATGTGCCCCTTTGGTTTTAACAGTGCCTTCTGTGCCAGACTAAAACATTTTGCAGATCTGAGGAAGTCTCTTTATCTCCATTGGTGACTGTCCTTATGTTCTGCAAGTTCCTATCAAGTCCTTGTTTCTGTAATAGTCACTACTGGTGCTGCCCACATTTTATTGTGTGCAGCACCTCATATTCGAGATGCTCCTGCCAAAATAAAAGTGTTTCCTGTATATTGGCCTGCTTTTCCTGAAAAGTATAGGTCTGCCCTTCATTGAAGACAAAAATAATGCAATGTGGGAAAGCTTCCTTTTGCTGATGTTTTCCATTTTGCCACTGCAGATAGACACTTAGGCAGAGTTTAACAGTCTCTGTCTGTTATCATTCTGAAAATGTCACTAATACTCAGTAATGCTGTCCAAGCGCTGGGTGGAATCCGCACTGAGAGGTGTTTTGTAACTGGTTTTGTTTTCAGTACACTTGCAATGGTGATCCTACTGGGTTCTCAATGATCTTGCGCAATGTGAGATAACATGGTATGGGCCGATAATTATTAGGGACTTTTGGATCTAAGTTGGGTTTTATTATCAATGGTGTGATTGTTTACCACAAAATAAAAGGCTATGGAAAACCTAAGTAGCAGAGATCATGGAATAGGGCCACGGGGAAGTTCTGTAGGTCTTTAAACAGGTGATCAGGTCCTCTTTGGAGCAAGATTTGAAATCAAAAGGTGGTAGTAAGGTAGGTGGGCTCTTGACATAACGTGGTGTAACACTTGGTATTACTTATCATGAAGACCTTATCTCGGCGGAGATGGAGAGAGGCAGGCAGGTGTACCGGCACAGCTAAATGGGAGAACCCTCCCGACTGCCCTCACCAATCTCATGAGGCTATAATTGTATAAATAAGGGAGACGCTACTCCCTCTCAATCTAGCAGCACAGGTCAAATCCAGGCCTCTAGTGATACTTAAACTTACCTTGGTCCTGAAGAAACGCTTTGGATCTCCTCCTGAGGCCATAGAGAGCGTGAAACATGTCGACCACCTTATACGCCCATTAGAGACGTATATCTAGCTACAGAGGGACAAAATATCCCCAGAGCAGCACCACACACCTTTTAACAATGACAGAGGGATCACCTTAATAAATAGTATTCACTCCCCCTCCAGTAATTTTTTAGAAAAACACTACTTGAGACCTCACTACCACTCACACGCACGCACCCATACGGCTTCTTCATCAAAAGATCTCCGATAAAGAGACCCTTCGGGGGACCCGTAGGGCATTGCAGCGCCGGCCCGGCGAGGAGCAACAAGCCCTATGATGAAGCATGACATCCTTCGGGGTGTGTGAGGGCATCATGATGAGGACACACTATCTCTACACATAGAGTAGCACAGGACAAAACTTCATTCTTTTACTTCCTTTTACAAGGAACAGTGACTCCCTTTATTGTACTAATCTCACCACATAGTCCTTGTGAAGAAGCTAAGGCAAAGGTAATATGGTAATTTTGCAAGATGATGAACACAGACTTCAACAATGTTTTTCACAGTACTTATTTTATTTTCCCAGTATGCAATTTTTGTGATTACTACTGTTCTGATAGATTTACATGCATCCTTTATAGTGTGTTATTCCTGTCCTCTTATTTCATCATAATTTCCGTTTCACTACTTTCCATTTTTTCCAGATGTTTAAGCTTCCAGCATGTGTTTGCATTTTTCTTTGTGCTTCAGTGAGCTCTCAATGCCACAGGTGTATTCTTCGGTTGTGCTGTCATTTTATGAGTGACACTGCATTTTTCCTGAATTACTAGAGTTTGCTGGGTTGCACATGTGGGTGTGTAAGACTTGCTAAGAGAAGGTCACAGGGCCAGCAGGGGATACTGGGCTACAAGTCTGGTGGTGTGGTAATCTGCCTTTGGTTTCCTGTAGTTCTTCACACTATTGATCAGCAAACTGGGCCAGGCACACCTCTTCCACACTAGACTCTCATGGTAGTGAGGGCCAGCAATCAAAATCTTCTTAGGGAAGTAGTGTAGAACTAGAGACACAGTACTCAAGTAGTCAAAAAGCAGATATATTAATTCACTATCCAGTTCAGAGCTTGTCTTATTAAAAAGTGAAGTACTTTCATTTCACAGCAAAATTATATACTGCACACATCACTGGGGGTTCAGCAGAGTCCCAGACACATTCTCTCAGTTTCTAGTTTTAGGCCTCTTGTTACCTGAGATGCAGAACAGCACAGGAGTTAGTGGTGCACCATTCACAGTCGCACAGTCAGTGCCTCAGTCTGAGGGCACAGGATTGAGGGCAGCAAGCAGACTCACCTCTCCATATGCCAACTAATTCTTGGGTCTGCACTATATCGAGCAGTGTATTGTTGAGAAATCACATGATGGCGAGCTCTATTGTTTGTGATATCCAAAATATTGCACAACAGGTTGAAGCCCACCCCATAGTATGGTACTAGGCTGAAGGCGAGTACAACGTGCCATGACCATGCAGTAGAAATTTGGGTCATCATGATTGGGTCCATAGATATTGATAATGGTGAGATGAGTATGTTGTAGGGTACCCTGGAAATCAGATAACGCACCTCTGCATCAGCACCACCTAGGGTCTGAAGCACTGAGTGCAATTAACTACAATGGCAACCCCCACTAGAATAGGTTGAAAATGTAGCAAAGAATCAATGGGAGCTCCACTGCTTGGCAACATGCTGGCTTTAATGTGGTAATAAGCAGGGGCGGCTCCTCCATTGGTGCGGAGGAGCGTCGCCCGACTTAAATGCCTCCAAAAGCCCCAGAGATGAAAAATAAAATGGTACTTTATTACCATTTTATATTTCATCATCCCGTCCTGAACCGAGTGTTAGGACGGGGCGGGCCTGCTGAGCAGCAGCAGGGAGGAGTGGTGGGCAGAGTGCTGCCTGTGTACTGTTTAATAGGAACGTGTCTCTTTGGCCGGCCGTCTTGCGACACCCCGCCAGACATGCGCACTTTAAACCTTTCAACCCAGCAGTCTTAAGACAGCTGGGTTGAGAGGAAGTGCAGGCCTCCGATGCACTGGGGAGTGCCTAGAGAGGCTTCTCCCTCCAATCAGGGTGCTGCTCTCATGCTGGTTAGTAGCATGTGAGCAGCGCCAGGAGTGGTCAAGGGAGTTTTCTGGGGCCCGCACTGCAGTCTCAGCAGAAGAGGTCCGGAGCAGGGAGGGCATTGTGTTGCCTGGATTCAGTAAGTGTTTTAATTTTTTTATTTTTTTTTATTTGCACATGCGTGCACCCACCCATTTGCCCGCCTCCCACCTCCATAGATGCCAGTCACCACTGGTGATAAGTGTGTCTCCTGAAGTAGGAGAAATTCAATCAAGTGTCTCATAGCATAAGCCAAGACCTGACATGTCTTTTTAGGATTATATAGGCCTCGCACATTTCACGTCATACATTTTACTAGAAGGGGTTTCCTCTCGAGGGCCAGCATGCATTAGCGTGTGTCAAAGAAGTGGTCATTCTGTGTGTGCAAGGGTCACTCTCAAAGCTATGTAACTGTTTTGACCACATCTCCCCCATAAAACCCCCTTCCCACACTGAAACCTATCTGGTCAGCGACACATCCCAACCGCCCCCACCCATCTTCCCAAGATCCTTTTTCATTCCCAAACACAGGGACTTATTTATGAGCCCCTTGTGCTGCTGGAGCGTCACTTTTTGTGATGCTCCAGTGGCACAAACTACGAAATCATATTTATGAGGTCACGCAAATCCACTTTGCATGGCTTTGAATGGTCTCAGATATGGAGTAAGGCAAGGCAACACAAATCGCTGCGTTGCCTTACTATGTGCTAAGGAGGTTTTGCATAGGCGTTGCAGTGGGTGTTCCCACGCAACACCCATGGATTTTGACACTTCCCCAGATTTACAAGACCATGTAAACCTAGGGATGTGCCAAAAACTTACGCCTCCCTAGGAGATGCACAACGAGGAGAAATAACTATTTCTCCTTGTTTTTTCACATATATATTTTTCTCTCTCCTCTACACCTTTACATTTACCCTGTACTACCCCTTATTCTTACCCATGCCTAAACCTTAAAAAAACGAATAAACTCTTAAAACTCTTACAACCCTGCACTACCCCATACCCATTACTAACCCATACACTTACTATAAGAAATTGGGTTACTGGTTGAGGGGGGTGAAATCCTACTCAAGCAGGAACCACAATCCTTGTCAGGCTGAAGTCACCAACAAACCCCAAATAGCCTGTGCTTGACCCTCTAGTAGCTTGGCAACGAACAGTCAGGCTTATTTAGAGGCAATGTGTAAAGTCTAGGGCCTGGAAAACCACTATAATCACACTCTATATGGAGACTAGAACATGCCAATATAATTACATTATCTCTTGATATGAACATCATTATCCTCACACACTATCTGTGTGTGAAATTCAGCCCTGTCTTCACAGACAATTACACTGAGGATGTGAACACAATTTTCTTCACACACTATCTCTTTGGGTGCTTGAAAATCACTATAAATCACACACTATCATTTTGGGGGATTGAACATCACTATAATCACATACTATCTCTGTGGAGTCTTGGAAATCACTATATTGACACATTATCTTTATAGGTACTTGAAAATCACTCTAATCACACATTATCTCCGGGGACTTGAACATCACTGTAATTGTTCTCTGTCTTTGTGAGAACTTGATCATGATTGCCTTAATACACTATCTCTGTTGGGACTTGAAAATTCCTATGATCACACACAATCTATGTTTGAACATGAACATCATAATGTGGATTGAAAATTGTCTTTACACACTATTTCAGAGAGTATGTGAACACAATTGGCTTCAAACACTATCTCCATTGGGAGTTAAAAATCACAATAACCACACACTATTTTTGGGAGGACTTGAACATCAGTATAATCGCACACTATCTCTATGGGTATTGAACATCACTACAATCATAAACTATCTTTGTTGAGACTTGAAAATCACTATAATCGCACACTATCTCTGTGGTGACTTGAACATCACTGTTATCACACACTATCTCTGTGGGGACCTGAACTTTCCTATAATCACATACAATTTTTATGTGGACTTCAACATCCCGCTCCTCATATTCTACTTGTTTGGACACTTGAACATTGTCTTTATACACTATTTCAATGGGGACTTGAACAATATTATCTTTACACACTATATCCGTGGGGACTTGAGCATCACAGTAACCGCACACTATCTCTGTGGGGACTTGAATATGTCTATAATCATACACAATCTATGTTTGGGCATGAGCATCATAATGTTCACACACTTCTTGTGTGGATTGAACATTGTTTTTACACTCTACTTCAGGGGGACATGAACATAATTGTCTTCACACACTATCTCGATTGTGAGTTAAAAATCACAATAACCACACGCTATCTGTATGAGGACTTGAACATCACTATAATCACACACTTTCTCTGGGAACTTGAACAGTACTATAATCACGCACTCTCTCTGTGGGGACGTAGACATTACTATAATCACACACTATCTCTGCGGGGGCTTGAACATCACTATAACCATGCACTATCTTTGTGGGGACCTGAACATTCCTATAATGAAAAACAATTTATCTCTATGGGGATATGAACATCGCTACAATCACAGACTATCTTTGCGGAGACTTGAACATTACTATAATCACACACTATCTCTGTGGGGACTTGAAAATTACTATAGTCACACACTATATCTGTGGGGACTTGAACACCACTATAACCATGCACTATCTTTGTGGGGACCTGAACATTCCTATAATCAAATACAATTTATCTCTATGGGGATATGAACATCACTACAATCGCACACTATCTTTGTAGGAACTTGAACATCACTATAATCACACACTATCTCTGTGGGGACTTGAACATTAATATAATCACACACTATCTCTCTGGGGGCTTGAACACCACTATAACCATGCACTATCTTTGTGGGGACCTGAACATTTCTATAATGAAATACAATTTATCTCTATGGGGATATGAACATCACTACAATCACACACTATCTTTGTGGAGACTTGAAAATCACAATAATCACATACTTTCTCTGTGGGAACTTGAACATCACTATAATCACACACTATCTTACTGGGGACATGAACGTTACTATAATCACACACTATCTCTGTGGGGACTTGAACATCACTATAATCACACAATATCTTTGTGTGGACCTGAACATTCCTTTAATCAAATACAATTTATGTGTGGGCTTGAACATCCTTAAATTCAAATTGTTTGGAGTCTTGAACTTTGCATTTATACACTATTTCAGTGGGGACTTGAACAATATTATCTTTACACACTATCTCTGTGGGGAATTGAGCATCACAATAACCACACACTATCTCTGTGGGGACTTGAATATGCCTATAATCACATACAATCCATGTTTGGACATGAACATCATAATCTTCGCACACTTCTTGTGTGGATTGAACATTATTTTTACACACTATTTCAGAGGGGACGTGAACACAATTGTCTTTACACACTATCTCCATTGGGAGTTAAAAATCACAATAACCACACGCTATCTTTATGAGGTCTTGAAGATCACTGTAATCGTACACCATCTCTATGGGGATATGAACATCACTACAATCACACACTATCTTTGTGGAGACTTGAAAATCACTATAATCACACACTTTCTCTGTGGGAACTTGAACATCACTATAATCACACACTATCTCTGTGGGGACTTGAACATTACTATAATCACACACTATCTCTGTGGGGACTTAAACCTCACTATAATCACACACTATCTCTGCGGGGACTAGAACATCAATATAACCATGCACTATCTTTGTGGGGACCTGAACATTCCTATAATCAAATACAATTTATGTGTGGGCTTGAACATCCTTATCCTCACATTCTACTTGTTTGGAGACTTGAACTTTGCCTTTATATACTATTTCAGTGGGAACTTGAACAAGATTATCTTTACACTCTATCTAAGTGGGGCTTGAGGGTCACTGTTAGATTTGGGGGTCTCCAGTTGGCAGAGGTATGTACCTTTGTCCAAATAGGGACCCTTGCGTCTAGTCAGGGAAAGTAGGTACACTCCCGAAATAACCCCTGCTCACCCTCTTGGTAGCTTGGCACGAGCAGACAGGCTTAGTTCAGAGGCAGTGTGTAAAGCATTTGTGAACACATACAGTAATCAAGTGACAACACTACAAATGGACACCACACAGGTTATATATTTATAAAAATAGGTATACTTTATATAGATTTATCACAAGACCATAAACGACAAAAATAATCCACAATACTGTTAAGAATACTTAGTTCTGATCAAAAAGGCTTAATTCAAGGTTCTGTGCGAGTCGGTAGCCTCCTCCGGCTACGGCGATGTCGAGAACAAACAGAGTCTAACAAATCCAGCTGACCGCGTCGAGACGGGCCAACACAGCGTAGACAGACTCGGTCACAGTACCTTTTACTTGAAGCGGCAGGCACGGGCGTGCGAGCCGGATGGCTGTTCGTCGCGGTCGCGATGCAAAAATGGAAGCGTTGCAGGACGCGTTGTCCCTCGATGCGGTGCAGGCAGCGGCTCGTTGACGTCGTCGAGACGGAGTCGGTGAGACCAGGGCCGTGCGTTGCAGGGCGAGACGGTGCTTCGATGCGGTGCTGGCAGGTTGCGGTGCGGCGGCGGAGCCGGATTCAGGAGCTGGCGTCGATCAGTCCGGACAGCGGTGCGAGTCGGGCGGTGCGTCACAAAGCGTGCGAGCGGTGCCCAACTCCGGTGCGGTCACAGGACTCGAACTCAGCAGCAGTGACCGTGTCGGTCGGACCAGTTCGATTCGGCGTAGCGAAGCGTTGCAGGACGCGTTGTCCCTCGATGCGGTGCAGGCAGCGGCTCGTTGACGGAGTCGGTGAGACCAGGGCCGTGCGTTGCAGGGCGAGACGGTGCTTCGATGCGGTGCTTGCAGGACACCGAGTCGGTCGTGAGAGTCGGTCACAGCTCCCTACCTCTGTAGCCACTGAAACAGAGTTTCCAGCAGCAATTCACAAAGGGGTGAAGTCCAATGGTCCTGGGACTTCGGTCAGGGGGCAAGCTCTCTTCCAAGCCCTTGGAGATCCTTCACAAGTTGATGAAAGTCACAGCAAAGCAAAAGTTCCTTTCTCCTCTCTTTGGCAGTCAGGCAAACCACTGCAGGCCAATCCCCCAAGCAGCACTTCAGGCTTAGGGATAGTCTCTCCTCAGTTTCTTCTTGGTTCCGCTCCTCAGCAAAGGTTTCTTCTTGTTCCCAAAAGTGATCTAATTTTCCTGGGGTCTGGGTGCCCCTCTTATACCCTGATTCTCTTTGTTCTCTGGAGGCAGAGAGGCCTCTGCCTAGTCCAAAACCAGTTCTGGTCAGACCTGGAGCACTTTGTTTTTCTGACTCCTTCTTTCCTTTCAGAATGTGGGGCAGAGTGCTCAGCCGCCCGGCAGGAGGTGGAGCCAGCATTGTGGAAGGCAGGCACAGCCCTATTCAGACCCAGGTGCAACTCCTCCCTCCACTCTGGCTGCAGATCTTTCTATTCAGCCCTGCGCTGACTCACCCTGTCTCCGGTAGCCACCCCCAGCCCCTGTCACTCAATCTCCAGACAAGGAATACACAACCTAGCAGAGGCAGGCTTGGATAGTTAGGCAAGAAAATACCTACTTTCTAAAAGTGGTATTTTCGAAAACAGAATGTTAAAACCAACTTCACTAAAAGATGTATTTTATCATCCTGAGTTCAGGCATACTAAATTCGTTTTTCTACCAGGTTCCCTGGGTCAGTTCTGACTATAAGGTGTAATAGTCAGTCTGCCCATTCTGGCCTATGGGGAGCAGGTAGCCTTGCAATAGTGAAAAACGAAAATGGCTGTAATTCACTATTAGGACATGCCACACACACCAGGGCATGTCCTACCTTATACTTACAATGCACCCTGCCCTAGGGCCTACTTTAGGGGTGACCAACATGCAGTAAAGGGAAGGTTTAGGGACTGGTAAGTGGGTGTACTCACCAAGTCGACATGGCAGCCCGAGGCTGCACACAGGCTCTGCGATGGCAGGCCCGAGACATATTTTACAGGCCGCTTCTGTGGGTGGCACAACCAGTGCTGCGAGCCCACCAGCGGCATTGGATTTACAAGCCCTGGGCACACTGAGTGCACTGTACTAGGGACTGACAAGTAAACCAATCATCCAATCATGGAGTCACTAATACATGTATCAATTAACGATAGGGAGCACTTGCACTTTGGCACTGATTAGCAGCGGCAAAGTGCCCATGAGCATCTAGTCCAGCAAAAACATATCGGCAACCGTGGAGGCATTATGAAAAAATGGAAGGGAGACCCACGCCAAGGATGCCAGGTCTAACACGTGTCCCCTCCAGCTGAAATGTGGGGAGAACTATCCTACCCCTAGGGAGTTCTCATCGCTAAGGCGGAAAAATCTGGACAGTCCATCAGCATTGGCGTGTTCTGTACCAGGGCGGTGTTCCACCGTAAAGTCCATCCCCTGTAGGGAAATGGACCACCTCAACAGCTTTGGATTCTCACCCCTCATCTGCATCAACCATCTGAGGGGCCTGTGGTCTGTCTGAACCCGGAAGTGAGTCCCAAACAGGTATGGTCTCAGCTTCTTCAGTGCCCAGACCACAGCAAATGCCTCACGCTCAATAGCACTCCATCTCTGTTCCCGGGGAAGTAACCTCCTACTGATGAAGGCTACAGGTTGGTCTAGGCCCTCCTCATTGATCTGTGATAGAACAGCCCCTACACCATGCTCTGAAGCGTCGGTTTGAACAATGAACTCATTGGAGAAGTCGGGTGCCTGGAGCACAGGCGCCGTGCACATGGCAGTCTTCAAGGTGTCAAAAGCTTTTTGACAGGCGTCAGTCCAAATCACTTTCCTGGGCTGCTTCTTGGAAGTCAGCTCGGTCAAGGGGGCAACAATGCTGCCATACCCCTTGACGAATCTCCGGTAATACCCGGTGAGTCCTAGGAAGGCTCTCACCTCTGTCTGGGTCTTGGGGGCTCCCAAGCCAGAATGGTATCAATTTTCGGTTGGAGGGCGCCACCTGGCCGCTCCCAACCTGGTGTCCCAAGTACACCACAGAACCCTGCCCAATCTGGCACTTACTCGCCTTGATTGTGAGGCCTGCTCTCCGCAGCGCCATCAACACTTCCCAGAGGTGGCGCAGATGTTCTTCCCAACTGGCACTGAACACTGCGATGTCATCCAGGTAGGCGGCACTGAAATCCTCCAGTCCAACCAACACCTGGTTGACCAACCTCTGAAAGGTGGCAGGGGCATTCTTCATCCCAAAGGGCATCACCCGGAACTGGTAGTGCCCATCTGGTGTGGAGAATGCTGACCTCTCTTTGCCCCATCAGTCAAGGCGATCTGCCAGTACCCAGACGTTAAGTCAAACGTGCTGAGGTACCGCGCAGCCCCTAACCGATCTATGAGCTCATCAGCTCTGGGGATGGGGTGGGCGTCAGTCCTGGTGACGGAATTGAGTCCCCTGTAGTCCACACAGAACCGGAGTTCTGGTGTGGCACCAGGCGCGGCAGCTTTTGGAACCAAGACCACGGGGCTGGCCCAAGGGCTGTTAGAGGACTCAATCACCCCTAGCGCAAACATCTTGGAGACCTCCTCCTTGATGCAGGCTCTGACCCTGTCAGTCACCCTGTAAGCCTTGTGCTTCACAGGAAGACTGTCCCCAGTGTCCACATCATGGACGCACCAATGAGTGACACTGGGAACCAGGGAGAACAGGTCAGGGAACTGTCCCAACAGTTGGCGACAGTCACCCTGCTGCTCAGGTGTCAGGGAGGTAGAGAGGTTTACTCCCTCCACTGATCCATCTTGCTCTCGGGCTGACAGGAGGTCAGGAAGAGGCTCGGTCTCCTCCTCCATTCCATCATCTGTAGCTAAGAGCATGCCCACTTGGGACCTCTCCAAGTGGGGCTTCAGGCGGTTCACATGCAGGACCCGCAAGGGGTTCCTGGGAGACTGCAAGTCCACCAAATAGGTAACTGGACTCTTGCGCTCCACCACCGTAAAAGGGCCGGTCCACCTGTCCTGGAGCGCACAGGGCTCCACAGGGGCCATGACCCACACTTTCTGACCAGGCTGAAGCTCTACCAGAGTGGCATTCTGGTCGTACCACCGCTTCATCTCCTCCTGGCTGGCTTCCAGATTTGCCTCAGCAAGCTCTCTGAAACGCCTAGTCTGGTTCCTGAAGGCCAGCATGTAACTGTATACATCCTGGGGAGGTTTCCGGGGAGATTGCTCCCAGCCTTCCTTGACCAAACTCAGAGGTCCTCGCACCGGGTGTCCATAGAGGAGCTCAAAGGGACTGAACCCTAGAGACTTCTGTGGCACCTCCCGGTATGCAAACAACAGGCATGGTAAGAGGACGTCCCATTTACGCCTCATGGGTTCTTCCAGACCCATAATCATGCCCTTGAGGGTCCGGTTGAATCTCTCAACCAGACCATTTCCTTGAGGGTGGTAAGGAGTGGTGAACTTGTAAGTTACACCGCACTCCTGCCACAGGGACTTCATGTACTTGGACACGAAGTTGGTACCTCTGTCAGACACCACCTCTTGAGGGAATCCCACACGTGAGAAAATTCCCATCAGTGCCCGTCCCACCACGGGGGCCGTCACTGTCCTCAGAGGGATGGCTTCAGGGTACCGGGTGGCATGGTCCACCAAGACCAGGATAAACCTGTTGCCCATGGCTGTCTTGGGGTCCAGTGGCCCCACAATGTCAATACCCACCCGTTCAAAGGGGTGCTGACCACAGGGAATGGCTGGAGAGGAGCCTTGTGCTTCCTCCCACTCTTTCCACTTGCCTGGCAAGTCTGGCATGTCCTTCAGTGAGTGGCGGCACTCCTGCGCATCTGGGGCCAATAGAAATGGGTAACAAGCCTGTCAAAGGTCTTGTCCTGCCCCAGATGTCCCGCTAACGGTACATCATGAGCCAACCCCAGTAGGAAGGCTCTGAAGCGCTGGGGTACCACCAGCACACGGGCTGACCCAGGCTCAGCAACCTTAGGCTCTGAATACAGGAGACCATTCTCCCAGTAAACCCAATGTGATCCAGACTGATCACCTGCTGCCTGGTCTGTGGCCTGTTGCCTCAGACCCACGAGAGAAGGGCATGTGTTCTGCTCCTTGCAGAACTCTTCCCTGGAGGGTCCTCCTTCTTGCTGCCAATGGGTCAGCTCAGGTAGGTCCCCCAGTTCAGCTACCTGTTCCCCTGTAGGCTCCAGGGCATCCCCCTCAGGGTCTGCCTCCTCCTGGACCGTGGGAACCTCGGGGGCCGGTTTCCCGCGCCCCCTGCCTCCTCTCTCTCCGGCAGGCACCTGGGCCTCCCTCTCAGGCTCCAGGTCCTCTTGAACACCTTTAGCTGCCATTGACCGGGTGGTCACACATGCCCAATCAGGCAAGCCCAACATTTCTAAATGCGCACTCCGCTCCACCTTAGCCCAAGGTGAGCTCTCCAAATCGTTCCCTAACAAACAGTCAACAGGCATGGCTGGCCTCACAGCTACTTGAAGAGTACCCGAGACCCCCCACTCAAAGGGAACCTGAGCCACCTTGCAGTGACTCTCTGTGTTGTCAGCGGCAACAACCGGATAGAATGCATCAGGGATAACCTGCTCTTTAGACACCAGGTGACACTTGACAGCTGTCACACTGGCTCCTGTGTCTCTCAGAGCCTCCACCCTATGGCCATTGATGGTCACCCACTGCCTGTATTTCTTAGTGTTCTCAGGCAGCGGGGTCCTAGGGACCATCTCAGAGTCTCCTAAGGAGACAAGGGAAAACACTGTGGGATCCCCCACCTTGGGCACCCAACTCCTCCCCAGGGCTACACTAGCCAACTGCCGGGGGACTGCACTGGTGGGTGCTGGTTTTCCATGCAAAGGGCAACGAGGATCGTTTGCCTTGTGGCCAGGGGCGCCACACTTGTAACATACCAGTGGTCCCTGGTGAACAGGGGGCCTGTCAGGGCCACTGGCTTCTTCTCAGGGGAGGCTGGGAACCTTTCCCTTGGTTCCCTTGGGGTCTACTTTGGGGCCCTTTATGGAACTCCTTCTGTTTACCCTTGTCCCCCCACTCTTCTGCTGGGGACCCTGCCCACCCTTGGCGGAGTCTCCCACGTGACCCTTGTGGACCCGGGTACTCACCCAGCGGTCCGCCTCCTCAGCAAGCTGCCTAGGGTTAGTCAGCTTACTATCAATCAGGTGCTGGCGTAGCTCAGGAAAACAATTACCGGACAAGTGCTCCCAGGCAATCAAATCAAAGAGCGCCTGAAAATCAGTCGCTTTGCTACCCTTTACCCAACCATCCAAGGCTCTGCAAAAGAAGGTCACATATTCAACCCAGGTACTGCTTTCAATCTTACTACAGTTCCTGAACCTTTGCCTATAAAGCTCAGGGGTCAAACCATATCTAGTCATTAAGGCATCCTTCATGTGGCTGTACGAATTATAGACTTCAGAGGGCAAATCCAACAAGGTATCCCGCCCTTCACTGAGGAACCGTCCCCACAACCCCGCTCCCCAATCCTTCTCAGGGACCCGGTGGGAAGACATGGCTACCTCATAGGCTTTGAACCACTGCCCTATGTCGTCATTTTTAAAAAACTCCTTCACCACATCTTTGGGAATATACACCCTAGCTTCAACAGGCACAGGCGGTACACTGCCACCAGAGGGAGTAATCTCTAAGCTCTTGGCCTTCAATTCCAACTCCTCAAAACTTTCTCATGTTCAAACTGCATTTTCTTTTCCTCTAGGGCTAATTTCCTTGTTTGCATTTCGAATTCTAACTGCTTATTCAGCTTGAGTTTGGTCAGCTCCATTTCGTGCACCCTACTCTCTTTCCTGTCCTCCAACTCCTCTGGAGACAGTCCTCTGGCAGAAACACTGCTACCTACTGGGGAAGGTGGTCTTCTAGCCCCTAGACCCAATAGCCCCTCCAGCTGCCCTTCTGCATTCTCAGCCCCCTCCTCAGGGGCACTCCTTGATTCGACCCAGGCCCTCAGCGCCTTTTGGAGGTCCTCCTTCCTGGAGATCCCGGTCATGGACACTTTAAACTTTTTGCAGAATTGCTTGAGCTGCTTAAGGGTGTAGCATTCTAGCCTCTCTTCTTCCCAATCACATTCAACAGAGGCTACTGATGCTGGTTTCTCCATAGTGACTGAACTTGGCATTTGCAAAAATAGGAAATCCCAGAAAAAATGCTATTAAAGTATGTGGTTGCGTTTTGGTCTGCACTCACTAAGTAGTGTTCACCAATCACTGTACATGAGTCACAAATGCAAGTCCAGAATCCTCACCGCTGACCACCAATGTTAGATTTGGGGGTCTCCAGTTGGCAGAGGTATGTACCTTTGTCCAAATAGGGACCCTTGCGTCTAGTCAGGGAAAGTAGGTACACTCCCGAAATAACCCCTGCTCACCCTCTTGGTAGCTTGGCACGAGCAGACAGGCTTAGTTCAGAGGCAGTGTGTAAAGCATTTGTGAACACATACAGTAATCAAGTGACAACACTACAAATGGACACCACACAGGTTATATATTTATAAAAATAGGTATACTTTATATAGATTTATCACAAGACCATAAACGACAAAAATAATCCACAATACTGTTAAGAATACTTAGTTCTGATCAAAAAGGCTTAATTCAAGGTTCTGTGCGAGTCGGTAGCCTCCTCCGGCTACGGCGATGTCGAGAACAAACAGAGTCTAACAAATCCAGCTGACCGCGTCGAGACGGGCCAACACAGCGTAGACAGACTCGGTCACAGTACCTTTACTTGAAGCGGCAGGCACGGGCGTGCGAGCCGGATGGCTGTTCGTCGCGGTCGCGATGCAAAAATGGAAGCGTTGCAGGACGCGTTGTCCCTCGATGCGGTGCAGGCAGCGGCTCGTTGACGTCGTCGAGACGGAGTCGGTGAGACCAGGGCCGTGCGTTGCAGGGCGAGACGGTGCTTCGATGCGGTGCTGGCAGGTTGCGGTGCGGCGGCGGAGCCGGATTCAGGAGCTGGCGTCGATCAGTCCGGACAGCGGTGCGAGTCGGGCGGTGCGTCACAAAGCGTGCGAGCGGTGCCCAACTCCGGTGCGGTCACAGGACTCGAACTCAGCAGCAGTGACCGTGTCGGTCGGACCAGTTCGATTCGGCGTAGCGAAGCGTTGCAGGACGCGTTGTCCCTCGATGCGGTGCAGGCAGCGGCTCGTTGACGGAGTCGGTGAGACCAGGGCCGTGCGTTGCAGGGCGAGACGGTGCTTCGATGCGGTGCTTGCAGGACACCGAGTCGGTCGTGAGAGTCGGTCACAGCTCCCTACCTCTGTAGCCACTGAAACAGAGTTTCCAGCAGCAATTCACAAAGGGGTGAAGTCCAATGGTCCTGGGACTTCGGTCAGGGGGCAAGCTCTCTTCCAAGCCCTTGGAGATCCTTCACAAGTTGATGAAAGTCACAGCAAAGCAAAAGTTCCTTTCTCCTCTCTTTGGCAGTCAGGCAAACCACTGCAGGCCAATCCCCCAAGCAGCACTTCAGGCTTAGGGATAGTCTCTCCTCAGTTTCTTCTTGGTTCCGCTCCTCAGCAAAGGTTTCTTCTTGTTCCCAAAAGTGATCTAATTTTCCTGGGGTCTGGGTGCCCCTCTTATACCCTGATTCTCTTTGTTCTCTGGAGGCAGAGAGGCCTCTGCCTAGTCCAAAACCAGTTCTGGTCAGTCCTGGAGCACTTTGTTTTTCTGACTCCTTCTTTCCTTTCAGAATGTGGGGCAGAGTGCTCAGCCGCCCGGCAGGAGGTGGAGCCAGCATTGTGGAAGGCAGGCACAGCCCTATTCAGACCCAGGTGCAACTCCTCCCTCCACTCTGGCTGCAGATCTTTCTATTCAGCCCTGCGCTGACTCACCCTGTCTCCGGTAGCCACCCCCAGCCCCTGTCACTCAATCTCCAGACAAGGAATACACAACCTAGCAGAGGCAGGCTTGGATAGTTAGGCAAGAAAATACCTACTTTCTAAAAGTGGTATTTTCGAAAACAGAATGTTAAAACCAACTTCACTAAAAGATGTATTTTATCATCCTGAGTTCAGGCATACTAAATTCGTTTTTCTACCAGGTTCCCTGGGTCAGTTCTGACTATAAGGTGTAATAGTCAGTCTGCCCATTCTGGCCTATGGGGAGCAGGTAGCCTTGCAATAGTGAAAAACGAAAATGGCTGTAATTCACTATTAGGACATGCCACACACACCAGGGCATGTCCTACCTTATACTTACAATGCACCCTGCCCTAGGGCCTACTTTAGGGGTGACCAACATGCAGTAAAGGGAAGGTTTAGGGACTGGTAAGTGGGTGTACTCACCAAGTCGACATGGCAGCCCGAGGCTGCACACAGGCTCTGCGATGGCAGGCCCGAGACATATTTTACAGGCCGCTTCTGTGGGTGGCACAACCAGTGCTGCGAGCCCACCAGCGGCATTGGATTTACAAGCCCTGGGCACACTGAGTGCACTGTACTAGGGACTGACAAGTAAACCAATCATCCAATCATGGAGTCACTAATACATGTATCAATTAACGATAGGGAGCACTTGCACTTTGGCACTGATTAGCAGCGGCAAAGTGCCCATGAGCATCTAGTCCAGCAAAAACATATCGGCAACCGTGGAGGCATTATGAAAAAATGGAAGGGAGACCCACGCCAAGGATGCCAGGTCTAACAGTCACAATACCCACACATTGCCTCTGGAGGGAACTTGAACCTTTATGTGGGGCCAGTCCTATATTCACACACAACCTCAGTTTGTACTTGATCATCATCATCATATTTACACACTGTCTGTATGGATATTTGAACATTGTCTTCACACACTATTAAATTTGGTACTTGCACAAGATTATCTTCACACACTACCTGTGTGGGGACTTAAACATCACAATAAGAAAACCATATCTTTGTGGGTACTTGAACCAGTTTAATTTAATCTCTGTGAGGGATATAACAGTCCTATAATCATGAACTACCTATGTGGAGGCTTTAACATCATTATCTTCACACACTCTTTGTGTGTGGACTTGAGCAATGTCTTTATACACTATTTCAGTGGGGATTTCAATACAACCATCTTCACACAATAGTTCTATAAGCCATGAACATCATTTTACTCACACAATATCTTTGTGGGACTTGGGCATGATTAGCACCATTTCTGTGAGGACTTGAACATTCCTATAATTATACACTATCTCTGTGGGGACTTGAGTATTATTATCTTCACAATTTACCTCTGTGGGTACTTTCGTCAATATTTTTGTAAACAGCATCTCAATAAAAAGTCCATGGTGATACTGTGATCACAAATCACCTCTATATGCATCATCTCACATCATCCCTTAGCAGACATTAACATTACATGCCATTTCTAGGAAGATGTGGCTAATAGCTAGTTTGATAAAAATGTAAGTAACCAAACAAACTCTTGGTTCCAATTGACCACTGCTTTATTACATCAATAATTTCTCTATGTAATGAAATGCAGTTTTAAGAGTAATTTTTCTGTAATTATGATATATGATATTTTCTGACACATTAGCATTATTCATTTTTTGCGTACCCCAAGGAGATGTGCCGCACTACATTTATGAATAGGTGATGGTGTTTATTTTGTATAGTGCTGTTAAAATAAACATTTAGTCATGTGCTTTTGACTGTATTCAATCGCTAATGATAATTATTGAGTAGGTCCCCACAAGGATGGTAGCACATGTTCAAGTCCCCAGAAGGATGGTTCTGTGCACACGATTTAATAACACTATATTTGCAAATTTGAAGCAGGATCCTATATTATGAATTTTTTCTTAACATTTTTCTGTTATTAGTATGTTTTAAAAACATTGGGTTAGGGTAGTCCCCACAAAGCAGGTATACACACATAGTCCCCACAAGGATGGTAACACGTGTATGTGTGTGCGTGCGTGTGTGTGTGTGTGTATATATAAATATATGCATCAGCGAGGAAGGGATTCGGTGAGGATTACATCCTGTGCTGATCGTTCCGGAGATGATACATTTGCCAAAGGAATCGTAGTATTCAAGCACTACGCCGTAATATGAACTGTCATGACTTTCTTCCATTTGGATTTTATATCAATACCAATGCATGGCGGAAGGGGATGTAAGCATAATATTATCATATGCTAAGAAATGAGAACCTTGACTAACAGTATCCAAATGAACTCTGCAAATGCATTATGGGAGATGTATTTCATTGTAAAGTCATGTGACCTGGAGGTTTTAAGCACGCACGAATGCACTTTGCTAATTGTTTCCTGCTGTGACAATCAGAACGCCGAAACGCGTGAGCTGGGAAGCATGATGTGCTGCTATGTCCTTGGATTAAAATGTTGAACTCCGGAATTGGGCCTCATGTTTTGTGTCTCACGTTGGTGAATTGACGGGCTTCTCCGTGCCCATTGTTTTTTGAGGCCGCCCTGAAGGGTCGGGGGCTCCCATGTTCGGAGGATGTTGTTTGGAACTAAATAGGGAGCATGACCCACTTGCCTTTCGCATACCTACCAGGAAAAGCTAATGAGCGAAATATGCGTCAGCGAGGAACGGATTCGGTGAGGATTACATCCTGTGCTGATCGTTCCAGAGATGATACATTTGCCAAAGGAATTGTAGTATTCAAGCACTACGCCGTAATATGAACTGTCATGACTTTCTTCCATTTGGATTTTATATCAATACCAATGCATGGCGGAAGGGAATGTAAGCATAATATTATCGTATGCTAAGAAATGAGAACTATGACTAACAGTATCCAAATGAACTCTGCAAATGTTATATATATATATATATATATATAGTCAAAGTACACTATATCGAGTTAAGAATTGTAGATCTAAAGATCCATACTTACCTATGTATTACCTATGTATCCTTTCTTTTTCGATATTTTGCTTTTTAATATTTAAGCCACAATACTTTTGTACGACAAACAACTCCTCACATCACCAATAACAGGGCTGTCTCCATCAGCCTTTTGTTCCTAAACTTGCAGAAATTAATTTACATTTTGACCTGTTATTCTAAAACTACTCTGCATAGACTGTCACTAACATTGGCAGACACTGCTCTTTTGAAGAGTTATGACAAAAGTTTTCCAACAAAAGTAAGGTGTCCAATTAGGACTTGAATTTGTCTGTAAACACAAAACATTGAAAACTGGTGCAATGCGATAGCCTTCTTCTAACCGACAGCAACACTTCTGTGCTAAGCAACCTGCAGTGTTCATGAAAGCTTGCAAAAACAAGGAGTATACAGTTTCCACTTATCCTAATAACAAAGGACATTATCAACAGCGCCGCATTCTTTCTCCTACAGACTCAGGGACTGGTAATCCAAATCAGCCCTGACAACAAATTTCAAACCAACCTCACAATTTGCAGTGGTTGTGCGTAGCAAGCATGCCTGTCTCTCCCGAGTGTGGTGTGTGCAGTTGGAAGGGTTAGGAGGTGAAGTTTCCTCCCAAAAATCTTTTACCAAAAGATCCAAATGATGCAAATTTATAGCACATTTTATAGCATATTTTTCAAATATATTGGCTAAGCTTTTTTCAGGGCAGTATCAGTTAGACAAGGACTTCGATTTACTCATGAATGACCACTTCCTTTGCAGTGGTCATCTTCGATGCTAACAAAGAACCTTACTTGCCAAGATTAGTGGGTGCCAAGCTAGAGAGTGACTGCTTTACAGTTTGAGTGCCTCTAGCATCTATAGGCAAGGGTCCTATAAAAAGCACATTTAGAAAGAAAAAACATGAAAGGTGCAGAGGCCTGGATTTCTCAACAGATTCTACAGTGATACAGAGCTTTTGGGGTCCAGAGTTCTCAATCAATCAATCAGTCAATAATTTTATTTGATTGAGACCTCTACTAAAATCAACAAAGAAGGTAAAATACATTTTTTACAGAGGGTGATTTTCATTATAAAACCAATCACAATGTATCTTTGAAAAATATTTTTTAAAAACATTTGAGAAATTTAAACAGGTTATGGCAGACAAATTCATTAGGTAGCAATCTTAAAAGCACAATTAAACCTTGTACAGTGAACATATTATATCTAAAACATATAGGTTTTAAAAAACGACATCTGGCCTCTACCAATATTTTTTTGGGGCAAGCATATATAGTACATGAGATATATCTTGCACGACTCCATTGCAAAGAGCACATAAGCTTATATTATTGTCAGATTTATTTCAATTTTGTGTGTAAGCTTTTAGCGGTAAAATCCGCAAGCGAAGCAGAATAATACAACGCCGGACACTGTGTACTAGTGTGAATCGCAGGTATCTTTGCTGAATCTTGTATTCTATAGTGTCTGCATAGGATTTGCATTGTGATAGCTGAGTTCAGTGCTTTACATCGAGCTCGTCGCTAATTCTTGGGGTCAGGTTCTTCAAGACTAACTTCAGAAGTGCAGGAGTCTAAGGGGCCGATTCCGATTTCGGCCGGAAGGGCACCGAACGATGGTCGGAGCCCTTCTGACCGAATCGGAACGTGCCGCTCAGATTCCTTTCCGACCGAGCCATTCCGATGGGCTCGGTCAGAAAAGAATCCGACTCGGATTTCCGGATGGCTCACGACGGGTTCGGAGAGCCCGTCAGCCATCCGGAAATCCCTCTGTACTCCCCCGGCTGCCTCTTTGCGACCGAGGGAGTACGATGGCAGTTTTTCACTGCCTTTTCATGCCGGTCTTTCCGGCACGAAAAGGCAGTCGGTCACTGTCTTTGGGGGCCCCCAGTGGGACCCCCATGGGTGCAAGGTCGCCGAACCCTGCACCCGGTGGCAGGCACCTTGGGGTGCCGGCCACAGGGTGCAGGGTTGAACTGCACCCCTGCTTTCTCCAATGCCAGCATGCATTCCGTCCGGAATGCATGCTCCCATTGTGGGAGATACGAGTGCGACCGAACAGGGTTCGGTCGCATCGTACTGCCTGGGCCGTAACCGACGACAGCAGGTCGGTCGGTTACGGCTCCGGACCGATGTCGGACGGACCTGAGTCCGTCCGACATTGGAATCGGCCCCTAAGACTTTAAAAGTGCTATTGTGCATTGAGAAAGATCTAGTCCTGTGTTAAGATTCTTATTAAAAGTATATTGCACAGATTCGCTTTTAAATGTTTCAAGTTTTAGTAAGTCCCTTAAGGATCCCACTTATACGCCCATCTTATTATATTTGCTATAGCTCTAGTGAAGGAGCTAACTATGGATAACTCGAGGCATAATGCTTGAACTGGGTCTGCTTGATTAACCTTTACAAGTTTTCGAAGCAGGTTCCCTTCTCTCATGTTTTTAGCTGGCAAATTATGGATTGGGATATATTCTAGAGCATAAGATAAAATAGGAGGTATTTTCATGCAATAAACTTCTATTAGGGAGTGAAAATTCCTATGACCAGAGGAGGAATATAATCGCTTCAGGGCTCCGATGGGAGCATCCACCTTAAGGCCTATATGTTGAAGATGGGAGAAATCTTGTACTGTCTGAGAGAAGATTCTCCCTAGATAGGTATATTCTTTAGCTACTTCTATTGGCCTCCCACTGAGTCGAAATGAGTGTAGCATTTTTGTTACTCTAAACAGAGTTTATCAACAGATTCAACAGTGTTAGAGAGCCTTTTGACTCCTATCATCATTTCAATACCAACTCATATTGTTGTTGCCTCAATAAGACATTGTGTATTGAGTTTGACAGTGCATGTTTAATGGCTGTATTCCAACATGCACTACAGTACGTTCATGTCATTGTTGGGATTAGTCACACCTGAGAGCCTAATTGGGTAATAAACAAAGGGACTCATTTAAGCATTTGCTGGCATTGCAGCCCAATGTTTAATTTTTAATGCCAGTTCCCTCACTTGTCCAACTTGTGTGGTACTAGACAAATCAGTGTATCTGTCACTTTGTTTATCTCCCAAAATAAAGAATGTTCAAAGCAACTACAATGCCAGTATTAAGAGCTGTAGTTCTAGTGCAGCTTCTGGTCTATAATTCAACACACATTGTGTACAGAACTACTGATAATACTACTTAAAATTCACAGAGAAAAACTCCTGGTGATGCATAGCTCCATTCACAGTGGGTAAAGAAAGCAGTGAATCTGCTGGACACAAACAACAGGCTATTCTTCGCATCTTTAGGGCAGTCTTCAAAGGTGATATTATTCACTGAGTGACAAAGCAAAGTACTATTTCTGCCACATAAGAAATACCTGGCAGTATTTGCCTCATATAAGAGAGGGGCAGGAAAGCTTCTGGGCTGCCTTCAAAGCAAAGGCATGTCACTGATGAGGCAGCAAGCAGTGCGGAAACAACATGTTGCTTCCAAGGCATGCACAGGGCTTTGCATTCAGGCAAGAGGGCAGACGCTGTTGACAAAGCACTATGGCCCTCATGTACAAAGCTACTTTATAGTCAGAAAGGCCCCAATTTGTGAAATCAAAGCCTTTGCAACTGCAAAACTGCATTTTTGCATTCACAAACCTAAAATTGCTGTTAATTAACAAGTCACTGAC
The DNA here is from genome assembly GCA_963921515.1 of Calotriton arnoldi. NCBI lineage: Eukaryota > Metazoa > Chordata > Amphibia > Caudata > Salamandridae > Calotriton > Calotriton arnoldi. The sequence continues at coordinate 557,575 of CAWUFW010009873.1, forward strand.
TCGCAATTTGGTTTTGTGAATACATCCTGAATCAGTATTTGTAAAGGGTGTATTAGGGATGTCCCTTCCAGAGACTAATTACTTAAGGTATGTATTAATGTTTGTCGATGGAAATCCAGTTGCAAAACATTGATATTTTATCACCTACTCAAAGTTGATGTTAAGCTGTTCACAAACCAGGGGGTCCCCAAGGACCCGTTCCCCTTTGTGAATGTTGCCAAAAATGCCTCAAAAAAAATATTTGCGGCATTTATAATTTTTTTTAAACATGTCCTGTTTCCTTTTACAAACATTTGGCTGGGTTTATTTTTTTTAAATTTATTTAGAAGCAATCACAGACATGGTGGCCTGCTGACCCCAGCAGGCCACCATGCCTATGAATGTAGCCAATCATAGTGGGTCGCAATTTGCGACCTACTCCATGCATATTAATGAGTTAGGTCGAATTGCGGCCCACTAGGATTCTGTATTTTGTGAACCGGCCTATTAGTTCATAGTTTGGTTGCAAAATACCTCCACATTCATTTCAATTTGGTGCGCAAATTTGCAACCAATTCTACCTAATGCATTTTACTACATTTCATGAATGAAATCAAAATTGGGAGTAGTTTGTTGCAATTCATGACTTCTTGAATGGAATGTTTTTACATGAGTGCCTCTGTTTTTTGCTCTTGGCCCCTCTTTAGTTATTGGCTTCCTGTGACTGTTTATCTGATGGCACACTGCAAAGACCACACAGAGAACACAAGAAGTTATTCGTAAAGGAGAATTAAACAGAAAAAAAAATTGTGACGGTATATAAACTGGAAATGATGTGCCGCCATACTATGGTACAAAAACAATGATAACATAGCAATGCAAAGCATGACGTGCCCTTTCTACTGTAATTGGCATACTGAAAGGCAATTTGCAGAGAATGGAATGGGTGTAACATTAGGAGAAAAAATACTAAAATAACTAGCAGTTAAACAAAACTTGCTGGTAAATACACCATAAGGACTGAGGGAAAATAGTTATTTTATGCAGTCAGGATTAAATGTTTGGAACAAAATGGGCCCGACAAATTAAGAACTGTGCCCACTTAAAGCAGAGGGAACATTTATATGTAGAAGCACACACAATACAGAAGGAGCAGCTCCACAAACTCTATGGTGGCTCCTGCTGTAAAGGACGTTTGGTTGCAATCTTCAGCAACTTGATAGGAACATGTTAAATCAATCAGTGAATTTATAATGTTTCTTGAATATGTCTCTGGACAATGTCCAAGTATTAACTACTTTAATGGATACTGAAAATGATGCTATTATTACATTGATATAGCTTAATGTAGATCTGCAGGCGCCAGCTTACTGGAGTTTGTGAAGAAAGCGTCCTGCATTTAGGGTAGTTGGCAAAACTGGCAGGCATTTACAAGCTGCTAAAAAGGAACAAGGACAGATTTCCTTAGAATTCATGCAATGCAGCAACAGAAGTTGTTGTGTTGTGTGCAAGGGAGAGAGCAGGACAGCGCCATGTCTACTAAAGTATCGGGCGGATACACTCTCACCGATCACTTCTGCGCTAGAGGATAGCATATTGCTTGGCTGTCCTGTTTTTAGTGTTTATTTTATTGTGAATTTCAGTGGCATTTCTCAGTGTTTTCCAAATGTTTTGAAATCAGTTCTTATCAGTGCTTATTTTGACAAAAACTATGTTTTCCGGTGTTTTCAAAACATGTTGCTTTTTTCCAGTGATTTTTATAAAGCACCTATTTAATTTAAAGTTGGAGTAATGCAGGGTATGTAGTTTCTTCTCATTGGCAGTGTGTTCAATGGACTTATGTTAAACTGTTTTAAGCGTGGAAAGTCTATGTATTGCACTCTCACTGACACTGACTTCTCATTACCCTCTCTCACATTTTTTAACTCTCACACTCACTGTCTGGTTTACAGGACTATTAATGGATTAAAAAGTAAGAGAGCAACATTAAAAAGTTTTAATTACCAAATTCTAGGACCAAGTTGGGGGTCATTTACCTACTCATTACTGAATATTATGATATTGTAGGAGTGTTCAACCCTGCCAACAGCATAGTACCTTGTGAAACATTTAACATTTTGTATTACCCAAGATTAATTTGTAGCCATGCATTCTAAGACATTGGAAACCTGATGCTTTAATCATGCTCACCACTGCTTTTCTGCTCTTTTTGCCTGACTACATTAATGTGGTGCTGCTGGTTTGTGGGCATTCATAGCTGTCAAGTGCCCCCTTGGCCAATGTCTAACTTTAGGTCAGTCCTGACCTTTAAACAGAATTCCCATTGTGTTCTGGGACTTGATATTTTGATGTTAACATTGTTATTATGGGATCAAAAACCCCAGCATTCAAGTGCAGCAAGGCAAAAAGCAATAGGAAACTCTGCAGTTATGAATTCTGTTGGTATGAGAGAAGTCTTGTATTATGGTTCCACCATTATCCCATGTGTATGCTGACAGTGCTCTTTACCAGGTGCCTGTCACTACACCTTGCGCTGAATGCTTAAAATGGTTTTACCCAGCGGTGTTAAAATGTGATAGCACATATTGACCAAAATTGTTATGAGCCAGCCATTTCACCAATCAGTGAAAGAATTAAACACTGCCAAAGGATAAAATATGATTTTTTAATTCTCAGATTCTCTACAGTGTATAGAATAGTTGAGTCAGACCTAAAATATGCTTCTAACCATGCCCCTTTAATGAAAGCACACAAAGCCGGAGGAAACAAAGCAAATAAGAAATAATATTTTAGTGGCATCTCTATTCCAAAATACTCAGGCAGAATATTCTTAGACCAGTCTTTCTTGCTACTGCCTTGCTAAACACAGTTACATTGTGTTGGCCCCTTCAGAAATAAATAAAATGAATCATTCTCTGTCACTTTCCTTTCTTTGAAAGGCATTTGAGTTTTTGGTTGCACAAGTGTTTTTTCAATGTTTATATGTTTACACTGATGAGGGCTGTTTCCCATTTGGTAGGCTTTTATCAGTTATTATACGTTCAATCCTAATGCACGATAGCCTACATATGGCATAGGTTTGTACTCAAAAGGTAGAGAAAAATAAATTAGTTTAAAACTTTACCCACTTTGTATGTGCCATGTAGATTACAGCACACATTCAAAATGTACAATGTTTTGACAAAAGAAACCATTTCTCAAATGTAGCACCTGCCTCGAGGAAATATCTTTTTTTGTGCAAAGCCATCCCTACCGTTATTTGTAGATATGAATTTTTATGAAAAACCATGGGTGGTTGCATGGGAACGTCCATGTACCACCCATAGGATGCTCCCATGATGTAAGGTAGAAGAAAAAAAGCACAAAGTGCTTCTTTGCTTTACTTTAGGGCTGCTTTCGAGGCAAATCAAGATTTTTGCTGGAAAAGACATAATTTATCAAGACTATGCACCATTTTCCACTGACATAAAGCCATCATAAATCTGGCACGCAATATGTGGGATGGATGTACAATTTGTAGGTACAATGTAGTTTACAACACAGCTGAGACACAATCTAGTTCTGTTATGCAAGTTTTAACATCCATAATACATTGACAATGTTTGCATAAACATCTGTTTAAAATGTGTATTTTTGTATTCATCACATGGACAAAATTGGTGGAAATGGGTGGCAGATTCTTGGAACAAGTAGAACTAAAGATAGAGAAATAATCAGCGGATTGAGTAAAAGTGACAAATTATTAATCGGTGAGTAGGTATTGGTCAGGCATGTCTGTTCAAGGAAAATTAAAACTTGGGAAGAGCAAGGAAAGCTCTCACCAAAACAAAATATCAAGATCTTGAAAAACGTTAGCAACATTTTATTCAGTTGTGTGAACCATTCATGAAGGGCAAGGATAAAGAAAGACAGAAAAAGATAAGTGATAATGAAAGGGCACGAGTTGTGAATAAAGACTTTTGCTATTGATGAGAGGGAAAGTGTATCTGTGCGTTAAAAAAAACAAGGACAGAGAAGCAACGAGCACTGGCTATGTAAATAGATCTCCATTATAACTGAAAGTGCCTCTCCAATCACTGGTGACTTTAGGCATTCAATAACTTATCATACATGCACTCTGTCACTCATCCTTGCATTCATGCTTCCATTCATTCATCCACTGACTTAGGGTCTGATTTATTTTTTGGTGGTCCAGATGTTGTTCCACCAGGGTGACAGAGTGAATTCCTCCGTCACACTGGTGGAGGTCCCATCCACCAAATTTATAAATGACCACCAAACAGTGGGGCATATTATCAAGAACGGTGTTAAAATTATCGCCGCGTTAGCGGCAGAAAACTGCTGCTAAAGCGGCGATAATGGGCTTGATAATATGCCCTTGAGAATTCCAATAGAAGCCCATGTTGACACCAGAACATGGGCTTCTATTGAATTCTCAGGGCATATTATCAAGCCCATTATCGCCGCTTTAGCGGCAGTTTTCTGCCGCTAAAGCGGCGATAATTTAACGCCGTTTCTTGATAATATGCCCCAGTATTCTTTTATCATTTTCAAAAAGAAAATCCCGAAGTGGGATTTTCTTTTTGCAAATAAAAAAGTAGTGCTCCCCTCACCATGGGAGTCATTATTTGTTTTTTACTATCCCTCACCGGCAGGATTTTCTGGGCAGTGACGGACATTAAAAATGGCTCCATGTCCACCCATTCCGATTGGACGGGCGGACATGTAGCCATTTCTCTGATGGCCCTAACTTTGTTACACCATAAGAAAGATTTGGTTATGGCAGTGAGGGAGTAGTCTCCTTTGTAGCCAAACCGAAGGTCCACCCACACAGACCTTCATGTTGGCAGTATGTATACTCTATTGTCATTGTGATGGAGTATAGCTACTGTCAACATATACATGAGACACTTATTCTTTTATCCACTAATTCACCCACCCACGATAGCACACACACATACATGCACGCAACAAACTCAGCAAAGATATGGAAGATAAATTAACATAATAAAAGAAGAAAAATGCCATCAATGTCGCCGGCATATTCTTGAAATAAAATAATATGTAACATACATCCAAGCTATCATTTTGGAATGGTATTGTGCTTTCTATATAAACAGTGCAATTATAATCTTCCGTTAAAGGCCATTTGTCCCTAGCATATCATTTTGACACGTCCCATGTCAGACCTACTGACTTTCATGTTACTTAGTACAATTGACTGTTCAGACCTATGGTATTTGTTATTACTCTTCTCAATTAACCAATCAGGCCAATATTCTTTTATATTCGCTTGTCTCAATGGCCAACTCAAGCCTACTATATTGAACATAAGCTTTCTCACTAGGCAACCATCAGGCATGCAGTCATAAAATTACAAATTTCTACAAAATTAGAAACAATAAGGAGTATACAACCCTTCATAAGAGGTCTAGCAAGGATCCTTAAAGGCCAAATCTTTTACTCCCTGGGTTTTTTAGATTGGGTTACCTGCACTAAAACCATTGCTAAATGTGACACCCATGCAATAAATTACCTGTTTCCAGACTTTAGCACAGTGCAATAACAGTGTACTAACATCCCACTCTTAAAGTACTTTTACCTTTAATATATGTTTCACATAATAAATACAGTCTTTGCCATAAGAATTCATTATCACAGACCACCCCAGATCATGAGCTTGTGACCATAAACAACTCAGAGTTACTTAATAAGCATTTCCCAAGACACAAAGTTCAATATAAGCACTCTTTTTCAGTGAAAGCACTCAGATCTGCCCGATCAAAAGGTTACAGAGATCAACTGGTGGCAGACCCTGTGTCCCTCTCTCAGTACTGCTTCTTATGGCTCTTTTTATGATGATCTCATTAAGTATGGCGACAACTGCACTGTCAATCCAGACATAAAGAGTGCAGAAGGGGAAGACTAAGGATGGGCCTCTTTTTAAAAGAGCGGGGAAACGAGAAAGATGATAGGATGTAAAGAAGAAACCTAGAACTGAAAAGAGCAGAAAAGAGATTTGTGAATGTGAAAGATGGAGACAGGAAATCTGCAGGTTACACGGACGTTATAGTTAAGCCCAGGTTTCACTTGTACAAAATTAGTGAAATTCAGCAGTTATAGTTAGCTGCGCTTATGACCTCGCATATTACATCGCTCATGACATGGTAAGTGACATCACTGATGACATCTCAAATGACATCACTGATGCCACGTGGCCCCTGCATTTGTCATAATTAGCCCCGGGGAGGTGGCAGTCCCCAGGGCTGCATGGGGGGACAAATCACCCCACGCATTGATATTTAATTTAGCCCCAGGGATGTGGTAGTCCCCGTAGCTGCCGGTGACCATGTGTTCCCCTTTGCATTAGTCATAATTAGCCCCGCGGAGGTGGCGGTCGCCGAGACTGTGGGGGAGACCATAAGTGCCTCCCCCACTTTAATTTAATTCATTAGCCCGAGGGAGGTGGCAGTCCCTGGGGCTGCGGGGGGGCAGAGTGGGACCCCTGCATTTTTATTGTTTACAGCCACAGGGAGGTGGTGGTCCCCGGGGCTTTGCATAAGCCCAAGAGGGGGGCCCCATGAGCCCCCCTCCTTCATGCCCCCGGGATTTGGCCCACGCTGTGGTAATTATATTCCTACCCTGCCACCTTTTCTTTATTTTTCACTTTTTTTCTGGGACTCAGCTTTTAAGCTGAGTCCCAAGATGGCTGCCAACACTTCCTGGTTGAAGTGTTGGCAGCCAATCAAATTTTAGTAGGATCCACGAGTCCACTGCAAAGACTTGAGCCCCCAGATATCGATATTTTTTAAACTTTATTTTCTCTGAAATTACTGAATAGATTTACACCAAATCACAAAAAGAATGCTTTCTGGACCGAAATAAAGCTTTCTGACAAATTTGGTGTAATTTCGTTCTGCAGTTCAGGCTGTAGTCATGTTCAAAAAATTAAATATCCCCATAGACATAACATGGGAAAAATGCTTTTTGGAACCCCCCTTTTTTCTCAAACCCCGCTTGACAGATCACCCCTAAACTTTCAACACAGCAGATGAACCAAAAGGAGGAAGTTTGGTGAAAATTTCGTGGAGATTCGTCAAGCGGTGCCAAAGTTATTGGCAAAACAAAAAACGCTTCTCCTATGGAAACTTTGGTCCGAACTATAACTACCTCCTGGTGACTGCCTATGCCGAAGCGGTGAGGATTGCCTGGCTTACTCAAGTTTTGTTCATCGGTCCCCCCCCACTCCGATCATGAGCCTGGTCAGAACTCATTTCATCATGCTGCCAGTCATGTAAGACATGATATATTTTATCTTTTGATACCATTCACGCAATGTTTTTCCCTAATGGTTTGAGATTCGGCTCATGTACTGGTTTAAATTATTCATGACTCAGACATTGTGTAAGCTGTTGAATTTCCGCCAGCAGACACCCGTAGAGATGCATTATGGGACTGGAAGTCCCGGAGGGATTGGAGCACGTACTGGGAGTTTGACATTGAAGTCGAAAGCCATTCACTGGATGCAAATGACTCTCGTAGTACTGTGGATTTCACCTTGTCCCTCTTGCCACTGGTGAACTGAATTGAGAGCGTGATATTTGCAGCCTGGAAAGCTAGATAATTATTCCAACAGCTGAGGTCAGAGGTCAAACACCGGCAGACTGTGCAGCAGCTTGTGAGCTTACTTTGCGTTTGAAATTATTTCTAATGGACAAATCTTTTTAAAAGACACTGAGCAGCATGGTTCCTTGTCAATGAACTAAATCTGTATTTTAATTTTCATGCAATTTAGTATGAGAGTATGGTGGCGCTTTTTATGCTTTGTGTATTCCCAGCAAGGCGGGTGAAATGCAACATTCTGCATGTAATTTTACATACTCTAGCAAGCCACAACATGATATTTCATAGAGGTTGTTTATTTGCATTATGCAACTGATACACCACTGTTTATTCTATCTATGTTATCGCTGGTATTTATCTTCAGGGCTCTTTTGAATTCTGCAAAGGGTTTACATTATTAGCACATGCTTGTTAGTATGTTGTCTATCTCTACTAGTGCCTTAAGGGGAATGGTTACTATATATACTGCCATTTTAAAAGCGCCAACCAGATTGATAAAGGCTTCTAGTAAGCCGAAACGCGTCTCTCTCTTACCTCGGGGTTGAGGGTGACTTGAGACAATAAACATTGCCGTATTCTGAGCAGCCTCAAGTCCGTGCCTTCTTCTGTAGTTTTGCTGTGGAAGCTGGAGTGCTTGTTCATATATAGATAGATAGATAGATAGATAGATAGATAGATAGATAGATAGATAGATAGACAGGCAGATAAATAGATAGATATAGACACATACACACATATATATGTATAAATTTAACCTTACCCCCAATTTACTCCTCACCTTCTTTTACCACTACGTACCTAAACCCTACAAGTAACCTTGCCACTTCACACCCATGAACCCTAAAAGGACCCTTGTCATCCTTTACCACTACCCATACCTAAACCGTAATATTACCCTTGTCACCACTAAGCCCTAGAAGTACCCTTACCACCTCTGAACCCTAAAATTACTACTACCACCCTTTACTACTGTACTATATATATATATATATATATATATATATAATCAATCCTTTCTGCAGCAGTTGGTGCACCCTCATACAGCATCCACTATGTGCACAGAAGGAGACGGCACCACCAACCAGGTAATTGCTCAAGATATTAATTTATTAGGTAATGCATCGCACCAAAGTGAAATGGCCTACGCGTTTCAGCCGTAGCCTCCGACAGGGCCATATATATATAGATAGATCACCTCCTGCCTTTTTTAATCTAATTTACTCCTCGCCTTCTTTTACCACTACCTACCTGCTATAGCAGAGTGGTAAAATAAAAATCATCTGGGAATAAATCGTGGCCTGTGCCTGGTGGATTTTGGCTAAAAAAGGCAGGAGGTGATCTATCTATATATATATGGCCCTGTCGGAGGCTACGGCTGAAACGCGTAGGCCATTTCACTTTGGTGCGATGCATTACCTAATAAATTTATATATATATATATATATATATATATATATATATTCACTCCACAGCGGCTTAATCGCCTCTGCCCACCATGCAGCGGCACAGACGAAGAACGACAGTCCAGCACTCTCCAGGGCTTTCAACCATAAATTATCTTTTATTAATTTTCAGCAAACATGTTAGTCAGGATAATGTGGTCCACACCAAATGCACCGACTGACCACGACCGACGCATTTCGGCAACCGCCTTCAACTGGGTCATATATATATGCATGGTAAAGGAATTCCCAGCTGAAACCCCATTCCATCAATTTCAAGTGTTACATGGAGAGAGGCCTCCCTTGATCCTACTATGCTGCCTCAAGAATGTGGAACTCAAAACTTTCATTCCCTCAGTGCAAAAAGTAAGCCTGATCTCTTGATGAAGCTCTGATGGCTTGATCTGCTTAATACCTTGTGAGTTTTAAAGTCCTCAGCTAGCCCAAGGATCCTAAAGTTGTTGATAAATAGTGCTAATGCCTGTTTATACCTCACCAGAGACTCAAGGAGGACTTACCAATGTAAGCTTACAAGTGAAGGTGATAGTTATCTGTTTAGTGAAGACACTCTTTCACTGGTCCCACAATTGATTTACTTCAACTTTTTGGTATTTGGTCACCTTGCCCCTTCCCCATACAAACTAGGCTCAAACTAGCCTGAATTGAATACTGGTTCACCATCATCATTCAGTGACATAGGTGCTGTTTGATGTTTTCCTAAGCCACACTTGGGTGTCCCCTGACTGGCTGTGCCGAGATGACTGGCTGTGCCGAGATGCAGTACTTAACTGGCTTTTATGCTATGTGGATTCTAAGCTTGAAGAAGGCCTTGTATGGTCCTTAGGTGTCCATTTGTTCATATGGAGCATATCGACATGCAATCTGCCCCTGAGTGTCAGAACCATGTTTGTCCCCTTCAGTACCGTGAGATCTCCCTCCTGGATGTAGAGCTGTTGTCCTGTTGTCACTAGCACATTTGCATTATGAGATAAACAATTGATAGGTAAATATAATAAATATTGCAATCAGTTAGTGATCACAGACAGCATACTTGATATTTAATATATTTGATATTTATTGATTTATAAAGCGCCTGAATCACTCCGCCAGGGGTATCTCCGCGCTATAGAGTTACTACAGCCCACCACAGAAAAGGAGCGAATTAGAACAGTGAGGTTTTTAGAAGTCTTCTAAACTGTAAATGATCTGGACAGTGTCGCAGATGGATCGGAAGTTGGTTCCAATAAGAGGGGGCCAGATGGGAGAAAGCTTTACCACCTAGACGGGCTTTTTTATAGCGTGGAGTCTGAAGTAAAGATTTGGACCCTGATCGAAGGGATCTAGGTGGCAGATATTTGGTGAATTTGTCTGCTAGGTAGCTAGGACCTTGGCCATTAAAAAATTTGTGGACCATACAGCAGATCTTAAATCTGATCCGCTTCCGTACCGGAAGCCAATGCAGTTGTTGCAGAAGGGGGAGAGAGGGCGTTCAGGGGGGAGCATTGGAGACCAGACGAGCCGCGGTGTTCTGGACTACTTGCAATCTATTTAAGGAGGCTTCATTAGCTGAAATCACCAAAGCATTGCAGTAGTCTAGGCGGCTTAGCACCAGTGCCTGGATAAGAGTTTTTCGAGTGATTAAAGGTAAGAAGGGGAATACTTTTCGAAGAAGACTTAGCACATGGAAGCATGCGCCGACCGTAGATATGGCATTCTCCTTCATTGACAATTTCTGATCCAGGCGGACTCCCAGATTCTTGACCACCAATTTGGGAGTCGGAGCAGTGCCCAGTTCCTCTGGCCACCATCCCGGGGACTACCTCACCAAAGCATCTCCAAACAACATGATCTCAGTTTTCCCCACATTCAGTTGGAGGAAATTATCCCTCATCCAGCCAGCGATGGCCGTCATGCCCATCGAAAAAGTAGACTGGGCATTAAGATTGTTTTTAGCAAAGGAAAATAGGAGTTGAGTATCTTCCGCATAGGATATGGGAACAAATCCTAAATTCCTCAATAACCCTGGTAAGGGAGTAACATATATGTTGAATAAGGTGGGGCTGAGGCAGGAGCCCTGAGGTACTCCCTTAGTCAGTCTTGTAGTCTTATAGCGGAAAGGGCCTAGGTTAATGATCTGAGTTCTATCAGACAGAAAGCGCAACATCCAGTGTAAAGCATTCCCTTGGAGGCCAATTTCCCTGAGTCTCCTGAGCAGAGTATGATGGGAGATCATATTGATAAGTACTATTTTTATCAGGCAATTCTCGATCCTTATTGCTCTGAAATAAGGATAAACAAAATGGTGACTGCGATCAAATGTGCTCATGAACAGTATATGTTGTGGAATGTGGACGCCGAACACGGATACTTGGATAACAATTGCAATATTTGATAATTTGATTGTTCTATTGAATTGCCATTTGTAATGCTGACCTTTTTCACAATTAACACTTCTAATTTAGTTATTGTTATTATTATTATTATTATTATTATTATTATTGTTGTTGTTGGTGGTGGTGTTGCTATTATTATTATTATTATTATTATTATTAGTAGTACCACTGACCCATTGTCAGTGAAATTGCTCCCCCTCCCTCGCAGCTCCACCATTAAGTGAGGCCTGCCCCCTCGAGTGTTTGTTGCTCGAGGCCCTCCTCCACCCGCAGGTTTCCCTGCGCCTCATCCCTGGTAGTCCAGTGGACCTCTATCTCCTTTCCCCAGCTCCGTTTTTCACTTGTTTTTTACTCGTTTTTTCACTTGTTTTTCACTCATTTTTTCACTTGTTTTTCTACCCTGTTTTCATTCTCCTTTCTGCACTTTTCTGCATTTCTGCTCCTTTCTGCTCTATTTCCTTTTTCCTTTACTCCTCCCTTTCCCTCCTTTCCTGCCCGCTTTACCTGCCGCTGCAGCCCCCGCAGCCCCTCCCCCCCAGCACGACCAGCGCGACCGGCCCAATCCAGCTCCCCTCCCCGCTCCCGCCTCCGAGCTGTCCAGCCCTCCCCGACCCCTACTTAATGGCGACCGCTGCAGGGACAGGCGAGCAAGACCACTGACCCATTGTCAGTGAAATTGCTCCCCCTCCCTTGCAGCTCCACCATTAAGTGAGGCCTGCCCCTGCACTCTCAAGTGTTTGGTGCTCGAGGCCCTCCTCCACCCGCAGGTTTCCCTGCGCCTCATCCCTGGTGGTCCAGTGGACCTCTATCTCCTTTCTCTAGCTCCGTTTTTCACTCGTTTTTCACTCGTTTTTTCACTAATTTTTCACTCGTTTTTTCACTCGTTTTTCTACCCTCTTTTTCTTCTCCTTTCTGCACTTTTCTGCATTTGTGCTTCTTTCTGCTCTATTTCCTTTTTCCTTCACTCCTCCTTTTCCCTCCTTTCCTGCCCGCTTTCCCTGCCGCTGCTGCCCCCGCGGTCCCTCCCCCCAGCATGACCACAGCGACCGGCCCAATCCAGCTCCCCTCCCACCTCCCAGCTGTCCAGCCCTCCCCGACCCCTAATTAATGGCAGCTGCTGTGCGGCAGCGCGCAGCGGGCGCGCCGCTTGCGCGCCAATGGCGCACCAAAGGCAAGCCCATCGGCGCCCGTCCGCGACCCGACCGCGACCAGCACCAGGAACCCTGGACCTCCGCACTGCCAACGCTATGACCCAGCAGCACTCCACGCACTCAACCCAGGCCGCAACAACAACTGCATGCTAGCCTCACCAGCCGACACCCACGGACCCTTCAGCTGTCACTGCTGCCGACAAACCTACAGCACCGCTAGGAACACGGACCCAGCACAACCCGACCGCAAGAACACACCCGTACCGAAGACCTTGCAATGCATCCTCCTCAACGTTCGATCCCTCCACAAACACGCCACCGAAATCTGGGACCTCCTCGACAGCACCACCCAGGACGTAGCGTTCTTCACCGAAACCTGGACCAACACCACCTTGGGGCCAGACATCGCCATCGCCATTCCCCAAGGATACAAGATCTCCAGGAAGGACCGCCCCACCAACCTGGGAGGAGGAATCGCCATCGTCCACAAATCCACCCTCCACCTGAGCACACTCCCCGACGAAACCACAGACCTGATGGAACACCTTCACTTCAAGATACTGACCAGCCCTACCACCACCCTCCGAGGAACCCTCATCTACCGACCCCCAGGACCACGCGGACCGTTCACTAACTCCATCACGGACATCATCTCCCCGCATGCCATCGCATCCACCAACTACACCCTGCTGAGAGACCTCAACTTCCACCTCGACAACCAACTGGACCCCAACACCACATCCCTCCTGGACAACCTCCACAACATTGAACTCCGCCAAATCATGACCGAACCAACGCACTCAGCAGGACACACCCTCAACCCCCTCTTCACAACAGGAAACTCCATCACCTTCAGCCACACCACCGAACTCCCGTGGACTGACCACCGATGCGTCCACTTCACCTTCAGAACACCCACCATCCACAGACACCAGCACCTGCTCCCACGAAGAAACTGGACCAGAATCACCGACGACCAGCTCACCTCCTCACTCAGCAACTCCACCCCAACCATCGCGGGAAACGATGACCCCAACACCGCAGCCCGAACCCTGCACAGATGGATCTCCAACAGTGCCAACACCATAGCCCCCCGCAAGAAAAACAACAACACCCACGCCAAGAAAGCCAGATGGTTTACCACCGAACTTCGAGAGTCCAGACGCACTTGCCGCCGCCTCAAAAAGGCCTGGAGGCACACCAAATCCACAGAAGCACACAACAACTTCAGAGCCGCTACCAGCGCCCACCACCAACTCATCAGAAAAACAAGAAAAAAAGCAATTGAAGACAGAATCTCCACACACGCACACAACAGCAAAGAACTCGTCAACATCATCAAGGAGTTCGCCCAACCCACCAGCGAATCGACGGACATTCCTCCTTCACAAGACCTCTGTGACAAACTCAGCACCTTCTTTCACCACAAAATCAAGAGCATCTACGACAACTTCGACGAAGACACCCAACACACTGAACCCCCGCCAACCACCCCCGACACCCTGAAGCCAGCGATTGACAACTGGACAGCCATCATCACCAAAGACACACTGAAGACAATAAAGTCAATCCACTCTGGGGCCCCCATGGACCCCTGCCCCCACCACATCTTCAACAGAGCTGCCGACACCATCGCACCCATACTCTGCCACACCATCAACCGCTCCCTGGCGACCGCCTCGTTCCCCAACGACTGGAAACACGCCGAGGTCAACCCCCTCCTGAAGAAACCCTCGGTGGACCCCACCGACCTCAAAAACTACAGACCCATCTCCCTGCTCCCGTTCCCAGCAAAAGTCATTGAGAAAGCCATCAACAGCCAACTCGCCACATTCATCGAAGAGCACAACATCCTCGACTCCTCCCAATCCGGCTTCAGAAAAAACCACAGTACGGAAACCACCCTCCTCGCCGCAACAGACGTCATCCGCACCCTACTGGACAAAGGAGAAACAGTAGCCCTCATCCTCCTCGACCTCTCAGCGGCGTTCGACACAGTCTCTCACTGCACCCTAATACGCAGATTCCTCGATGCAGGGATCCAGGAAAAGGCCTTCGAATGGATCAGCTCCTTCCTCTCCAGCAGAACGCAGCAGGTCAGTTTCCCCCCTTTCCTCTCGGACCCTACACCAACCACCTGCGGAGTCCCTCAGGGGTCCCCCCTCTGCCCTACGCTCTTCAACGTCTACATGGCTCCACTCGCCCCCATCGTCAGAACCTACGGACTCAACATCGTGTCATACGAAGACGACACCCAACTCATCCTCTCCCTATCCAACAAACCCAACACCGCCAGACACAACTTTCGAGAAGGCATGGAAGCCGTCGCCAAATGGATAAAAAACAGCTGCCTACAACTAAACACCAACAAGACAGAAGTACTCATCATGGGCCCAAACCCCGATGCCTGGAACGACACCTGGTGGCCCCCAGCCCTCGGAAACCCACCCACCCCCACGGACCACGCACGCAACCTGGGAATCATCCTGGACTCCGAGCTCAAAATGGACCGCCAGATCAACTCCGTCTCGTCCTCCTGCTTCCACACCCTCCGCCTCCTACCTAAGACCTTCAAATGGATCCCCCTCAAACACAGAAACACCGTCACTCACGCCCTGGTCACCAGCAGACTCGACTACGGCCACGTACTCTATGCCGGAATAAACAAAAACCTTACCCGCAAGCTACAGAACATCCAGAACGCCGCCGCAAGACTGGTCCTCAACCTGCCAAGACACTGCCACATCTCCCAGCACCTGCGCACACTCCACTGGCTCCCCATCAAGGCCAGAGTCACCTTCAAGATGCTCACCCACGCACACAAGGTCCTCCACGACACCGGACCAGCATACCTGAACAGCCGACTCAATTTCCACGCACCCCAAAGGACCCTACGATCAGCCCAGCTCTCCTACGCCGTGGTCCCCCGCACCAGAAAGACCAGATCAGGAGGCTGCTCCTTCTCCTTCCTCGCGGCCAGAGCCTGGAACGCCCTTCCGATCCACCTCGGACAGACAACATCGCTTCCCATCTTCGCAAGAAACCTCAAAACCTGGCTCTTCGACAGACCCCCTCCTTGATGGACTGGAACCTGCACCCCCCCCTCCCCCCAGCGCCTTGAGACCCTTATGGGTGAGTAGTCGCGCTTAACAAACGCCTGACTGATTGATTGAATAATAAAAACAATAATGATAATAATATTAATAATAACAATAATATTATGTCATTGGTATAACCCAGAGTTGAAACCAAATAGCAAAGTACATGATGGAAATCTTGGACATGTGCAAGTAACTTAATGATAAATCATGTGTGCAACATAATAACGACAAAATACAATTTTAAATATCTTTGGAATATTTTACATTTACATAAGATGCAAAACAATAAATGGACTTGCTATGATTCCCTAGCTGGAATCTTAACCCAGAGAGTCATTATATATTTTTTTACATAAAACCTAAACCAACACCTGTCAGCACAGTAAAAATAACTGGTTTTCAGCTGCTGATATTAATATTATATTCTTACATAATGAAATAAGCAGCTAAAGACCATATAGTCCTTAAAATTGTTTTTATAATGGTCAGATGGCTAAGGGGCACATGCATCAAGGTATGATTTTGCGAGTCCTTAATTGCGATTAATAAGGAATCGCAATTAAGGACTCGCAAAAGCCTATGCATGTAGGAATCGTTATAAAAATAGCGATACCTAAACATTCCTTAATTGCGAGTCGCAAATTGCGAGTCACAATTCAGGAATGGCTTCTCATTCATTCCTATGGGCCTACAGGCCCATAGGAATGAATGGAAAAGTACATGCGCAAATTGCGAGTACCAATTGGTACTCGCAAATTACGCATGCAATTTCAAGAGTGCAAAGGTGTCAAAAGGACACCCTGTTGCACCCTGAAATTGTAGTGTGCACCCATGTTGCGCACACACATGCCCTTGGGGCATGTGTGTGTGTAACCTGACACTTTGAAAAATGCACTTTAGTGCATTTTTCTAAGTTTTGCAAATTACCGAACAGTTTAATTGTTGAGTAATTTGCGGCCCCAAATAGCGAAATCGCTATTTAAAAGTGCCTCTTGCATTGCATTTAAGGAATCGCAAATTGCGATTCCTTAAATGCAATCGCAATTTGGGAAATCGCAAAAAATTGCGATTACCGAAATTGCGCACCCCAAATAGCTTCATGCATCGCAAAAGGGCATTTTGCGATCGCAAACGCCGATTTTTGCGATTCGCACCGTTTGCGCTCGCAAAAACCTTTGATGCATGTGCCTGTTAGTTTCTTATTTCATAATTTCTAGTTGGCCCTGTATCTGTGAAATGCTTGATAATGCTAAATTGTATGTAAATCCTAAATATAGTCATGACAAATTGAAGTATAGTCTTTATTGGCACTCATCATGAATGTTTAAAATGGTTTTGGTTATGTCAGAATCTTGTTGGACATGCAATAATAAATGTGGTTTGTAAGAACAGATGATATTGTCTTGTAGTAGGGTTACTTTTGTTTGTAAGGCAGTACGGAATAACGTTCAAATAGTAGTGAGAATTAATATATCTAAATCTCTAATGCTAAGTCTTTCCAATTCACCGCCACCCACCACACCATTAGCGCATGGTCTGCATCGTTGGCTGTTAAATGGTGCTATGATAGACAAGAAACCAATTTAAAGAGTACAGAAATCTAAAAGACTTCCATCAATAAATGAGTAAATCAAAGATTTCTTATTACTATCAAAATAGGAATGAATTATGTATCTTTGAGATTTATACAATTATTATTGGAATAACTTTTGCAATTTATGTGCTTAAAGCAAACATTTTTTTTTTTCATTTTTTTTTCCATTTGATTTTCATTAAATTCACACAACAAAATCCAAATTACAATAACAGTACAGACTTACATAAGACATTACATTGATAGTAAAGCAAGACATATGGAATGTCACAGTCTACAACACTGTCAGCAATAAAAGATGGCCCACAGTATCGATTGTGCAGTATTCACATCCATCACTCAACATTACAGTCAGTAGTTGATGTCTCCACATTTGGAGTCGTTCGTAAATAGTCTGTTAGAGTTATCCAATAATCTCTTGGTCTAGATCGGGCGGGGAGTTCCTCCTCATACGTCTTAAGAGTGTCTCTGCAATATGACATGTCCTGAAGCCATTGTTTGCTACTTGGATAGTGTCTACCTCCCCAGCATATGGACACCCTTCTCTTCGCCAACAACAATGCTAGCACACAAAATTTTCGTTCAGTAGAGCGCAATCCTGTCACTAGTCCTAGCAAGCACATACGAGGCGTGCATTCTATTCTCGTTCCCAGCATATCACTTAACATCTTTGTTATCTCTTCCCAATATGACGAAATGTTAGGGCACGTCCACGCCAGATGTATGAAGTCGGCATTGTCTGTATGACATCTTTTGCATTGTGTGTCGAGTCTAAGCCCACATTTATGCAGTTTAAATGGCGTGTGGTAGATTTGGTGTAAATACTTATAATGTGTGATACGTAGGTTCCCATTTGGGGTGAGCATATCGGTCAGTGCGCAGCATGTAGCCCAATCCTCGTCCGAAAGCTGTGTGTCTAGTATTTTGTTCCATCTATCTAGTGCTTTAGAGGTGGTGTTGTTTATATCTTCTTGCAGGAGATGGTATAGTTTTGTGACAAGATGTATATTATGGGGATTTGTGATAATCATTTGTAATGCCTGCAATATAGGTGGTTCAGCAGGAAATGTGGTGTATAGGTCTTTTATCGCACAGCGTAGTCGGTGATATGTAAATTTAAATAGGAGGGTTTGATTACTAATATATTGTAGGCTTTCAGTATCTTTGAAGGTACCGTCCTTATATAGATCTTCCATTCGATCTATACCTACCCGGTGTAATAATTCCATTCCAACTTTTTCCTGGGTTACCGATAGTGCTGGATGGTGTTGTAATGGCAATGCAGGCGCATATAGTGGGAGTTTATGCGCTAATTTCCCCATTTTCTGCCATGCTAGGTTCGTGGTATGAATTGTATTTATTTCCTGTTTAGCTACATGGTCGCGTGGGTGCGGGAGTATGTTGTGTAGTGAGATCGGATGTGCGTCACCATCCTCAACCGCCAGATGTGGCATATATCGAGTAGGGTGATACCAATGATGCGCATACTGCGCTTGTGCACATAGATAGTAGAGAAGAAAGTCTGGCACTTTAAAACCTCCTTTTGAGTAAGGCAGTGTGAGGGCACGCATCTCTATCCGGGCTTGTTTACCAGCCCAAATAAGCCTAGTTACTGTAGATGTTAATCTATGAAATACCGCTGTTGGTGGTGTTATGGGAATGTTATTGAAGAGGTATAGAAATTTAGGCAATATGACCATTTTAACTATTGCAGTTCTGTCTGCCAGTGATAATGGTAGTTGGATCCACCTGTCCACTTTTTCTTCCAATTTGCACAGGGCTGTGCCATAGTTTGTTCGTATGACCACTTCAGGGTCACTATGATACCAAATTCCTAAGTATTTAATTGGATCAGTCTGCCATTCTAATGGAAATTCTATTGAGCAGGGCTTGGTTAGTTCGGTTAGTGGAATGATTATTGACTTGCTCCAATTTATTTGGAGTCCTGATTGTCCACCAAATTTAATATATTCTCGTAATAGGGGAGGCAGGTTAATACTGGGGTTACGAACATATAATACCATGTCGTCAGCGTATAACGAGATGCTCAAGGGGCGTTGGGGAAATTGCAGGGCCGTATGTTTGTGGCATTGCCTTATTTTACACGCCAGTGGTTCTAACGCAATGGCGAATAATAGGGGTGACAGGGGACATCCTTGTCTTGTCCCACGTGTTATTGGTATCGTGTCAGATACATATTGGTTCACCTTTATTCTCGCAACCGGCTCTGTATATAATATTTTGATCCATGTAAGAAATATTGGGGGTAGCCCGATTTTTTGTAGGACTGCGAACATATATGTCCATTCAACGGAGTCGAATGCTTTAGCTGCGTCTAAGAGTACCGCGGCTGCCTGCATTTCTGGGTTTAATTGATGCGATAATGCAAATAGAGTACGTATATTATGGGCCGTAGAGCGATGAGGTATAAACCCCGATTGGTCCGGTAGTATAATATTGGACATTAAGGGCTCCAACCGCTTGGCTATTAGTTTCGCAATTATTTTTGTGTCTGTGTTTATCAATGAGAGTGGTCTATAGGATTCACAGAGTTCCGGGTCTTTCTCTGGTTTCAATAACGCTATGATCATGGCTTCCCTCAATGTGGGTGGTAGTATCTGTTTCTCGTGGGCATCACCATACATTTCCAGCATATGAGGGGCCAGCACATCGACATACTCCTTATAAAATTCACCCGTAAAGCCGTCTGGGCCAGGTGCTTTCCCATTGGGTAGTGTTTTAATCACTTCCGTTATTTCTTCCACTGTTACCGCCTGTGATAGGTATTCTCTTTGATTATCTGATAACCACGCTAGTGCAATATCATCCAAATATTTTAGAATTTCTTGTGTATCCATTGTGTTTCGTGTGGTATATAAGTCCCCATATGTGTCCATAAAGGGCATCAATATTCCATCTGTGTTATAGTGTATAGCGTTGTGTCGGTCTCTTATTTTAATGACTGCATGTGTTATGCGGTCTTGACATATTTTATTTGCTAAGGCACGTCCCGGTCTACCCCCTTCACCATATGTTCTAGCCACACTTCTTTTGGAAATGTATTTAATTTCATCGTCAGCAAAATTTTGGTATTCAGACATTATCTTTCTAATGTCCCCCAGTATGGATGTATTGCGTGTTCGTTCATATTCCTGTTCTAGGGCTTTGAGTTTGGTTTCACGTTGGGTGATTTGTTTTCTAATATCTTTTAGTATGCCTGCGTTTGTGCTTATACATACGCCGCGTATGGTGGCCTTAAAGGCCTCCCATAATAAACTGGGATCTTCTACCGAAGGTTTATTCAGTAAAAAGTATTCTTCAATTGCTTGTCTTATGGAGGTGTTGTATAATGGATCTAGCAACGCCTTCGCATTGAATCTCCATACATATGGTGGTGGCACATAGTCAGGAGGCTCCATAATCAAGAGGACCGGTTTGTGGTCAGATAACGTTTTCGGTAAATTTTGTACATCTATTGTCCACATAGCCACCTTCTCAGTTGCGAGCCAATAGTCAATGCGTGACCAACTATTGTGCATGGTTGAATGGTGTGTTGCTGCCATGCATTGTGGGTTTCTTAGGCGCCATATATCCAGCATTTTAAATTCCGTCATTCCCTCGATAACACTTTGCACCGCCCGCCTATGAGGCTCTTTGGTATTGCCCGACCTATCTAATTCCTCATTGAGTGCCAGGTTTAAATCTCCCCCATAATAATTCCATGTCTGGAAGTTCTCTAAGTTGTCGCCATATAGCTTGAAAGAACTCGGGGTCATCTGTGTTTGGGCCATATGTGTTGATTAGACCTATATATTGTCCCCGAATATGACCTGTAACGATAATATAGCGCCCCATATCATCCGTTATAGTTTGGGCTATTTGAAATTGTACTCCTTTCCTCACCATTATGAGGACCCCTCTGGCATAACTAGAATACGAGGACAGTATCACTGACTCGGCCCATTTCCTACCCAGTAAGCTGTTGTTAGTTTTGGCTAGGTGTGTCTCCTGCAACATCACTATGTCGATATTGTGTCTAATCAGGTATGCAAACATTTGTCTAATTTTTTTGGGTTATTTAGGCCTCTAATATTCCAGGATAATAGGCGTATTTGCGTGGATTTCAGTTTAGTATCGATATTCTAACTGTAAGTGTTGTACATAATGTGGCGTGTAAGAAACAGTCTGCAATATAGCACATCAACATTACTGCATTAAAGATTCTGCAGTCTACAATCCATATCCTGCTGTATGTGTACTTCGTAAGTCTGTAAAAACCAAAAACTTGACCCCTAATCCCCCCACCCACATCAGCAACCCAAACATGCCGAAGACATACCCTTTTAAACAACAACAATACTAACAGTTGCGGGGATCGCCCTCAGGGGGTCGCTGAGTGCTCACATCTACACTCGTGCATACGAGTGTGGTCGGGAGTATCTAATTAACTTGGTGAATACCCTGCAGCTCGTTACCCTTTTTTTATAACAGGGGCATGTGGGCAAGTGGTCCCGTGAGTATAATTACATTTCCAATCCTAACAATCTTAGTGCATTAATGATCCTGTACAGACATAGTAATATGTGTCCGAGGTATGCAATTGTACACCTATTGGTGAGTGGACCATTCTGATATATTACGATGACAGGCCTGTTGGTTACACAACATAAAAGGACTAGGTTAACGTGCATGTTTACCATAGAGCTACTTAACTTTGCGGCCCAGTGACTTAACATTCCCACTGTACATTTCCGTCTCTGAAGCAACAAGACACGTTTTATATATTACTACCTGCAGTAAGTATGACAGGCCGCAGCCGAACAGGCAGGGCTCGTGAGGTACACCATACACCAGGTCTGAACCAACTTGCGTGTTTACAACAATAATATTTAAACCTTGCGGCCTAGTTACTTAATACTCCTAGTGTACATGTCCATTCCTGAGACAGCAATGCACATTGTATACATTACCACCTGCAGAATGTTTGTCAGTCTGATTCAGGATCAGTGGTTCTATTGGTTTGTAGTTTTCGTCTCGATATAGTCTTTTTTATGAAGTCTTGTGCTGCTCGTGGTGTAGTTACAATTTTGGTTCGTCCATCATATGTTATGCGCAGCCGCGCTGGGTATAACATCGCATATTCGATCCCCATTTCTCTCAATTTCTTTTTGGCGGGATTAAACTCTTTCCGCGCCGTCTGCACAGACATTGTGAAATCAGGATAAAAAGAGACATGATTGCCTTGATACGATATTTGTTGTTTTTCACGCGCCATGCGTAATATCGCATCTCTATCTCTGTAATTGAGAACGCGTGCTATGATGGGTCGTGGTGAGGCGCCCGGGACTGGTGCCTTGGCCAATGTTCTGTGGGCTCTTTCAACAATAAGCACTGAGGAGAAGCTTTCCGCCCCGAAAATGTCACACAGCATAGTCTCCACATATGTTTCGAGTCGTCCCGTATTGGTACTCTCCGGAACCCCCATAATGCGCACATTATTGCGGCGAGATCTCGCTTCCAAATCTTCATTTTTCTGTTGGATCACTTCCAGTATCTTTTCTATCTCTGAACATTTGTGTGTCGTCGTGTGAGATTCATCCTCGACTGCTGATATACGCACTTCCGCTTCATTGAGCCTCTCTCCCTGCTTATCCAGTTTGCCCGAGATATTATCTACCCTCTGCCTAAGCGTGTCAAGTTTACCATTTATTGCCTGTAGACTTGCTTGTATTGCTTGCAAGGCAGCATCCAAATTCGATTGCTGCGTTTTGTCCGCGTCCAATTCAGTGTCTGAGTGTGCTGTTGTCGGTTTTGTTGCACGGCGGGTGTCGAAGGAGAGTTTTGATTGCTGTCTATCAGTTTTGCCCATGACCCTGGTGTTCCGTTTATATTAGGTGCAGTCGATTTATCCTTGGGTGTGCGGTTCTTGTGATATAGTCTATGGGATATCATACGCCTGTTTTTGCCAGCAGTATAACACAGTAAAAGTTTTATTTAGTTACCCTTGTAGCCGCTGAGTTGACTGCCTGTCCAGGGTGGTAGTCGTCCGTTATGGCAGTTTGAGGCGCTATTTGCTGGTTCCTGGTACTTGATTATAGGGCATTCCCACCATCTCCCGAGCATGGGTTTACATAAGTGCAGGGGCACTGTGGCTACCAGTGAAGCGGCACTCGCGCCCAATATACACTATATCTCTTTGCCCACATATAAGGACGGGTGTTGTAGAGCCCAGCACAACTACTGATAAGGATCAGGGCTTTGTGTGCAATCAATAGTTCGAAGCGTCCGTATACCGATGAGGTACACTATTCCACTGCCGTTCGCCGTCTATGGCTGCTCCGGGCAAGGATCACTGAGCGTTCGGTATGGTGAATCACGGCGACAGGCCTTCTGTCCATCCACTTGCACGCAGGCTCCGCGGGGGTACGGCTCAGTGCGTATGGGCGGGGAGAGGCGGTGGGGGCACACCGTTTACCCCCGGAGTGTGCTGCAATCAAATCTTTGTGCCCCTCTATGTGCAAGAGATTGTGAGCTAGAGTCCCATAGGGACACGACGTGATCCGAATTTCCGGGGCGCACCCTGTCGCCGTGCTGCCGCAAACAGCCGCCCTCGCAGCCCTCGATTTGGCGTATTACGCTGTTCTCAGGGCGGCAGCGCACCTCCCCACAGGCCCACAGCCGGCGCACCAGAGTCTCCAGTGATGTGTGCACTTGGTCCAGTACAGCTGCCAAGGCACAAGTCCTCGGTTTCTTTCACCAGTGTTAATACCCCACAGCGCAGCATCACACGCATCCCGCTTCTCTGATTTCTGGCCACATCTTTATATGACCGCACTCCTGTTCGTATCACGCACTTCCAAGCCGCCAGCAGTCTGATACTCACTCGTCTGGCCCTCGTAGGTGCGTGGCGGGATCCAGTCGATCGTTGGCGGCCGCAGCAGTGTGTCGCTAATGGAGCTTCATCCTTGCATCCATTACGTATACGCCACCGCATTCAACTCCGCCATTTTGTCTTCGGCCCGCTGCGCTAGGGGGCTCACCTGCGGATGCGATTTTCTACTTTGCAACTGTGAATTACACGCCTTTAACGCATGCCAGCCGTCGGGCAGCAGTTCCGATATTGGTATTTTTACTCGGTTTTTACAGGGGTCACCAAATGCTAGTGTTCTTGCCTGATTATTGTCCCCGACCAGCGGAGCGGCACTAGCGTGCAGCCATATCGCAGTGCGCCCTCTAGCGCCCCCCTAAAGCAAACATTTGCCTGTATTTCTTTTAACTCTTTTTTATTTTCCTCCCTACATATTATGTTTTCTATTTCAGTTGCCAATGTTGAATATAAATGTTGTGTTATCCCTTTTAGCTCTGATTATTACTTAATTTTCAAAGTACATGTGCTACAATCTTTGCTTATTGTAAAGCACACTTTGTTATTGATGTACATTGGAAATATTTCATTGGAACGTAACAATAATATAAATTAAAAAAAGAAGATAACAATTCTTACTGGGCTTTCTGTCTTTATTGTGTCTGTGATAACTGTGTCATACCAAGACTTCACAGCAAATTATTTGAACTAGGCCTTGACTGCTCAACCATTCCATCTCAGAGTTGAGAGGAGTCAGGGAGACAATGATGTGTGCTGTTTTGCAACCTAGTTTCCAGGTTAGTAGAGAGCTGTTGCAATATCCTCTTGCATACTGTGATCCCTGCAACTTCAAGGATCAGGAAGAAAGCTTGACACCTTGCCCTTGGGGCAACCAGCAGCATTTAGATGCTGTGAATAACCTCAACAATATTTATGAATCCAAGAAGTGCACAGAATTTGGTAATGACCAGATGAACAGAGTGACATACTGTGTGTACTGATCTCACACACCTTTTCAAGGTAGTCATGATTTGTATCAGAGTATATGAAAATGTATGCTGGAGCAATTCATTCCCTAGCACTCACCAGAGCTACCGAATGCCGGAGTGACACATTTTTTGTAAATAGTCCTTTATTTCGCTTGCAAGATGGGGAACCATAATGAAAAGGCCGAGAAGAAAGAAAATAAATAATAAGAGCATACGTTGGCATAGGAGACATCTGACTGTTAACTCAAATAATTAATCTTGCATGTTTTCAAACTGTACCTTATCCCCAGTTCTTGCACAATAAACTACATCAGGTACTACACATATCCCCATAAGTAAGATTTTTCATGTGGACACAATTACAGTGAAACATGAACTCTAAAAATAAACTAAAAATTAAGAGAACACCTAACAAACACCATGGGAGGGAAAGGAAAACAGTTCTACATCACTTATCATACCAATAGCACAACAGAAACAATTGCAGGTGCAATACCAGAGTGACAAATGTGCACACACATGCCATAATGTCAGCAATCTCACTAAGCACAGTATACTGTCCAGGTTTTGGGCTTCCATGTTCACTCTGAAGACGCCTAGGAGTGAACCGATGGTGTCCATGTTAAAGTGTACTTGGTCAGTCCCTGTCCTGGGTCAATCTTCTATTAACCATATTGATATCTTAGTCCCTGGACTTCATCCAACTGTGGTGTAGGATATTTTACTTTTGTTGTTGGTCCCTTTGCTCCTCCTCCAAGAGAAAATGTTTATAAAGTACACTATCTGGGATAGCAGATGAAAGAGTCCTGCTGCAGCCTGCATCTTATCTTCTCTTGGTTCGTTTTTGGAACTACTTTTGTAGTAATATTGGAGTGAAGCACATGTGGTACATGATCTTCATTCTGCTTGAGAGACTACAGTAGCTTTCTCATTGCTTTTCAATATTTCAATGAATGTGGTGTAGGCTTCTCTTTACCTGTCATGATGGATCTGTTATGGTGCACACATTATTACACCGCTTTATTTATTTTACGTTTTGGCTAACATTTGTAAGGTATAGTCAGGGCCACTGGAATTGTGCGATTCAGTGACTGCATAAATATGAATTTGACGCATTTGCCACATAATCCATCATCTACTACATAATCTGTTGATTTTAACATAAAAATAATTGTTACTAGCTCAAATGAATCAAAAGTTACAAAAAATATGGCGACTCTGGTTCCTGAACATCAGAAGTCTTTTTGCAGAGATTGACTAGTCATCTTTCAGTTGCTTATCGATCTATTTCGGTGTTAAATTGGTACTACTTAAGGTGAACTCTTTTCTCAGACACTTTTACCAGGTAAGTAAGTAGGTAACTGATATTTACTTTATATAGTTAATTAAAACCATCACAATATGCGAAACAAATAAAACCAAGCAGATGAGATACTAAGGCAGTATGAAAATCGAATACAAGATTAATAAATGCATAGTTACAAATTAATCTAACATGTGTCCTCATCAGCCGTAACCATAACACATTCTTAGCAATTGCCAAGAAAAAAGGATTGAAATAATAATAAATTGCTGTGTGTTCTCATTTATGTGTGAGCTTTGCTGTGCAAATAAGCAAAAGGAAATGGCAATTTATTAAAACTGGAACCTCTAAAAGAACAGCGGTTTGATTTCTATGCAGTTGTATTAAAGTAACATTAAAAATTGCAAACTGTTAAAAATAGTAGTCAAAGCAGCAGCAGTCTTGCTTGGAGTCTTTTAAATTTCCATAATCCTTCATTCCGGGCCCAACGGAGTGGGTCCCATCTGGAAGAATAGTTGTTTTTGGAATTAAGTATTAGCTGCCCGGGGCATTCCAGAGGCCATGTCTGTGCATGCTCTTGACAGTTTGTTTTCTACCAGTGCTAAAACTTTTACTAACTTGCAGTTTAGCTGCGGGTCCTCTGGTTTGAAACAAGCTATCATAGCCTGTTTAAGCAGGCAAGACCTCCCCTCCTTCAGGCTGATACACATGCAGATCAGATGTGCCATGTCCTCATTTCCATTGCCACACGAGCAGCAGCACAATGGGATTTGCCCCCTCAGCCATGGTGGGAGTTGCAGGATAGCTGAAAGTTTTCCTAGCCAAAGTTTCAAAGATTTTTCCTTTGTATTCCTGGGATATCCTAGGATGAAGTATAGCTGTGGGCTAAGCGATTTATAGCTAATAATTGTCATCCAGGCATCACTTCTTGCTGAGAAAGTGGCTTTATCTTTTGCTAGGAAGAGGCTACTTATTGCCTTCCACACCACTTTTTTAAAGACTGCATGGGTAGTTGGGGCATCCCAGAACTGGGAGAGTCCAGTGGTTGCAAGGGATTCCTGTAGGAAGTTTTTAGCCGGTGATGTTGTTCTGTGCTGGAGCTCTTGCAAGAGTAGATGATTTAGGCTGTTTGAGGGGGCGTTCCTAATTTTGTGCCAACAGGCTATGTAGGCCCCTGTCTTGCTAGATGTTGTTTGATAAGGCTGAACTCCAGCTGGATCTGTGCTGCAGAGGCATTAATCAGAATATTAAATATGATTCTGTAGGCCCTAACTAATGTGCTGTCCAGGGTTTTAGAGTCTCTTCCTCTCAAGGCTTCACTACCATATGTGATGGTGGGCAGACTTTTGTATTGTACAATCTGGAGGAGAGGGGAGAGCATAGGGCCTGTCAGCTTGGATTTTAAGTCCCTCAAGGTTGTTGCCAGAGCCATCCCTTTCTTTCTAATCATCTCATGCTGGCTAGCGAATTGACTACCGTTATCGATAGTTACTCCTAGATATTTGTAGCTAGTTGCATTCTGAATATGGGTGTTGATCGGGTACCAGCCATGAGTTTTTTTTCCTCCCCCTTTTTATGACCATTGTTTTTGTTTTCTCCAAGTTTACTTCAAGGGAGTTGTCTGCTGCATATCCCTGCAGTGTATTCAGGAGGTGCTGCATGCCCACTTGTGTATGGCTAACCAGAACCACATCATCAGCGTATAAAATACTATATAGAGCCTTGCTACCCATTCTTGGGGCATGTGCATTGCATGAGTTAAGGGTCTGTGCCATGTCCACCGTGTAGAGGGTGGGGCAAGCACACATCCTTGTTTGAGCCCTTTCGTGGTAGAGATGCGCCTTGAGAGATGTGTGCCATCGCACAGTTTTACCTGCACCCAGGTGTCTGTATGTAGAAATATTAGCATGTCCAGGAGTGCTTGCTGAATTTTCCAGAGTGTCAATTTTCTCCAGAGTCTTGCTCAATTTATGTTGTAAAATGCTGCCCTGAAGTCTATGAAGCAGAGATGCAGTGCCTGTTTTGATGACTTTGCCATGTCCATGAGCGGCTTTAGAGAAGCCAGTTTGATTGAATGTTATGATTTCGTGTTCTGCTGCCCAATCCTGAAGTTCTTCTAATAGAGTGTCAGCAAACTAATAGAGTGCCAGCACCTGTTACCAGGTATAAAAATGACAAAATAATTAAGTAAAATTATCACAAAATGTGCCTCTTTATACCACATAATTTGCCTTTCCTAGCTGCATAATTTAGTCAATCCTGCCACATAATTTGGTCCTCCTCTGCCACATAATTCCAGTGGCCCTGGGTATAGTGCAGCTTCCCCAGTATTGCTATAAATGGCTTTTAAATCACAATTAGTATCAATATTGATTATAGAGGCAGTTTTATACACAGACAGCAATACTGCCTAATTAGAAGTTGGCAAAGGAAATTCCACACCATATAGCTTAATTTAAATAGAACTGGATTCCTGGGCAGTAGGCAATTAATGACACAGCATGGTTCCTTATTATTTTGAGTTGAAGAATTTTAAGATTTTGGGTGTGCAGGTCCTGGAAGCCACTGCAGAAATCGCTTGTGTGAGAAGATCTATAAAAGTGTTTGAACTGTTTAGTTTGTTGGATGTTGCTGCATATTTCTCAGATGGAATAGGTTATGCTGAAAGAAAAAAACAATCTGTTGACAATTTTGAGAGGCTCGGACAATTCTCAGATAGAATGACCTGAACAGAAAATGGTTATGTAGAGGTATCTGATGTATATGACTTTGTGAAATAATAAAACAACGAAACGCTGTTACAACAAAAATTTAACCAAACGCTACTATATTATCATATTTAAGAATGGGTACGTACATTGTGTATTGTAAATCTGAGAGGTTAAGTATGTCTCTGAAAAGTGTTGGCGGCGACATTTCAACATATGGTATCCGATTGACTGAGGTCTGAGTGGATTAGAAGTAGAATGTCATGCCCCTTCACAGGACAAGGATTGAAAGGCAGTGGACCAATAGGATTATGCTCCCAAATACATGAATATACATATAGTAGTTGAATGTATGTATACATTTGTTTTATCACAGGGTGTGTTAATTACATTACACAGTCTGAACTGTTTTCTGAATAGAAATGTTATGAAAATGTATTAGTACATATGTCAATATTTCATATACATATTTACCCGTTGTTTGACGAGAGTTTAACATGAAATGGTAAAATCTTTATGTAAAGACTATATATAATTTAGAATAAAATGATCCTGATACTGAAGTATTCCTTGTGGGAATAAGAACACCTTATTGTGTGAGAGGTTTTTTGATGCGAATTCTGGGTAACACATTATTTGTGCAAATAATAAAATTTTATGCTGCACATTGTCGTAACTGATAAATTAATGATGTTTCACTTGAAACAACAAACACAAGGATATATTTTTCTGTTCCTTATCCTTGGACGAAGTTTACTGATTATGTAGCAGGAAAGGCTTTCTAAAAACAAGCAGCATGTACAGCGTTTCTTAGAATATCATATAAAAATAATGTAGCTAAACCGAAGTCTGCTAAAATGTGTAAAATATAAAACGAAAAAGGAGAACCAAAGTGGGTCCAAGAGGGCCTCACCACAGTATGGTTATGCCACATTTTCATGTGAGACATTTTATTGAAATGGATGCAGTTTTCTGATGTCCTGCTCATCTTACTCCTGCTCATTCTCCCTTCCAATCAGTGACCTGCTGCAAGCCTTCCCTCCCCACAGTTTTCGCAGAGCACATTGTACTATGACGTGGATGCTAACTTTCCTTAGAAAGCGTGTATTGTAAATGAAGCTTTTCATCATGTTCCCTATGGATCATTTTGAAGGACTGGAAGTTCAGGTGTAGGCCTGCAAAAGAACATTACTGTGTGAGCCTTTGTTTGAAAATTGTTCATATTGTATTTTACATCTCTGGTCTGCAGTTGCTGTGGAAGCCAAAGGAAGAATTCTTTCACCTTAAGAAATGGGTTAGTGCTAAGGGTCTCAACTATTAAGATTTTGCTTCTGATTTGTTCAGTGTGAACTAACCATAATCATGTCTTGTGAATCTGCAGTTTTACTAATTGTTTATGTGTAAAATGTGTCTAACAAAACCCTGGTTTTGGAGATTCAGGGGCTGACTTCTCATTTTCCTCCCGAGACTCTGTTCTATTTACTTGAGACTTTCCATTCCCTTTGCAAATGCTGTCAGTACTCATTATGAGTTTGTAGGAAGGTGGAATCTGACTATATGGTTGCCCCCACTTTTTTTTATGGTGTTTTGCTGGTTTATGACTTAGTTGGACTGGGATCCTGCTATTCAGGGCCCCAGTCTATCTGCTTTCTCTGTAAAAAGGTTTCCATGTGCCTTAGGCACATCTCTGATTGGAATCTGGAGTGCCCTTATAAGTCCCTAGTATATGGTATACTATGTACCAAGGGCATAGGTACCTCAGAGGCCTGCCAGGGGCTGCAGCATGTATTATGCCACCCCTGGAAGGCCATCCAAACTGACACCACAGGTCTGCTACTGCAGCCTGGGTAAGGTGGTGCATGCACCCCTTACTGTGATATAGGTTACCTATATCACTAAATACATACACACATATAAACCTATAAGTCACTCCTAAGGCAGGCCTTATCAATCCTAAAGGCAGAGTGCATGGTTCCTATGTGAGAGGGTGTCCCTGCATGAGCAGGGCCCCTCTGCAGCGTTCGGAGACCATCTCTGATGCTGTTTGTAGTGCAGCCTGACCATATACTCTTAAGCACATTATATCCTCGCGGTAAAATGCTAACTTTGGAATGGCTGCACCTAAACATGTCGTGTTTGGTGTCAAACATCTTGGAATACTACCCCCCGCCAATCCTGGCGGCGGGGGTAGCATTCCACCCTTCTAGAGGGAAAGACATGTTAACTCTGGCTTACCCGGTAACTTCTTTCTGAAGCCCTGGCATCACAAAATGGATGCTGCTGCCACAGACACAAGTCTGGCCTCCTGCTGCTGGACGAAACTCCGGCAGGGGAGGCCTGGACAATAGGTTTCCTGTTGCAGGGAGGTGTGACCACCTCCCCAGACAGGATAATGTGTATTGGGGCTGGGTGGGTGCACTCTTAGAGTGCTTTGAAGTCCTGCACTGGGGGAGCAAAAGGCTCCTCTGTGCATATGCCAGTTCAAACCAGCTCAGGGGCTACCTGCCCCTGCTCTGGCGCGAAACTGGACAAAGGGAAGTGGGTGTAGCCATCCCCTCCCTTGACCCTCCCATAGGTGGGGTCATAGAGTTAGTCCCTCCCTGTTTTACTGGTTAAAATGGGGAACCCTTGCCACAGCATTATTAGATATCCCTGGACTAAACTTTGAAACTGAATCCTGGACCTTCGACGCTCTACATCACGATTAGAGGACTGAAGAATCTCCCTTGGAGTCAAGGAGTGACTCCCCTGCTTGGCAGGCACCAAAAACGACAACGACGGTCGCAAACTACGCCGCTCCCGCCGGAGTCCGAAGTCCCTGCAGCCCAAGAAGTGGATTTCCTGACTTCTCCAAGGCCATCGTGAGTCCGTAGCGAAGCTGAGGCAAGTGGACCCCACGAGTGACGAGGAACCGCGACCCCTGGGTACCGTGCACTATTGTCGAGTGCAACCCCTTCTCAACGTTCTACGAACTTGTGCTTTGGATCACGTGTGGTCCCGGCCTCCAGCAGGAATCCCTCCGAAGATCAGAGGCCTACACCATCCCGAGTGACCGTGGGCCCCTGTTGAGTGATTCCGCCCGAGGTGTCTTTGCGATCCCTTGCCAGCCGGCTCGGGGGTCCCCTAGAAGACTTTCTAAAGAAACCAAAGGGCTCCCTGGTTGCTCCAGGCCTGCCCTGACTTACCCTCGCTGGGTGAGTTCCCCAGACCTTGCTGGTTTGCGCCATCGACTTTTCTTCACTTCCACGAGATTTGCTGTTGCCAAGGCTTGTTGGGTCCAATCCGGTCGCCGACACCTCAGCAAGCAGCAGACGTTGTGGTACAATCCGAATCCTACTCCTGAACGCCAACAACACCTCCTGGACCTCGTAACTGCGGAGTCAAGACGACTGACGACGCACCTGAAGCACCCGACATCGGTGGGCATCTGCTCATCGCCTTCCTGGTCACTGGCTAGTGACCCAGACTCTGTCCCCTCTGCTTTCAGGTACTTCAGATCCTCGATCCAATCTTGGATCCACCCGGACACTTTCCTCCTGGTCGCCAGCAGCACTTTGCAGCAGATCTTCATTGGAATCGGCAGCGAAACCCGACCCCGAACGGCACCTATGCACCCGGCTTCCCTGGGTGAGGTAACACGAGTACTCCGGTGCTCCCGTGGGTAGAGACTCTTCAAAGTCCTAGATCTCAAAGGGTTTGTTCCTAGTCCTCCTCTAAGTGTCCCTTTCCTTTAATTTCCTGACCGCGACTTTCTCCATAGCAGTAAACGGCGTATCGCGGTTGTGTATTTACACTGCACGCGTCCCCCGTGGGTCCCCTGTGTCACTACCTTGGGTGGTCCAAGCACTTCTACAGGCTCTAGGCCTAGTGTCTAGTTCAGTCGTGGTTCTTATACCACTTTATTGGTATATGGTTTGGTACGCCCCTAGGGCCCAAACGTGTATTTGTGCTATTACTGTGTTTAAATAACTTATTACTTATGTACTTCGAACTCTAGCCTCATAAAGAGACTAGAGGGGTGTGTTTAGCAATAAATACATATATTTTGAATATATACCTGGTGTGGTGCTCTTTCATTTGGTCACTCAAGAGATTATAGACTGGTAAAACAAGCTGCTTTACATTCCTTCAAGACTTAGCCTGAAGGCTGCTCTCCATAGCTACCACTAGGATAGCTTTCAATAAAGGTTGTCTTTAACCTATCTCCAATAAGGTGTTGTTTGGACTGGTGCAAGGTGCCCACTATAATTAGTGGACAGCATATGCCAGGCCAACTTCTCACATTGGTGTGCAGCGTGTGGGATTCCAGCTTGCTATTGTTTTACCAGATAATCTCAATTGAATTGATCAACTGAAAACCACTAAAGGTACCTAAGGTACATATAATTTAAGCTTAGAATAACAGTAAGTTCTACTGAACTTAGAGTTGTGTGTTAAGGGATAGCACGACCCTTTCTACAACTCAAGAGAGTTTAGTAGGCCACACTAGAGTAGGTAGTGCATACACCACACCACACTAGTAATGTCTTTAAGGGCAGGATCCAAAGAATCCTTGCAGGAAGCCATTGAGCTTCCACCCTCCAAGTATGATACACTCCCATTCTTGGAATTGAGAGCTTTATGTAACTTGAGAAAAATAAGGACAGGCCAAAGCCCCACCACCCAACACCTCAAGGAGTTGTTGGTGGCTTATGACCTTAGTAAGCCTGTAGGGACTGAAGGGGTAGGAGCTGAGGGTGGGGCAGAAGAAGAGGAGGAGGCCAGGGGTACCAATACCCCCAGCCCCCCTCTGAAACTGGCCAGGAGGGTGACAATGACCCTGACCTGGAAAACCAAATCCCTCCTGTGGATGATGATGAGGATGATCAAAATGATGCCCTCTTTGTCCCCCCAGGAAGGATTAAGAGTGTGCCCAGGAAGTCTAGGTCTCCTTCTCAGGAGTCTAACCACTCTGGCACCTCCATAGGGAGCTCTATCTCCTCTCACAGGAGGGAATCCTCTCATGAGAGGAGAGCCAGACTGGTCCAGTATGAGGAAACTCAGCTGGAAATCAGAAAAAAGCAATTGGCTTTAGATAGGGAATCCCTAGATCTCCTTAGAGAGAGAAGAAAGTTGGGACTAGAGTCCCATGGTGGCAGCAATATCCCTAGAGATAGGGACAGGTCTTATGACCATAGAAACCTAAACAAGATTGTCCCTCCCTACCAGAGTGGGGATGACATCCACAAATGGATAACTGCACTGGAGAGGGCCTGTAAAGTTCAGAAGGTCCCCCAGAGGCAGTGGGCAGCAATCTTGTGGCTCTCCTTTGCAGACAAAGGTAGAGACAAGCTCCTCACTGTAAGAGAAGAGGATGCTGACAATTACACAGTCTTGAAGAGTGCTCTGATAGATGGGTTTGGCCTAACCACTGAACAGTATAGGTTGAAGTTCAGAGACACCCAAAAAGCTCAGACTCAAGACTGGGTTGATTTTGTAGATTGTGCTACAAAGGCTCTGGAAGGTTGGATACATGGCAACAAAGTGCATGACTTTTTAGGATTGTACAATTTGATTATGAGGGAGCAGATCCTTAATAATTGTCAAAACCAGCTTTTGCACCAGTATCTGGTGGACTCTGATCTGACCTCTCCCCAAGAATTGGGAAAGAAGGCAGACAAATGGGTCAGAACCAGAGTAAAAACTAGAAATCAGGGTGGTGACCAGAAGAAAGATTCTACTAAGTCCCAAGAGAAAGGTGGGGATAAATCTAAGGATAAGTCCCCTACAGGGCCCCAAAATTCCTCTTCTGGGGGTGGGTCCCAAACTCCTTCCTCTCCTGAAAAGAAACCCTATTGCCATGTCTGTAAAAAGCCTGGGCACTGGAAAACTGATCCCAGTTGCCCCAGGATTGGCAATAAAGAAAATGTTCCTCCCACAACTACTACCACCCCTCCTGGTACTACCAGTAGTAATCCTCCAGTTGGGAGTAGTGCACCCAAAAAGTTAGGTGCTTTTGCAAGAGGAACAGAGGTGGGCCCTAGTTTAGACAGGGACCCCTCAACAGACTCCTCTGACTCTGATGGTGGTATAGGATTTGCCACCTTTACCATGGGTCCCATAGCATTGGGCAGGTACAGATTGGAGCCAATAATTAATGGTCAGAAAGCTGTGGCATTTAGGGACACAGGGGCTAGTGTCACCATGGTGGCAGGGAAACTAGTCCCCCTCACCAGCTTTTACCTGAGTTTAAATACCAGGTGACCAACATTGATGGTGTCAGAACAGATCACCCCATGGCCATAGTCAATCTCAGCTGGGAGGGTGTCACAGGCCCAAAGAGAGTGGCAGTGTCCCCCACCTTACCTGTAGATTGCCTGATGGGCAATGATCTGGAGATTTCAGCCTGGGCTGAAGTTGAACACCAAACCCATCTCAGGATGCTGGGCGTCCCTGTAAAGGCTAGTGGGGCTGTGATGGCCACAGCCCCAGCCCAAGATTTTGGAGAGATGGAGCCTGGAAGAATGGCCCACTCTCCCCAAAAGAGAGCACAAGGGTTGAAGAAAAGTCTTCTTCCCTCCAGACAGTAGGTAAGGGTCAGCCTCCTCAGGGAACTGACCCTACCCCTAGTGAAGGAACTGCCCCAGAGGTAGTCAGGCCTGGCCTGGCCACACCCCTGATGGCAGAGGACCCTTCCAAGGTGGTACCCAGTCTGGAGCAGGTAACCTGCCCCTCTCTACCCTGCCTCAGCCAGCCCAGGGCTGCAGAGGTCAGGGAGGTCAGTGGACCCCCAGGGCCCCCTGTCCAGAGGAACCCCCATCAGCAGATTAGGGGCACCCAGTCTAGTAGCCCTAGCCAGGTGAAAACTCCTCTACACACTGAGGGATCCCCCATGCCTTTATGTAGGGACCTCCCCCAGAAGGACTCTGGTGGGCAAGGGCAAACCTGGGACCTGAAGGTTCCAAACCTGCCCTGTCCCTCCAGTAGTCCATCCAAAGGGACCCAACCCCCAGCTGTAGGCAGCCAAAGGTTGACCCTTAGAGCAAAGTGCAACTCAGTCATGGAAAGACAGGCATACATGGTGACCAGTGATCTGAGGAAGCTGAGGCCAACATTCCTAGGGCCTCACTTCCCTACTCAGACACCTCACCAGCCTTGTACTTTACCTAAGCACACCAGAGGTAGTGATTCCCTATGGTGGAGACCCTCTCATACCCTTAGGGTGAGGGATTGCTTAGTGGACCATAACATAGGGGGCAACCATGCTAGTGCAGGTGCTTCCTTATATGGCCACTTAGTCAATATAGGCTCAACTGGCCAAGGTTAGCCTTATCTCCTTTCGTTTGGGGGGGGTTATGTAGGAAGGTGGAATCTGACTATATGGTTGCCCCCACTTTTTTTATGGTGTTTTGCTGGTTTATGACTTAGTTGGACTGGGATCCTGCTATTCAGGGCCCCAGTCTATCTGCTTTCTCTGTAAAAAGGTTTCCATGTGCCTTAGGCACATCTCTGATTGGAATCTGGAGTGCCCTTATAAGTCCCTAGTATATGGTATACTATGTACCAAGGGCATAGGTACCTCAGAGGCCTGCCAGGGGCTGCAGCATGTATTATGCCACCCCTGGAAGGCCATCCAAACTGACACCACAGGTCTGCTACTGCAGCCTGGGTAAGGTGGTGCATGCACCCCTTACTGTGATATAGGTTACCTATATCACTAAATACATACACACATATAAACCTATAAGTCACTCCTAAGGCAGGCCTTATCAATCCTAAAGGCAGAGTGCATGGTTCCTATGTGAGAGGGTGTCCCTGCATGAGCAGGGCCCCTCTGCAGCGTTCGGAGACCATCTCTGATGCTGTTTGTAGTGCAGCCTGACCATATACTCTTAAGCGCATTATATCCTCGCGGTAAAATGCTAACTTTGGAATGGCTGCACCTAAACATGTCGTGTTTGGTGTCAAACATCTTGGAATACTACCCCCCCGCCAATCCTGGCGGCGGGGGTAGCATTCCACCCTTCTAGAGGGAAAGACATGTTAACTCTGGCTTACCCGGTAACTTCTTTCTGAAGCCCTGGCATCACAAAATGGATGCTGCTGCCACAGACACAAGTCTGGCCTCCTGCTGCTGGACGAAACTCCGGCAGGGGAGGCCTGGACAATAGGTTTCCTGTTGCAGGGAGGTGTGACCACCTCCCCAGACAGGATAATGTGTATTGGGGCTGGGTGGGTGCACTCTTAGAGTGCTTTGAAGTCCTGCACTGGGGGAGCAAAAGGCTCCTCTGTGCATATGCCAGTTCAAACCAGCTCAGGGGCTACCTGCCCCTGCTCTGGCGCGAAACTGGACAAAGGGAAGTGGGTGTAGCCATCCCCTCCCTTGACCCTCCCATAGGTGGGGTCATAGAGTTAGTCCCTCCCTGTTTTACTGGTTAAAATGGGGAACCCTTGCCACAGCATTATTAGATATCCCTGGACTAAACTTTGAAACTGAATCCTGGACCTTCGACGCTCTACATCACGATTAGAGGACTGAAGAATCTCCCTTGGAGTCAAGGAGTGACTCCCCTGCTTGGCAGGCACCAAAAACGACAACGACGGTCGCAAACTACGCCGCTCCCGCCGGAGTCCGAAGTCCCTGCAGCCCAAGAAGTGGATTTCCTGACTTCTCCAAGGCCATCGTGAGTCCCCAGCGAAGCTGAGGCAAGTGGACCCCACGAGTGACGAGGAACCGCGACCCCTGGGTACCGTGCACTATTGTCAAGTGCAACCCCTTCTCAACGTTCTATGAACTTGTGCTTTGGATCACGTGTGGTCCCGGCCTCCAGCAGGAATCCCTCCGAAGATCAGAGGCCTACACCGTCTCAAGTGACCGTGGGCCCCTGTTGAGTGATTCCGCCCGAGGTGTCTTTGCGATCCCTTGCCAGCCGGCTCGGGGGTCCCCTGAAGACTTTCTAAAGAAACCAAAGGGCTCCCCTGGTTGCTCCAGGCCTGCCCTGACTTACCCTCGCTGGGTGAGTTCCCCAGACCTTGCTGGTCTGCGCCATCGACTTTTCTTCACTTCCACGAGATTTGCTGTTGCCAAGGCTTGTTGGGTCCAATCCGGTCGCCGACACCTCAGCAAGCAGCAGACGTCGTGGTATAGTCCGAATCCTGCTCCTGGACGCCGACAACGCCTCCTGGACCTCGTGACTGCGGAGTCAAGACGACCGACGACGCACCTGAAGCACCCGACATCGGTGGGCATCTGCTCATCGCCTTCCTGGTCACTGGCTAGTGACCCAGACTCTGTCCCCTCTGCTTTCAGGTACTTCAGATCCTCGATCCAATCTTGGATCCACCCGGACACTTTCCTCCTGGTCGCCAGCAGCACTTTGCAGCAGATCTTCATAGGAATCGACAGCGAAACCCGACCCCGAACGGCACCTATGCACCCGGCTTCCCTGGGTGAGGTAACACGAGTACTCCGGTGCTCCCGTGGGTAGAGACTCTTCAAAGTCCTAGATCTCAAAGGGTTTGTTCCTAGTCCTCCTCTAAGTGTCCCTTTCCTTTAATTTCCTGACCGCGACTTTCTCCATAGAAGTAAACGGCGTATCGCGGTTGTGTATTTACACTGCACGCGTCCCCCGTGGGTCCCCTGTGTCACTACCTTGGGTGGTTCCTTGTGGTCCAAGCACTTCTAGAGGCTCTAGGCCTAGTGTCTAGTTCAGTCGTGGTTCTTATACCACTTTATTGGTATATGGTTTGGTACGCCCCTAGGGCCCAAACGTGTATTTGTGCTATTACTGTGTTTAAATAACTTATTACTTATGTACTTCGAACTCTAGCCTCATAAAGAGACTAGAGGGGTGTGTTTAGCAATAAATACATATATTTTGAATATATACCTGGTGTGGTGCTCTTTCATTTGGTCACTCAAGAGATTATAAACTGGTAAAACAAGCTGCTTTACATTCCTTCAAGACTTAGCCTGAAGGCTGCTCTCCATAGCTACCACTAGGATAGCTTTCAATAAAGGTTGTCTTTAACCTATCTCCAATAAGGGGTTGTTTGGACTGGTGCAAGGCCCACTATAATTAGTGGACACCATATGCCAGGCCAACTTCTCACAGAGTTTGACACCTAGAATCTGGAGGGAATCAATTGCTTAAATAGGGATTATTACTCGGATATCTGATTTTGTATCTGGGTCTTTATTACATGTATGTGTCTCGCTTTTATTAATATTTCTGTAATACATTTAAAAATATATTTTCCTTGAAATATTGAATGGTCCTAGTTACTTTTTGAATATTCGATTCATTCTGTGCTAATTTCATGGGTTTAATTTAAGGAGGGTAATGTCTCTTGCCGTAAGATCAACAGAGACTGAGGAGCCAACATACTGGAGGTAAAATCTGGGGTGTCTAGATTATTGGGATTCAATAGATTATTGGAGTTTGGCTCCCACAATAGCACACTTTTGAATCCAATAGTCCCACTATTTACCAAACGCGAACATTGGAATTGTTGCAGGAAAATTAGAAAACAACAGCAGATAGTTATTTCCCCAAATACTGAAGTTCATAAATTCCAAATCACTTTACAGAGAAAAGAAGAAACAGAAAAAACTGATGATAGAGTAAAAATGGATTATAGGCATTTACTAAATAGCAAATCTTTAAGATAGATGTTAATTCATTTTTTTCCTTTCTATAGCAGATGAATCACCTGAAATTTTAGCATTTGCTCTGCAACACAGGCCCTTTTGTGGAAAGAGCACTAGTAATTTCCCAATATGAAAATCAATTTGGCATTTGAATAGTGTCTTATGACAAATGTTGGCAATATTGTCTAATATCTTGAAAAGTGAAGGCACTACAAAAAGCGTTAGAGCAGACATGCTAGAATTCCACCAAAAGAAGAACAAAAATGCCTATATTTTATAAGAGGACATTGCATTTTCTTAGTTATCTTTGTGACCAAATCAGCAGTGATTGATCAAGAAAAGAGTAAGAAAAAGTGGCAAGCTTTGTAGCACAAACCTTGTGAATTGGTACACGCTCATCAACCCCACTGCTTCTGCTTTTCAATTCTCATGATTAGTCATCTCCCAATATAGGGAAAATAATGAAGTAGATGCTGACTATCACATTGAAGGGACAAAGGAATCTTATATTTATTTTCCCCAAATCCCAAAGTTTAGGGATAGTGGAGGGACAAATAGATACAACACTGTAGCCCTCGTGGGACCCGGACTGAACTAGCCATTTAGTATAACTGTCTTTGAAGAGTGCAAGGCTTTTTCAAATTAAAGCTTTATCCATATGATGTGCAGTGTACAATTCAACAAAACCGATTATGTTGGTCCATCTATTGTATAATGGTTATTTTGTAACATATTTGAAAATAGGGAATGCACACCCGCTTGAAACAATGAATTTATCCATATTAGTCCTCACCATTCATACATGGTCGCGTGCTCATTGGAATGGTGCCCTGCCCCAATGGCACCTGAATATTAAATTGCTATATTTAAGGGACGGTTCCCCGCCCCCACTCCAACGGCACAACGTAATGCTCTTTGCATAATTTCTTCTTTTGTACATAATTTTATTCCTGGTTTTCTTTTTTTCGTCATATATTCCACTCTGATTCCTCTTTTAGTTTCACACGTAAGGTAACATGCCAATTTTCAACGGTTTCTCATATTCAAGATTGTCCATCCGGACCTTATTTCAAGAATAAGTACAGACGCAAAAAAGTTCATCCGAAGCAGTATTTTAATAACCCAATGCATTTCGGGCACATCGAGCCCTTCGTCGGGGGTAACTAAAAACAACAATGAAACAAGCATCATTATTTTATCCAACATTGCATAATCTAAACAGCAGCCGTGATAAATTAGTTGCACCTCAAGTCCCTTCTGAACAACGCCTTTCACATTCACTTGAATAATCATTTAAATGCCATACCATGTATTATTGCCAAAACTGTTAACACTGCCTGGTTCCAACTTGCTTCCCTCTGTTATCTCTCCCTTATCACAAAACAGTGATTACCTCTGACATGCACCCGACCCCTGAACTAAACTTCACATCATTTCAATGTATGCCTTCTTAATTGCACCTGCTATCATGTTCCCCTCTCTTCCACACTACCATACCCTCAACCCTTCTCTTTATACAACTGTTATCACACCCACATCTCACTTTACCGCATCTCAACCACTTATCCATCCCCACTTACGACTCAGATTCATCACGCTTCTTATCATTCTCACATTCTCACTACTCCACACTATCATACTACCCTCCCCCTCTCTAATATCCACATCATTCACTCATATTTCTATCACCCTCACAGTCTCATAGAAACCGCATAATACAACCAACTGCTTATCTCTCCCCCATTATCACTTTTTACTAACACACATACTCGAGAACAATTCAACTATATTCTAACCCGAGATCACATTTTACATACCTGCCTCAACCAAGTAACATGTCCCTCCTCCTCTCGCAGTTGCAAGGAAAAATGTCTCCCATGTTTTTCAAGAGCGCCGATTTTAAACACGCTCACGTGGCCTAACACCTCCTACTTTTCTGGCCACCAATTAACCACCCAGTTAACCCACCCTCGCTGGAACCATGTCCTAGATTCCTAACTACTACCATTCCCATACTCCACTAGGACTACACATTCAAACATCTCAATGGAATTGCACAAGTGGCGTATTAGTAATAAATGAAAAATTGGTGCATTAAATACAACGTCACGACTAAACATATTAAAAAGATTATGATCATTGCTGCAAATGTCTTTCAATTCATATTAATGTTCATTTAAATGCCCCTTCAGTAAAACATTGCTGGATGCACACGATCTTCTGCCTTACGTGTGATGATAACACTTTTCTCAAGGTTCCTAACAGGTTCCATCTTGACATTGGGTGCAAACCCGTGAAGAGGCAGGGTTATGAAGACTACATATTTGAAAATAGGGAATGCACACCCGCTTGAAACAATGAATTTATCCATATTAGTCCTCACCATTTATACATGGTCGCGTGCTCATTGGAATGGTGCCCTGCCCCAATGGCACCTGAATATTAAATTGCTATATTTAAGGGACGGTTCCCCGCCCCCACTCCAACGGCACAGCCTAATGCTCTTTGCATAATTTCTTCTTTTGTACATAATTTTATTCCTGGTTTTCTTTTCTTTCGTCATATATTCCACTCTGATTCCTCTTTTTAGTTTCACACGTAAGGTAACATGCCAATTTTCAACGGTTTCTCATATTCAAGATTGTCCATCCGGACCTTATTTCAAGAATAAGTACAGACGCAAAAAAGTTCATCCGAAGCAGTATTTTAATAACCCAATGCATTTCGGGCACATCGAGCCCTTCGTCGGGGGTAACTAAAAACAACAATAAAACAAGCATCATTATTTTATCCAACATTGCATAATCTAAACAGCAGCCGTGATAAATTAGTTGCACCTCAAGTCCCTTCTGAACAACGCCTTTCACATTCACTTGAATAATCATTTAAATGCCATACCATGTATTATTGCCAAAACTGTTAACACTGCCTGGTTCCAACTTGCTTCCCTCTGTTATCTCTCCCTTATCACAAAACAGTGATTACCTCTGACATGCACCCGACCCCTGAACTAAACTTCACATCATTTCAATTTATGCCTTCTTAATTGCACCTGCTATCATGTTCCCCTCTCTTCCACACTACCATACCCTCAACCCTTCTCTTTATACAACTGTTATCACACCCACATCTCACTTTACCGCATCTCAACCACTTATCCATCCCCACTTACGACTCAGATTCATCACGCTTCTTATCATTCTCACATTCTCACTACTCCACACTATCATACTACCCTCCCCCTC
This sequence comes from Calotriton arnoldi, assembly GCA_963921515.1. Lineage (NCBI taxonomy): Eukaryota > Metazoa > Chordata > Amphibia > Caudata > Salamandridae > Calotriton > Calotriton arnoldi. The sequence goes on from CAWUFW010009873.1 coordinate 600,598, forward strand.
TCTAATATCCACATCATTCACTCATATTTCTATCACCCTCACAGTCTCATAGAAACCGCATAATACAACCAACTGCTTATCTCTCCCCCATTATCACTTTTTACTAACACACATACTCGAGAACAATTCAACTATATTCTAACCCGAGATCACATTTTACATACCTGCCTCAACCAAGTAACATGTCCCTCCTCCTCTCGCAGTTGCAAGGAAAAATGTCTCCCATGTTTTTCAAGAGCGCAGATTTTAAACACGCTCACGTGGACTAACACCTCCTACTTTTCTGGCCACCAATTAACCACCCAGTTAACCCACCCTCGCTGGAACCATGTCCTAGATTCCAACTACTACCATTCCCATACTCCACTAGGACTACACATTCAAACATCTCAATGGAATTGCACAAGTGGCGTATTAGTAATAAATGAAAAATTGGTGCATTAAATACAACGTCACGACTAAACATATTAAAAAGATTATGATCATTGCTGCAAATGTCTCTCAATTCATATTAATGTTCATTTAAATGCCCCTTCAGTAAAACATTGCTGGATGCACCCGATCTTCCGCCTTACGTGTGATGATAACACTTTTCTCAAGGTTCCTAACAGGTTCCATCTTGACATTGGGTGCAAACCCGTGATGAGGCAGGGTTATGAAGACTACATATTTGAAAATAGGGAATGCACACCCGCTTGAAACAATGAATTTATCCATATTAGTCCTCACCATTCATACATGGTCGCGTGCTCATTGGAATGGTGCCCTGCCCCAATGGCACCTGAATATTAAATTGCTATATTTAAGGGACGGTTCCCCGCCCCCACTCCAACGGCACAGGGTAATGCTCTTTGCATAATTTCTTCTTTTGTACATAATTTTATTCCTGGTTTTCTTTTCTTTCGTCATATATTCCACTCTGATTCCTCTTTTTAGTTTCACACGTAAGGTAACATGCCAATTTTCAACGGTTTCTCAGATTCAAGATTGTCCATCCGGACCTTATTTCAAGAATAAGTACAGACGCAAAAAAGTTCATCCGAAGCAGTATTTTAATAACCCAATGCATTTCGGGCACATCGAGCCCTTCGTCGGGGGTAACTAAAAACAACAATAAAACAAGCATCATTATTTTATCCAACATTGCATAATCTAAATAGCAGCCGTGATAAATTAGTTGCACCTCAAGTCCCTTCTGAACAACGCCTTTCACATTCACTTGAATAATCATTTAAATGCCATACCATGTATTATTGCCAAAACTGTTAACACTGCCTGGTTCCAACTTGCTTCCCTCTGTTATCTCTCCCTTATCACAAAACAGTGATTACCTCTGACATGCACCCGACCCCTGAACTAAACTTCACATCATTTCAATTTATGCCTTCTTAATTGCACCTGCTATCATGTTCCCCTCTCTTCCACACTACCATACCCTCAACCCTTCTCTTTATACAACTGTTATCACACCCACATCTCACTTTACCGCATCTCAACCACTTATCCATCCCCACTTACGACTCAGATTCATCACGCTTCTTATCATTCTCACATTCTCACTACTCCACACTATCATACTACCCTCCCCTCTCTAATATCCACATCATTCACTCATATTTCTATCACCCTCACAGTCTCATAGAAACCGCATAATACAACCAACTGCTTATCTCTCCCCCATTATCACTTTTTACTAACACACATACTCGAGAACAATTCAACTATATTCTAACCCGAGATCACATTTTACATACCTGCCTCAACCAAGTAACATGTCCCTCCTCCTCTCGCAGTTGCAAGGAAAAATGTCTCCCATGTTTTTCAAGAGCGCCGATTTTAAACACGCTCACGTGGCCTAACACCTCCTACTTTTCTGGCCACCAATTAACCACCCAGTTAACCCACCCTCGCTGGAACCATGTCCTAGATTCCAACTACTACCATTCCCATACTCCACTAGGACTACACATTCAAACATCTCAATGGAATTGCACAAGTGGCGTATTAGTAATAAATGAAAAATTGGTGCATTAAATACAACGTCACGACTAAACATATTAAAAAGATTATGATCATTGCTGCAAATGTCTTTCAATTCATATTAATGTTCATTTAAATGCCCCTTCAGTAAAACATTGCTGGATGCACACGATCTTCCGCCTTACGTGTGATGATAACACTTTTCTCAAGGTTCCTAACAGGTTCCATCTTGACATTGGGTGCAAACCCGTGATGAGGCAGGGTTATGAAGACTACATATTTGAAAATAGGGAATGCACACCCGCTTGAAACAATGAATTTATCCATATTAGTCCTCACCATTCATACATGGTCGCGTGCTCATTGGAATGGTGCCCTGCCCCAATGGCACCTGAATATTAAATTGCTATATTTAAGGGACGGTTCCCCGCCCCCACTCCAACGGCACAGGGTAATGCTCTTTGCATAATTTCTTCTTTTGTACATAATTTTATTCCTGGTTTTCTTTTCTTTCGTCATATATTCCACTCTGATTCCTCTTTTTAGTTTCACACGTAAGGTAACATGCCAATTTTCAACGGTTTCTCATATTCAAGATTGTCCATCCGGACCTTATTTCAAGAATAAGTACAGACGCAAAAAAGTTCATCCGAAAATTATGTACAAAAGAAGAAATTATGCAAAGAGCATTACGCTGTGCCGTTGGAGTGGGGGCGGGGAACCATCCCTTAAATATAGCTATTTTGTATCATAAACAATTTTTATACTTCAACTGATAAAAGAAAATAATAGAAAGTACTGATTTTATGAAGGCTGCCCATTACTATCTAATGGGGTGACCCAGTGAACCTCAGGATCTGGGTAACAGTTAATATAAACAACAACAAAAAAACACAAAGACAAATTTCAAAAATCCTGTTCGTACCAACAGGATTTATGTTGTTTATACTTTATGAAGGCTAGAGCAGATTAGGTATATGGTCAAAACTTCACAGATAATATATTTAGAGAATTATTTCTAATGCAATCCTATATGACTACACTAATACATTTTTAAATTGTATATCTTTGTTGGATTAGCTCATCCAGGAGAAATTATATGGAGGGCATCTAGGTAATGTCCACAAACAGAATAGTGGTGAAAGAGAATCGTTGAGAGATGTTGAGGTGGGCTACAGAAGAACAGGCATTGGGTGGAATATACGGTCATGTGGACCAATGACAATTATATGCAGCAGCCCAGTTAACATGCATTTTAAAATGTGTGTTCTTTGGGTGTTTAGCAATAAAACCACTTTGGAGATATCGTTTTACTGCATAATTGGCAGGGTAAAACTGCTTCACATCATACTAAAGCCATACAAAATTGCTACCAGCAAAAGCCTGATGCTAATTGATTTTGCAAAAATGTGCAATGCAATGGAGCTACAACTGGTTAAACCTATTTTTCCATATACAATTCAAAAAGTAAATACCAGTGACAAGTTCATATCCATTGTATGGTTTACTTCACAATTTCCCACTGTGCACTAAATAGGTACCATATATTATTGTCTTTACAAATATAATCACAGGTTTAGAGAGGTTAGTAGGCTGTGGTGTCAAGTGGAGGAGACTGAGGATTTTTTAACTCTGAAATGGTTGTGGTGGAGAAAGAAGATTAAGTGATGGATAGGCAGCATAACTTTGAGATGCTTAACTTTGAGATCTTTTGGACAAGTTAGATAGTTCAGGATAGGAAGGCATGAAACCATGGTTAGATGTGAAAATCAAGATGATATATTTGAATATTGGACTGGGATCTTCAGGTATACAACCAACTCATTGTTTGTAGGAAAGATGGAGCCAGATCTCAGGAGATTGAGAAGAGTGTGCTGGAATGTAGTGGGCATTACAAAGTGTGGAGATTAGTAGTGAAAGAGTCTGAAATGAAGGCTGCATTGATACTTGTCCTTGCAGAGCACACATGCGAAGATGAGGCTTTTCACTAAGATGACAGTAAGAAAAAATCATATTGTGTAGTTACTAAGCAGGTGCACTTTTACTTTTGAAATAGATCCTAAGGTTATGGAAGATGGTAAAGGAGCTTATGGAATCAGGAAGGAAAAATAGTCAGGATCAGATTGTTTTGCTTGTCACTGACAAGCAAAAGAATCATAAGTCATGTCTAAGTACAAATACTTTCTACACACATATATTTGATTGCAAATCGTGCTAACACAAACATATTCTAACTATGCTGTTACCAAATTTATTGTGAAATAGAAAGTAAACCTATTTTGTGAACACAATGGATTCCTCTTCCTAGTGTGAGATGGGATGCCCTCCACAGGGTACAACAGCTGCTGCAGTCACGATACACTGGATTTCAGGTCACAATGCATTGAGAGGACAAAGGGGAATGGATCATTTCAGAAGCAGTGTCTATGATAGGATCAGTCAATGTAATCATGTAGGACATTGTGAGGGCTGTAGTGACCTAACTAGAGGGTCGAGCCAGGGCAGGCAACTGAAATGGCAAACCAGTGATGGCACTACTGAGTGTCCTAAGGAACTAATAAAACTTAGTAGGCATCTTGGTGGGAAGATGGTGAAGACATGGCACAAAGAAGATATAATGGTAATTTTGATCTCACAAAGTAGAGCAGTAAAAGTCATACAGAATAGGATGTGAAACTGAAATGGAGAAGCAGAGATGAGGATTTAGAGTTTATGACACATCACAAGAGTGAATTTTGCAAGGAACAAGAAAGAAAACAGGCTTGTCAGAGCAGTATTGACAGCAGAGCGTGAGGTGGCAATGCCTTCTCTGAGGAGCAGCTGCAGTAGTATGGAAGGGGGCATGAAACAAGCTCAGCTGAGCAGTGTTGGAAACAGAAAGCATGCCAGAAAACTGACACGGTAGAGATGTGAAATCTGTAGTGAATTGAGAGGACACTGACATAGCAGATCAGAAACAACATTAAAGATAATATAGGGCAGTCAGCAGTGTGAAATGTAACTGGCACTACAGAGTAGAAAGAGAAACTTACTTAGTTAAGTGTTCTGGACCCGGAGCCATGAAACTACTTGCCCATGTTTCTATGTGATACTAGCTAGATCTTAGCATTTTACAAATCTTTAGAAATATGGCTGTATTCTGCAGTTACATAGTTGCTGGTTGCTCTTGTATTACCATCCTATTGTGAAGACTCCAGAGGATGAAGCACTAAATAAGTAGTTCTAAACATAACCTAATGTAACATAACATAACCTAATGTAACAAAACAAACATAGATACTTGAGAGTGGAACCTGAAATTGACAATGGAGCCATTATGACAGCAGGATGTAAGGCTTGAAACTGTCACACTAGTACAATTACTAAAGTAGTAAGCAAAAAATGGATTTGACTCAGCAGAGTAGAGGTAGGATTCACTGGAAATACTGGTACTCCTCTTCCCTATCCAACCAAAAAATGTTCTTTCATAAGGGAACCTCCAGGTTCTTTAAGATCACAGTCACCTGCGGAGTTCCTCAGGGATCCATCTTGTCTGCCATCATCTTCACTTGATACTTGAGCCCCCTCCGTGATGCTCCACACACAGATAATATCAGCATTCACTAATACACCAATGGCACACAATTATATTTGAAATTCTTCTCTACTCCAGGCATCCAAAGCTTCAAACAATAACCTGCACCTGATGCAGACCTGGTTGTCTAACACTTACCTCAAGCTTAACCCTGACAAAACAGAATTCCTACTATTTGCATAAACAAGTAACAGCTTGTCCACACCTGGCTCAGTTACATGAATCTGGGTGGATAACAACCCAAACTTTAACCCAATGCCATGTCACTGGGATTCACCATAGAAACCAATCGCATCCTGTATGAACACTTATCCAAAAAAAGATGGCATGGTACAGCTCTCTGTCCTTAGGAAAGTCCAGCCATTTCTCCCAGAAAGTGACTTCAGAACTTTTGTTCAAGCCCTCATTCTCTTACGTCTGGATGGTGGCAATGCCCTTGTCCATGGCCTCCCATACTCCACACTGGCACGGTTACAAGGCATGCTACCACATGCTTCAAAAAGGACCTGAAGAAATATGACTAGATCAGCTCCACCCTAATGGACCACCACAGCCTCCTCTTGCCAGCCTGCATCACCTTTATAACCTGCTGCAACATCTGCAAAATCATCAGGCCCTGCTCACCTGGCTGGCAAGCTCACCATCTCCAGTGTCTTTTGGCAATCCCACAGACAGGACACCATCAGATTGGAGGTTTGAAAGTGGAAAAAGGAAAAAACAAGGCAACAGGCTTTCACCATCTATGCACCTTGGAAGAGGAATGATATCCCCAAGACCATCAGCACTGAAACACCCCTCTTCCAAATTAGGAAAGAGCTGAAGATTCATCACTACAAAGAACACTACGTCATGAAGAAGTAACAGCCCGTAAACCAGCTACTACTCTTATTGCATGTTGAATATGTCTTTACCATTGACATTGTACAACAATCCTTTGGTTTTAAGCTAGGTTTGGTCTGTATAAATATCACATATATACATACAATGAGCAATGGGGAAAATAACACAGGAAAGATCTGCAAACAGTAAGTCTGCTGTCCTCCCAGACAGCAGGGCCACTAAGTCAATCTACATATTTTCAAAATATCTGCCTCGACTTCTGAGTGCTGGTCTTCCTCAGCTTTAAAAGTGAAGGTGGGCAGTGACACCACAGAATCATGGTGGCTTCATGTTGTCCGATAACACAGTGCCATGGTCTGGCACAAAGTATTATGTGCACTGTGCAAGCACCTCATGGTCATAGTGGCAATTTCCTTAGTATTTCTCCCAGCTTCTAAACTAGGAGTAGTGGCATTTTAATGACTCACTCCTCTTTCCAGACAGAGGTTAGAACGGAAGAGGTATTTGCATTAGTTTGAGTGACAACTGCCAGAAAAGAGAGCAATTTAAGCTGTGCCAGAGAATAAGTATTTGATTTGCTACTGTCAAAGGATTTTGTCGTATTTTCCTCCATCTTCATGCTAATCCCCAGGTAATGGACCATGATGCATGGCCACAAGTAATTTTATTGCAGTGCACTTCATTCATTTTCTATGATATTTAAAAGTGACGAGGAAGGGTGCAGAAAATCATCTTGTCACGTAGGTGGGTATTGCCTTCTTTATCATACACCTATGCGACAAGGCTCTGACATCTAGCAGATCTGCACTAATACAAAAGCTAAACAAGAATTGGCAAAGCCAATCGGTCTGACCTTGGCAAGTTGGTAAGATGGCTATTTTTATTAATAGCATATGCCACACCAAAAAAAAAAGAAAATGAGACAATTCTGACAAAATTTGACAGTAACATGGCAGCAATAAACAATGTACATTTTTTACAAAATCAGTGCGTATAAATTTAATAGAACAGAACAAGTGTTTTAGAGCAGGAAGAAGACTTTAGAACGGGTATAGAAACCCTTATTTGTTTTAATGCAAATCAGAGGAAAATATGATTCTTATTGGTGCAAAGAAAAGGTACAGACGGATTACTGTAATCTGATTACATTGCTTAAACAATGAGGGATGGCTAAAAAATAAAAAGGATAAAGAATGGAAAGAAAAAAACATTGGCAAATTAAAATACTGATTCATCAACCCACATACTACTCGTCTTATAGGTAGATGTGCACATGTGATCATGCAAAATGCCACCTCTCATGACTAAGAGTCAATGACTAAAGTGGACTGACCAATTGTCTCATGCTACAATGCTATATGCTGTGGTGAGTGGAAGCAAAATGTGACTGTCAATTGAGAAGAATAATGGATGAAGAGGGCTGACCCAAAGCACATCTATATAGGTATGCTTATATGTATTTTTATTTATGATTTCTTGTAATATGAAGTTGATTAGACAATTAAAGTTATCTCGAGGGCAGCCCGTAAAAGGAACACATATACTGCATACAAAAAGTAAAGGTTGAATTGTATTGTGGAAGAGAGAGGGGGAAGTAATGAGTTTCAGAACATGATGGCAGATGAATTGTAGAAAATGGGGGTCTTCTTCCCCCAGTGTTGGACTGGCATGTCAGGCACCTGGCCACTGTGCCACTGCAGGTTGAGCCAGCTTCAAATGGCTAGTGTAGGAGCTGTTTTTTTAAATCCCATCATGGTCCATGGAACCAAAAAAGTGGCCTGTACATTGGCCCTTTCAAGTCGGCTCATTGGGCAGTGCCAGGGTGACCTACAGGCCAGTACAACACTGTCTTCTCCTCTTAAAAACGAAAGATATATAGATAAAAGGGGAACAAAATGTTGAAGGAGGTCATTTGTAGATAGGGAGACCCTGATTAAGAGGTGAGGGAAGAGTTAGTGGTGTGGTTGGAGAAGATTCGGTATAGAAGTGAGCCTAGCATTAAAAATACTTTAAAAAATGTCAAACAAGAGCTAGGGAAAAAAAATCATACCCAAAAGCAAGTCATTGGTCACATTAATTTTGACATCCGGGACAATGCAATGCATTCAGAACATTTTGACGAATAGAATTTGTCTTAAAATTCTCATGTCAAGGCTTTACCACAGCTGTTTTGTATTAGACATAGGTCCATGTTCATGAATTGTGTTGTGAATTGTTGAAGGCAAAATTAGGTATACAAAATCAGCATTGCTGGTGACAAATGTAATTCACAGAATCATTCTTCTGAATCATGATTCTCAGATCCTGCCTCCAGCAACAAAGAATGTTACAGTTAGATCCGCTAAAGACTAAATTCCCCCTACTCACTGCTTCTCGCAGACACAACTTTGACCTCACGCTTCTAGAGGAACTTCACACTACTCTCCCCAGTGTCTTCCATTAATAGAGTTGCTCTTTCTAGTAATTCCCCCTTCTTTCGAAAAGGAAATCTTTACTGATACCTTGCTGTTCTCCATACAATGGCAAGCCTACTCTATTCTATGAGGATATATGACAATATCTCCCCAACACTAAATAAAATATAACGACCCACCCTTTGAGGTGAGGATCAATTTCAAAGTAAGTTGCATTGCAGAGAAAGCAATTCACCAAAGAAAAGCAATATTACTCTACAACTTGCTAACAATCTCTGGTGGACAACATGGACTCAGAAGCAAGAATTCCCTTCAATTGGAAACAGAGAGATTCAACACCTCACAAGCACTGGATCAGTCATTTGAAGGTGAAGCAACACACTTATTCACTCACTTATTATCCATTTGTTTTTGTGCTTGTTATTGTGCTATGTTGTTTGTAAAATGCATTAACTACTCCTCTGGCATATAAACTCTATAGAAAACATTGAACTAAATAAATGATTTTCTGATATTAATGCCTTCACATGGAATGTAATTCTATAAAAAACCAGTAGTTTGATTTTTGTAGTGTATTAATGTTAGGAATTGGGGTGGTTCCTGAAAGGTCTTAAGGGAAGGGTGAGTCAGCGGCCATTGGGAAGGATGGATATATTCTACAAGGTGGTAAAGCTACCTTCCTAACATTTTCTCAAACACTTTTTAAGACAAATATAAACATATACATATGAAAAGGTTCAAATAAGTTTAAATTTGAATTGTATCTGTCGGTTTAGACCCACAGGTCCATATATTCTTCATACTACAGATACATATTAAGAACAGTACATTCAGTTAAAAATAGAGGCCCATATTTATCAAAATTTGATGCAGCGCAAGATAACCTGCTTTGCTGCAGCGCAAGATAACCTGCTTTGCTGCACCAAATGAAGAGCGTGGTAATGTGTCATATCTACCAAGATAAAGTGCATTCCTGTTCTCTCCTTGTGCTGGCACACTTGTGGCTGCCTAGTGCCAATGCAGGCACTCTTGTGCCATGGTGCAACAAGGAACACCTTCTTACACAAAACAAACCTCAGAGATGCTATCCTCTTTGTAAGTGTGCTGCAGAATGCAGCATACTTAAAAGGAGTAAACAGCAAAGAGAAATAAAGATATTTCTCCTCATTGCTCCTCTATTGGGAAGGTGTGCAATTTTGATGCATTCCCAATTTTACCAGTCTTGATAAATCTGGGAATGTTTCAAAATACATGCGTGGCTGCATGGGAATACCCATGCTCCACCCATATAAAGCCCTCCCAGAGCAGATAGTGCAAGGCAGTTTGCTTGTGCTGCCTTGTATTATTCTGAACTTACCAAGCCACGCAGAACTATGCAGGCTCAATGCTTAATTAAGTCGGTGGTTTCCGGTGCTCAGCACCGGCACTTAAATGGTTTCCGGTGCTCAGCACCGGCACTGAATTGTCAACACCACACTTAGGACAGGCTGCCACATGGTGGCACTGCTCATCTAATTTAGAGATGAGTGGAACAAATGTTGTTTATGAATACAATATACATTAAAAATTACTACTATCTGCCTCTGCAGCCGTTCCTTTAGCTTTGGGGACCTGGAATATATGAGCTGTCGCAGTTGCAGGCGAGAGAGATGGTTAGTAGTTGTTTTGACAGTGATGATAGGGGTGATGGGTGGTGCAAGCTGCAGTGGGCTCCTGGTCAGGGCCCTGGCACTTATTATTTTACAAATTAAGCACTGTGCAAGCTGGCCTTGTGTGGCTTGGTAAATCTGACTTAAGTATTGTGTTACACTTGAGTCCCCTTGCATGATGCAAGCAACGCAACCCTATGATAAATCTGTCCCAGAATGTTTTGCAAATTGGGTGTAAAGGATTCTCTTACAACCTTACATTTCCTTAGATTTACCCACTCAAAGTTTGTCTTGTGAGAAAATCCTTTTATGAGCAAAAAAACAACTTTTGTGAACTCAAATAGTGGTTTTATTCTCACCACAAAGGCTATCTGTGCATGCAAGCTAAACATACTCAAATTGCTTTGAGGAGTGGGCACACGTGTCTCGGATAACAATGCGACAGGTTTAATATTAACCCAGGTCGCAATTTGTGACCTGTATTTTTGGTAACCAGTGTGGAATTTTGCAAACTGGCCTATGTACCAATAGGTTGGTTCACAACATTCCAAGTCAGAATGGGTTGCAATCTGACCTACTTAATTAATATTTGTGAGATAGGTTGCAAATCGTGACTCACATTGATTGAACAAAATCACAGGAACAGTGGCCTGCAAAGGTTGACAGCCCACCATGTTGGCAACTGAGTTTAAATATTGTTTTTTTTATTTTAAAATGCAGCTTGTTTTCCTTATTGGAAACAGGACTCCATTTAAAAACAGACATTTTCTTTTCTTTTTTTATTTAACTGTGAGTTGTCAGTGGTTTTGTGATCTAATGCCTACACTCCCCTACTCTCCCTGAATCTTTTTTCTGCATTCATAAGAAGAACTGGTCCAAAGAGGACATATTCCTTTTTGCACATGGGTTACAACCCCAACTTCAAGGTCAGCAACTTTTCATTGACTTGCGCGCTGCATTAAATAAATCTTTCATACATTACATACAGATTTGGTGGACGCTCTTTCAAAATACCCAATCAGTATCCATTTGCAATCCCATTTTAGGAGCTGGGAAAACTTTGCAGACAACTAAAATAGGACTCTTAAATTGCAAAAAAAAGTAATAATTGGTGGTTTAAACCCTTGTTACTGGCTGCAAGCTTTGGATAATTTTTGGAGTTCTTTATTAAATTACGCAAATAATAAAAACTGGAGATCATTGTAGTGAAAAAATTCAGTAACATGATAATTTTCTACACAGCTTCGCGGCCAGATCCCGCTGTCAGTTTAGTGCATTGTATGGGGACCAATAGGCTCTCTTTAGAACACTCCTGCGTCTTCATTTCTGGGCGAAAATCGGAATCGTTTCCTTTGAGCCGGCGCCAGATCTCATGCCTGCCACGGTCCCTGCCTGCCCTCTTTCTAAATACAATATTTGCTGTCAGCTTTGAGACTTTGGGATTCTGCAAAAATGTGTGCAGAGTCACCCGGCAATTTACCTAACATCATCCATCAATGTCGTGACTCTCTCGAATGATGCTTGTCTAGTTGCATCGCAGATGGAGGCCTGAGACGCACTTAACATTTGAAGTGATTCAGAAATGAGAAGGAATAGCGTGATTTTGTTTTCACGTTGTCGTTCACAATCCCTGCAAGCCGTTGTTTACTTCTCCATCCAGTGTTGTACAGAACGTGTTCGGTGAAGCTTCCTCTCATGCTGCCTTCTCTGCCAAGCCTCCCTTTGTCACTGGTACCAGAGGATGTGTGTCGCATCTGTTATACTTTCTGTGATGGACACGCAGCCATTGTTGCTGCGAAATCCCTTAAAGAATACCCTTTGAAGCATGCTGATTAATGTAGCAAAAAATAGGGGTGTTTGAAGTTCACGTAATTTGTATTCACGTAATTACGTAACATTTTGTGATAGTCACCAAAAGTTATGCAAAATCGGCATTTGGTGCTATGTTTTTAATGCCAAATGCGTCCTCTTGTCTATTTTGGACGCGAAGATCTATTTTGCAGAAAAAAAGTGTAAAAACCCCAAGTGTTGCAAAGAGCAAACGCTCATGTTGGAATCGTTCCTCCTGTTCCTGCGCACTTGCGCAAATGTTTGCCACAAACATCACGTAATAACATGGTATAATATTACTATTTCAGGAATTATGGCAAACAAGCCTAACGCGAAATTACTGACATTACATAGGATTGCTCCGCCATAACAGGTATTTTGCGCAGGCCTAGAAGAAAGCAGCTGCTCGCATTTGGCATTACCATACTTATACCAAAAATGCGCATGCGCATCCGGTAAAGACACCCAAACACTAGAAAAACAACCAGGAAAGGCAGACTATTTATCCCTATTGTATTCATCTGCCTACAGACATTCGTAATATGCCTTGGAAAGTATGACCCACTCAGCCCCCGGGCATTGTGTACACACCACCTGTTCCCGATTTATGACTCGCAAGCTGTGGAGAGTTGTGGTGAAAGAGTCTCCACAAAATTTGATTATTTAAAGTTGAATTATAGATCATGTGTGGTTCGCATGGACTCAAGACGTCTGTCTCCGTATACATTCGTCACAAGAAGAGGTCAGTAACTTACCTAAACGTAGTGGATTTTTATTAATCTCTTTTGAACCCAGGGCCTCTGTTTTTAAAGTCGCATATTCTTGCAAACCAGAATTAGAAAGACTTTCAGATCTGCTGCCACAAATGATTTGGCAGATCAAATAGTTGGCTTCAGAGTCGGGAGAAGCAAAGAGACAAGCCGGCATGGTTGGCACCACCCTGCCTGTTGATCTTCACGAGGAACACAGTCTCCTAGATTTCACTGATAAACTACATATCTATGTAAAAATGCTTATTTTGTATGTTTTTATACAGACATTGTACCAGAGAAGTCACACAGAATTCAAAATGTCCTACTTAGTTGCATGTCTAAGTTACATGTAACTGAAAACATGAATATTAATCATATATGTTTATTACGCATGCTCAGTTATGTGCAGGTCTGATCACGGGCTGATTACAGTCATGCAGTTTTAGAAAATGCGACATCACATGCATCACCGAGTACCTAATGTAAACTGTATGTACACAAATTTGTAGACGCTTAAAGAGGCTCACTTCCCACTCTCTGACCCCTAAAGGGTAAAAATCGTTCTTTAACGCAGACTATGAGCAAATAAACAATAAACCTACAAGACCATTTTAAAGAAAATATTGCTTTCGAAATAAAACATTTTAGACCTTGCCTGCTGTGACATTTGAAGCACTTTTGTGTTGAATGGGTGGTTTGAGTTGGCTGTAAGCACTATAAAAGAACGATACTTTAAATATTTTAAGTAAGCGGAAAAACATTCTCGTGGTTAAAGTTTCTTTAGGATTTATGGGAACGTCTTGTAAATTGATTGTGCCTGACATAACTGCCTTATATATTAATCTGTTTTAGGTGTGTCCAAAGAAATATTTAGCAAATTTACAGGTCTTCATTTCCTAGCAAACGTTTTAAGGCTGACAGGCTAGTAAACTTAGGGCTGATTGCGAGTTTGGAGGTGTGAGAGCGGGACTGGCACATCGCCGCCCCGCTTCCACACCGCCAAACCCGTAAACGTTTGCTAGGAAATTACTGCCAGATTATGACTTTTACAGGCACTGGCAGGTGGTTCTTTGGCTGTCCCACGGCAGTGCCTATGAAATAGGCACTGCAATGGGAACGTCAAAGGCAGTACCTGCACGGCATGGACTGTTGCAGTCCATGCTGTGCAGGTACTGGGATGCAGGTACACAGGGGGGCACAGCATGTGCCCCCCTGCATGCACCCCATGGCCCTGTAGGGCCCCCTTTGTTTTCTCTCTTCCACGGTTTTCATGGAGTAGGAACTGCCATGAAAACCGTGGCGGAGAGGAAATTCGTAATATGCTTGATAGGGCCATGGTGGTCCCACCAAGCATATTGCAGCCTCAACACCACCGCCAGAGATTTCTGATCCCTGGCAGTTGCGGCTGTGTTATGGCGGTCCAATCACCCAAGTTGTAATAGGGCGGTCGGACTGGCAGTGCCCACACCGCCACCACGGTTAAGGTGGTCCATAGGACAGCTATAGTCGTAATGAGGCGCTTAGTAACTCTCTGCCATGACCCTTATGTCCATTATGAAAGTGAGCCTTGTGATCATCTCCTGACAGACCAGATTGCTCAGCTGCACACGTGGGCTGGAAAACATTGGACTAGGGTGATGCATTGGCAAGATCTGTTAGGGCATTTCGACCTCCAACCACTATGACATCTTAATTTCTGGGACATTCCCACTAATTGCCAAGGATAGACTTCTTTCAGCGCATGTCATTCTTCTGGGGTCGCATGACAAACTAAAATATTACCTCACTTGTCATTAAGATGTGGCTTACGCTCCTATATATACAGGTTAAACTGAATTGAAGAAATGGGGAAGGAAATTACATAGTGGGCTCAGCGGACCCTACAATTTTGACACCCCAAAGTTTACCTCAACAGGACGCCGACAGTTTTGATAAATCAGAGACTGTGTTAAACCTCAATTTCATGAGGTGATGTGTCCCGAAGTAAGGCACCTCCCAACACATCAAAAATATCAGAAATACAGTCTATTAAGTAAAGGGGTCCACTCAATAACTGAGTAGTTGCCAGGAAGGCTCTCAGTAAGTAGAGCATTACAGAGAAATGAAAAATCAAACATATTCTAAGTCCCAAGTGGTCAGGAAAATTTCTGGCTCACCCTCAAAATCAAGGGTTTTTATATCTTATTTTCAGATATAAAACTTACAGAACTGCGGAATCATTGTGGTATAATCAAAAATGTTACATTTATAGCAAACAAGAGCACAGTGTCATAAAATGTCATATTGCCTTAGCACCTAAGCAGAATCCCACAACATGAATAATTAGTCTTCCCGTTTAAAATAACATTATCTGGATATGGTGCAGCAAACTAGATACATAAACAACAGCACACCATTATGAAGGAACAGCGTACAGTGTACTGACAGAAGGACCTTGAAATGTAGTTACAGTTTGTGACTGAACTAGGGAATTTAATCGAAAACAGCATGAACAATGACAATGGCTGCTAGACCCAAATTTAGGCCCATTTGACAAGAGTCAGGAAAATGCACTTCTACACAAGATAGGACATTTGTTTCAAAGACATTAGTATTATATCAGTTTATGCATGTGTAATTGAGTGTAAAATTACATTCTGAATGTTGTTAATGATGCACAAAAATATAAACGCACAAAAAATCCTCCACATACAAATTGGACAAAGTTAGCCAAGAACCTCTTTAGGCTGTCGCTTATAGAAATAAAGGAAGATCACTACTCAAAGTGGACTGAGGACTCAGAAAATAGAACAAATAGTTCTTTAACACTTTTATAATCCCAGACACCCGAATCCTTCTAGCTCGTTAGAAGTTAATCCGACAACTGGAGGTAATTAGCATAATACAAGGGAAATTTGCATATAAAAAAGACAGAAACAGAAAAGATGTTAGAAATATGACTAGTCAAACATCAACTCAAAAACTAAATTGCCTTAAAAATTCAGTTTCAAAAGCAGTCTCTTTAGACAAAGTAATAAGAAACAAGTCATATGATGAAGCTATCTAGTCCACTTTAGGCATTGAACTAGAAAAGAAGACAACACTTATTGAATTTTATGAATATAGATAACTTCAAATGTGATCCCTGCTCTTCAATGAAATGAAATAATTTTCTAAAGAATCAGTAACATGATAAAATTATTGTATTACATGCTCATTTAGAACATGGTAGAACTTTTAAAGCAGGTCAATGCAACACTCTTCTTAAGAAAACCTAATTTCTCTCTCCTTCTGTGTATTAACTACACTAGAATCCTATATTCAAAGTTTGCTTTCTGCTAAATATTTTGAAAGACACAACAATAAAAAAAACTCTGATGTTCTGGGAGTATAACACAGTTCTTACTGAGCAGAATCTTGAGTTCAGGTTAAGCTGGGCAACAACGCTCTACTTTTAGGTGTCCACAACCCTGTCCTTAACCAGTGATGAAGGCTGAGCGGCAGTGCTCATCCCACTTGATCTATAGACTACCTTCAACACCTTCAAGACGTCTATCCTCTTGTCCGTACTTGATATGTTAGTGGGGTGTTGAGTTTGATGGCTGTTTAAATACATAACAGGTTGTAAGGATTCATTTGCCAAAAGGATAGTTTTGGTGCAATGTTTGGAAGCCCAGGCTCAACTGACACAAACCCTGCAATCGTCAGTGTATAATCAGACAGAATGCCAAAATAAAACTCCCACAAACCCATTTTGGCCCAGTAAATGATACGAATAGCAAATCAAAAATATAGTTTTACATGAATATGTCAGAAATATTGTCACTACAAAAACATACAGGAATAGAACTTATGTTAAAACTTTCCATCTATCAAAAGGAGCTGATCTGTAGGATAAGTGGGTCGCAAAGTGGATTCAAAACTGTGCCATAAATAATTTTCCAAAAGACTCTGACTTAGTCTTTTTATAATTAGATTTATTCAGGGAATAAAATTAAAATTGCAGTAGTAATGTGGCCCACAAAAATAGTAGTAAACAAAAAGTCAATTGCATGCAAACGGCACATGAACAATAGACGAATCAGTTAAAAAGACACAGGGCCTGATTTGGAGTTTGGCAGATGATATTAGTACCATCACCATTGTGGAGTACTTTACACCCGCCATGGAGAGGATACTCCTCCCACCAAATTTAGAGATGGCTGCTGGCCCAGCGAACAGAAACCACTTTCATGGTGGTTCAGGTAAATGCTTTAAAAGTGTGATCTGTGGGTCTGTCAACATGGTGGAGCCTGACTGCACATTTTCATTTTATTTTTATTTTCAAAACAAAATCCCAAAACAGAATTTTGTTTTTGAAAATGATAAAAGACCCACTCACCATGGCACGGGGCATCATTGAAGTTTTTACTTTTACATATCGCCTTGTTTTGGGTAGCAGTTTGTAAAAGTAAAAACTGGCTATGTGTCCACCCACTCTAAATCGGGCAGGCAGACACATGGCCAAACCGCCGAAGGTCCTTACTCTTTTTAGGTCATTGGTGGGGTATGACAGCAGTGGAGACAGAGTAGTATTTGCCGTCTACATATTGAAGTCCAGCCTGTCTGTAAATCAGGCAGGCAAACCTTGAGTTTGGTGGAGAGGTTACTCAGTTACAAAGGAGACAGTGTACCTTCTACACCCAACTCTGAATCGAACCCATAATAAAATAGCAGTCATTCAGTATAAGTAACAAAATGCTCGGCATGAAAACAAGAAAGCTTCTAAAAATGTGCAATGTCATCCAAGCCTGATAATAAGTTAGAATAAGATATCAGTGCAACTGTGCCAAGTAAGTTAAAGTGAGCCTGTCAACAAGAAAGCTCCAAAGCAATAATAGCATTTTAAATGAGCTCCTGGCATCAAAAGATCAAATGTGCAACATGATCCGAAAAAACAAAACAAATGATGAGCCCTAGCAAAAGGACTCCTAAAAGGAAAGAGAGCTACTGACAATAACTCAAGTCCATTAATTCAGTTTTGCACAATACACAATGAACCATGACATTTTTAAATACTTAACTTTCTGCCAACATGTATTTAGGAGATGGTACACAAAAATAAAAATATTTCTTTTGTTTTCTGTTCGCAGACATGTATCACTAAAATATAAATATGCTAGGAATTTTTCCGCAGTGTTCATTGTTCATGAAATTCTTTCACCACAAGTACAATTAATATGTTGCAATAATTCATGTTTTTGCATATCTTCAATATGCAATGAAAACATTCAATTCTGCAACAAGCTACAGCCTTCTTCCTTGAAAAGTTTCATCGTAATAGCTAAGGAAAGATACATAGACCAGCAAAGGCCAGCCACTTTTCATACACGTTTTAAAGGCTTACAGTTAGTTAACAGAAAATGATGTTAAGTACATTTTTAATTTGTTAATGAACTTTCTCATATAGAAGGTAAGTGTTAGACCAGACATCTTTGCCATGGTTTCCCCCTAACATTTTGCCTTCAGAACTTCTATTTTTGCTGACTTAGTTTTTGCTGGCCTTAGGACTCTGTGCACTTTACCACTGCTAGCCAATGCTAAAGTGCTTGTCCTCTCTGCTCAAAACATGGTAAAAATGGTTTGCACCCAATTGTCATATTTAATTTACTTATAAGTCCCTAGTAAAGTGCACTACATGTGCCCTGGGCCTGAAAATTAAATGCTACTAGTGGGTCTGCAGCACTGATTGTGCCACTCACATATGTAGCACTTTAAATATGTCTCAGACCAACCACTGCAGGACCTGTGTGTGCAGTTTAACCTGCCATTGGGACCTGGAAAAATAAACCTTTTGCCAGGCCTAAACCTTCCTTTCAATACATGTACGTCACCACTAAGAAAGGCACCGGACAGCCCCAAGGGCAGGGTGCAGTGTATTATAAAGTTCGAAATGTACTTTTAAGTTTTACATGTCCAGGTAGTGAAAAACTCATAAATTTGTCTTTTTTTTTTACTAATGAGAGGCCTTTCCATCTGATAGGATCACTTTGGATTTGCCTCATTATATTTGAAAAGTGTAATTTCCAAATGGGAAGAAAAATGGCTCACGTTTGGTGTCTCTGAAACCTTAATTTAAAATCCTAACTTATGGTGAAGTCGGGTTTTAAATTACAATTCTGAAAATGTCACTTTTAGAAAGTTGCGAAGCAAGAAACCAGGTACGTCGCGGAATGCACTCCTTCCCTTAAATTTAATCATTGTGTAGCAACAAATTTCTGTAAGTGCGTGCGTTAACAGGTGCTGGGAACCGTCCCAAGTCCCAGCTTGTCATAATATCACCATACGGGCTCACCGCTAGTGAGCCCACCTGACGCACTGCAAAATGCGGAATATTTCCTATCATTAAACCACTTCCTCCTAAATTCTCCCATATTTCAACCGTTGTATACCAATCATTTATTCTAGTCCATTTTCCATCTGTCTTTTATTTCAATTGCATCACTCCGGAGACAGCTCGATTGCACCTTAGTTCTTTATTCAAAATTTCACATGTCCCCTGCATGCCCGTCCAGGCCTTCAACAGTGACAAGTAAAGGAACAAATGTATTGCAGAATGAGCTCATTTCGTTACACCCAATGCATTTCGAGTCGATTGACTCTTCGTCAGGGGTTACTGAAAACAAATAGAATAAAAAAAGACAATTCAATGGACTGCTCGATAATGTCTTACAATAAAATAATAAAAAAATGACTTAAACACTCCATGTCCCCTACCTCCCTCAAATACCCCCTACAAACCCACTGTAAATTAACTCAAAACTAATCATATCCTCTGCTTACTCACCCCCACCTGACTGTGAAATTTATAACTCCATATCCCGCCTCAAAACTACACTTATACTCCAAAACTACTCCACATCGTAATCCCCCCACTCTCACCTGAACCAGTGTTAAAACTAAACAAAATACATCATCCTCCTGTTCTTCCTACCTCATCAACCCACTACCTGTCACTATTGAATCACCGAACCACTTAACTTAAATCTGTGTCCAGAACCAATCTCACTGTTTGCTCAACGCCACCCACCCTAAAAGTGCATCAATAACCATAAACATATAATCTCACCCGACCTGCCCATGTTCCCCACCTTCCATTCAGTTTCACTTTCTTCATTACCCTTTCCCCGTTTCCCCTCCATCAAATACCTGTAAACGCTTAAACCAACAGCCTAATGTTCCCATTTCCTTCCAGCTCCTCTGAATCTTATTCCTCTTGCTCTGCCGATCGGACCGTTACTTAAATAAGCTCAGCCACATGTGACCAATCACCTCTACTCACACACTGAAATAACTCAAACCACATGCTTTAGTTCTCCAATAGCTGTGCTTCTTAAAAGAAAAAGAGTGTAAACTCTAATCCCCACAATCCACTACCCTGATGCCGGAAAGAAAAAGAAAAAACACGAAAGAAAGATCATGTTCACTTAATATACCCCACACCTATTGTGTCAAATTCAAAATGTTATCCGTGAAAAATGAACTACATAACTGTAATAAAACAGTGTTTTCCCCACACATTCAAAAACTCATGTCGTCATCTGAACCATAATAGTGCCTATGCATAAAATACAACTTCCATAACCCCCGATATTAAATGAGAATCCGTGAATTAGCCTACTGTAAATATAATGCATGAAATAAACCATTTAAAGCAATCACAAATTCAACTGTCTCTTTTTATCTGATGCTGCTATTTTCATCAAAAATGTTCCTCCGTAACTCCATGAGCGCCGCTCCAAGTCTTCCTTTTTACTCTGTCTCCGAAGTGGTGAAATATTCTTTAACCTTTTTAATAAAATCCAAATCCAAGACTCCATGGGGTGCAAACTCGCATTTGGGACGATAGTTGCGAAGCAAGAAACCAGGTACGTCGCGGAATGCACTCCTTCCCTTAAATTTAATCATTGTGTAGCAACAAATTTCTGTAAGTGCGTGCGTTAACAGGTGCTGGGAACCGCCCCAAGTCCCAGCTTGTCATAATATCACCATACGGGCTCACCGCTAGTGAGCCCACCTGACGCACTGCAAGATGCGGAATATTTCCTATCATTAAACCACTTCCTCCTAAATTCTCCCATATTTCAACCGTTGTATACCAATCATTTATTCTAGTCCATTTTCCATCTGTCTTTTATTTCAATTGCATCACTCCGGAGACAGCTCGATTGCACCTAAGTTCTTTATTCAAAATTTCACATGTCCCCTGCATGCCCGTCCAGGCCTTCAACAGTGACAAGTAAAGGAACAAACGTATTGCAGAATGAGCTCATTTCGTTACACCCAATGCATTCACGGATTCTCATTTAATATCGGGGGTTATGGAAGTTGTATTTTATGCATAGGCACTATTATGGTTCAGATGACGACATGAGTTTTTGAATGTGTGGGGAAAACACTGTTTTATTACAGTTATGTAGTTCATTTTTCACGGATAACATTTTGAATTTGACACGATAGGTGTGGGGTATATTAAGTGAACATGATCTTTCTTTCGTGTTTTTTCCTTTTCTTTCCGGCATCAGGGTAGTGGATTGTGGGGATTAGAGTTTACACTCTTTTTCTTTTAAGAAGCACAGCTATTGGAGAACTAAAGCATGTGGTTTGAGTTATTTCAGTGTGTGAGTAGAGGTGATTGGTCACATGTGGCTGAGCTTATTTAAGTAACGGTCCGATCGGCAGAGCAAGAGGAATAAGATTCAGAGGAGCTGGAAGGAAATGGGAACATTAGGCTGTTGGTTTAAGCGTTTACAGGTATTTGATGGAGGGGAAACGGGGAAAGGGTAATGAAGAAAGTGAAACTGAATGGAAGGTGGGGAACATGGGCAGGTCGGGTGAGATTATATGTTTATGGTTATAGATGCACTTTTAGGGTGGGTGGCGTTGAGCAAACAGTGAGATTGGTTCTGGACACAGATTTAAGTTAAGTGGTTCGGTGATTCAATAGTGACAGGTAGTGGGTTGATGAGGTAGGAAGAACAGGAGGATGATGTATTTTGTTTAGTTTTAACACTGGTTCAGGTGAGAGTGGGGGATTACGATGTGGAGTAGTTTTGGAGTATAAGTGTAGTTTTGAGGCGGGATATGGAGTTATAAATTTCACAGTCAGGTGGGGGTGAGTAAGCAGAGGATATGATTAGTTTTGAGTTAATTTACAGTGGGTTTGTAGGGGGTATTTGAGGGAGGTAGGGGACATGGAGTGTTTAAGTAATTTTTTTATTTTTTTATTTTATTGTAAGGCATTATTGAGCAGTCCATTGAATTGTCTTTTTTTATTCTATTTGTTTTCAGTAACCCCTGACGAAGAGTCAATCGACTCGAAATGCATTGGGTGTAACGAAATGAGCTCATTCTGCAATACGTTTGTTCCTTTACTTGTCACTGTTGAAGGCCTGGACGGGCATGCATAGGGACATGTGAAATTTTGAATAAAGAACTAAGGTGCAGTCGAGCTGTCTCCGGAGTGATGCAATTGAAATAAAAGACAGATGGAAAATGGACTAGAATAAATGATTGGTATACAACGGTTGAAATATGGGAGAATTTAGGAGGAAGTGGTTTAATGATAGGAAATATTCCGCATCTTGCAGTGCGTCAGGTGGGCTCACTAGCGGTGAGCCCATATGGTGATACTTTTAGAAAGTTGGCATTTTCTTGACTTAGCCATTTAGTGCCTGCTGCCTGTCTCAGGGTCACATGAATGGGTTAAGTTGGAAGTTGAGCTTAGTGTATTCCTCCAAGACAGCCACACACAATGGGGGTTTAGGTGTGACTGGATGAGTCATCACTGGCAGGATGGGAGGGAGGAGCTGGGCCCAGCCTCACTTACACCTAAACAGGCTGTTTCCTATCTCCACACAAAGGGCTGCAAACCCCCTGTAGTCAGTCTGGAGCCAGGGCAGGAAAGGCAGGGCATCTGTGCATTCCAAAGGCATGTCTCTAGAAGCTTCTTCCCACTTCAAAGGCACAACTGTGTATAAAAGAAGAACCTTAGACACCTCCAGTTCAGTACACTTCTGGACCTGTGGATACTCTACTAGGAAGAAGGACTGCTGTGCTGCTACAAGGACTGCCACTCTTCTGGTCTGCTGCTCTGAAGGAACTGCTGCCCTGATGTGCTGACCTGCTTCCTTCTGCCATCTTGCCTGAGTGAGAAGGACTGGCTGCATCACTTGAATCCAGAACCCATAGTGACTCCAAGGGCTAGTTGTCTTGGCTCTTGATCTAAACCGTCAGGTAAATAATATCTGCAAGATCCAATATCACATTTCTGGGTGATGTTAATTTTCATCTGGAGAAGACCCTATGCAAAGAAACGCAAATCTTTTTAGAAACTATGAATTGTTGTGGTCTATCTCAATTGGTCATGAGCCCCACCCATAAGGCAGGACACATATTAGATGGCATCTTCTCCAACGATTCCCGGATTATGGTTGAGGACCCTATTCAACTCTCCTGGTCTGACCACTATGCTATTCCCTTCAAGCTTCAAATTGCGGTATCCCATGTAGCTCCTAACAATAAGAAGAGGATGGATAAGAAGAGAAACCTCAGTCTTATTAATAAGGAGGCCCTTCTTAACACGCTCAATAGCCATCAATGGCTTCCTCATTTGGATGGCAACTTGGCTTACATCGAGTTTTCCAACTGGCTTTTAGCAGCTTTGGACCTCCTTGACCCTCTTAAGGAGCATTATGCAGCCAGAAAAAAGCCCTCTGCCCCTTGGTTCTCAGAAAGACTGAGGAAACTTAGGCAAGTATGCCGACATCAAGAAAGGATATGGCGCCTTGATCTCAATCCAGCCGAAAATGATCTGCACAAACTAAGACTAAGGGAATATAAAAGTGCCATCACAGAGGACAAAGTACTATTTTATTCCAAAGTGACAGAATCCTTGAGGTCTTCAAGGGAAGTTTTTAATGTAATTAAGTCTCTCTTGGCCCCCTCAACCACAGCTTACACTGACAGGACCTCTGTGATAGAATGGCGAGTTTTTTCCGGTCAAAGATCACAGAAATATATTCTTCCCTGGAACTCCTCAACGCTGAAGTAATCAAAGTAGGTCCTCCCACGCACCCCTCCTCTTTGGTCTTTCCTGTAATACCTGTGAAGGAAGGTAGTTTACTCACCTTCTCTCCTCTACGCCAAGAGGACACAGATCATTTGCTAAGTGGAATCAAGTCTGGTTCCCCGTTGGAGTCCTGCCCTTTGAAGATTTTGAAACTAGCAAGGGAGGTTATTGTCCCTCACCTGACCTCAATACTTTATGTGGTTATTACATCTGGGCAGTACCCCATTTCCTGGAAAACTGCAGTGGTTAAACCCCTTTTAAAAAAGCCCTCACTGGACTCCGCTGAGTTAAAAAATTCTCATCCCATCTCTCTGTTACTGGTCCCAGCAAAAAATTTGGAGAAACACCTGAAGTTTTATCTCAGTTCCTATTTGGAGGAATATCAGCTGCTCGATGGCTCGCAGAATGGTTTTAGAGGTGAGCACAGCACTGAGACGGCGTTAACATCTGTAATTAACAACATCCGATGTCAGGTTAACGCTGGTCATATGACACTGCTGATCCTTCTGGACCTAACAGCGGCCTTCGATACCATCTCTCCTTTGAGATTGGTGGGCAGGCTTAAGGAAATGCGGATCAGGGGCGCTGCCCTGAGCTTGCTTACTTCATGGACCGGTCACAAATAGTTAAGATGGGTCAATTTTACTCAGGTCTCAATCAATTGTTCTGTGGAGTCCCTCAGGGTTCCTCATTGAGCCCAACCCTTTTTAACATTTATGTTACCCCTCTAGCCAGTGTCGTTAGATCCTTTGGGCTGGAGGTGCTATCTTATGCCGATGACACCCAAATTATGGTGTCTATTACTAACAGCGTAGAAGCATCGGCAACTAATTTTAAAAACTGCATGCAGGCATTGGCCTCCTGGATGGTAGAGAACTATCTCAGACTCAACGGGGACAAAACAGAGGTTTTGATCTTTGGAAACCAACAGGATTTCTGGTCAGAGGCCTGGTGGCCTGATACGCTGGGCCCATGCCCGTACCTTGGGTCCATCGCAAAAAATCTTGGCATCATAGTTGACAACTCCCTTTCCCTGGGCCCCCAGATTAGTAGAACGGTGTCCACCTGCTTTGGGACTATTAGGACTCTCAGGAAGATTTCTCAATTTCTTTCCTTTCCCTCCCGAAAGCAGGCAGTTGTTGCCCTCGTGTTGTCCAGATTGGACTATTGTAATGCTCTCTACTTGGGTATCAACTAGGGACTCGTGCATTGACTACAGCTGGTGCAGAACGCTGCTGCCAGGCTGGTTATGGGCCTTCCAAATACCATTCTGTTTCGGCTACTATCAGTAAGCTGCATTGGCTCCCTCTTGGCAGGAGCATCTTGTTTAAAGCCCTTTGCCTCGTTCACAAGGCTTTCTTTAATACTGGGTCGGAAGGCATTAAAAGGCTCTTTCGAAGATATGTTCCTACCAAGCATTTAAGATCTGCCAGTAAAAATCTGCTGGTAGTTCAGAGGTTTAAGAGAGTAAGATGGGGGGGGGGGTAGAGCCTTTTCCTTTGCTGCGGCCAAACTCTGGAATTCCCTTCCCTCCTCAATCTCTGGACTGGAGTCTCACTCTTTCTTCCGTAAGGCCCTGAAGACTTGGCTCTTCACCCATTCATCACTGTGAGCCTTACGCATTATCGTCTGTTGGCCCCTTTCCGCAGGGCCTTGACGCCTCTGGGCAAAGTTTGCGCTTTATAAGGCTAATATTCATTCATTCATTCAATAACAGGCTGCCAATAACCTTGCATCTGCAACTGGACTCAACCATCTGTGGGTCTACCCTGCCAAGTGGTGCCACCCCAGTCCTAGACCCTTAGATATGGACTTATGGTGCTTAGGAAGCCTCTGTGAATCCAGCAGGGCTGACG
Source organism: Calotriton arnoldi (assembly GCA_963921515.1). Classification (NCBI taxonomy): domain Eukaryota; kingdom Metazoa; phylum Chordata; class Amphibia; order Caudata; family Salamandridae; genus Calotriton; species Calotriton arnoldi. The sequence continues at coordinate 626,582 of CAWUFW010009873.1, forward strand.
CTCACCTCTGCTGCATGGACTGTCACTGTGCGACGCATCCTCAGTGCAGGCCCTCGCATCTGTCATCGACAGCAGCTTTGATGACAATGGTGAACTATGTATCGCAGCCTAGGAGCTCTTTGGTACCGACGCATCGCCTCGACTGCGCACCACATCCGTGATGCCAGACTTCGCATTGCAGCCCTGTTGGTGAGATCCTTGATGACGATGCAACAGGACACCCCACCGCAGCCGCGCCACATCTTGGAACCAATGCATTTCCTCAGCTGTGTGACAACTCTTCGACGGTGATCCACACAACACTCCGCAAATCAGGACTCAAGGTACTCTGTTCAGGGGGCCCAACTGGGTCCCTGTAGCCTGCCTACACTCCATGGTGGTGAGCCTGAATTTCTGATTTTGTCCCGGAGCGGCTCAACCAGATATCCAAGTTGGCTCTTTACTCCTTTTTGTGCTATTTTTTCTAAAAGCTTTAAAACTCAGGGGCTTATTTACAAGAAACTGATGCAACGGCATAGATGCATCAGTTTCCCTGCACCTGCGTGCGAAATCCTTGTGCCACCATGAATGCACCATATTTACAATACGGTGCACCATGGCGCAAGGGTTGACAGATGCGTCAGAAATTCTGGCACATTTGTCGATGGGAACTGCTGTACTGCTCAGAAATGGTCTATCTGTGCTGGCTGTATGTGTGCCTGGGGATGATGCAATACAGAGATAATGCAGTACCCAGCAGTGCATGCATGGGGTATGCATGTGCTGGATGTACATGTGCCTAGGAGTGGTACAGTACCTGAAGGATGTAGTGCTGTATAGTGCATGCAGGATGAATGCATGTGCTGGATGTATGCATGCTTGTGAGTGGTACAGTACATGGAGGGTACAGTGCATGCATATTAAAAGCTTATGCTGGATGTATGTGTGTCTGTGAGTGGTACAATACATAAAGGATATAATGCTGGGCAGAGCTCACATGTTAGATGCAAGTGCTAGATATATATGTGCCTCCTAATGGTACAGTACATGGAGGATACTGTATACTGGGTGTGTGTGTGCACCTGAATGGTACAAAACATGGAAGGTCCTGCGCTCCATTTGGGAGACCCAGGCCAGTATGGTGAAAAATGGAGAGGAAGGAGAGCAGAGTTCTTCAAACTTTTTGTTTTGGATCTGAGCCCACCTAAGTAAAATGTTTTGATGATTCCCCCCCCCCCCCTCCTAAAATGTTATGGCAAGAACTGGGGGAGTGAAAGAGGTAGATCTGATCACAGAGAGTGGGGCTCATAAAATCATTTAAGGGAACCTCTTCTGCAGCTCATAATCCATACTAAATGGAAGACTTATGAGAGAGCAAATAATAGAACAAAAACAAATTGACCACAAATGCTACTTCTCATAATTGAGCCTGTTACTCACCTGGGTTCCAATGCAACTGTACCTGTTGCACTAAACATAGCTGCCACCCTGAGTAGCAGCCTGTCTCCTCTGTTTCTTTCCTCTCTTCCCCACCTTACCTAGTCCATAACTCCAATCTTGAAACTGGCTCTCTGTCCAGTTAAGAAAAAAATAAGTTCCCAAGTGTTGCCCCCATTTTGTGGCCCGGGTGCCCTTTGCCCTAATGCTAGCAGTGCCTACTTCACTAACGATAGCTATTGCCCTTTGCCATTTGTTAAGGATTAGGATCCCCATCGTGCTTCATCCCCTTCCCTGCTGTCTCTCTGAGACCATTTCACTGAGCCATCACCCTGGGCCCCAGGTCCAAAGCAGACTGCCTGCTCCTTTGTGGAAAAATCATAATAATAAAAAGGGGGGAAAGTCCCACATTTCATCTCCTGTTACGTGGGCCTTGTGCCCTGTAGAGCAAAGGCGACCTGGACCCTAATGATAGAAAGGAAAATGGGCTCTGCCACTGTTTTACTGTACTACAGCGATAATTTGGGTGCAGTGGCTTCAAACCCCCGGCCTAATTGCCACTCAACCTGATGCACTAATGGCAGTGATTGTCCTATAAAAAATTAGCCCCAATATCTCCCTACCTTCCTCAAGGCATCCCTCTGAGGAAGCTATCTCTGTCCATTTGTAAACGATCTAAATTAGCACACACATAGCATTCCTTTCTCTGCACCATCTCTTAAAAGCTATGCATTGATCTTGCTATTTTCCTCTTTCTCCTGGGACATTACTATGAGTCCCTAGGGTCCGAACTATCAGGGCTCTGAGTCAGAATAAGACCCTGCTTTTCTCCTCCCTACCATAATCCCCCTCGACTCACATGAAAGGACATCTGGACAGAGGTCGAAGTGGGCAGAATCTACGGGCACTGACATGCCCATGCTTTTCTAATTTTACAAAAAAGGTTCCCATACTTTTATTTAAAAACCAACCTTCCTCAATGGTTAATGCAGACCTTGAGATGCCTCTGGGTGAAAGTGAATAAAGGGGTTTGGGGTCTCCTGAACTAAAGCTGAAGAAGGGGCCGACAGCTAAAGATGAATCAGGCCTTTTCACCAGGGTGCCTGCTACCTGAATGGAATGTAAATGTGTGCATTTAGTTAATCACCAAATGCAAAGGCTGCTTGGGAGCCAGTCTAGTCTTTGACTCATGGAGTCACTTGCATTTTTATGGTGGCAAAGGTTTATTCTTTTTGAGAGAAAAATGTAAGGGTGTTATCAGCTGAGTTCTGGACAGCATACTTTTAGTTGACACTATAAAAATGTTTGAACTATGTACCGTTCACCTGTTACTGAAATATATACCTTGAAAACACTTGTTTCATTTTAAATACTAAAGGCCAGATTTATCAATATTTCATGCAATTTGCTGCACTGCTTGAAAGGAAGAGGGCACGAATGTGCCACATTTACCGATATATGGCACATTCCTGCCTATGTCTATGTTGGTGCACAATCTGCTGCCTAGTGCCAATGCAGGCAGCATTATGCCATGGTGCAAGGGTGCCTGCCTTATGTTCAGGTTTGTTTTTGTGCAGGAAGGGACACTCCTTATATGTACAACATACCGCTCCTGTATGTATGATAGGCCTCAGGGGGTAGACATATATCACATCATGCTATTGGCTGTTTGGTGTTTTAGTCTGCCGAGATGGAAGTGCTTCTGTTGCAGTGCAGGAAATGTATTGTATTCAGCACGTGGAGGGGTTAGTTGGTAAATGCAAAGATCATCCTGAAAACAAGCTTCCACATTAAAGCAAAATGTTCTACATTATAGCCAAGTGCTTCTAAAAAGCATGACCTAAAAATTAAGTTAATGCTCTTTATTATGTGTTGTCTTTAAGGAAAATCCTTTTTTGATGTGGAAATTTGCTACATAAATAATGATTTCCATTAAAATTAACACCTGACAAATATTACCTTGCACTGACATTTTTTTACTTGATGCACTATGCCATTACTTTACTCAGGCTCCAACTTAATTCCGAAAGTCAGTACAACTGATTTATTTTCTTTATCAGTGTGTCTCTCACAGAGATGTGTGTGCCATTGTGGTCCTTTTTCCATGTTGCTGATTGTATATAACATTACGTTCCTTTATAAAGGTTGCAGGTTGTTCTTGCTACTATAGTAATTCTTCTATGTCACTGGTTGTGTGTGCCATTGTGGTTATTCCACACTGTGGTATTTTAAATGTGCACTGGTGTTGTTGTCCTTTGTCGCTTGTTCTGTGTGCCATTGTTGTCCTTCTTCAATGTTGCTGGTTGCATGTTCCATTTTGGCCCTTCTTCGTTGTCATTGGTTGTATGTGCCAATATAAACTTTCCTCTATGTCTCTGTTTTTTATGTCAACATCACAAAATAAAATGATGGCTGGAGTGTTGAAATTTTTCATACATTCAGCCCCAGTCACAGATTTGGGTTTAATCCATCGTTATTTTGCCTGCCATGCCATTCCAGTTGGGACCCAGCCATATGCAAATCAGCCATGACCCTGCTCCCCATGGAACAGTCCAGCCCGACCTGCCAGTCCTGGTTCTCCCTGGACTGGAAAACAAGCATCCTGGAACCGGTTTCGGGGTATTACCCCTCATCAGCCAGGCTAGCTTGAATCCAGTGGCACAGCGAAAAAGGGTCCCACGTCTGGGCATACACTTAGCCACTTAGGGCGCACATTGCAGCATCACAAATTAAAATGATGGACGGAGTGCTGAAACTTTTCACACACTCACTCCCAGTCACAGATCTGGGTTTAATCCATCGTTAATTTGCTTGCCACACCATGCCAGTTTGGACCCAGCCATATGCAAATCAGCATTGACCTTGCTCCCCATGGGAACAGTCCAGCCCGAATTGCCGGCCTGGTCATCCCTGGACTGGAAAACAAGCATCCTGGGACACGTTTCAGGGTATCACCCCTCATCAGCCAGGCTAGCTTGAATCCAGTGGCGCAGAGAGCAAGGGACACTGAGGTCTGGGAATACCCTTAGCCTCTTAGGGAGCACATAGCAACATCACAAAATAAAATGATGGACGGAGTGTTGAAACTTTTCAAACACTCACCCCAGTCACAGATCTGGGTTTAGTCCATCCTTATTTTGCACGCCACGCCATTCCAATTAGGACTCAGCCATATGCAAATCAGCTGTGTCCCTGCTCCCCATGGGAATAGTCCAGCCCAAACTGCCAGGCCTGGTCCTCCCTGAACCGGAAAACAAGCCTCCTGGGACCGGTTTTGGGGTATCACCCCTCATCAGCCAGGCTAGTTTGAATCCAGTGTTGCAGTGAGCAAGGGACCCACGTCTAGGCATATTATTATCCGCTTAGGGCGCGCATAGCAACATTACAAAATGAAATGATGGAAGGAGTGTTGAAACTTTTCAAACACTCACCCCAGTCAGAAATCTGGCTTTAATCCATTATTATTTTGCTTGCCATGCCATTCCAGTTTGGAAGCATCCATATTCAAATCAGCCTTGACCCTGCTCGGCATGGGAATAGTCCAGCCCGAAGTGACAGGCCAAGTCCTCCCTGGACTAGAAAACAAGCATCCTGGGACCAGTTTCGGAGTATCACCCCTTATCAATCAGGCTGGATTTTATGTGCCATCATCGTTATTCTAAAATATAGTCCCTTTAAAGACATAATGAAACCATTCTCACTAATATGAATCCTGCCTACATTATTAGTTTCATCATAGTATCACAGTTACTTTTTAGCACCATTGTAATAAATTTAATCAGCTCTTATTTTATTCTTGGTACGCCAAGTAATAGCTAGTGTATTGCAGGGTTGTACTGCAATACTGTCTGCAAGATAATTTGGGTCTTCCCTTAAAAAAATATGTATACAATGGGTTTCAGAGGAGTAAACATCTCAAGTCATGCTTGACTGGTGTATCATTCCACATCCTAGGGAGAGCATCCATTACAATACTTGTAGTGCATTGTTTTCAGCACCAAAGACGAGCTCAAAGTCTTCTTCTTAAATATGATTCCTCCTCTAACACCAACACGTTCTGCATTATAAATAAATGGTTACTCGGGTAGCGCAGAATTAAAAAATATATAGTTTTTTATATTCCCTATAGTCCCGAGTTTGATATCTGTCATCAAATGAACAGTGCACCATAAACAATAATTGTGTCACAGTTTAGCAACCTGTGCTAATATTGAATATTTGATTGTGCAGACCCCATTCCCAGGAAAACCTACATATATATGGGATTGCCACACTCCAGACATTCAGGACAACAATTGCTTCAATAGTGTTCTCAGCTTTACGATTCTTGTTTTGAGAAATACAACAAATTATTGAAAAAATATGAAAACATCTAAAAATGTTGCATTATATCTTTCAGCTGCAATGACATTTTGATGTAGAATTTATAACAATAACTAGCCTTGAATGTGCTGAAAAAACATAGTTTGCATAGGTGTGAAAAGAGGCTAAGGAGATAAATGTGCTTATGCAACCTTACACAGTGGCCCAGAGCTGCGCAAAGACCTCAGTAGTTACAGTTTCAATCTTGGGACACCTAGTAACAGCCTATGGTACTGCAGGCTTGTGCTGCCCACTCTCGGGACACCTGGCAACAGCCTATGGTACTGCAGGCTTGTGCTGCCCACTCTCGGGACACCTAGTAACAGCCTATGGTCCTGCAGGCTTGTGCTGACCACTCTCGGGACACCTGGCAACAGCCTATGGTACTGCAGGCTTGTGCTGCCCATGCTCAGGACACCTGGTAACAGCCCGTGATACTGCAGTCTTAAGATGCTCACTCTCTGGGGACGTAACACTTGCAAAGCCATAAGATCTGGCGTTAATGTGCTAACACACACAAATTGGAACAGTACATGTCTTTCTTTGCATGTGCTAGTATATTAAAGACAAACCTCTTGGCTTTGCCAAATCTTGCCCATATGTCTTCTAATTGAATATACTGGAACTGCTATCTTTCTGTGCTCCTGTTTATATATCAATGCATGCGTAGAAAATGTATTTTCAATGCATAACAGCTACTTTTTATGCATTACACTACATGCAGCTCTTTACAGACGTCCTGGTCCTATTATCTTTGCTATATAACATTTTTGTTATTTAAATAAAAAAAGAGAAAATGCTTAAGTCAAATAAGAAAAATGGAAAAAAGCAGGTTTTGCCGAGGACAGTCAGAATGTACACGATCTAGTGCGCTCCAGCGGACAAATTTCAGCCATCAAAAGCACTGTGGAAGAGAAGAGTGTTTGTGCATTAATCGATAAAGGGTGCCCAAGAGTGCATGAGTAACAAGATATGGTGATGAATTAAGCTCAGCTGAGATGAAGGTGTGATTTTCAGACTGTCAATTTCAATCTTTCACACTCAATTTAACCAATCCTTTTGAGCCTTCTCACAGGTATCAGTTTAGATTGGGTGACAATACTTGTATAAAAAGTGTTCTATAATAAAGAATCAACATATTTATTCATATCACAGATTAATATTTGAGCCGATGTGGCCAAAGACTTTTGTCTGAAAAATTTGCACAAGGAACTGTCAGTAATTTTCTAGCCATTACCCTGAAAAGGTATGGATTGCAACAAAAATCTTAATCCCTTGGGTGCCTCTTTCTTCCCTGATCTGTTGCATGGCTCTTTCACTGCTACTCCCCTGGTAGCTCTCAAATGTGCTTTCTTTCACTTCCCACGTGTTTGCTGCGTGATATTGTGAGGACCCCCATCCATAAACAGATACAGGAACATCTAAGGCCCAACTGTTCTTATTAGGACATCAATGCATGCACCCTATGTTCACAATAAATCATCTCCTTCTTTTGTCTGGGCCAAAACCCCCACAACATTCAAATCCTTAGCTTCTAGGTCGCTGATACAGAAAAACTCTCCTCGATTTGAGACTCCATCTCGTCCATCTGCTGTAAGTTTGCTTGTTCGACCTGTGTGCACCTCTTCAAGGTCGGTATTTGTTGAGCGACATAAACTTTGACCTGGACAAGAATGCATTAATTACTTGGGACTTGATTACTATCTTGGTAGATGGGATACTCTTTCACAAATGTGACGGATATCCCGTCCATCATTTTCCAAATTCTATTGTATCCTATGGAACTTGTAATACAGCGGATGGGATATCCACAGGGCCGGACTGGCTACCGGGCGTTTTGGCATGCTGCCGAGCTGGGGGCTGATGTCACTGCGGTGGGGGCTAATTTCGTTGATGGAGACCTGCGTGTGCTACGAAATAAACAAAGCAAAACGAATTTCGTTCAGCACACGCAGGTCCCCATCAACGAAATCAGCCCCCAGCTCGGCAGCATGCCAAAACGCCCGGTAGCCAGTCCGGCCCTGGATATCCAGCACATTTGTATGTTTGACGGAGTATCCCATCTGCCAAGATCGTAATCAGGCCCATAGTCTCTAGAGTAACCAAAAGGTGTAACTGAACTAACAAGCACTATTAGCAGGAAATCCATCTGTGATGACTGGCATGAATTTTCTCCTGCAGCTTTCAGTGACATTGCAGTGGAGATTCTCAACCACAGCTATGAACACTTTTGATAGATACAAGGAGATTATACTGAAGAAAAGCAATGAGTGGCAACGACCCATAAAGAGAGCAATGATGCCAAACCAATAGGTTGTCTATGGACCCAGATCACTTCCTGTTTTCTGCTCGTTCTCATCAGTCTCATAACTTCAATATGAATAATAATAATAATAAATATATAAATTATAATATTAATAATGATAATAACCATAACAATAATAATAATAAGCATAACAATAAAATACCTTGAACATTATCATTATTAGCAATAACTACATTTGTTTTGTGTGATTACTTTTGCTGTTGTTCCGTTTTGTTGACACTACAGTAACGTGTTACTGTTAGCCCCCCAACTCAATTGCAATAGCTTTATTTACTTGGAAAGGATGAATGTCTGAGTAAGCCCGTCAGGATTCTAATCTATCAATTCTAGACTGCGCTTAACTCACACAAACTGCGTCTCTACACACAACTGCACAAAAATTAGAACTTCTAGAGATATACTTATACATTTAATTTATAATTTACGCAACACATTAAAATTATTATAACTTGCGCACCTTCTTACAAAGTGTATTGAATGCAGTAGCCACACTACATTACCTATAGCTCACCACTCTACCATGCACTGTGTTCTGTCTCGCAAATTATAATAATTTGAAGGTGTTGCATAAATTATAAACTAAATGCATCAGTATAACTCTAGAAATTCGAATTTATGTGTGGTTTAACTTTGGTTTGTGTTGAAAGAATAAATACAGTTTTCCTAACTATAAAAAAGGTTTAGTCTTTGGTTTTATCGTTTAGTATTAAAAGGTTTTTTTGTAATAAAATTGTGTTTTCAAATAGTAGAGTCCAGTGTCATTGAGGGGAGTATCGTTAAGTGTAATGTCGTACAGTAGAGTAGAGGAGAGTGTCTTACAGTGTAGTGTGGTAGAGTGCAGAGTCGTAGAGTGGAGAAGAGTGGAATTACATCTTGTACAGTACAGTGGAGTGGTGTGTCACAGAGTGTTAGAAAGTGTAGTAGAGTGGAGTAAAATCTTGTGGAGTGGAGTGTAGGGGAATGCAGTGGAGTAGAGAGAGGGTTGTGCAGTATAGTGTATGGGTAAGGAGCGGAGTATAATGTGGTATCTGAGTATAGTAGAGTCTTGTAGAGAGAAGTTGCTATAGTGGAGTGGAGTGTGGTAGAGTGGAGCAGTGTAGAGTAGAGTGTTGTACACTGGCATACAGTGGGTAAAGTGTCATGCAGTAGAGTAGAGTGGAGTCCAGTGGAGTGGCGTAGTATAGAGTGGGGTAGCGTGTTGTAGAGTAGAGTGGCATGGTGTGGAGTAGAGTGGAGGGGCATAGCATACACTACAGTAAAGTGTTGCAGAGTGGAGTGGTGTGTTGTACAGTGGAGTGGAGAGGCATGTAATAGAGTGTCAGAAAGTGTTGTAGAGTGAAGTGTCACCGAGTGGATTACAGTGTTGTACAGTAAGGGTGGTGTGGATTAGAGTAGAGTGCAGTACAGTGTGGTAGAGTGGAGTGGCATAGAGTATCATTGAGTGGCATAGAGTAGCGTACAGTGGAGTGGCACAAAGTGCAGTAGTGGAGTACTGTGGAGTAGTGTGTTATAGAGTAAACTAAAGTGGGATGGACTGGCTTAGAGCTGTTTGTGTAGAGTGTTGCAGGATGGAATAGAGTGTTGTACAGTGGCATAGAGTAAAGTAGAGTGCTGTAGACTCGCATTGACAGGAGTACATTGTTGTACAATTGAGTGCTATAGAGTGGACTATAGTGAGGTAGAGTGGAGGGGCATAGATTGTCGTTGAGTGGAGTACAGTGTTGTTCAGCAGAGTACAGTGGAGTGGCATGGAGCTGAGTTGGTTAGAGTGGAGTGGGGTGCACACGAATTGCGTAGAGTGGAGTGGCATAAAGTGGAATAGCATAGAGTGGAGTGGCGTAGAGTGGATTTATGTACACTGGAATAGCATAGAACGGAGTGACGTACAGTGGAGTGGTGTTCACTGGAGTAGCGTTGAGTGGAGTGGCATAGAGTGGAATAGCATACAGTCGAGAGGCATACAGGGGAGTAGCATAGAGTCGAGTCGCATACATTGCATACATTGCAATAGCATACAGTAGAATGACATACAGTGAAATAGTGTAGCGTGGAGTAGTATAGCGTGTAGTCATGTACAATGGAGTTGCGTAGACTGGAGTGGCATAGAGTTGAGTGGAGTGGTGCAGAGTGGAATAGTGCAAAGTGTAGTGGCGTAGAATGCAATTGCGTACAGTGGAATAGCCACTCCTGTAAACACTATTCCATTGTATGGTGGTGGTAGTGCATGTGAGTGCGGTGGTGGCTGCAGTATCTGAGGGTGTGCTTGTGATTGTGGCTGCGGTGTCTGTGGTTGTTCTGGTGGTGGGGTTGGTGTCTGTCTGTTTGGATACATGCCTGTGTTTTTTGTGTTGTTTGGGTGTCTGTGTGGTGGGTAAGTGTTTCTAATGCTAAACACAATTTGTATGTTTAGTGCCTAGTATGCTATGTCACATGTAATAGGGCTATCATTACATCATCCACAATAGTGAAGGAGCATCACATGTGACACAGTAAACACTATTGCCATGTTTGGTGCAACTGTCCCTCATGACATCAAACAACAGGATGTATATGTGGAGTTTAGGCAGCCCTGTTTCTACTCAGAACAGTCTATTGGTTGTGAAAAGGAATCAGGTGGGATCCATACCAAGAAATTAATAGACAAAGCAAATCATCATACACATTGCGCCAAACTTACACCTTCAAGAACTTTTCGTGTGCATTGGACATGGGTCACCCTTAAAGCTGATGTCAAAAATCCTGTATGTAACAAAAAATTAATCATGTAGCATGTGAAACTCTGATATGAACTTACCCCCTTGTTGCTGCTGTTGGTCCCTCAACTGCCCATCATAGTCAGGATTGGCCACTGCAAGAATGAGGGCCATTAGGGGGGGTCAGGGTGCAGTGCACACGTGTTGGAATAAAAAAATTATGCTTTCGCTTTGTCCTACGTAGGTTAGCATTCGCGGCACCATTTTTTGTATGGGCGCCATTTTGCATCATGATCTAAACTAATACTTTGCCATTTCCGAGAAACGGCCTTCTCTAGGTTATGTTTCTGCGGAGCTGAGTTCTGCTACACTAATGAATGCACTGTTCTTATTAGCGCATACCTTTCCTGTTAGATATAGGCCTTCTCTCCATTGTCTAGTGCTGGGTACAGGCAGAGTGACCTTGAATAGTAGATAATGTGTGCCCTGCCTCAGAATCGAAACTTACTCCTTTGTAATTTACTGTCCAGCTGCATCTCCCTGGAAAATTCCATAGTGGGCGTGCTTTCATTGATTTCGAAGTGTACATAATGTATCGGTATGCTTGCTGATGCAAGTCCCTCTGCAGCACTCCTAGCGACTGGGCAGCCAGGGCTCCGCTCTGAGTGTACTTTAAAAACCTGTTATTGGTTTGTATTCTCTACTGTCTGACCGACTCTTCATTTGGTACGGAAGGCTGAGAGGTGGTTGTGAGTGACCTGGGTGACTCTAATCAGGCCACTTCCTTCAGTTGGTGCCCGAACATGGACTCCTTCGGGTGAGTGACCCATCCCTTTCCGTGGATGGGGGGGAGGTCTAGGCGATCGTCGGGTCAGGCGGACGGAGCAGGGATCCCTGCACGAAGAGTTCCTGGTACTCGCAGCTGCCCCTTCTGTCCCGCCCAGACGGTGCCTCGCCCAGTGGTCATCCCGACTGGAGTTCTGAATGGCGAAACCCTTGGATCTGACCGTTTGGTATGAAGAGTCGGCAGTGGAGAATCTATTCTTTTGACCTGAATATATCAGGTGAGTTAGTTTTGGTTCTTTGTGGATATGGTACCATTTTGGTTTGTATTTGGTAAGGTCTAAGGGTCGTCTTTTGGATAAAAGCATTTGCAAATGTTTTGCCAGGCATAAAATAGTGAATTTGATTTCTTTTGAGAATGCCTGGTGTCAGTAAACTGTTTTCCTTGTGCTGCTGCTGTTGTTCTTCTGATGCTCGATTGGAAGAAGCTCAGCCGGCGCCTCCAGAAGGCACTCCGAATTTTAATATGTATATGAAGCATGGTCTTGGCCCTATTATATTTAGTACATTATGGCACAAATATATGAGGGACAATGCCGAGTTACAGAGGCTGTAGACAGGCACTTTCGATGAACAGAAGATTGAGTATTTACAAGAACAGTTGTTTAAGAGACGAAGTAGGCAGTCTATGTTTGATTCTCTTAGAACATGGCAGAAAGCAGCTAGGCAGAGGCGATTGAAGGCAGAGAAAGAGGCCCGGAAAGGGAAAATGCAGACACTGACTCAGAAAGCAGGGAAAAACAGGAAAAGGGAGTTGAATGTGAAGATAGAAGGTTTCGGTTACAAATTGATAAATTGTATGTGGCTCAGGAGGAAGATGACACTTTTGTGGAAGAATTGTTGGATACCCGACCCCTGCCTCCATATGCCCCGCAAAGAATATATCCCACTGTTCTGGTGCCCTCCCAGTCGCCCGTTACACTTGCGTCCACTGTCTCTGTGTCTACCGCTGTTATGTCAATGGCTGTGGCTTCAGCTCCTCCTCTTTCTTCTGTTTCTTTGCCGTCTGTGGCCACTGTGACTGTTAGTACTCGCGTCACGCCTATTGTCTCAGCGTCCCTTTTGCCAGCTCTTTCTCCCGCTACACAACCCTCAGCGACGATAGTGCCTGTTACTTCCGTTGCTTCTCCCACTGTGGTTTTTCATCCTCTGACATTAGTAAGTAGTGGGACACCGGTACGTGGATTTGAGGACAGGGATTGGACGAAATTTAAGGAGCGCATGGGACCGTTAGTGCGATCTGATGTGGGAAATGATGAGAAACAGGTAATAGCCAATCAGGCTGCACAGTGGGCTCTTAATCCTATTTATAGTGTAGAGGATGTCTGGGCGACTATGAGAGATTTTGAGCCCTTTATACAGCAGCATGCCCTTAAACACATGTCCGCTACTTTAATTGGTCTTTGGCAACAGTATTTTGAAGGGGAAGCACCTCAAATTTTATATGACATTAGGGATCGAGTGTATATTAGTGAATTGTGGCCAGTCTTTGCAAATGTTACAACAATAATAGCTTATAGGGGAAGACTACATGAGAAAAGTCTCAGGTCGTTGTCCCAGTTTCCGATGCGGGAGGTTCATCCTATATATCATCCAGAATTTCCGGAATTAACGGATGGCCGTGGTAATATTACTAGGGCGAGGGTGGCGGCCCGTTTTCAGGAGCAATGGGTTTATACTCCGTGGAAAAGAAGTGAAATTTTGTCTCTTAAGACTCATTTACCTGATCCTAGGAAAAATCCTACTGCATATTATAAAGAATTGACTGAAGCTGCTTCTTCCACTGTAATGACTCTTGCTGATATTGAAATGTTTTTTGGTTTGCTGGCTCCCGGTTGCTATTTGGAGGCAGGTGCACACGTAAGATCATGTTGTGGAATTGGGAGGTACATGGGATTAAATTAAAGCATGGGACCAGGAAAGAAAGCCAGGTGATAAGCCCCGGGTGGAAATTTTAGCTTTGCCAGGCCGTATTATTACCTATATGCATTCCCTTATTCCGCCAAGAAAAGTAGATTGGGATAAATTGTCGGCTTGTCGACAAAAGAAATATGGGAGTGTGTCTGATTTTTTCACTCAGTTTGAAGGTACGTTTTTGGATTATAGTGGGCAAGATTTGTCTATTGAGGGAGGTGTTTGGTTGTTTGTTAATAGATTTGTTTCTAATTTGCTTCCTGAAATCGCAGGCCTCTGAAAGTACTTGGTCCACCTCTTCCCCCTCTGTTATTTTAAATATGGCATAGTATCATGAGCATAGGGATAATGAGGAAAAGGAGAGGAGAGAGAAAAAGCATAAGGATTTAAAGACAAAGGAGTTGTTACAGCAGGCTTTTAGAAGGAATAAGCAGAGGACGTGGTGGTCCAGCCCAACAGCTTCCACGCAATAGTAGGCAGCCAAACACTACGCCCCCGGGTCCGAATCAGTGTGCGTACTGTGAAGAGGAGGGACATTGGCGTAGCGAGTGTCCTGTGTTTTTGCAGAAGGTAGCGGTCCCTAGAGGACGAGGTAGACGGGGTCGTAGAGCTGGTGGGGCAGACAGGGCTCCGAATGCTGTAGCCTCACAGGGTTGTTCTGATAATAGTTACTTCGATGACCCTCGGGATGGACAGTACTACCACAATGATTATGATATGGAGGATGTGACAGGAATGTCCTACAGCTAGGTCAGCCAGGGACAGAGTGCGGGACCAGTTCTGATACCTGTAGACCAGCGTGGTCCTTGTGTAACAGCGGAACTGCAAGGTTTGACTAAGGAATTTTTGGTGGACACAGGTACAACGAAAAGTTCTTTTTCTTGAAATATGGTCCCTGGGGCGGCTCTGTCTGGCCATAATAATGTTTTGGTAGGTTTTTCAGGTGTACCGGTTGTAAGCCCCATTTCAAGACCTCTTGCGTTGACCATTGGTCCTTTCACTGTGGATTTGCCATTCTTGCTGACATCCAACTGTGGTGAAAATTTGATGGGTCCGGATTTGTTGAAGAAACTGCATGCTACTATTTATTGTGCCCCGGCAGGTGTTTATATGACAATGGGACCAGATGTAGTACGTGCTAAACAGTGTTTGTCCAAAGATGCACCTCTTCCTGTTGAATTTGCTGATGTGCCACCCACTTTGTGAGCGACAGGTGATACAGACGTGGGACTACTCGAGATACTTCCAGACTCGATACAAGTTAAGGATGGTGCTATTTTGCCCCGTATCCCTCAGTATAAAATACCACAGGCAGGAGAGTGAGCCTTATTGCAAATTATTCAGGATTTGATTAAGAAGGGAGTGGTTGAAGAGACGACTGCTAATATTTGTAATAGACCTATTCTTCCCATTCTTAAACGGACACCCTCAGGTTCCCTTGATGAACATGAAGATGTTTACTGTTTTGTGATCGATTTGCGCAAAGTTAATAAAATAGTGGTTCCCCAGTTTCCAGTGGTCCCTGACATTACTACTCTTTTGACAATGATTCCTTCTACTGCAAAGTTCTTCTCTGTCATCGACTTGAAAAATGCATTCTTCAGTATTCCTATTCATCCAGATAGCAGGTACTAGTTTGGGTTTACAGTAGCTGGCAGAAGCTTTAGGTTCTGTTGAGCTCCTCAGGGCTATACTGAGAGTCCAAGTATTTATAGCCAGGCTTTAAAGAGCCAATTGGATTCCCTTTCGCTTCCTACAGGTAATGTATTGGTGCAGTATGTTGACAATCTCCTTATCGCTTCTGTCATGGAGCAAGGTTGCAGAGATAGTACAGTTAAATTGGTGTTGCATTTGGCTCACCATGGACATAAAGTTTCTCTTTCTAAATTTCAGTATTGTCGACAGGAGGTCACCTATTTAGGTCACCTACTGTCGAAGGAGGGTAGGAGATTCACCCCTGAGCGCATTAGTACCATTGTTAAAATGCCCATCCCACAGACTCAGAAAGATGTGCGCGCTTTCATAGGTATCACTTCCTACTGTCGGCAGTGGATACCTAACTACTCCTTACTAATCAAACCTTTGCTTGCATTAACCACTAAAGACATGCATGAGCCCCTGCCTTGGCCCCTGAATGTCAGCAGTCTTTTGAGCAATTGAAAGCTGCGCTTTGTTCAACTCCAGTACTTGGCACCCCTGACTATAACAAACCATTTGTATTGTTCGTCCATGAGACGGCTGGTTGCACGCTTTCTGTTTTAAAACAAAAATTTGGAGATAAGCAACGGCCGTGTGCTTATTTCTCTGACCCTTCTCTGACCCCTTGACCCTGTCGCAAGAGCCCTCCCGAGCTGTCTAAGAGCGATCGTGGCTGTGGCCGCCTCGATAAGACAATTGGCTGGACTCGTACTTGATACTGATCTCACAGTCATGGTACCTCATGCTGTAGATACACTTTTGAATAAGACTAAGATGCAGCACCTCACTAGTGCACGTCTGACTGGCTACAAATCAACATTGTTCGATAAACACATCACGATCAAAAGATGTGCCACTCTGAATCCAGCCATGTTACTGCCCCTCCCTTCTGAGAGTGATGAGATTGATAAACATGACTGTATCTTCTGGGCGAAAGAAGAGACGAAAGGACGGGTAGACTTGACTGATGTTCCCTTATCTGACCCTCAAGGGGAACTATATGTCGATGGCTCTTGTTTTAAATTACCAGATGGCACTACAACTGCTGCGTATGCTATCACCATGCTGCGTACAGTAGTTCAGACATCACACGTTCCTTATCAGACGGCCCAAGCTGCAGAGCTTGTTGCCTTAATATGAGCTTGCGAATTGAGTGAGGGATTGGTTGTCAATATTTATACTGACAGCCAGTACGCCTTTGGAGTCGCACATAACTTTTGGGCGACTCTGGGCTGAGAGAGGGTTTCTTACTTCGCATGGCACCAACATTCAGCATGGGCACCTTATATTGAGGCTTTTGTCTGCTTTGACACTCCCTAAGAAATCGGCTATAGTAAAGTGTAGTGCCCACAGTAAAGTCACTGACAATGTAGGTAGGGGAAATGCTTTTGCAGATCAGACAGCTAAGGAAACAGCCTGGACTAAAATGAAAAGAATGTTCGTAGCAGGTCCCGCTAGGTGGGTGCCTGAAGTTACCATGTTTGAGGGTACACTCGAGAATGTGAAAGAGATACAAAGTGAGGCCACAATAGAGGAATTAGCAATGTGGCAAAAAAGTACAGCACAATTGAACGATGAGGGATGTTGGACTGATAAGTCAGGGAAACAGAGATGGATGTTGCCAGATGCATATGTTCTTCCTGTAGTCACGATGGCCCATGGCCCAGCCCATATTAGTGCTAAGGGTATTTCCAAGTTGTTAGACCCTGTATGGCAGAATAATAACATTTTGAAAACAGCTGCACATTTAGTGAAGTATTGCATGGTGAGCATGATGCATAATCCTGGAAAAGGTACCCCTACACCATCCGGTTATTTTGCACCACCCACTTTTCCTTTTGAGGTCCTTCAGATGGATTACATAGAATTCGATAGGTGCAATAATTTGAAGTATGTTTTGGTGGATTCAGTAAATGGGTTGAGGCTTATCCCACTAAAGACAATACAGCCATTACGACTGCAAAGGTACTCCTGAAGGAGTTCTTTCCTCGTTTCGGCTTGCCCCGTTTGATTTGGAGTGATAACGGAAGTCATTTCAATGCCAATGTGATTCAATTGATTTGTGAAGGTTTGAGTATCAAACAGAAGTTTCATGCTGCCAATCACCCACAGTCAGCAGGTTTGGTTGAGAAGTACAATGGTACTCTCAAACTAAAATTGGCAAAGATTCAGGAGACAACAGGGTTACAGTGGCCAGATGCTTTACCATTAGCTCTTTTGTCGACAAGAACAACAGCACATTCTAGGACAGGATTTTCACCGTATGAGGTTGTGTTTGGACGCCCAGCAAATGTCTGGGACGTCCTGCGCCCTCAGCGGTTTTCAGATATTGAGTTCCCGTTGTTGATAGACCATCTTTGCCAGTTACCTGAAAGTTTGCGTTCTATTCGCCAACAGGTCCAGGAAGCCCTGCCAGCTACACCAGAGGTGCCTGGACACGATATTCAGCCTGGCGATTTCGTGTTGGTAAGAAACTTCCAGCAGAAGAAGAGTTTGGAGCCGCAGTGGAAGGGACCGGAGCAGGTCCTCCTGGCTACACGCACAGCTGTCAAGGTCGCTGGCTGTAAGAACTGGGTGCACGCGACTCACTGTCGCAGGATACCTCTACCTTTGCCCTATGATCAACGGGTGAAGGATGGATTAGGGGACTCTGAGTGTAAGACGGTGCCTCAGTGTGTCCCCTTCAGCGACGCCAGGCTGACCTGGACCAAAACGGATGAGGAAAATGATGAAGTGTTGAATGCAGCAGTTCCTCCGGAAATACGGGCTATCCAGGAGCCCCTTTTTACTGATCCCTCTGTGTCTGGAGTCACTAGGTACAATCTGCACCTACCCTCAGCTGAGGAACGGTGCACCAAAGGAGAAGTCAGATTAGTTAGGGATAGACTGTGTAAATTAAGGTGTACTTTGCTATAGTACCAACGGAGCTAGTTTAGGGTGATAGGAGATTTGTGCACTGTTTGAACATTGGACAGGATAGATCAAAAGTATCCCCTTGGGGGTACATTATCCTGGTCGACGTGGGAACACAAGCTTAGGACAGAGCAAGCTCCACCGCCGGTGCTCAAGAGCGCCAACGTTTTGATGAACAATAGGAGCCTGTACCAGTGAGGCTCTGATGGACACTGGGAACTTGTATATTCTTCTTACTGGCATTTTGCCCCCTTGTTTTATCATTTGCTATGCATTTTCTATGCAACCCTTTGGCAGAATGGTTGCTGATGAAGAGCAGCCAGTGATTCCCCTTGTTCATACACGCTTATTTTGGTCTACCAAGAATAAGATATTATGTGCTATTCTTGTGATTTTGTTCCTATTGATATTGGGTGGGGTGTCCTGGGTTTTGGAATGTGATCAGGATGCACCGTCATGTACTAAACATAAGGTTGTTTCTAAAATCCGCACAAAAAGGACAGCCCCGAGTAATGTTTTTTTTAACACACATAAAAGATTTTTTGGAGAAGGTACAGCCTGTTATCCCACTGAATCTGTTACAAGTTTATGGACTGCTTACCCATTGTCACCTGTCAATTATACGTATACTCGCCCATCCCAATTCATAGAAGTAAGGGGCGAGTTTGGAATGGGATATCCTGGGTTATCCTGGCCCTTGTTTGTATTATAGAGAGCCCCGAGGAAAGGGGTATCCGGGGTGTGATAATAACACGTATTGTGATAATTTGTACATGAGAGAGCAGAACATTACCTTAGTGGGCTGGCATTATCAAGAATTGACGGTCACCCCGAAAGCTGGTTATTACCCCGCATGTTGTCCGATAGTAAATAGTACTGACGCAATTTTGTATGTCAATTGTTCTGGATTAATATTGTTAAAAAATACGTTGGGGCCGATTCACAGAACTAATCTTAGATAAAATCCTAAACTTACTAGTTCTGGTATTCACAGAAGGCACTTACGATTTTTGGTATTCACAGAAATCACTTACGACTCCTGGGCCCGATTCACAAAAGTAATCCTAGACAAAATCCTAACTTTTACAACTTTCGGCATCCTAACTTTAGTACTCCTAAATGCCTTTTGTGAATACCGAAAGTCGTAAAGTTAGGATTTTTCTCAGTTTAGGAGTAGTAGTTCTCCTAAATGCCTTCTGTGAATACCGAAAGTCGTAAAGTTAGGATTTTTGTCAGTTTAGGAGTAGTAAAGTTAGGAATCCTAACTTTAGTACTCCTAAATGCCTTCTGTGAATACCGAAAGTCGTAAAGTTAGGATTTTGTCTCAGATTACTTTTGTGAATCGGGCCCGATGTCTTTAGTGAAAAAGAAGGATCCGAGTACTCTTGGGATGAACACCAGATATGCTCCTGTAGATTATCAAGGTCCACTCTATGCACACCCAGGATTTTATTTCCTTTCTGATGGTACTTATTCAAATGTTTATAATGGTATAGATGATGTTGCTCTAGGTATGGTGCTCCCTTTGGGCGTGCCATGCAAGTACAGTAAGCCAAATGTAAGGTGGGTAAAAAGAACTTTAACTGCAGAGTTTTGTGATTGAGTAACAGATTTGGAAGCCAACAATTACAGTAATGGGATCACTTTTGGGTATATTCTCTCCTCTATAATACCTTTGGTGGTACTTCTATGGCCAGGGGTGAGAAAGCTAGTGAATATTTTGGATGTAAGCTGCAAATACTGTCTAACTCTATGGTAGCAGCTTTGCGCGATATCACTACCCAATTGGAAAGTATGTGGATCTATTCCGAGCAGACTAGGTATGCAATTGACTTCATTCTGGCAAAAAGTGGTGGTGTGTGCACTGTAGTAGGAGACCAGTGTGTAGTCGGGATCACTAATATGGAAAACAACATTACCCAACACATTTTAGACATCCTAGAAAATCTTAAAGGAATGGAGAGTGGAAACTGGAGTTGGTCACTTTTTGGTGGATGGGGTTGGATCCTTGAAAAGGTGATTTATTTCATTGCGATTTTGATTTCTTGCTGTGTCCTTATGTTGCTCTTATTGCACCACCCTTCTCGCTCCTAAGAGAATATCGAGTCATGATACTAATGCAACAATTCATGCAAATAGATGAGGGTATTTTCGAGACTTTCTCCCTCCTTACTGTTTCCCTTCCTGAAGCTGAAAATATGGAGTGCTCCTAAAACAATTTATTCATGATTTACATGTCTTTTTGCTATTATACAAAATGTTTAACTCATGCTAAAAGGAGGGTCTGTTGGAATAAAAAAATTATGCTTTCGCTTTGTCCTACGTAGGTTAGTATTCACGGCGCCATTTTGTGTATGGGCTCCATTTTGTATTATGATGGAAACTAATCCTTTGCCATTTCTGAGAAACATCCTTCTCTAGGTTATATTTCTGTGGAGCTGAGTTCTGCTGCACTAATGAATGCACTGTTCTTATTAGCGCATACCTTTCCTGTTAGATATAGGCCTTCTCCCACTTGTCTAGTGGTGGGTACAGGCAGAGTGACCTTGAATAGTAGATAATGTGTGCCTGGCCTCAGAATCGAAATTTACTCCTTTGTAATTTACTGTCCAGCTGCATCTTCCTGGAAAATTCCATAGTGGGCGTGCTTTCATTGATTTCGAAGTGTACATAATGTATCGTTATGCTTGCTGATGCCAGTCCCTCTACAGCACTCCTAGCGACTGGGCAGACAGGGCTCCGCTCTGAGTGTACTTTGAATAAACTGTTATTGGTTTGTATTCTCTACTGTCTGACTGACTCTTTTTTTGGTACGGAAGGCTGAGAGGTGGTCGTGAGTGACCCGGGTAACCCTAATCGGGCCACTTCCTTCACATGCCTCCCACATTAGGAGGATTGCCCGAGCTGGACTTCATATGACTTTCCGGTCCAGCATTGTAGGTCCTCCCTCTTGCAATGGACGCTGCCCTGCTTGTAGACCCACCAGGGTCCGCACCTTCCTGTCAATGGACTTCCATATGTCACACTTCTGATGGGTGTTGACCTGTATGGATACAAGAAATGGAAAAAAAAACAATGGTTTTGTGACTTTTTGTTTGTCTGTATTGATGTAACAAAATCTTTTCTACATCTATCACTAGTATAACCCATAAGTTAGCATACAACATGTGTATTGGCACATGCTGACCAAAAGCAATATCTTAATACACATTTTTATAGTGACCTGTTGCCTACACTCATCTCACATCATTGCCTAAACTCATCAATCCAGGTCTGTGACATAATCTAGCCCAGGGGTATCCTACATATTCATTGATGTGTCCTACTTCTGATCAGTGCCAAATACTGTGTACTACTGAAGGCTAAACATATATACTTATGACACAGTGAATAGTGGCCACTGTGAGTAAGGGGCTTGCAGTTTGGACATGAAACACTTTGAAATGGTAGTAAAATGAAATGAAGTGTTAGCTCAAGAAGTTAGATAACTCTCCCTTTCAAATGTTGTTCATTTAAAAGCATTCAGAGGCATATTTCTGAGCACACCTCAAAGTTTGACCTGACAAGCATATATGTTTATGGCAGATGGACTTCAGTGCTTCTGTTGTTTGACCATGTGACTCAGCCCCAGCCTGACCCATTCTCCCGACTGAGCCCTGCTCATTGTCAGGCCTTGTTATCTGCAGCCTGATGATCATGAAGTCACATGAACACAGCCTTACCTTAACTTTACATGTAAAGATGAACTTGTATCCATCTAATAAATTACCTCAAGGCTGTGGGGTACTCTGAAGGGGTCTGGGAGCTACTGGTAGGTCCCATACATATTTCTGGAGAGCCCTGATATAGACTGAGTGATTTGTTGGGCCATACACATAGCTAGCATCATTTTCATTTTTGTTTGTACAGAAAGAAATTGTATTTGCAGTTGGAAAGAGTATATAATGTTTCCTAATTTCCATGATGTGATTTTTTAATGTAGCACATGTAATTCAAACATATACATAGACACATCTCTCCATACACACAAGTTGAAATCTAGGGCTTTAAACACACAACACATACTAATTTTGTTGTTTTTTAACATTGTAAAGTGCTTAGAAATCCCCAACATCATTGTTGTCTGTAAGGAACAAAATATATGACAGTACACATCACTAACTACACTACACTCAGGAACTCAAAGGGACATTGTACCTTGTGTTAATGGAAAAAGCAGTTAGATTCCCATAAACATTTCAGACATGTACATGTTCCTCTGGTAAACATAGATCTGGCTATACAGGAAGAGGACCTCCTCTGCCAGCAAATCTAGCACCTATGTTGAGAAGGCAGTGGCCCTCTGTTGTATCCTAATATGTTTAACTAGTTTATTACAATGTCTCTTCTAGCTTTGAATGTGTCATCTCGTGACATGTTAGCTGTTCTAGTTTAGAATGTTCATTGTTGTGTGATGTAGTGGTGTTCTCTGGAAAGTCAGTTGGCAGCTGGCTGGAGAGGGTGCACCACCTACAGTCGTTTCTTCATGAATAAATTCACATTAAACTCACCGAAGCTTCAGAGTTGTACTTACAAAATTTGGTGACGATTCCAGCCTTTGACGACTGTGTCCCGGGTGGTGTTGGAACCCACAAGTGGAGTGAGGAGGTTCACATGTGGGGATTTGTGAGCGCTGTACAGCTGTAGTGGTTCTGGTGAACAAGGGACAACCCTGCGGTGGATGGGAGCAGCTGTGGCATCGTAGCTGTGCTGGTAAATGTTTTTTTTTTTGGGAGGGGAGCAGTACGACAGATCAAGTGGCTCCGGGCTGCATAGTATATGCTCAGTGGGCCTTTCGCATCTGAAGCTACATCGCGCGCTGGAAGGCATTCACAAGCCTTTTTTTTTACTACTCTAGACAACATCATCCTGACGCTGAGCACGTTGTGTGAATGTGCGCTATTTCCTCTAGAAAGTAACACACCTGCGCACGTTACCGGCAGCCATCTTGTGCGGCTGGGAGGATTTACATGTTACTCTATTGCAGGGGCTTAGTTCCTCAGGAAGCGAGTTTTCTTCTACGCAGAAGCTGACATTGAGATTCATCAGCAGTCCATACGTTCTTCACAAGTGCAACGTGTAAATCGATTATTTCTATCGTCTTCAAGGGAGAAACAAAGCTCACACTCTCGCTTTATGGATTTTGGTGATGCAGGTATTTTAACTTTTGACTTTCCACAGTGATTGGCACACCTCAAGATCACAATGATAGTCACAGTAAGTTATGTTGGTGCCTTCATGTTCAACGGTGATAGGCACACCATAGGAATACGGTGTAGCAATATGGTGACATTGGTATTTTGTGGATATTTGTATACATTCTTTTTGTGATAAGTGCACAATTAAAAAACTGTTGAGTTTAGTTTATCACAAACTGAGTAATGGAGGCTGCGATCAGGTGCCAAGTACTTTTCTAAACTTGATTTGAAAAGTGCGTATCACCAGATTAAACTGCATCAGATTCGAAACACCTCACAGCTTTTATTACCATGGAAGGCATATTTCAGTTCACACAAATGCCTTTTGGCCTCTCCTCATCAGCTAGTGTGTTTCAGAGGATGATGGGACAAGTTCTTAAAGACATAGAGGGAGCTGTTCATTTTCAAGACAATGTTATGATTCTTGGTGAGTCTGTAGAGAGCCATAACATGGTTTTGAAGAGGGTGTTGGACAAAATTGCTGAGGCAAGATTGACATTCAGAAAAGACAAATGCAAATTTTGTGTTGAGGATGTGGATTACTTAGGGTACACTTTGTCCAGTTCAGGAATCAAACCAAAAAGGGATTTAGCGGAAGCCATAAGAAAAGCTCCAGCACCAAAGCATAAAGACCAATTGAGGTCCTTTCTAGAACTAGTTGAATATTATGCTAAATTTGTTAAGATTTTTGCTGAAAAGACCATGCAGATGAAGACACTTTTGAGGAAAGGATGTACATTTTCATGGATGGATGAACAACAAATATCGTTTGACAACATTAAGCAGGAGATATGTGCGGCCAAGGTTCTGACTCCTTTTGACACAAGACTCTTGTCCATTCTTACGGTTGATGCTAGTGCCGTGGGTGTGGGAGCAGTGTTTTCACAGATGCATAAGGAGGGTGAACGCACTGTGACTTTTGCTTCATGTTCCTTAATTAGTACAGAGAGGAGCTATTCAGTAGTGGAAAGAGAAGCATTAGCTGCAGCATGGGCGGCCGAATATTTTAGAATATATTTGTGAGGTTTTCCATTGATATTACGCACTGATCGAAGCCTTTGTTGAAGAATGCCAGGGGGAGCAGAGAATGTATCTGCGATGTTGGCCCGATTGACAGCACGCTTGCAAGAATTTCAATATAAGTTAGAGTATATTCCTTGGTGGAAGAATACGCAAGCTGATAGTTTGTCAAGGTTACCATTGCCTTGGCAAGAAGTGGACAAGGAGGGTGTAGAGGCATACAGTGATGAAGGTGTCGTAGCTTGTGTGAGTGAGGTTGCTGAGAGGAGCCACGGGGCTATAAGCAAAGAAAGATGGCTTCAGTGTAGGAGAGTAGATACAGTGTTGTTGACATGATCATAAAAGGTGTGAGGCTTGAGAGCGCAGTATCTATGGCAGTGCAACCTTTTGTAAAAATGATTGATGAATTGTCAGTGTGTGGTGAGAGTTTAATATGTAGAGGGGATAAATTTGTTCCTCCACAAGAAGTACGTGTTGAGCTTCTCAAGTTAGCTCATGAGGGCCATTTGAGTCAAACTCTGACAAAAAAGAGACTATTTGAAAATTTCTGGTGGCCAGGGATGGATCTTGATGTAGCCAACTGGGTGATCCAATGTGTACATTGCAAGGAAGGACAAAAAAGGTTGAAGGTAGGTGACCAGTCTGTGATGGGTGAGATTGTTGATCCTGGGAAGCCTTGGCACACTGTGTGTATGGATTTCATTGGACCGTTAAGGGTAGCAATGCCTGAGTGCACGTTTGCTCTGGTAATGGTGGATGTACACTCTAAAAGGTTGGTGGTGAAGTTCATGCATGAGATTACTACCAAGAAAACCATCAAAGTCCTTGAGGAAGTGTTTAGGGAAGAAGGTTACCTGGTCAAACTCATCACTGACAATGGTACCCAACTGACTTCGGGAGAAATGAAGGCATTCATGGAACATTGTGGAATTTACCATGCTCGAACATCATTGTACAACCCACAAGCCAATGGCGTTGCTGAGAGGGCAAACCACCTGGTTAAGGGTGTAATTCAAATGGTCTGTGTGAGTAGGGGTGATATCAAGAGGATGGTTGATGATCTGGTGTGGGCGTATCGTACCACTGAAAATGGAGTTACTAAGAAAATTCTATTCAATGTTATGAGGGGACGTGATGTGAGTACCAAAATGTCCCCTGCGTGAATGAAGATGCTGTGGAAGCAAGGAGGTGAATCGAATGCCAGTGCACATGAATCAGGGACAGATGAGAAGATAAAAGCAGATGACTTAGTTAAAATCAAAGTTTGTAGAATGAAAAGAGCTGTACAAAGTTTCGGGGGCCCTTTAAGGTGAGATAAGTACATGATTTGTATGTGGTGTTGTGTAATGGTGAACGCTGGAACAAGCGGAGGGTTGCTTTGTATGAGAATGGTACTGATGTTGTGGAGAAGGATGATGCAATGAATGAGATGGAGTCAGAAAGCTGTAGTGGCTTTATGATGATGGATGACAGTGAAGTGGTGGGAAAAGGTATAAATGTTGGAGCAAGTGTAGACCGTTACAGGCACAAAAATCCACCTAAGTATTTGCAAGATTATGTGTGTGGATAAGTGTTATTGTTTTACACCATTTGTAGGAGCAGCTTCACTTAAGCTTCATTTTGAAATTGAAAGGGAAGAAGATGTGTTGTATCCTAATATGTTTAACTAGTTTATTACTATGTCTAGCTTTGAATGTGTCATCTCGTGACATGTTAGCTGTTCTAGTTTAGAGTGTTCATTGTTGTGTGATGTAGTGGTGTTCTCTGGAACGTCAGTTGGCAGCTGGCTGGAGAGGGAGCACCACCTACAGTTGTTTCTTCATTAATAAATTCACATAAAACTCACCGAAGCTTCAGAGTTGTACTTACAAAACCCTCTAACCTGCTCGAATTGACATCATTGCTCCCAGAGGCAAGAAATATCAGCAAAAGTGGAGGAGGTCTTGATGGCACCAGTGCTAGGAGGCAAGTAAGATTTTTTTCCAAACCGCCACGTACATGTAAGCGACGTACCAAATCGTCAGCATAGACAGACACAGCCATTGGCCTTCGTATGCTATTTCACCAACTTTAGCCTTTGGCTGTGTCTGTCGTGGAGTTTCCTGCCCACTACGAGGTTATCTTCCACTGCGCCTGTCTGATTACAAATGTCCTGTCAGCGAGGTCAGGCACCCGCCATTTTAGAAGTTCAAAATAGTGTGTTTGTGACTGTTAAGTGCATCACCACCACTCAGAATGGGGGCTAGTTTGTTTACATATTCAAACTTTGATGGACACTCATTCTTCTAAAACAACATTTATATGTAGTGCGTTACTGTGCTGGAAAGCGATATTAGTGCGGTGTAGTTTACACCTTCGTTGGCTGTATTTTTGGAGGAGAAAATTCCCCAAAAATAATATGTGTAAATAATACATTTGAAATGTATTATTTGCAATGTTTTACATTTTTATTTTATTTTAGGCTATAAATGCAATTTGTGAAGAATAAAGGACAAAAGGAAAATGTTGGATTAATATATGTAGTTAAACCATATACATTTTATAGTACTACATGACTTTAGTGCTAATTACCAAATATGTTGCTGTGGAAAATGTGTCAAATGTTCAAATGTATATTCCAATGCAGACATATTAACCCAGGGAGAGTGAGGAGACGACCAGGCCTAGAGACAACACCCTCGCCCATTCCCAGACCATATCACCATAGAAGAAAGGGATATGATCAAGAAGTTTAGGTTGAATAGGCAAACTATACTGGATTTATGTCATCAGCTGGAGCCAGATCTTCAGCCTCTTAGCAGAAATGTCACATCTATAACACCAATTGTCAAACTCATGGCAGTACTTTATTTTGTGGGCGCAGGATCCTTCCAATACACTGTGGCAGTATCTGGTGGATTGTCACAATCAACTTTCAGTGGTGTGCTACAAGAAGTTCTATCTTCAATGATGACACACATCAACAGCTTCATCCAGTTTCCACAGAAGCAGGATTTAGCTAATGTGAAGGGGGATTTTTATGGTTTGGGTCGCCTACCACATGCCGTTGGAGCAATTCATGGCACACATTTTGCCTTAGTGCCACCACACACCAGAGAACAGGTCTATCGGAATCTCTTCCGATCACTTCAATTCAATCAACGTGCAAGTTGACTGCTTACGGGATTTGTACATCACAAGCGTCTGTGCATATTTCCCAGCTCTGCCCATGATTCCTTTGTACTATGGAACAGCTCCATATCCCTGCAAATGTCACAACTTGCACCTGAGAGGGCCTGGCTTGTTGGTCAGTACAATCTTTCATAATATTGTTTAAAAATGTCTATTTGAATATTCTGTAATTGTGTAACATTTGTGGACACTTTTTTTGTCTTCCATCTAGAAGACTCAGCTTATCCCAACCGACCATGGTTGTTGGCACCACTGAGGAAATCAACAGTGCCAGGGGACATCCGCTTCAATGAGGCCCATGGCAGCCAGTGGAGTGGGCTTTCAGGCTCCTAGAGGCAAGATTTTGTTGTCTGGACAAAAAAGATGGAGCTCTCCTCTACTCACCGGATAAGGTGTGCAAAATCACCATGGCCTGCTGAGTGCCCTACAAGATCGCCCTGCGGCGAAACTTCCCTTACATCACAGAGGATTGAGACCACGAAGAGCCACCGGGTGAGGATCCAGAAATGCCAAACGATAATAGTGGTGAAGAGGAAGGAGTTGACTGATGTCAAGATGTCACTGACCACTTTTTCACATGAGTGTAAGTATATCTTTGCATGTTATCACTTCCACCATTACACCAAGGGGGATATTCTCAAGAACGTGCGATAATCATCGCCAAAAAAGGCTACCGCACGTTTTCATATCGCCGTCTATTGCGGGAAAATAACTCTGTGTTAACGTCGTATTCACAACACGGCGGGAACATGCGATAGTCTCCCGATAACGCGTCAAAGGTCCGCGATACAACTACCGCGACGGCGATAAAAAAGGAAACCCGAATGGGAAAAAAGTTGCGATGGGCCCAACCGCGATAGAAAAATCTGCGACAAGCAGCACCAGGCCTGTAATCCACACACGTCAGGCGGGAAAAATCACTACAAAAGCAGAAGAAAAAAACACAAACAAAAACCAAACAACTGCGAAGCAAAATGGAGGCAGCCAGAGCAGGAACAGAGGACGAGTAGAACCCCACAAGCCCCCGGAGGACCAGGCCGGGACCTCGGGGTCAGGGAAGGACAAGGACAGGAAGACG
Source organism: Calotriton arnoldi (assembly GCA_963921515.1). Taxonomy (NCBI): domain Eukaryota; kingdom Metazoa; phylum Chordata; class Amphibia; order Caudata; family Salamandridae; genus Calotriton; species Calotriton arnoldi. Next base: position 655,253 of record CAWUFW010009873.1, read on the forward strand.
CGGTTCAGTCCGCAGGAAAACAGGATCCTGATAACGGAGGGGATGAAATACCATCAACAACTGTTTGTCACCTCCAATGTGTCATTGGCAACAAAAGATGGAATATGGCAGTCCATCGTGGACAAGGTGAATGCAATTGGAGTGCTGAGGAGGACAATGGAAGAGGTCAAGAGGCGCTGGAATGATGTGAAGCGCAAAACCAAGCAGAAACTCGCCAACAACCAGAAGGCAGCAATGCAGACTGCAGGTGGAAGTCGAGCGCCACAGGAGGAGCTGGACGAGATGGAGGAAATGGTCTCCACAGTCATCAGTGTGGAGACAGTGGCAGGAGTTGGGGGACCGGACACTGCTCGACAGGAGCCGACACAACAGCAAGAGGGTGAGTAACGACCAGGGACTTGGGGGACGGGGGGAGATGGGCACAATGAGACACATGCACAATTAAGCATAGCACAGTGCACACCCACGACTACTCTGGAGCATGTCCCTGATCCCCTTGGCACACTGCAGCACACCTAGAAATTGCAAGTAGGCCCCCGTCGACTATGTACCCAGAGGGGGCCCTCCCCACACATCACTAATCTCACAACAAACCCATGCACAAGTACAAACACACATCCGTGATGTTGTCGAAATGTCCACTGTCCCGCATCAAATAGGCAGTTCCTCCCAGTCACAATGTACATTGCCATGCAGTTTGTATGTAAACCTGTACAATGCGTCAACATACATGTGAAAACGATGTTAAACTGCAACTCCCCTTTACATTGCAGAGGGTGAATCAACACCTCCTGCAGAGCAGACGGTACACCTCTTCACTGATGATGAAGAGGATCTCCCCTCCATTGACACCGACGCCCTCCAATGGCTCATGGACAGCTTTGGCACCCCACCTCCAGGAGCAGGGCAGCCCAGCTGCATCGAGAAAACCCCACACCCTGCACAGACCACACAGCAGGAAGTACCCACCACCACGGCTCTCTCCCAGGACCCCCACGAACAACACATGGCCTTCCAATGCCGTGTGTTAGGGTGCCAGGAGAAGATGGCAGATCAGGTGCGGGTGGGGTTCGACCTCATGGCAGCCAAACTAGATACTAGATGCCATATGTGGGTGTTTAAGTCCCATCAGGGACCACTTACAGTCCTTGATGGACACCCACAGTCTGCTCCATGCTCTCCGAACGAACCATGGATGACATCGCTGGAGTCCTGACTCAGAGACAAGGACAACTGTCCAGTCAGAGTGGCCCAGCGGTGTCATCCAGGAGTTGGGACACATGCGGAGGACCATGGAGAACATGGAGCGGGTGCAGGCGGAAAGAATGGCTGCCAAGGCTGCACACAAGTGTGATGTAGCTGGGATCTACCATGCCCTGCGGATCCTCGTCATGGCATTGCTGCCACAAGGCCTGGCGCAGATGAATGCTGCTGCTGCTTCGACATCCACATCTCCACCCCCTGATGTGCCAGTGCCTCACAGTGCAGCAGCCAATCCACCTCCGGCCCCTGATGTGTCAGTGCCACACAGTGCTGCAGAGAAAACACCACCACCCACATACGAGGCACATGAGACATCAGAGGATGAAGATGCGGATGAATCTGCCTTACTGGTAGTAAGGAAGCGGTAGCATTCTTCTCTGCCATATGGCCTGTTTCTGCTTGGTGCTGCCCTCTGCATCATCACCTTCCACTGTCCCCCGATGCACTCTGCGACACTCACCTTGAACCTCGACATGGACTGCCATATTCTGTTTGGACACCAATGACACAGCTATCAGACTGCGGACTGAACTCTTCCTCTTCCGATGTACTTGTCATTCCCTGAAGGACTCTGGCTGGCCCTCCATGGGCCAACAATGTAAAGTGGGGTTTGCATGGCCCTGTACTGCTCCAGCTACAACACTCCACTGAATGTGCATTAAACAATTAAATTCACACAGATGTGTCATGTCTATGTACATTCAAGTACGGAAGTATGGATGAATGTCGGGTCAGTGATTCCCCCTTACGTCCATGTTGCACATGTTTTGGGACTTGAGTCACAGGGTGCAACATTACCAATTGCAGACCGGGTGGCGCAGCCACAACATCAGAGACACGCATTAGTCAACTTCTTGTCCAGCCCAGAACGGAACCACGCCCAGAGCGACAGGGTCATCATTCACACCCCTAAGCTGGACTGGCATACGCCAGGCCAGCCCACTCCGCTTACGCTTACAGGGGGGGGACGACAACGCTACATGTCCCAGGTCTTCCCTGTAGTTATCTGCTGATCACAGGTGTAGTTGTCAGCATGCCACAGCCACTCCCTGAGGGTTGGTTCACACCCACACCACACCCATCCAGCACATGCGTCACAGGACATGTGACCCTGCCAATAAAAGGGGCCGGGCGCACGTGTCCGAGGCCATTTCCACTATCTAGCTGAGTGTGTCTGTGTGGTCATTATTTATGCATGAGGGCCTAGGGCCCTACCACATCACATTTCCCACTGCCGGAGGTGACATGATGGCGTCCGCACGACAAGACTCAATCATAAAGGGCCCATGACTTGAGGTGCACAGAGTTGGTGGCATCCGAAGCACTTAGGCCGGCACGGGCCTACCGCCACGTGGCGATGACTTGAGGTGCACAGAGTTGGTGGCATCCGAGGCAATTAGGCCGGCACGGGCCTAGCAGCACATGGCGATGACTTGAGGTGCACAGAGTTGGTGGCATCCGACGCACTTAGGCTGGCACGGGCCTACCGCCACGTGGCGATGACTTGAGGTGCACTGAGTTAGTGGCACCTGAAGAGCTGAGCGGGTGTGCAGCCTGCGATGATGCGTAGGCCTCGTTACGACGTCCTGCCAATCAAGATTCGATTTGAATTGTGATCCCAGCTGGACCGCAGTGTACGCCGAGGGCAGCAGGCTGAACAGACATGACTCCGCGGCGCGGTGCTGCAGGGTGTGCTGGGGGCCTGTGGCGCGGAATCCAGCGATCGGCTGAGGAGGTTGCACCGGCACGTGGTGGGCCCTCTTGGAGACACGCCGGTGGCGGCAGGTGACATTGAGGCCTGGGTGCGCAGGGGCGGGCACTCATCGCTGGTTGGCGGACTGGCCTGGGGACCAGGGCTGGGGTGCAGCAGGCGCACAGGATCACGTAGGCACCACCGGTCATGGCGGCGCCCTCATGGCTGGGTGGGGGGAGTGAAGGTGCAGGGGTATCAAGCTGATACAAACCGTGATGCTTACAGGTATGGGTAATCCTGCATCATGAGACCGTAACAGAAGTTGGTCGGACCGTAACCTTCCTTTTCTATCCTACGAAGGTTACGACCACACATACTTCTGTTACGGTCTTTTTGTGCAGGATTTGTCTTTCCTGTGAGCATTCTGGTTTGTCCAAGTGCTATACACTGTACCAGATTAGGTTTGTGACTATACGGACGCTTGACCATTGTCACCATTTGTCCAACAGGTTTCTGGATACTGACCTCCGGAGTATGGAACGGTATTGGGGAGTTCCCGCGGCTTATGCAGTTACTTGAATGCATACGTTGCCCTGATGAAGTTCCCCGTTGGGCGTTGGCTGTGCTTTTCATATTGTTTATTGTTGTATTTGTAATAAAGGACTGTTTTTACATTCTGTTGACTACTGGACTTCATGACCGTGCGCACACCCATTTCAGTTACTACAGTTTTGGATCTGGGGCACAGTGGAGTCTGGCAATGGCTGGCGTTGGGGTTGGTTGCGCAGGAACACTACGAATTGGAACTGTCGTGTGGTGCGGTGACCGGGGCCCGCCGTTGCTATTGTGGACATGCATCCATGACATGGGTGAGGACGTATGATAGGGCTGGCCGTGAGACTCCTCCGACTCTGGCAGTTGTTGTTTGGGAGGTACCAGGGGCCAACAGGTGCAGCACAGCCAGCAGCTTCGTCTGCGGAGGGATGGTGGTTGTCTGCCGTGTTGGTATCATCAGCCTGTGGGCAATGTGGGTCAGGATGCGGAGGATGGTTGTCCTTTTGTGCCTGTAGTGGACAATTACTTCCTCTGGCGTTGAGTCTCTGAGGCTGGTGGGTTTTGGGAACTTCTGCTGTCCTGTTCTGCGCTGCCTTTGTGGTAGTCAGGGGGGATGCAGGGGGGGAGCTGGGGGTGGTTGCGGTGGGTGTTGTGGCCCTCTTGGGTCTCCAGGCTGCACGCTCATTGTCTCCATGGCATCTGTTGGTCTTCAGATATGGCTCTGGGCTGGGCTCCCTTTCGGCTACAGTTTGTCGTCCTGCTTAACACCAGTAAAAGGCAGGTGTTAAATCCCTGCTGCTAACGCGCCTTATCGCCTGTTTTTGGTTCGCATCGCAGATCTGGCTAGAAGTTGAGAATATCGCAAAGTGGTGTTTTTGTGTGTTTTTGCACGGGAACGCCTTCTCTGCATATCATTAGCGTTAGTTGTCTCTCTCATCCGTGGTGATGTTTTTTGCGGCAGCTATCGGTGGTAAACTGGCGATGTGGGCAGTTTGCACCAGCTTGGGAATGGGGCGATAATTCTTTCGCCACTTTTGCTGCGCTAAAGTGCAGATAACTCGGCGATAAGTCCTTGAGAATATGCCCCCAAATGTTTTTGTGATGATGAGAGAAATGTGAGTGGTAATTTGTTAAGAAGGGCAAATTCAGGGAAAATCAGACGAAAGGTGTTTGTTAATCAAAGTTTTGACACATTGACTACTGTGTTCAGTTACATTGTTTATCTCTCATTGTTTTGTGAAACTGTGTCCTCCAAAAGTTGACTTTGTAATCTGTCTATAATGTTGTGTTTGATTGGTAATCTTTTTGTTTTGATCTGTTTTAGGTTCCTTCTCCATGTCATCTTCATCTGGACATTTCAGAGTTGTGACATTTTGAGGTGCTATTTCGAAGAACAAAGGGAACATGGGTTGATCCTAGAAAGGACAGACACAGACTTTTGGAGTACAAATCTTGTACCAAGGCAGCTTGCACTGTGATTGAAGGGAAGATTTGAAGAATGCATTGGACTTGTAATCTGTCATGTGTTGGTACTAAGACACTATGGGGCATATTCTCAAGGACTTATCGCCGATTTATTGGCACTTTAGTGCCGCAAAAGTGGCGATAGATGTATCGCCCTTTTCTCAAGCTGGTGCAAACTGCCGATATCGCCAGTTTTCCAGCGATAGCTTCTGCAAAAAGCATCGCCACAGATGAGAGCGACAACTAACTCTAATGATATGCAGAGCAGGCGTTCCCGTGCAAAAACACACGGTAACACCACTTCGCGATATTCTCAACAACCAGCCAGATCTGCTATGCGATCCAAAAACAGGCGATAAGGCGCGTCAGCAGCAGGGATTTAACACCTGCCTTTTACTGGTGTTAAGCAGGACGACAACCTGCAGTATGAAAGGGAGCCCAGCCCAGAGCCACATCTGAAGACCAACGCATGTCATGGAGCTACTGATCATGTAGCTCGGAGACCCAAGAGGTCCACAACACCCTCCGCCACCACCCCCAGGACCCCCCCTTAGACCACCCCCCCCCGGTCTACCACAGTGGCAGCGCAGAACAAGACAGCGGACCTTCCAAAAACGCACCAGCCTCACAGACTTAATGCCAGAGGATGTCATTGCCCACAACAGGCTCAAAAGGACAACCATCCTCCGCATCCTGACCCACATTGCCCACAGGCTGACGGTACCAACACAGCGGACAACCAACATCCCTCTGCAGACAAAGCTGCTGGCTGTGCTGCACTTGTTGGCCTCTGGTACCTTCCAACCAACAACTGCCAGAGTCGGAGGAGTCTCACAGCCAGCCCTATCAAAGTTCCTCACACCTGTCTTGGATGCCATCATCAGCTTGGTACCCCAGCACCTTCACTTCCCCCACACTGCGCAGGAACAGCTGGAGACCAAGCAAGGCTTCTACGCCATAGCTGGCTTCCTGCACGTGTTGGGGGCAATTGACTGCACACATGTCCTACTTGTGCCCCCTGCCGACACTGCACACAATTACCGCAACAGAAAGCACACGCATTCCATCAATGTGCAGGCAAAAGTGGACCACTGGGGCCTGTTCACCAATGTCGTCGCCAACTACCCAGGCAGTGTGCATGATTCCTACATCTTCCGACAGTCCATCATCAACCAGCGCTTCCAGGATGGCACCTATGGAAATGCACTGCTCGTTGGTACCAAATGAACACACCACACACCTCAACTCCACAATCATGCAACTCACAACTGTGGGAATGCACACGTTACAAAATCACATACAACATGCCAAACAACATGCCCACCTACCAGACACGACAACACAAGTAACTGTGGTAACCGGGGCCAGCCATGTAGACAAACCATCCACGTCATGGCACCACTGCCACACAATTGCAGAATGTGGGGAGAGGTGGGAACCAAGTCTGTGCGAAGGAGGCAAGTGACCCAGGAATAAGAATGTACACAATACCAAGTGTGGCGGTGATGTGTTGGACAGACTTCATTATGGACATATACTGCTGGTGTTTGCAGTGTTGTGGACAGTGGACGCAACCATGTCACCTCAGGCAGTGGGGCAGACCTTGGACATGTAGCTATGTCATCCCCCCTGTAAGCGTAAGCGGAGTGGGCTGGTCCGGCGTACGCCAGTCCAGCGTAGGAGTGGGAATAAATAGCCCGGGGCTCTGGGCGTGGTTCACTTCCGGGATGGCCACCAAAGTAAATACTGCGTGTGTCTCTGTGTCTGCCATATCCTGACCATAGGCCTACACACATGTGGCTGACCACCTCCAACGGCCAATATCACAGTTTCATTGTCAGGCTTGTGGACATGCGCAGACAGTCATGACAATGGTGTGTCTTAGGAGTGCAAGTGATGCAACCGTGCAGCGCACACAAGTAAATAGGCTCAGGGGGAGTGAGGAGCAGCTGCGAGGCAACGTAATACACATGGATGCCGCTCATTTGCCACAAGCAATACATGTCAAACATGAATCCCAAAGTCGCACACATCACACACCACTAAACTAATAAGCCTGCCAACACGGAATGCAGAACCACCGATTGACACATATCTCACACCCCTGTCACAGGTGATCAAGGATATGCACTCTGCCCGTGGATGATGACAACCCTCCGAGACACGAATACCCAGGCCCAGAGGCAGTACAATGTGACCCACAAACACACCAGGGGCATTGTGGAGCACTCATTTGGCGTGTTAAAGTCATGTTTCAGGTGCCTGGACATCACAGGTGGAAGACTCCTGTACAGCCAGGAAATAGTGTGCAAGATGATCATTGCGTGTTGTGTGTTGCACAACATATGTGTACGCACCAATGCCCCATGGATCCAAGTGCCAGATGCACCGGACGATGAGGATGAAGATGAGGCAGGTGGACCACACCCCAGTGCAGCTGCAGCAGGATTAGCCCAAAGGAACACAATCATTAACAATTTCTTCACATGAGCACGTCACATTGTGACTGTCCTTAGCAATCATGGGACAGGACAAAATGACCACAGGCACAGCATGTGCAAATACATTCATTCCAACACACATTCCCTGTGTGCATGTCACTCCTCTGCATAAGCACATCACTCTGACAAGTGTAAGTGCAACATTTAGTACTAACAATCTCACAAATGGCAATTAGATGGTGGGTGTGTCACCTCTGTACAGAGAGGCTGTTTAGGGTGTCACGTATTCAAAATGCCATTTCAGGGTGTCAAAGATAGTACGTAATCCCACTCAGCAGCGTATCACATGTGTCCAAATTCATGACATAAAGGCTGTCCTTTGTGACCAAGAAAAGACAACAGGGCGTCTTTTGGGGTCAAATATGTACCACCATGATGCAGAGAGTTGCATCCTGTGACTCAAGTCCCACAACATTAGCAACATGGACGTGAGGGGGAATCACTGCCCCTACATTCATCCATACTTTCATACTTGATTGAACATAGACATGACACATCTGTGTGAATTAGAATGTTTTATTCACATTCGGTGGAGTGTTGAAGCTGGAGCAGTACAGGGCCATGCAAACCCCACTTTACATTGTTGCCCCGTGGCGGGCCAGCCAGAGTCCTTTAGGGATTGACAAGTTCATCGGTAGAGGAAGAGTTCAGTCCGCAGTCTGATTGCTCTGTCATTGGTAACCAAACAGAATATGGCAGTCCATGTCGAGGTCCAAGGTGAGTGTCGCAGAGTGTTTCGGGGGACAGTGGAAGGTGATGATGCAGAGGACAGAACCAAGCAGAAACATGCCATATGGCGGAGATAAATGCTACCTTCCTTCTTACCACTAAGGCAGAATCATCCGCATCTTCGTCCTCTGATGTCTCATGTGCCTCACATGTGGGTGGTGGGGTTTTGTCTTCAGCACTGTGTGGCACTGACACATCAGGGGCCAGAGGTGGATTGTCTGCCGCACTGTGAGGCACTACACTTCAGGGGGTGGAGATGTGGATGGAGTAGTAGCAGCAGCATTCATCCGCGCCAGGCCTTGTGGCAGCAATGCCATGATGAGGGTCTGAAGGGCATGGAAGAACCCAGCTACATCTCGCAGGTGTGCAGCCGTGGCAGCCATTCTTTCCGCCTGCATCCGCTCCATGTTCTCCATGATCCTCCGCATGTGTCCCAACTCCCGGCTGACATCGCTGGAGCCACTCTGACTAGACAGTTGTTCTTGTCTCAGAGTCAGGACTCCAGCGATGTCAGCCATGGATCGTTGGAGAGCATGGAGCGGACTGTGGGTGTCTGTTAGGGACTGTAAGTGGTCCCTAATGGGACTTAGACACCCACGTATGGCATCTAGTTTTGCTGCCATGAGGTCGAACCCCACCCGCACCTGATCAGCCATCTTCTCCTGGCATCCTAACACACGGCGTTGGAAGGCCATGTGTTGTTCGTGGGGGTCCTGGGAGACAGCCGTGGTGGTGGGTGCTTCTGCTGTGTGGTCTGTGCAGGGGTGAGGTCTCCTCGATGCAGCTGGGCTGCCCTGCTCCTGGAGGTGAGGTGCCGAAGCTGTCCATGAGCTCTTGGAGGGCGTCAGTGTCGAAGGTGTGGAGGTCCTCTTCGTCATCAGTGAAGAAATGTTCGGTCTGCTCTGCAGGAGGTGTTTATTTTCCCTCTGCAATGTGAAGGGGAGATGCAGTTTAACATTGTGTTCACATGTATGTTGACGCCTTGTACAAGTTTACATACAGACTGCATGACAATGTACATTGTGACTGTTTAGGAGGAGCTGCCTTATTGATGCGGGACAGTGGACATTTCGAGAACATCACAGATGTGTGTTTGTACTTGTACATTATCATCTCACATTTCCCTGCTAAGCCAAATGTGATTGGCCAGTTTCTACACACAAGTGGCACCAGTTGTGTCCTCTGTTCTGTTGTGAACGTGTTGCAATTTATACCACCTTGTTGTCATTGTTGATGTGCTCTGAATGTTATGTGTGTGTGCTGCATTTTGGGAGAGTCGCCCCTGCAGCTCTGATTTTGCTGACCCTTATCCCTTTCAGGGGGTGTGCCTTTGACTTCTGTGCTTATGCAGTGCTGAGATGTTGCATACTTGGGTAAATTGGGCTCTTGGTGGGAGTTGGGACTCTGGGGCATGGTCTGTCCGCAGATGTGTTGTTGACGTCAGGGGTTGTATGTGCACGTGGATGTGTCAGAGTGTGACCTGCTCCTTTACGGATGTGGTCCACACTCAGCCACCTCAGTGTCGTGGCGTGCAACATGTCATGATATATTGACTGCAGCCATGCTATTCGTCATGCAGTATCACTTGCATTGTCAGTGTGGCTCACAGACAAGCCGCTTTGCTGGGTTTGGCGCATGTGCATGGGTTGGTTTTGAGATTGGTGATGTGTGGGAAGGGCCCCCTCTGGGCACATAGTCGACGGTGGCCTACTTGCTGTTTCTAGGTGTGCTGCAGTGTGCCAAGGGGATCAGGGACATGATCCAGAGTCATTTTCGGTGTGCACTGTGCTATACTTAATTGTGCAGGTGTGACATTGTGCCCATCTCCCCCCGACCCCCCAGTCCCTGGTCGTTACTCACCCTGTTGCTGTTGTGTCAGGTCATGTTGAGCAGTGTCCGGTCCCCCAACTCCTGCTACCGTCTCCACACTGATGACTGTGGACACCATTTCCTCCATCTCATCCAGCTCCTCCTGTGGTGCTGGACTCCCACCTCCAGTCTGCATTGCTGCCTTCTGGTTGTTGCCGAGTTTCTGCTTGGTTTTGCGCTTCACATCATTCCAGCGCCTTTTGAGCTCTTCCATTGTCCTCCTCAGCACTCCGACTGCATTCACCTTGTCCAGGATGGACTGCCATATTCCATTTTTTGTTGCCAATGACACAGTGGAGGTGACGAACAGTTGTTGATGGTGTTCTATCAACTCCGTTATGAGGATCCTGTTTTCCTGCGGACTGAACCGCATCTTCCTCTTCTTCTTCTCCTTGCCCTTCCCTGACCCTGAGGTCCCAGGATGGTCCTCCCTGGGGCTTGTGGGGTTCTGGTTGTCCTCTGTACTTGCTCCGGCTACCTCCATTGTGCTTCGCAGTTGTTTTTTTTTTTCCTGCTTTTGTAGTGATTTTTCCCGCCTGACGTGTGTGAATTGCAGGCCTGGCGCAGCTTATCGCTGATTTTGTTATCGCGGTTGGGCCCATCGCCACTTTTTTCACGTTCGGGTTTAGATTTTTATCGCCGTCCCGGTTATTTTATCGCGGACATTTGACGCGTTATCGGGAAACTATCGCATGTTACCGCCATTTTGAGAATACGACGTTAACACAGAGTTATTTTCCCGCGATAGACGGCGATATGAAAAATTGCGTTAACCTAATTTGGCGATGATTATCGCACGTTCTTGAGAATATCACCCTATGTGTGCCATCATTAGCTGTGGTAGTGGAGCCAAATCATGCTACTCTCCCTTCACATTGGCAAAATCCTCATTGTGTGTAAAGTGTATGTAGCTTTTGATTTGTCTCATCATTGCAGGACATATGTCTTTTGACACACCACTGAAACCTGGTTGTGACATTTCACCAGGTACTGGAAAAGTGGATTTGAATGATCCTATGCCTACAAAATGTAGTACTACCATATTTTTGTCTATTGGTGTTATTGATGTGGGATTCCATATGTGAACCAGGAGATCTGGCTCAAGCTGATGACATTAGTCAATGATCATTTGCATGTTGAATCTGATTGTTTTGGATATATCCCCTTCTTCCATGTTGTCAAGATCTGGGACTGGAAATGTGCAAACTGGCACTGAGTATCAGTGACATGTATGGATTGCTATGTTAGTGCAAATGTTGACAGACAATTATTGCTCAATTGGAATTAACATAGTAGTAGATGATTGAATGGAACAACATTTTTGGGAGTCATGGTGGGGAACATAAGATAAACATTACCTACTTGCAAATTATCTATGTTTACACATTTTTTTGATTTTTGTCATTGTCAAGTTATGATGTCAGAAAACTCATGCATTGATAGAGTTGAGATATACATCAGTCTATGAGTTTTTGAGTTGTACATTTATTGAACTAAACATGAAAAAATTAAACAGGGTGAAAATGAAAAAGCTAACCAAGAGAGTGAAGAAGTCAGTCGTGGTGAATGCATTGTTGGAGAGCCAACATTGTTTGAAGTCCAAAGTCCAAAATACTACTGGCATCAGAAAGGCAAATGTGTTCAGAAATAGCCCACAGAGTAAATGTTAGGGACACACTGGAGGGAATTAGGGTCGGGGTTTCCTGCTGGTGGTTGCCATCCTCAACTCCTGGTAATATGCGCAGATGCCCCTCCTGCGGGGGAGGTGGGATCCGCAGTTGCAGGGCCTGGGGTAGCTGCAGGTGGTTCTTCCGGTGGCAGGGCCTCATTTCCTGTGGCAGAAGTATAAGGGCCATATGTTGTAGGACCACAGGAAGGGGTGAATGGGACTGGGGAAGCTCTGCACATATGGGTGTAAATGTCCTGCAGCACCCCAGTCAGGAGGCCCATATTGGAGTTGTGACTCTTCACCTGATAATTGAGCTCCCTCTGCAACTGCTTCATCTCCCAGAGCTCGGTGAGTACATGGCCCATCATGTTTTGGGACTGATGATAAGCTCCCAAGACTTGGTCAATGGTGGTCTGGGTTAGAGTGACCCCAGTGGCCACACTATGCTGGCCCACATTATCCCTCCACCACCCCTAGACCCACTACCCTGTGCCCTTGTCGCAGTGTGTCCCATTCGACACTTTCTTGGGTGAGCTGAAACTGGTGGTGCTGTGGTCTCAACATTACCCAGGACTGCAGGGCACATAATTTGTGTCACAGTGGTAGGAACACAGGAAGTGAAGTCTTTAATTAGCTGAGGTGTTAAAGCTGAGGTGAGAGATATCAGTGTGGGCATGCGCATTGAGTTTCACTGGAGCCGTCTGCCCATGCTGTCCAGATAGACCAAGCTCCTCATCATCATCCAGATTGTCAGGAGTGTTGTCCTCACTGATGGTTTGATCCTGGGCTGGATTGGAGGTCTCTGCATTGGTAGATTCATGGTCATGTGCTCTGTCAGTTGGACCTATTGAGAAATTGAGAATTTCTTTTTTGTAAAAGTGTGTATTGTACATTCAAATCTTTTGAGACAAACAATGTAGATACCTAGAAGAAAAAATAGGTAGAGATTATTGTGATGAGAGCTTTCAGTAATATTGCACATATTACCCTAACCTTTAGTAATTTCAAACAGTACAACTTCAAATAAGCAGGTAATAAGATCTCCTGAAATGTTCATGAAGTGATTATGAAGTATACCTAACATCTCCCAACCATTCAGCCCAATGCAGTGAAGAGGTGAAATTTGCAACTGACAATTCCAAGGCCTAGCTGACTTCAAAACAGACATTTCCACAACTTGGATGGATGTTTGGCATTAGTAATCATGTGAACAGTGCAGAGTCAATTTTTGCAAGTAGCACATATATTCAGCATAGTAATTTACATACCTTACAATATTTGTGTCAACATAGTTTAATTTGTGAAACTCATGACATCAATTAAATTGGTTGAGAAGAACAAGACAGCAATTCAGAAAACAACACAAACCATTTTCAGAAGAGAGCATTGAATAGGGATTGATCACTACATAACACTTTAACATATGTTGAAAGCTGTTAGACAAGAGAGAATAATCAATGACATAGTAATATTCTTTTTACAAAACAGAAACAGGGCATCATGGTGGTTGTAGTCATTTCAAAGACAACTTCCCAATACTTGCAAAATGGTTAGTGGAACATACGTGCGAAAATATGCAGTGGAAATGGGAAAGACGCTTACAATATGACACACAAATGGGTAGTAGGTTTTTTGTTGTTGTAACACTTAAGGCACCATACCATCATGTGACATGTAATGGAGATTGACACCTGTAATCTTAGATGCAACACAATATATTCACACAAACAATCAAAATTATCTGTAACAGATAGTTTGACGTCTCTATGTTATGAAAATATGTGCAGAACACATTAGCAACAGCTATCTGAGTTTGTGTGTGCTGGTTTTTATGGCCCGAATACGGATGACCCCCAGTATATAGTGGACATGCAATTAAGATTAGCAGGGGTAACATCACCTATAATATTAGGTGGTGATTTTAATACTCTCTTGGACCCAATATTGGATAGATCTACAAGTAGGAGGGGGGTCCAAACCCAGGCACCTAAAACAAGGCAGGCCCTAAAATACATGTTAAAGGACTTGGGAATGGTTGATTCTTGGAGACATCTAATGAAAGGGAAAAGAGCCTACACTTTTCATAGTAAAAAGTATCATCACTTTTCATGGTTGGACTATATATTGGTAGATAGAAAGTGGGCGGGGAAAATAATAGAGGTGCATATATATCCAGGACACATCTCGGACCATAATATGGTCAGTATCACATTGAGGGCGATCAGTGTCAAGAATAATGTCAGATGGACACTGAAGAGAGCCATTTTGTCGGATTTGGCCGTGGCTGTCCTTTTGAAGGAAAAAACTGTGGAATTCTTCCAGGTAAACGCTCACTCAGTACCAATTGGGATTATTTGGACACTTTCAAGGCTTATATTCGGGGGGTTTTGCAAAGTCAGGTCTCATATAAGAATAAGGTGGAACGAGCTGGATTAAAAAATCTAGAGGAGGAGATTAGATTATTAGAAGGAAGGATACAGCAGGACACACCGTATAGTGAGGAGATGGTAAAAAGTTAGATGAAGCCAGATTGAATTATAGAATGAGACTAGAAACAAAGAGTAGAGAAAGGTGGGAGGCAAGCCGTATGCAACATTTTGAGTATGGCGAAAAAGCCGAAGCATTACTATCCTGGAAGGCGAGGGCAGATAGAGAGAGAAACCATATTGGAGAGTTGGTTATTAATCCCGAGGGAGATGTTACCAATAATGAGGAGGAAATTCAGGAAAGCATAGTAAAACTTTTCTCAGAATTGTATGCAGAGCCAGGAAGGCCGGATGTAGAGGTCTCAAAGAATTGGTTAAATAACATTGGCCTCCCGGTTTTAACTACAGAAGGGAGGAACAGGGTCAACGCTCCAATTACAGAAGGGGAAATAAGAGAACAACTTAAACACATGAAGAATAGTAAGGCAGCTGGCCAGGGATTTAGTACCGGTTGAGGTTTATAAACTGATAATAGAGGAGATTGTAACGGAAATGGCGACTCTCTTCAATGCTGTATATGAGGAGGGGGATCGGATTCCGTGTTCATGGAATGAGGCCATAATAATGTTAATCTTAAAACCAGCTAAAGATCCGAGAAATGCCGATTCATATCGACCAATCTCTTTATTAAATACCGATTTAAAAATGTATACAGGCATATTGGCGGGGAGACTGGCTAAGGTGGCTCCTCAGTTGATACACATCGACCAGAAAGGGTTTGTCCCTAAGAGACAAATACAAGAACTCACTAATTGGGACTATTAATTGGGACTATTGACCTAGCGGTTGCGAGATCGATCCCTTTGGCAGTGATTACTATCGACGCCGCCAAGGCTTTCGATCGAGTCAACTGGTCATTTCCTCGGGCAGTCCTAGAAACAATGGGTTTTAGTATCAATTTTATTCAGGCAGTGCAAAAATTATATGAGCAGCCCACGGCCAAAATTTTGCTTAATGGCATATTTACAGGGAGTTTCAAAATCATGAGGGGGATGAGACAGGGGTGTCCCCTGTCCCCCCTTCTTTTTGATATATATATGGAACCACTTGCGCACAAGCAGTAGTACTTCCTGACATCTGGGTGTTCAAGTCCTCCTTTGTAGACCCCTCATTGAAGTTTGCCTAGGGCAATAGAAAGAAATACAAATACAAAAGGAAGAATACAGAGAAAGAATACAAAATGGCGGTGGGGAAGGAGCTCGGATTCAGAGCTCCAGACGCCAGGATCACGAATCGGTGAAAATCCTCGTCTCCCCTCCCCTCCCCCCCAGGAAGAACAGAAAGATACCGAAACACAAACGGAACTTACCGGCCACACGGAAAACAAGAAGTTTTGAATCCAGAAGACTGGTTCGACCCGAATGGTGTGTGCACTACAGGACAGAAGTGCCCGATGATCCGCACCTCGCTACCCCCAGGTCGTCAAGAGGCATCACGGAGGAACGACCAGCGGATTACACTGTTGTCGGTCCAAAAACCAAAATCGGACCCCACGGGACCCCCGGAGAGCATCTGGCGTCCAAGTTGAAGAAGGGGCTGCCGAAGTTCGAGACCCTGCACACGCAAGCCTCCGGTCTCCTGCTCCCAAAAAGGACACCACACTGTCAACGGTGAGTGCTAGCGAGGCGAGTGACACGGGTCTGCTATGTTGGTTCCCCAAGGAAGGGCTTAATCACACGGCGCGCGGCCCGGGGGGGATAGCGTTGAGGCCCCGGTGAATCCACGGAGTGCCTGACCCAAAAATGGCGACCGATCGGGACCTAACCAACCAGCACAGTAACTGTTTTAATCCAGCCAAATGATGGCTGAGCCCCTAAATTAAGACCCACCACCAGCGCAAGCAGCGGCCACCATAAGCACTCCAATCAACCTACCCAGCCAAATAACGAAAATTTAAGACGTACAACTGGAACATCCGGGAGGCCTGACTCTAAAATGGCGGCCACACGGGGCTAGTTACACCGGCAATGAAGTCACCCACAGCCCTGATGTGCCCAGCGCCAGCAGCGGTCACCAGGCATGCAAATAAATAAAGATATAAATAAAAATCTACAACCACAACGAAACGTACGTGAAGCCACAACTCTAAGCCCCACAAGCTTAACATCCTAAAAGCCTGACCCCAAAATGGCATCCATTCGGGACCAAGCACACCAGAGACCACGTCCTGCTGCCGAGCAGTAAAATTGAAGCCGGACCCACCAAATGCAAGGAGCGGCTGCATTTAATCCCCAGAATCCTCCAATAGGCAGCAAGCCAATCAAAATAACCACTGCCTCTAGCTCCAACTCAATCACCCCGAAGGCCTGAGTACAAAATGGCGGCTCCCCAAGTCCAGGCTCACCGATGACAAAATGCCTTTTCTCCAGAAAGGGGCAGCCCAGTCAAGCAACCCAACACAGCCATCGACCACCTCAGGCTAAGAGAATAACCATAATCTAAATTCTATAAAAACAACCAACATAGCATAGTCCACAAGCAAACTGAAGCATTGCGGTCCTGCAATCAGGCAAACTCTAAGTACCTTACACTAAATTGGCGAGCATCAAGGTTACAAATGGAGCGGCTCAACTAACCTCATGACAACCCTGACGAAGCGAACGCAAAGAACTACCAGAACGCTGTCTAGAATGAGTCTGCCACCCAATACAGCACACCTTCCAGTCTAATCCAGCTGGAAAACTCAAAGCAGGCATCCACAAACATCTCTGAGTCTGCCACCCAATACAGCACACCTTCTAGTCGAATCCAGCTGGAAAACTCAAGGCAGGCGTCCACAAATATCTCCCGAAAATTATCATCTATCTCAGAAGGCCCCTCCCATACCCTGTCTCCTAGCCCCCTAGAGAACAACAATGCACCCACATAACAGAACAAATAGATCACAGGACAGTCCAACCCCCCTCTGAGCCAACTCAGCACATGGCTTAAAACCCCATGGCCGGAACTCCTTTTCCGTCATCTACCCTCCCAACCTCTCACCTAAAGCAAAAAGAAATTTTAAACACAGGCTGATAAGACAGCACCAAGAAACACTAATCGCAGACATATACCACTGCTCCTCAAAAGGCTTGCAGAAAATGGATCTTATTTTCCACACCCAGAATCCGGCGGGATGGAACTCCATTCTCAGATCCCACCTCCACATCTCTAAAACTATCAGCACCCCTCTCAGTTGCAAACTAACGTTCCTAATACCTAACCACCACACACGCAGCAGCAACACCTTTGCGACTATTTACAACAATGGCACAATCCTGATCCAAGCCAACAATGACAACCTGGATGCCTTCGACTCACTCTTCCACACGCTACGCCTCGCCCTCACTCATCTACTCCATTCTCACTCGAAAGCAACCCTATCCTCGAGCCATACGTCCCGGGAAAACCATCAAATCAATCCATTCGATTCAATCCCAACCCTCCAACCTATCTCCCGCCAGCCCCACCATCCCCCTCAACTCCCCCCTAACCCGCACAAATCATCCCTATTAGACACACCCAACACAAGGCTCATCCAAGATGACACACTACAGCCCTTCTCCAGTCTCCCCCTCTCCCAGTACCCCCAACTAGCAACCAAAGAAACCGACACGCAGACAACAGCCCCGAACTCCCTTCCTGCACTAAACCCAGTAAATCGCCGCACAATTTCCGAAACAATCTATCCCAACCCACCCCCGCGATTTCCCCCATAAACCACACAGACACTAGTAGCACAAGGAGCCGCACCCACACAGATAAGCTACACAACACAACCAAGCACCCCCCAGCCATAAATGGACCAGACTCCCCCACCCCTCCCTCCATGAATACAACCCAAAGATTGGCTCGACTAGAACACCAGCTAGAAATAGTTATACAGGGCATTAATAAAATCTTATCCAACCGCAACACTTCCACCACCCAACGCCCACCCCTCACACTCACTGGCACTCCTAATAAACACAGATACCACCACAAAACCCAACGACTCAGATGGAAGACAACCCCCCTTAGAAACCAGCCACATAGACCCAAAAGGACGAGCGCTGTAATGTCCATGCAAGAGGCGAGGGATCTCGCTGAATCCTATAAAGCAGCTCCAACGGTCGCCCCCAGCTCTGTGATCCAAGTAATCACTGGATTTGGTAGAGAACTTACCGCTCCGAGAACAGTGAGACCTCCAGCGCACCTCACCAATATTCCTATGGCTCCCCCAAATAAGAAACTCAACAACAAGAGGGTGACTAACTGCATGCTCATAAACTGCAGATCTGCGAACAAACACGCAACCGAACTGGCAGAAACCATCCTAACACACGACATAGACATCACGTTCATCACAGAAACATGGTTGAACGAATCCTCACCCCCCATCTTCGATATGCTCGTACCCCCGGGGGTTCTCAATCATCAACAAGGACAGAAAAAAACAGCAAGGTGGGGGGACCGCAATCATACATAAAAGGAACATCTCTATAACAGAAACGGACTCCTTCAAATACAACACACTGGAATACCTAACCGCCACCATTAAAACATCAGACAACAAAATGCTTCACTGTCACCTCCTCTACCACCCACCAGGCAACACTCCCGCATTTGGAGAGCATCTGGCAGACCTGATCTCACACTGCTCACTATCAGACGCTAACAACCTAATTCTAGGAGACCTAAACCTTCACTGGAATGAGATTAACAACCCTCTGATACAAACTTTAAATGAACTCCTTCACAATAACAATTTGACCCAACACTGCACCGAACAAACACACAACAAGGGCTCAATCCTGGATGCCATCATAGCTCACGAAGATGCAATCACCATCGACCGCACCCTCCCTGTTGACTGGTCAGACCACCATCTCATTCTTTTCCATATCAATCAAAAGACACATCGACCGCCTTGCTCGAATGATCACTTTCACTGGACGAGAAACCTGAGACAGATCCCCCTCGAAGAACTAGAAGAAAGGCTAAGTACACTCCTCCCCTCCAACGCTGGCGACAGGTCCACAACAGAACTTACCTCACAATACAATGCGGCTCTGACCGACATGCTGGACCAAATAGCCCCCCTGAAATGGAAAAAAACCAAGACCCTCCCATTGAGATCGTGGTTCAACACTGACCTAAACCTGGAAAGAAGACAACTAAGAGCGGCAGAAAGACTTTGGCGCAACAACCCTTCGATAACCCACCTCGAGCAACTCAAAAAGGAACGTAGGAAATATAAAAAGCACATCATAAATGAAAAATCCACCTTCTTCTGCGGTGCACTTAATAATGCTAAAAACTGCCCCAAAGAACTCTTCAATATCATCAGACAGCAAACATTCAAACCATCACCTTCTGCAATTCCGGCCTCCAAAGACCTATGTAACAAATTTGCCAATTTCTTCAATGAAAAAATATCAAAGATTGAGCTCTCACTTAAGGACCACCTCCATCCCCCAAATGAAGGCCCGCTACTCAATAAAGAAGACATGAACCCACCCAGGCAATGCACTAACAACTGGTTAACTTTCAAACCCATCACTGTAACTGAAATTATTGAACTGACTACCGGATCCAAGTCCTCATCACACATTGAGGAACCCCTCCCTGCCCAACTGGCTAAAAAACTCAAACTATCCCTAGCCCCACTCTGGTCAGAGATTATAAATAGCTCCCTGGAAACAGGAATCATGCCTGACTGCCTCAAAATCGGTCAGGTAACACCATTACTAAAAAAAGCAGGTGCTGACCCTAACGATCTCAACAACTTCAGGCCTGTCTCCAATCTCCCATTCCTAGCAAAACTACTACAAAAATGTGTTCTCCGTCAACTCACCCATCACATGGACAACAACGACCTCCTCGACCCTCACCAATCGGGCTTTAGAAAAGGATGCAGCACAGAGACTGCCATCTTGAATGTCATTGACGACGTCCACAAATCACTGGACAAGGACCGCTGCTGTCTACTCATACTCCTGGACCTTTCGGCGGCCTTTGACACGGTCGACCACAAACTACTCATCAACGTACTCCCAGAAAGGGTAGGAGCAGAAGGGGTGGTCTTACAATGGTTCACCTCCTTCCTGCAAAACCGCTCTCAAAGAATAAAAATCAGAAACTTCACGTCCGACCTACACCCCATAATCAGAGGCGTTCCCCAAGGTTCAGTCCTCTCACCCGCACTGTTCAACATTTACATGGAGCTACTCACCATCATCCTCAAAAAAGCCAATATTCCCTTCCACCTCTATGCCGATGACACCCAGATCTACCTCGAAACCTCCACCGTAGCGGACATGCAAAGACTCAATGACACCCTAATAGAAGTCCAAAAATGGCTGTCTCAAAACCATCTGAAACTCAACCAAGACAAAACGGAAATCCTCCTTATAGCCAACAAAGAACAGACCCCCCGAATCACAGAATGGATAAAGGCTATGGATGCTCTCGACTGCACTCTCATCCCGGCAGACTCCGTGAAGTCATTGGGAATCACTCTTGACCCCAACCTTGACATGGTCAAACACATCAAGAACACCGCAAGATGTGCCTTCTTCAACTTAAAACTACTAAACAAAATCAAACCCTTCATCCCCCTAATGACCTTAAGCAAGTCACGCAATCCCTCGTGCTATCCAGATTAGACTATGGGAACGCCACCCTCACAGGCACGGCTAAACTACACCTTGCTCCTCTTAGATCAACCCTAAATGCAGCAGCCAGAATGGTGACGGGAGTAAAGAAATACGAACACATCTCCCCCGCTCTCAAAGAGCTTAAGTGGCTCCCAATAGAAATGCGGGATAACTTCAGAACTGCCTGTCTCACCCACAAAGCTCTGCACACTGGTAAACCCACCTATCTAGCCGCCAAACTCAACAAAGCGGGACAGACAAGAAATCTCAGAAGCACCAACACTCTGCTACTCATCCCCCCGAAAACCCGCAAACAAAAGACCTTATCTCGGTCTTTCTCCGGAAATGCACCCAGAATTTGGAATGCCATCCCTATACATATCAGGACTAACCCTTCCTTCAAAGAATTCAAAAGCCAGCTCAAAGTGCTCTTCCTCAATCGAGCCCTCAAGAAGTGACAACGGACCTACAATAATGATCCGCCACCAACCGAGGATCCAGTCACTACGAAAAGAACAACTCCTTACAACATCTTCCTCTTGACCCGCACAGTACTCCCCTACTTTTACCACCAACACTACTGCTCTGCATTTGAATGCTACATGACTTATACCGATCAATGACCCACCTTTGAACACTGTGTTTACTGTGCCACTCTTTGTATACTCTACTGTCACTGACAAATGTTGTAAAGCGCTCCGATACCTTCGGGTCTGGCTAGCGCTATATAAAACTCCAAAATAAATAAAGTAATAAAAGATGAGCAGATCATCCCTATCCACCAGCTGCCAACGCATAGTAAAATTGCACTATATGCAGACGATTTGGTAGTTTTTACTTCCGATCCAGCGCAAACATTGACGAGGATAGAACAATTGACAACAGAATTTGGTGCTTTCTCGGGATATTTGGTCAACATTTCAAAAACAGAAGTAATGAGCTGGAACATGGTAGGATGGGGTGGCAGAGCTTGTTCAGAGATTAAATATCTGGGGATAACAATTGTAGAGAAAATCGATGAGATCCCGTCCCGTAACTTGAAACGAGTGATGAAGGAGGTAGATAGGAAACTAGCCAGGTTGGAAAATTTACCCCATTCAATATATGGGAGGGTTAACATAATAAAAATGTCTATTCTCCCAAAACTAACCTATCCTTTTAACTGTATACCACTTAGTTTCCCTAAAGATGAAATTATTAAAATACAAGGGAAGATATCTAGCTTTATCTGGGCATCCCGGGGGATACGGCTCTCCTGGAAAAAACTTAGAAGTTATCTTAAGAAGGGGGGGTTGGCACTACCAGACCTTAGATTGTACTGTATGGTCTTTCAATTTAAGAACTTTTGCATGTTAGTGGGGGAGCCTGTTAACACCACATGGGGATTAATACTTGGTGAAATGATTAAAGAAGTGGGAGGAGCCTTTTTATACAAATTTGGAGCCCAAAAATATTTTTAAAAAGTAAGGTTAAAGGTGCTGAAAACAGCCTTAAGTCTCTGGATAGCAGTGAGACGGACGTTAAAGATTGGCTACTTCTCTGACTTTGCCCCAATTTGGGAATCCCTAGGAACACCAGAATGTCTGAAGGTTGCCCTGAGCCTGCCTTTAAAGCAGGCAGGGATAACAAAATGGGGAGACCTAATAACATTAGGCGGTTTGATCCCATGGGAGGTCCTGAACATTAAGACAGGTAACTGCCTTTCCAGGTTCAAGTATCTGCAGCTTACTTCATGGGCTTTGGCCGCAGAGGAGGAAGTAAGAGGTAACTGGGAATTTGAGGCCTTGCTTCAGGATCCAAGTCAGAAAGCTAAAGAAGTCGCAATATGTGTATACAATCACTGTGGACAGACTCCATAAAACTACTCTATGATATAGTAACACCTGCAAATTTTAAACGTCACCATTTTTTTGTTATCCATAGGTTGTATTGGACACCACAAAGATTATCCAAATTTGTGCTACAGCCAGAGCCAAGATGTAAAAGATGTAATTACCCATAGGCCAACGATGTCAATGTATTTTTTACATGCCCAGAGCTAAAAGAATTTTGGAGGCCAGTGAAAAACACCATAAGGGACATTTTAGGAGGAAATATAACTTTAACCGAAATATTGGTACTCCTTGGGGTGGATTATACATCTCAACAGGAGCTAAACTACAAACAACGGGGATTATTATTTTATTTGATACTCCTGGCCAGGCGGGAGATTTTTAAACACTGGCTGGATCCCCAACCTCCGAATTCAGTCACTTGGCTAAATATGGTTAAATGGACATGTAGCATAGATATTAAAAGGGACACACGAAGGTCTGCAGAAGTGTGGGAGGACTTTTTTAAATGGTCAGGTTGATAAGTATGTAGAAGGGCCATGGATACGAAAAAATTCCAGTCCAATGATTACATCAAGCCATGGATAGAGGCGGTTTGAAGGCTCTGAGCCCTAACCCCTATTGTCGGTCGAAAGGTGCCATGGAAGGTGCTGTCCGAATACTATCTGGACCACAGACGGATCGAGGGTGCTTACAACCGGTCTAGAATATAGTAACCATGATGTTATGAGGACTAAAAAAAAAAATTAAATTAGGAGTGTTGTCCTCACTGATGGCTTGATCCTGGGCTGGATTGGAGGTCTCTGCATTGGTAGATTCATGGTCATGTGCTCTGTCAGTTGGACAATCAAAATTATCTGTAACAGATAGTTTGAGGTTTCTATGTTATGAAAATATGTGCGGACACATTAGCAACAGCTATCTTCAAAGCAAACAGGACATTGAGGTTTAGTGAGAGTTGGTAAAGTGTAACTTGCCAGACCCCACTCCACCAGGTATTCCTGTCAAGCTGTCAGGGTGTAGTATCTGCAAGATCTTCTCCGCCCACGGCATTAGTTGTAAGGGGGGGCCTGGGAGAACCACAATCAGTCCTCTAGCCCTCCAGGCGATGCTTGGAGGCAAGGGAACGTACCTTTCCCCACAGGTCATTCCACCACATCCTAATTTCCTCCTGTGTGTGCAGGTTGTTAGCTATAGCATTCACTTTGTCAACTATTCTGGCCTATATTTGCCTTTTCTGAGATAGGGGTGTATTTTGGGCTTGGGCTCCAAACAATTGTGGCTCTACTCTTATGATTTCATCCACCATGACCGACAATTCTCACTCAGTGAAACGGGGAGTTTTGGGGATTGGCTTTGTGCAAATAGATTTGATTAAAGAAATAAAATAACTACAATGAAAGAAGATTAAGTGACAAGAAACAGGCAAATGGAACAAAATAACCTCACTTAACTCTCAAAATCTCTGGTAGAAAATGTTGTGGTGCAGTGGAATGGCAAAGGATCATAGTCTGAAATAAAGTCTGTTTTATAGTGTGGTATGCAGGTGTTGAGCTTGTACCACAACGGACTCCCTCGATCAGAGAACCGCCGCTAGGAAACCACCAGCACAACTGTGAAATCTGCTAGGCGGGAACCCGCTGCCCTGACGGCAACAGAGTACTATTTGCCAGCATTGAGGTCTGCCATGTCACCAGCGGTGTGCTGCAACTGCGGTGGGAAACACTCCGTTGACGCAGACAGCGAGTCAGCCTGCATGCATCAAAATATGGCAGGCGGAAGACCGCTGACTTGGCAGAGTACTTGGGACCACCGCCCCTGCGGGACAGTAGTAAGACCATCAAGATCTAAATCAGGCCCTTAGATAAGTTGTAGGCTTTATTTTTGTTCCCTGCTTATCGCCACTTTATTAAAGTAGTGATAGGTAGTGAAGTTTATTTATATTTTCTGTACATTTTAAAAACAGTTTAAGGATAACCATGCTAGTACCTACAAAGTACCGGAGTACTTCATGTCAAAACTAACTCAAAAACACAGTGTAGTACACTAAATTTATGAAATATAGTGCAGTACAGTGTATTTAATTTTGTTTAACAAATGTTGTTTAAAAAAAGTTTTTTAAGTAGCATGGTAATTTGTAGGTATTACCATGGTACTCCATAGACTTTTTTTGTAAAGAATTAAATATGTAAAAATTGAAAATACCATGTAGTACATAATATTTGTAAAATATAGTGTGGTATAGTGTATGTTTACTAACATATACATATGTGTGTGTGTGTGTACATATAAGTACTGCAGTGCTTCCTAGAAACCACTTTAAAAAGTGGTAATAGTTAGGGAAAAATATAAAACCTTACACTTATTTATGTCTAAGGCCCTAACCTTGAACACAGCCAAAGAGTACTTAAAACAACATGGCTGCCTTTAACGTTTGTAAAGGCATTCATCAGCCAATCACATAATGCCTTGTCATCAGTATGTACTGTGGTACTTTTGTGAAATATCACGAAACTACAGATGTCACAGATATCACTAAATTAAAATGCCTTATAACTTTAAAAATACTTAATCTACTTATCTGTATCTCCGAAAAGGATCATCTACACACCATAATCCATATTCCTGCCAAATTTCATTAAAATCATTAGAAAAAAGTCTAAGGTAAAATACATTGGTGGAAAACATGTTTTGGATCCCCTTTTGCCTTTGCACTCCCTTGACTAATCACCACAAACACTTGCATCCCCTGACAATGGAGAAAAAGCAATAGGTCTGGAAAGTTTAGTGGAGATTCGACAAATGGGGTAAAGTTATTAGTAATTCCTATACTGGGAATCCTAACTATAATTACAGAGTGGCTACTGCCACTCTGTAATGTATATTTAAAGTTTATGTATTAATTAAGCAAATTTGTATTTGGAAATTAATTGTATGCTTAATTGATATTAAGATGTTTAAATATTTGTATATGTTTTTTAAAGAAATGTTATCAAACCTTCAATGGTTATGGGGTGTGTTGAAGGAATGAGTGGTTAGCTACTAATACTTTATTAGTAATTAAAAATCTTAATATGTACACATTAAAACATTAATTTGTTTTTGCTTGTGTGTTTTATATCTGTGTGTTTGGGGCATCTGTTTACAATTTTGTTACATTTTTATATTATGAAGAATATTTAAGTTTATTTTCCTAATTTTAAGATATTTTAATCAAATTTAGATTTTTTATTTTTTTGTAATTCAAAGTCTTAAATATTTTTTTAATTTGTATTTATGTTATTTGGTTGTAGAGAATTTAAACCCCAAATGTATACACTTTCCCTAATGTTTGTCAGACTAGAGATAGAATAGTAAATTGTACACTTCTCTGCTCCTAAATGTGTGCACTTTCCTTTCCTAGCATTTGTTAGACGGGTTTTGGAAAAGTAAAATTGACCCACATCTCCCCAGTTTGTCTTTCCCAATTTGAACTTTCCCTGATTTGTACTAGACTTGAGTTAGAATAGTACATTTTGCATCCCCCTATGCATTCACTTTCTCCAACTTCTATTAAACTGGATTAAGAATAGTAAATTTGAACACCACGATTTATGCATTTTCCCCAAAGTTTGTTAGACTGGAGCTAGAATAGCAAATCCCCCATGTTATGTTATGTTATGGTAAGTTACTGGGCACTTGTAAAGCGCACGGCTACTCCATGGAGTGTCCCGGCGCTGGGAAAGGGAACCAGTGACAGAGCAGTACAGGCACGCACATGACAGCTGCTCTATTGTAAGAAGAGCCTGGTTTTTAAATCTCTCCTAAAGCTAAGGAGATCCTGAGCTTGACGTAAGGATGGCGGCAGGCTGTTCCATAGCTGAGAAGCTACCACTTGAAAGGAACGACCACCCAGGCGGGAACGAGAGAACCTTGGGATAGTCGAGAGCTGCTGGGTGGAAGACCTCAAAGTTCTAGGTGGAGCATAGCGCTGGATTCTGTTCCTCAGGTATGAGGCCCCTATATTGTGGAAGGCCTTGCAAAATGTATTTTATCCAGTATTCGACGGATTATACAGTAGTGAATTTGAATGAGCTATTATTTGTTTATTTTTTAATATTGTTAAATTGTAATTGGCTTACGCTTTTTCATGTCATTCAAGATATTTTATGCAATATTTTGAGGGGATTTCACGCTTCATACATCTCATGTGCTCTGACATTACATTATCTGGGGCTGGCCTGCCTTCAAGTCTGTGCTCAATGCAGTCTTTAATCTGTTTTTGATTCTATGTGCTCATGGTAACCATTCCACTTAGGGCTCAATTACAAGTTTGGTGGTGTGGGAGCAGGACCCCCATGCTGCCGCCCCGCTCCCACACTGCCATACCTATATGCCCACCACACGCCAGAAAAGGACTTTGCAGTCACTGGCAGGCGGTTCTATGAAATAGGCACCGCGATGAGAATGGCAAAAGCAGCACCTGGACGGCACGGACTGGTGCAGTCCATGCCGTGCAGGTACTAGGGTGCATGCACACAGGGGGGCCATGAGGCAACAGGGGGCCCAGGAGGGTCCCCTTTGTTTCCACTCTACCATGATTTTCATGGAGTAGGAACTGCCATGAAAACAGTGGCGAAGGGAAACTCGTAATATGCTTGGTGAGACTGCAGTCCTGCCAAGCATATTGCGGCCTCAAGACTGTCATGCCACCGTCAGGGATCTCTGATTCCTGGAAGTTGTGGTGGTGCAATGGCAGTCTGACCGCCCAAGTTGTAATAGGGTGGTTGGACTGCCGGTGTGGCGGTGCCTGCACCTCCACCGCAGCTACGGCGGGCCTATCGGAATCGGGCCCTTAGTGTATGTCCCCTTTTCCGGACCACCACCCTGCCCATTTGAGTTCTCTGCTATTTCTGCCTTTGCCCAATTCAGCATATCTCTGTGTCAGTCCTCCATCAACGGGGCATTGGTGGATTTCCAGGATGAGTGTCATAGCCAGACTTAAAAAAATGAGTGCTGCTTTTTATCTATTTTTGTGATGGGTCGAGAATTAAGTCCGACGGTGTTCGGAAACATCGTAATAGGTTGGTCGGACTCCCCGAACCCGAATCAGTCGGAAACGATTCCAACAAGGAGTCATTCAGAATGCTTTCCATCTGACATCATAATGATCCCCTTTGTTGTGTCTGGAAGGTTGTGGGCTATGCCCCACACTAAGGTCATCAGTCTGGTCAGAGCAGAGTATAGAAAAAACTGTCTGGGTCCCAGACCAGATGTGCAGATCAGATTCTCTAATGGCCTCTGCTTTGCTTCTTACACTCAGTCCCCCTATGCCCCAAATCATGCCTCTGACAAGATGTGAGCGTGATATAAAGCTTTCGGATTTGTAAATCTGGACAGTGACCATATGGCAACTCAGAGGGGTATGGGGTGTTCCAAAGTAAACATATACTTATTTCTTCCAACACGATTTAGCAGCAGCCAGCAGCACATGATCCACATTTGTAACCAGTTGTGCTCCCAGTAGCTATTCCAACACATTAAATTCCCCCAGCTCTGACAGCATATCATCTTTCTCTGGATTAGTTCCTTCACCCGCCATCTCATCGAGCACTGAAGCTGTGCTGCAGCATAGTAGAATTCGTAGTTTGGAGCCCTGGCCCTCTCTCCCCCGGGGTGCATACACTTTCAATAGTGCAGCCCTGCACCTACCAGTTCCCCATATCAATGATATGAGTAGTGTTTTCTGATCCTTCGAAAATGACGACTTCAAAATTACTGGTATAGCTGCAAAGAAATGTAGCGTAGCACTGACATTTTTGAGAGTGCCACTCTGCCCATCGGGGATAATGGAAATTGACACCAGAACTGAAGTGATTGTTGCATCAAAGCAGTCGCCCTCCCTGGGTTATCTTTGATTAAATCATTCTTTGCATTATATATGTACCCTCAAATATTTTATAGTGCCATATTCCATTGTAATTGTGGGTGTTTAGACAAAATATTGAGTTAAAAATATCGGGAGACACAAATATTGGAAAATGAATATTGTGACAAACAAATATTGCCATGCCCAAATATCATTGACAATATATATTTTTTTCAGATAAATAATATTGTTTTAACAAATATTGATGTTTTTAATATCGTTTTTACTAATATAGTGGTTACAAATATCATTTGTAATCATTTTATTGTGTTTTAGTTGATACATTATTTTATGTGTTGCTATTGTTTATATAAATATTATTAGTTGTTTTTAAAATATAGCTTGTAATTTTAACTGATTTAGAATTTTTATTCAATATTTTTTAGTAATTTATAGTGTTATAATGGGTTGATCAGTTCGTAGGGGAATAAGGTGGGAAGTTAATTAGGTGTTAATTAATTAAGAATTTGTTAATAGCTTTTATTTAATTATATGGTTGATATTTATTGTGTAAATTATGTAATACTGATACATTTTCATTATATGTTGTTTGCAGGCTAGAGTTATAGGGTGGGAACTTAATTAAGAAATAATAAATTACCAATTAATTATTAATTGGTTCTATGCTTGTAGTGGTGTAGGGTGGGAAGTTAATTAAGTAATAATTCATTAAAAATGTATAATTCGGGGGACTTGGCCTGCCAAGATGGCCGAGTGGATGTGGTCCACATCGGCTCTGCTGCCAGCAGGAGAATATGTGGGGACAACTGCTGCCTGCACCTTCCCAACACCGCTAAAAGAGTAGGACTGAACACGGGGGATACACTTAACATCCCCTGCCATCCCCAAGAATAAAAGTACTGTGAAGCGCATGGATGTGGCTGAGGCCTACGTGAACATGGAGGATGGGCCGCGGCGATGTAAGGGCTGAACGCGGAGGGGAACTACTGGAGCAGTGTGGTGACATACTGGGCTAGTAAAGTCTCACCCTCGTTGCTGGAGCGAGGGGGAAACCTTGAACTCGCAGCGTGCGCCTAAAATAAACAGCCCCACACGACCGCAGCAAGCAGCCTACCATTGAAAAAGAGGAAGCAGCAGCGGGACCCTCTGCTCCGACGGACAAACTCTTGTGAGTCCACACGAAGGCCCTGCGTGCTATCCATCGATGGAGGCAGGCTGGGGGCGCTGTCCTGAAATCATTCTGAAACACCGGTGGCACGAAAAGAGACTCGCGGGACCTTCCTGACACTTGGATGGTTGCAGGCGGGACAGCGAGAAGATGGCAGCCACACACAAAGGGAAGTGAGCAGTAGAAGACCCCTGAGTGCGACTGGGCCACAGGGGGGAAATCACCAAACGCTGCTGCAAGACTGGGAAATTGCCAGCCCTGAAGAGGAGAGATGTGTAAAAAAAACACAAGGGACACCCTACTCACATGGAACCAGGGTACATTACAGTTTAAACAAGGAACCACTTTTTTTTGTTTAAACTGAAGAGGAGAGAAACATAAAGCTGAACAGTGCTGCTTGATCTTAAGATGGCGGACTAAAGAAAGGATCAACAACCTTCCTCAGACAGGACAGATCTCTGCGGTGCAACCTAGTCCATCGAGAGTCACAGGGGAGATTCCACATTGTCAGAATATAAGGCTGGAGCGAGGAAACGGAAACGAATTATCCTGGAGCGATCCGAAACACACCGACCAAGAACGATTGAATGCCAGCCCACCTGTATTTCCCCCAACACAGAGGCAAATAAGAGTGCCCACAGGCAGCGCCTTCTCCCTGACGTCAGCGGGGGGCAGAGACCTTCCCTATGCCACCTAAGAAACAACAAAATAATAGAGTGTCCAACTACTTCGGCCCTGCAGAAGCTAGCAGTAGTCGCCAATCACCGAGAGGAGAAGACACCATGGCGCTCACAAAAGAGGATTTCCTAGCCTCCTTACGCGACTTCAAAAAGGAATTTTGCAAGAGCTGAAAACAGACTCATCCACATCCTTGAAGGCCCTTAAAATGGACCTCAATGAAAAATTGATAGCATTGAGACAAGACGTGGATTCAGTAGGGAGCAGTCTGATCGATCTGGAAACCAAAGTACAGGAATTAGAGCAGGGCTCCGATCAGCTGAAGAACACAATGCAAACACTCAAGATGCTATTACAGGCAGCCATAATCAAAACCGAAGATTTGGAAAACAGGTCCGAAGGAAAACATCCTAATCCGGAATCTAGAAGAAGGCGTGGAGGGACCAGACTTAGAAGCATTCATAGTGGGACTGTTCAATACAACCCTGGGCCTAAGCGCAGCTAAAGTTATGATAGAGCGAGTGCACAGAGAGGGGAAACCACCAACAGGTGACAACCAGAGGCCACGAGACATACTGGCCAAGCTACACTCCTTTAAAATGAAAGAGGCCATCCTACAAGCAGCAAGGAAAGTCGACAAAGTGATTTTCCAAAGAGCTACCTGCACTTTATTCCAAGACATTGCACCAGTGACACTGGCGTGCCGGCAACAGTTCCGCCCAGTCACCGACAAACTGCACAGGAAAACATCCGTTACAGATGGACATTTCCCTTTGACTATCACAATAGAGCCCATCACTGTACAGAGCTAGAAGAAGCCATGGCAATCTTAGGTTTGGAGAAACCGGAGAGCGGACAGGCAACAGGCAGCCCAGAGCCTTCTAGAACGAGGTCGGGGGGAAGCGGTGACAGGTCCTCATGGCTCACCCAGAGACCTGGGGTGGCGAAGTGATCTAAAGAATGATGATGGATTCAACCCAGATCTGTGACTGGAGCTGAGTGTCTGAAAAGTTTTGGCGCTCCGTCCATCATCTCCTTGTGTTTGCTTTGTTTGCCCTAAGTTGGCAGGGTATGCCCAGACGTGGGTCCCTTGCTCACTTTGTCACTGGATTCAAGCTAACCTGGCTGAAGAGGGGTGTTACCCCGAAACCAGTCCCAGGATGCTTGTTTCCGGTCCAGGGAAGACATGGCTTGGCAGTTCGGGCTGGACTGTTCCCATGAGGCACAGGGTCAAGACTGATTTGCATATAGCTGTGTCTGAACTGGGGTGGCAAAGTGAGCTAAAGAATGATGATGGATTCTACCCAGATCTGTGACTGGGGATGAGTGTCTGAAAAGTTTCAGCGCTCCGTCCATCATTTCCTTGTGTTTGCTTTGTTCACCCAGAGACCACCCAAACAGCAGAGGAAACATTGACATGGTGGATAGTAATGGCTCGTCCACTCTTTATTATCCGAAGCCCTGAAAATGCCGGAACGTGAGATATGGCATACAGGGCGTCATGAAGGCCGACAACCTACGATGCTAACACACCCATAAACAACAAAACTCACGATGACTACAGTAATGCGCCATAGACTTCTCAAACTACACGGACAGGCGGACCGCGACTGGGCCCATTATAACCTGGAATTTGAGGAAGCAGAATATGGACCCTCGTTACAACAGCGGCAACATAGCCAAGGCAGCGATGATGGACCGATTTGCCTCATACGACCGCAACGAACACCTACCTTACGTTAACACAGGGACCCGTTGTCTCTGAAGGTTTGATCTGGGGGGTTTGGGGGGTTTCTTTTTTCTTTTTCTTTTAGGTACTCACCGGGCAGAAAGACACAGAAACCAACAGACATATGAAAAGAAGGGAGGTGAAGTGTTATGGGGGGGCAAGAGGGGGGGACCATGATGACAAATGACCACGGGCATAGAACAGGAGGGGCTCAGCCCCAATAGGGGGAATGGTAGTCCAGGACTTAACATGGAAAATGAGAGGGCTGAATGCTTCGGCTAAATGCCACAGAGTTTGGAAATATATGTTAGATGATCATTATGGTCAGAACAAGAAATGCACCTCAAAAGATCAGAGGACCATAGATAATGACACAAAAGCTATCCCCTTATATTTCAATCATCCAGTCCCACCAAGCACAATGGGGTTACATTGCTGTTCCACTCAACGTTGAAATTTCAACCTGAAGGTTATAAGACAGACAAAGAGTGGAAAGTAGTTATGGTAAAGCGACGCATAAGGAGGGATATATGCACAGTGGCAGCGATCTATGCCCCAACCTCTAACCAGCTGGCCTTCATAACAAAGACACTTAAACTCCTTGGAGGCTTCATGGAAGGGGAGATACTCCTCATGGGGGATTTCAATCTCACGTGGCACTCGGGGACAGACAGCACACACCCTCACAGATCCCAAACAGGAAGCTTTTCAAAGGCGGTGAAACACGCAATACAGAACATGGGCTTAATCGATACTTGGAGAGAGACTCACCTGACAGATAGGGATTAAACATTCTTCCCACACATAAATTGCACATACTCGAGATTAGACTACATCTTCGTGAGCCGGATACTAGCGAGCAAGGTACGCTCCATAGACATTCGCCCTATCACCATTCTCGACCATGCACCGGTGACTGCCTCACCCACCCCAAAATATACATCCTAGTTCTTTCCCCAGGTGCTACTGCATGACAGACTGGTGAGAGATGACCTCCGTAATACTATACAAGAATATTTTCAAATGAACGACCCCTAAGATACGACACCCTCTAACAATTGGGATGCCTTTAAAGCGGTCCTGAGGGGTCATTGTATTGCGGCAAAGGTGGAACTAAATAGATAGCGGACCACTGAACGCCTAACCCTAGAGACAGAGCTTCACACTCTTGAACAGGCACACAAGACAGGCACCACTCTAAGCCTTCAGCGAAAAGTTACAGCAGCTAAGGGAAAACTGAACACAATTTATGCAAACAGGACCTAACTGGCGCTTCTAAGACTGAAACAAATATCATAAACACAGGGCAACAAGGTGGGAGCCCATTTGGCATGCTAGCTCAGAGTAAAAAGGGAAAAAGAATACATCAGCAATATACATAGCCCTACAGGTGACATACAAAAGTCAGATCACCAAAAAAGGGACATCTTTGGGAAATTTTACAAGTCACTATATACAGCTGATCCCATAGACCCTCAATACCAATCAGAATATCTCGATAAAATAGACCTGCCAAAACTTACATCCGAACAGAATGAGAGGTTAAAAGCACCCATAAGCGAGGAAGATGTAAGGCAAGCCGTAGGCTCCCTAAGACTTTTTAAATCCCCGGGTCCTGACGGGCTGAAGGCGCGCTTCTATAAAACATTCAGTGCGGAACTGATACCTTACTTGACTGCGCTGTATAACCATATCGCTAAAGTTGGGAAAGTCACAACATCTATGAGTGAAGCGCTTACCACAGTTATCCCCAAAGCGGGGAAAGATTCAACACTATGTAGCTCTTAACGCCCTATACTCGAAGATACTGGCATCTCAAATGGAAGACCTAATGCCCGAGTTAATTCACCCAGACCAATCGGGGTTCATTAAAGGGCGACAGAACCATGATAATGTAAGAAGAGTCCTCCATCTCATAGAAAAAGCAACCAAAAAGGGAATCCCAGCGGTCATGCTCAGTCTAGACGCTGAGAAAGCGTTCGACCGTGTGGATTGGGCCTTTCTCTTCACTACTCTCAGACGATTTGGTTTTTGCGAGACGCTTATCACTATGATCCAGGCGAACTATGCCTTGCCTAGCTCGAGAGTCCTGGTAAATGGCATAAGTGCGGAACCTTTTAGACTGGAAAGAGGCACTAGATAGGGATGCCCACTCTCACTCCTTCTCTTTGCCTTGAGCATTGAACCCTTAGCAGCAACAATATAAGTCAATAAATCAGTCAAAGGGATTACCTTTGGGGCGGAAGAACATAAAATCTCCTTATTCGTAGATGACATATTGCTTCCCATAACAGATCCACAAA
The DNA here is from genome assembly GCA_963921515.1 of Calotriton arnoldi. Lineage (NCBI taxonomy): Eukaryota > Metazoa > Chordata > Amphibia > Caudata > Salamandridae > Calotriton > Calotriton arnoldi. The sequence goes on from CAWUFW010009873.1 coordinate 689,678, forward strand.
ACTCACTGAATGCCCTTGTTAGACTTGGCATCTTTTGGCGTGTTTCCCCTGACTTTTTGCTTTCTGACCTCCCGGTTTTGACTCTGTTTTTGCTGGTGTAATGATTCTGCGCACTTTCCTCACTGCTGTCCAGTGGGAAAGTGCAAGTGCTCCTGTATAAAATGTGTTACGGATTGGCGTTTCCATGATTGGCCTATTTGGTTTATGTGTCAGTCCCTTGTAAAGTGCACTGCGAGTGCCAGGGCCTATAGACCAAATGCTGTTGGTGGGCTGCAGCACTGGATTGTGCCACCCACGCAAACAGCCCGTAAAGTGTAACTCGGGCCTGCCATTGCAGAGCCTGTGCGCAGCCTGGGGCTGCCATGTCGACTTGGCAAGTGCGCACACTTGCAAGTCCCTAAATCTTCCCTTTTCTACATGTTAGTCACCCCTAAGGTAGGCCCAAGGTACCCCTGTGGGCAGGGTGCGTTGTATGCGAAAGGTAGGACATGCCCTGGTGTGTGTGGTATGTCCTGATAGTGAATTACAGCCTAGTTCGTTTTTCACTATTGCAAGGCTACCTGTTCCCCATAGGCCAGGACGGGCAGTTTTGATTATTACAGCTTATAATCCTAACTGACCCCGGGAACATGGTAGAAATTCGAGTTTAGTATGCCTGGACTCAGAATGATAAAATGCATCTTTTAGTGAAGTTGGTTTTAACATTCTGTGTTTGAAAATACCCCTTTTAGAAAGTGGGTATTTTCTTGTCTAACCTCTGCGAGGTTGTGTATTCCTTGTCTGGAGTGTGAGTGACAGGGGCTGGGGGATGCCAGGAGACAGGGTGAGTCAGCACAGGGCTGAATAGCTAGATCTACATGTAGATGGGTGGGAGGAGTTGCACCTGGGCCCTGAATAGGACAGTGCCTTCCCTCCACAATGCTGGCTCCACCTCCTGTGGTGCGTCTGATGTCCCTAGCCTACTCTCTGAAAGAAGGGACGGAGACTTGTCAACAAAGTGCTCCAGAACTGGTTTGGACTAGGCAAAGGCCTCTCTGCCTTCAGAGAACAAAGGAATTTGGGATATAAATATTGGGGCCCTGACCCCATGAATTTAGATTTCGCTGGAATCAAGGAACCTGCCAAGAAGAAGAGCTGGAGAGCTGCTAGGAGGAGTACTGCCCCTTTGCTGAGTTATTGCCTTGTTGGGTTGGCCTGCAGTTGCTGCTTCTGTCTTGGGCAGTGAAAGGACTGAACTTTCTACAAACTTGTGCTGAGTATCTCCAAGGGCCTGAAACCGAGCTGGCCTCCTGTTAAGAAGTCTCAGGGACTACAAAGACTTCACAAGCCTCTGGGTACCGCTTCTGGAATGCTGTTTCAGTTGCCACAGAGGAAGGGAACGGCAACCGACTCCGTCAACCGAATCCATCCCTGACCGGTGACCTGTTTGCACCGCAGACCGCATTGCCCCGCTTCGCATCGCAACCCTGGTCTCACCGTAGGCGACGTCCGACGCCGTCAACACCGAGCCGCTGCTTGCACCGTGACCTGTGGGCACCGCAGTTCGCATCGCATCGCTTCACTGTGCCAGCCGGACCAGACCGACGCTGTCGCTGCAACTGGCTCAACAGTCGTGACCGCATCGCATTTGGGGCACCGCTCGCACGTTTGCGACGCACCGCTCCGACTCGCACCGCTGTCCGACGCCAGCTCCCGCACTCCGGCTTGGTCGCCTGCATCGCAACCTGTCAGCACCGCATCATACACCGTCTCGCCCTGCACCGCACGCCTTGGACTCACCGACTCCGTCTGCACGACGCTCATCGAGCCGCTGCCTGCACCGCATTGAGGGACACCGCACCTTGCATCGCTCCGTCTTGCACCGCAACCGCGACGAACGCCGACCGGCTCGTACACTCCGTACCAGCCACAACGAGAAAGGTACTGTGACCGAGTCTGTTCACGACTCTGCTGGCCCGTAGCGACGCGGTCGGCTGGAACTGTTGGACTCTGTGTAAATCAGCATCACGGTAGACCCGGACGGGGCTACCGACTCGTACGAACTTTGCTTTTGTGTTAGTCCTGCAAAGAAGAAGTTACCTTATCAAGCATTCATTTTTAAAGGATAGTATTGTGGATTTTGGTCGTAATTGGTCTTGTCTTGAGTATATAAAAATATTGGTTATTTTTCTAAACTGGTGTGGTGTCCGTTTGTAGTGCTTACACTGTATTACTGTTGGTTATGTGCAAATGCTTTACACACTGCCTCTAGAATAAGCCTGACTGCTCGTGCCAAGCTACCAAGGGGGTGAGCAGGGGTTATTTTAGGAGTGTAACTCCCTTACCCTGACTAGGAAGAAGGGTCCCTACTTGGACAAAGGTGCAAGCCCTTGCCAACTAGAGATCCCATTTCTAACATTGGTTGTCAGCGGTGAGGATAGGACTTGTGTTTGCACTTGACTTACAGTGATTGGTGTGCACTACTACCATATCGCAGACCATTACGTACCACATACTGGTTCTTTTTCTTTTGGCCTATTTTTGATCTTGCCAGTTTTCAACTCACTACTTTTGTCATGCCTGAATCAACTGCATCATCCGTTGCATCTCTGGAAGTTATCTTTGAGGAGGATAGGTTGGAGTCCTACGCCGTAAAGGAGCTACGAGCGATTTGTAAAAACCTGAAAGTCCAAATTAAAGGCCTCACAAGGAAGGAGGAGCTACAGAAGGCACTGAGGGCCTGGGTAGCAGCCAGACATGCCAGTGGGCAGCCTGGTAATCTCAGTGAGGAGGTGGAGGAGCCTATTTCCAGGGTGGATGTGCTTTTGGGTGGGGGGGAACCCGCCAGGTCAGGCAGCAGCAGTCTGTCCCCAGAGGAGCTGGAGGACAGGCGGGAGGCAAGGCAGTTTGAGCTGCAGAAGCTCAGGCTGGAGAGTGAGCGGGAGGAGAAGAGATTGGCCATGGAGGAGAAGAAGATGCTCTTAGAGCATGAGAGAGAATTGAAGGAGCTAGAACTTAGGAGTAAGTCAGGCTCAGATGGTGGCAGCAATTCGTCCAGAAAGGCAGACAGGATTGTGCACATTCCCAAGAATGTAGGCAAGGAGTTCAAGAAGGGGGATGACATACAAAGGTGGTTTCAGGGTTATGAGGCAGCCATACACATGAATGGGGTCCCTGAGGAAAATTGGGGAGCAGGATTGTGGCCACTTTTCCCTGAAGAAGCAAGGGATGCTCTGATAGCTTTGGGTAAGGGGTATCACCTCACCTATGTTGACATGAAGGATGCCCTCCTCACTAAGTATGGTCTTACTCCTGAAAAGTACAGGGATCAGTTCAGGTCCAGTATGAAGTCTGATGCCAACACTTGGTTGGAATGTGTGGATGTGTTCTGCAGGTCGCTGGATGGTTGGGTGAAGGGCAGTAGTGTAACAGATTTTCAGGGGCTCTACAACTTGATTGCATGGGAGCACTTGTCTAGTCTATGTTTTGCAGATCTGCGCCAGCACCTAGTGGATAGTAAGCTAACTGACCCCAGGAAGCTTGCTATGGAAGCGGACCGCTGGGTGAGTACCAGGGTCCACAAGAAAGCGTTTGGGGGAGACTCAGCCAAAGGTGGGCAGGGTCCCCAGCAGAAAGGTGGGGGGACAAGGGTAAAGCACAGGAGTTCTCTAAAGGGCCCCAAACTAGTACCCAGGGTAAAGGTTCCCAGCCCCCGGTGATAAGAAGAAAGGGGTCTCTACAGGGAAGCCTGTTGAGACCGGCCCCCAAGTGTTATGCATGTGACCAGGTAGGTCACTTTAAGGGGGACCCCAAGTGCCCAAAGGGGACACAGCCACCCACCGGTTATCAGTCCAAAGTGTTGGCTAGTGTAGCGCTTGGGGAGGAGGTGTGCCCACAGGAGGGTGGGGATCCCGCAGAAATGACCCTTGTCTCACTAGGGGACAGTGAGATGGTCCCAGGAAACCAGGTGCCCCTAACACAAAGAAATATAGCACCTGGGTGACCATCGATGGGAACAGGGTAGAGGCTCTCAGAGATACTGGAGCCAGTGTGACCTCAGTCCGGTGTCACCTGGTCTCTGAGAAGCAGGTAGTCCCAGGGGCATTCCACCAAGTAGTTGCTGTAGACAACTCTGAGCGCCCGTGTATGGTGGCGCAGGTTCCCTTTGAATGGGGGGGGTCTCAGGTCCCTTGAGGGTGGTTGTGAGCCCTATCATGCCTGTAGATTGTCTGCTAGGTAACGACCTGGAGCAGTCCTTATGGAAGGATGTTGAGCTCAGGTCTCACTTGGAGATGCTTGGGTTGCCAGAGTGGGCATGCGTGTCTACTCGGTCAATGGCAGCCAGAAAGGGTGATCAAGAGGACTTGGAGCCTGGAACAGTGGCCCAAGTCCCTGCCAAGAGAAAGGGCAGGGGCGCGGGAAACCGGCCCCCGAAGTTCCCACGGACCGGGAGGAGGCGGACCTCGAGGGGACGCCCGGTGCCTACAGGGGAGCAGGTAGCCGAACTGGGAGACATCTCTGAGCTGACCCATTGGCAGCAAGAAGGGGGTCCCACCAGGGAGGAGTTCTGCAGGGAGCAGAACGAGTGCCCTACTCTGGAGGGTCTGCGGCGGCAGGCTGCAGACCAGGCAGCTGGTAATCAGTCCGGGTCACATCTGATCTACTGGGAGAGTGGTCTCCTATACAGTGAGCCTAAGGTTGCTGAGCCTGGGTCAGCCCGTGTGCTGGTGGTACCCCAGCGCTTCAGGACCTTCCTACTGGGTCTGGCTCATGACGTGCCTTTGGCAGGACATTTGGGGCAGGACAAGACCTTTGACAGGCTTGTCACCCACTTCTTTTGGCCCCAAATGCGAAGGCAGTCAGATGCACACTGTAGGTCTTGCCAAACTTGCCAGGCAAGTGGTAAGAGTGGGAGGAAGGTCAAAGCTCCTCTCCAACCTTTTCCTGTTGATTGTACACCCTTCGAAAGGGTAGGGATGGATATTGTGGGGCCACTGGATCCCAAGACAGCCATGGGCAACAGGTACATCCTGGTCTTGGTGGACCATGCCACCCGGTACCCGGAGGCAATCCCTCTCAGGACAACGACGGCTCCAGTGGTGGGCCGGGCGTTAATGGGGATCTTTTCCCTTGTGGGATTCCCCAGAGAGGTGGTTTCTGATAGGGGGACCAATTTCATATCCAAGTATATGACATCCCTGTGGAAGGAGTGTGGTGTAACCTACAAGTTCACCACTCCTTACCACCCACAAGGAAACGGTCTTGTGGAGAGATTCAACCAGACCTTGAAAGGCATGATCAAGGGTCTAACAGAACCCATGAGGCGTAAGTGGGACGTCCTCTTGCCATGCCTACTCTTTGCATACAGGAGGTGCCTCAGAAGTCTCTTGGGTACAGCCCCTTTGAGCTCCTGTATGGCCACCCTGTCAGAGGACCTCTGAGTTTGGTAAAGGAAGGCTGGGAGGCAGCTCCCAGGAAAACTCCCCAGGATGTGTTTAGCTACATGCTGGCCTTTAGAAACCAAACTGCCCGCTTCAGGAAACTCGCTCAGGCGAACCTAGAAGCAAGCCAGGAAGAAATGAAGAGATGGTATGACCAGAATGCCACTCTGGTCGAATTTCAACCTGGGCAAAAAGTGTGGGTCATGGCCCCAGTGGCACCTTGTGCCTTGCAGGACAAGTGGACTGGGCCATATGAGGTGGTGGAGCGCAAAAGTGACGTCACCTACCTGGTGGATTTGCAGGCTCCAAGGAACCCTTTGAGGGTCCTTCACGTGAACCGCCTCAAGCCCCACTTCGAGAGGTCCGAAGTGAGTATGCTCTTGGCGACAGATGATGGCGTGGAAGAGGAGAGTGAGCCTCTCCCTGACCTCCTGTCTACCAAGGAGCATGATGGGTCAGTAGAAGGTGTGATCCTCTCCCCTACTCTGACTCAGGAGCAGCAGGGGGACTGTCACCAGTTGTTGGGACAGTTCGCCCCACTGTTCTCTCTGACCCCCGGTGTTACTCACTGGTGTACCCATGACGTGGACACTGGTGACAGCCCTCCTGTGAAGCACAAGATTTACAGGTTGACTGACCGGGTCAGAGCCAGCATCAAGGAGGAGGTCTCTAAGATGTTGGCGTTAGGGGTGATTGAGCCCTCCCACAGTCCTTGGGCCAGCCCAGTGGTCTTGGTCCCAAAGGCTGCTGCGCCCGGTGCCACTCCAGAACTCCGGTTTTGTGTGGACTACCGTGGGCTCAATGCCGTCCCCAGGACTGACGCGCACCCCATCCCCAGAGCTGATGAGCTCATTGATCGGTTGGGAGCTGCCCGGTTCCTCAGCACGTTTGATTTGACGTCTGGGTACTGGCAGATTGCCTTAACCGATGGGGCCAAGGAGAGATCAGAATTCTCAACCCCAGAAGGTCATTACCAATTCCGGGTGATGCCCTTTGGGTTGAAGAATGCCCCTGCCACCTTTCAGAGGTTGGTCAATCATTTGTTGGCTGGGCTGGAGGATTTCAGTGCCGCCTACCTGGATGACATTGCTCTGTTCAGTTCCAGCTGGGAAGAACATTTACAGCACCTTGAGAGAGAGTGTTGAGGGCTCTGCAAGGTGCAGGCCTCAAGATCAAGGCCAGTAAGTGCCAGATCGGGCAGGGTTCTGTGGTGTACTTGGGACACCAGGTAGGAAGCGGCCAGGTGGCGCCCCTACAACCCAAGATTGACACCATTCTGGCTTGGGAGCCCCCCAAGACCCAGACAGAGGTGAGAGCCTTCTTAGGTCTCACCGGCTACTATAGGAGATTTGTTAAGGGCTATGGCACCATCGTTGCCCCCTTAAAAGAGCTGACTTCTAAGAAGCAGCCCGGGAAAGTGATCTGGACTGAGTCCTGCCAGAAAGCTTTTGATGCCCTGAAGGCAGCCATGTGCACGGCGCCCATGCTCAAGGCACCTGACTTCTCCAAGGAATTCGTCGTGCAGACTGACGCTTCAGAGCATGGTGTGGGAGCGGTGCTCTCACAACTGAACGAAGAGGGCCTGGATCAGCCTGTAGTCTTTCTTAGCAGGAGACTACTCCCCAGGGAACAGAGGTGGAGTGCCATAGAAAGGGAAGCTTTTGCTGTGGTCTGGGCGCTGAAGAAGTTGAGACCATACCTGTTTGGGACTCACTTCCGGGTTCAGACAGACCACAGGCCCCTCAGATGGTTGATGCAAATGAGGGTGAGAATCCAAAACTGCTGAGGTGGTCCATCTCCCTACAGGGAATGGACTTTACGGTGGAACACCGTCCTGGTACAGAACACGCCAACGCAGATGGTCTGTCCAGGTTCTTCCGCCTTAGTGAAGAGAACTCCAATGGGGTTGGGTAGTTCTCCCTACTTTCAGCTGGAGGGGACATGTGTTAGACTTGGCATCTTTTGGCGTGTTTCCCCTGACTTTTTGCTTTCTGACCGCCCGGTTTTGACTCTGTTTTTGCTGGTGTAATGATTCTGCGCACTTTCCTCACTGCTGTCCAGTGGGAAAGTGCAAGTGCTCCTGTATAAAATGTGTTACGGATTGGCGTTTCCATGATTGCCCTATTTGGTTTATGTGTCAGTCCCTTGTAAAGTGCACTGCGAGTGCCAGGGCCTATAGACCAAATGCTGTTGGTGGGCTGCAGCACTGGATTGTGCCACCCACGCAAACAGCCCGTAAAGTGTAACTCGGGCCTGCCATTGCAGAGCCTGTGCGCAGCCTGGGGCTGCCATGTCGACTTGGCAAGTGCGCACACTTGCAAGTCCCTAAACCTTCCCTTTTCTACATGTTAGTCACCCCTAAGGTAGGCCCAAGGTACCCCTGTGGGCAGGGTGCGTTGTATGCGAAAGGTAGGACATGCCCTGGTGTGTGTGGCATGTCCTGATAGTGAATTACAGCCTAGTTCGTTTTTCACTATTGCAAGGCTACCTGTTCCCCATAGGCCAGGACGGGCAGTTTTGATTATTACAGCTTATAATCCTAACTGACCCCGGGAACATGGTAGAAATTCGAGTTTAGTATGCCTGGACTCAGAATGATAAAATGCATCTTTTAGTGAAGTTGGTTTTAACATTCTGTGTTTGAAAATACCCTTTTTAGAAAGTGGGTATTTTCTTGTCTAACCATCCAAGCCTGCCTCTGCGAGGTTGTGTATTCCTTGTCTGGAGTGTGAGTGACAGGGGCTGGGGGATACCAGGGGACATGGTGAGTCAGTACTGGGCTGAATAGCCCGATCTACATTTAGATGGTTGGGAGGAGTTGCACCTGGGCCCTGAATAGGACAGTGCCTTCCCTCCACAATGCTGGCTCCACCTCCTGTGGTGCGTCTGATGTCCCTGGCCTACTCTCTGAAAGAAGGGACGGAGACTTGTCAACAAAGTGCTCCAGAACTGGTTTGGACTAGGCAAAGGCCTCTCTGCCTTCAGAGAACAAAGGAATTTGGGATATAAATATTGGGGCCCTGACCCCATGAATTTAGATCTCGCTGGAATCAAGGAACATGCCAAGAAGAAGAGCTGGAGAGCTGCTAGGAGGAGTACTGCCCCTTTGCTGAGTTATTGCCTTGTTGGGTTGGCCTGCAGTTGCTGCTTCTGTCTTGGGCAGTGAAAGGACTGAACTTTCTACAAACTTGTGCTGAATATCTCCAAGGGCCTGAAACCGAGCTGGCCTCCTGTTAAGAAGTCTCAGGGACTACAAAGACTTCACAAGCCTCTGGGTAACGCTTCTGGAACGCTGTTTCAGTTGCCACAGAGGAAGGGAACGGCAACCGACTCCGTCAACCGAATCCATCCCTGACCGGTGACCTGTTTGCACCGCAGACCGCATCGCCCCGCTTCGCATCGCAACCCTGGTCTCACCGTAGGCGACATCCGACGCCGTCAACACCGAGCCGCTGCTTGCACCATGACCTGTGGGCACCGCAGTTCGCATCGCATCACTTCACTGTGCCAGCCGGACCAGACCGACGCTGTCGCTGCAACTGGCTCAACAGTCGTGACCGCATCGCATTTGGGGCACCGCTCGCACGTTTGCGACGCACCGCTCCGACTCGCACCGCTGTCCGACGCCAGCTCCCGCACTCCGGCTTGGTCGCCTGCATCGCAACCTGTCAGCACCGCATCGTACACCGTCTCGCCCTGCACCGCACGCCTTGGACTCACCGACTCCGTCTGCACGACGCTCATCGAGCCGCTGCCTGCACCGCATCGAGGGACACCGCACCTTGCATTGCTCCGTCTTGCACCGCAACCGCGACGAACGCCGACCGGCTCGTACACTCCGTACCAGCCACAACGAGAAAGGTACTGTGACCGAGTCTGTTCACGACTCTGCTGGCCCGTAGCGACGCGGTCGGCTGGAACTGTTGGACTCTGTGTAAATCAGCATCACGGTAGACCCGGACGGGGCTACCGACTCGTACGAACTTTGCTTTTGTGTTAGTCTTGCAAAGAAGAAGTTACCTTATCAAGCATTCATTTTTAAAGTATAGTATTGTGGATTTTTGTCGTAATTGGTCTTGTCTTGAGTATATAAAAATATTGGTTATTTTTCTAAACTGGTGTGGTGTCCGTTTGTAGTGCTTACACTGTATTACTGTTGGTTATGTGCAAATGCTTTACACACTGCCTCTAGAATAAGCCTGACTGCTCGTGCCAAGCTACCAAGGGGGTGAGCAGGGGTTATTTTAGGAGTGTAACTCCCTTACCCTGACTAGGAAGAAGGGTCCCTACTTGGACAAAGGTGCAAGCCCTTGCCAACTAGAGATCCCATTTCTAACAGCCCTACAAACTGAACTGAGATTATTTGAAGGGGTGGCGGGTTTCCGTATAAATCTCTCAAAGTCCTTCCTTCTAAACTTAACTCTCCCAGAAGGAGAGATGGAGACTCTCATCCGCACAACACCCTTTCAATGGGCTAAGAAAAGCCTTACGCACACAGGCATTAAATTGACGCCTAAGATCTCACAATTATTCCAGGCTAATTATCCACCACTATTGAATACGCTGAAGACCGACCTAAAGAGATGGGCTCCCCTATACCTATCATGGCTAGGCAGATTTCATGCAATCAAAATGGTAGTGCTACCTAAATTTCTTCACCTGTTCCAAAGCCTACCCATTGAACTTGAGACCGCTTATCTAAAGGCACTCAAAACTACCCTTAATGCATTCATTTGGCAAAACAAATGGGCTTGCTTCCCCTTCAAGCTACTCCGACGCTCCATTTCAGAGGGAGGGCTGGGCCTTCCAGACTTTACTCTATACTGTAAGGCGGCACAACTCAGGGTTATCATAGAGTGGACCCAGAGGGAGTCAGACAAGCACTGGCTACATAAGGACAGGGCAATAGCCGAAAGGGTCATCTGGGATCTACTATGGAAACCGAAAGCTGAGTGCCCTACCAACGCTTTCCTTAGCACACCAACTAGAACTGTCCTGAGGGTATGAGATGAAGTCCTCCGGAAGACAGCATGCACGACCCTTCCCTCCACTTTCACCTTGATTCATTACAACCCAGTGTTCCCCCCGGGACTACTTACTGGGACCATTTGATGCTTGGAGGGAGGGAGGGTGCCTGCTCCTTTTTCATCTCTTCCATAATACAGACATACTCACCGTCGAGCACTGCCAGCGATACTTCAACCTTTCGAAGGGGGAATTCTTTCACTGCCAACAACAAAGCCATTGGGCATTACAACCAGACACTAGAGAAGCAATCACAAGAGAGCTCACCCCACAAGCGAGTTTTGTGAAGAGAACCAAAGGCACTAAGGGCATTATCATCTTTCTGTATGATCTCTTATTACGTACAATACCCTCACAACCACCCGCCATATCGCTTTTTGGGACGAGCCCTGGGCCACAGCATCTCAGATGGAGACTGGCACGCACTCTGGAGGGACATACACAAACACAAACACAACCACGCACTAAGTCGCCAGGCATCACACTACAAAATTCTGTACGATTGGTACTTATACCCCACGAAACTGAAAAAATGATTTAAAAAACTCATCGGATCTCTGCTGGAGGGGTTGTGGGTTCCTAGGCGAATTCCGCCACATCTGGTGGGATTGCCCGACCATTAGTCTGTTCTGGTTGGAAATTTTAGCTCAAATTAAAGAAATCCTGGGTTACCCGATACCAGACACACTAACCTTTGCACTGCTGGGGCTTAGATCATTCTCCTTGAAACACCAAACAAAGGCAGATAAAGGCATTTTGTGTCAATGTCTAGGAGCAGCAAAGATGGCAGTGGCGGATGGACTGCTTGGAAGAAACATGATGCTTCAACCTTGATTCAGTGGCACGCCCGTCTCTGACAAGCGATCACTTTGGAACGGATGAGTGATATTTTTAGGGACAATTTAAAAAACTTTGAATACATGTGGTGGTCCCTAACTAATTATCTTTCGAAGAGTTTACCGCTGATAACATGCCCATCAAGAACACAAGCGTTACACCTCTTTCAATTTTGAACAGCCCCTGGTGATACACCTGAAACAGACAATGGGCTCCCCTGGTCTCAATACACCCCCCCCATCTGAACAAATGTTGATAACACTATTAAGCTCTTGACACTCCGATTGAGTACCTTGTTTTATTTTTGCTTAATTCTTGGTTTATTATTTGTTGGGAGAAAGGAGGGAGGGGGTAGGGACTGTTAAGGGACAAAATGGAGATCAATACGCAAACATTACCACTGACACCGAATCTAAAACTGTTTGTAGAAATAGCATTGTAAAATGAAACGGTGGTCCTCATTTTATGAATATACCCTTCAATTGTCGATGGAAAAATGCAATAAAAAGAATTATGACAAAAATGTATAATTCATTGATAATTATTTAATTGATTTTTAATTATGTAGAATATGGAATACTGATTTATTTTGCTTATATTTTAGTTGTGGGATGCGAGGTTTGTAGGGGTATAGGGAGGGAAGTTAATAAAGTGCTTATAAATTAACTATTAATTATTATTTGTAAATGTATTATTTAATTGACTTTTATATAAGTAAATAATGGAATATTTATCTATTTGCATTTTATTTTATTTGCGCGTTGCTAGGTTTGTATGGGTTAAGGGTGGGAAGTTAATTACGTAACAAATAATTAACAATTAATTGGTAATTATTTAATTTATTTTAAAGTATGTATCTTATGGAATAGTCATTATGTTAGCTATATTTTAGGTATGTTCTGCTAAGGGGTACATGGTGGGAAGTTAATTAATTAATAATTGAATAACAATTATTGATTAATGGATAATTAATTTTTCTATAGAATCGTAATTATGTAAAATGATATATTGTTTTTAGTTGTTTCATATATGTGTGTGTACATATATATACACACATACATGAACAAACTAAAAGCAATACATCATTATATAAATATATATATATAATTCATATTTTTATATTAAGAGTTTTACATTTTTTCTACATTCATGGTGTTACTCATATATCTAATGTGTTTGAAGTGAAGTACTTTCACCTACTCTTGCTTACACTGCAGTAGGAATAGTAAAATGAACCTCTTTGCAGTTGCAACACTCTCCCTACTGTTGGGCCATTTGGAGTGGGAATGGTTAATCTCATCCCTCCGAAATCCAACACTTTCCCTACTGTTGCACAGACTGGAGTGGAAATAGTAAATTGTATCCCTCCGATGTCCAACACTTTATGTACTGTTATTCCGTTTGAAGTGGGAATAGTAACTTTAACCCCTCTGAAATCAAATTCTTTCCTTACTTTTGCCTGGTATGGAGTGAGAATTGTAAACTTCACCCCTCTGAAATCCAAAGCTTTCCCTACTGTCACACAGACTGGAGTTGAAATAGTAAAGTTTACCCCTCCGCAATCCAATCCTTTCCCTACTGTTGCACTGTTTGGGGTGGGATTAGTAAATTTAACTCCTTCCAAGTCCAACACTTTCCCTACTGTTGTTTAGCCTGGAGTGGGAAAAGTACATTTCACCCTCCGAAGTCCAATGCTCTCCCTACTGTTGCTTAGACTGGAGTGGGAATGGTATATCTAAAATTGTTAAACTCCAATAATTTTCATAATATTGGGTAAATAGTATTATACTATATGTTTATATTTTTAAATTATTTTAATGTTTATAGTATATTTAGTAAATGTGTTTTAGAGATTTTTCAATCTTTTATTTATTGTCTAAATAATTCATTCTTAACTTGAGGTCTGGGGACTACTGGGGATCCACAAAGACTAATCGACTCATTTCAAAAGTAAATAATTTTAACGCATCAATAAAGTGTATATAAATAAAGAAGCAAAATGTAAAATCGAAAATTTTGAGATGGTCTGTAAATGTCAGGAATTTGAAATTGACATCACTGATTTTTTTTTTAATCTCTCTTTATTGATTTTATCCCAACGTGTGACAAAAGAAGGCATCGTATCATCAAATAGATACATATAACGCATAATTGGAAAATGCTTATTTCTATGTCCCCTCCCTCCCTCCCACCCCCTCGCCACCGGTGTGCCTTCAACCACTTATTACTAACAATACAGTTCTCCACAGTTTATCATAGAAACAGTTATGATCAATCATTAAAGCAATACAGTGTAGAAATTGGCATTAGGGGTCACCATACAGTCCCCTGGTCGCTCCTTGGCTCATGTTTCGTATACTTAGTTGGTAATTGGAGTTCCCTGGTCCCCTCCGACCGACCCTTGCTCTGATCCCGTCTCCGGGGTCCGCAGTATTGTAACCAAGGCCTCCCAAGCCCTCGCCGCCTCTAGTGCTGTTTCATTATTACTACGCCAAGCCTGCTGCAGCCTAAGAGTGCCTTCGCTTCGCGCCCACTTCAATAATTCCACTCGCCATCTCCCCGCGCTTGGTCCCCCCGCTGACTTCCAATGCATCGTTATTTCTCTTTTGGCTAAGACCAGGCCGAGGTCTAGAAATTTACTTGTGGTTTTCGTTTTATTAGTGTGCGGGAACCAATGCAGAATACAAACACCCATGTCTAGATCAATTACACGCTCAGTCACACTACTCAACAGGTCCAGCACTTCTTCCCAATAATTCCCCAAGTTCACACACCCCCAGAACATATGACGGAAGTCGGCCCCCTCCAAACCACATCTCGGGCATAGAGCAGTCGCCGTATGGAAGTATTGCTTAAGCTTAGCTGGCGTCAAATACGCTCTGTGCAGAACATAGAATTGAACCAATTGGAATCTGGCATTTCTCGTGCTCTTCCAGGCTCGTCTAACCAATTGGGCCCATGTTTTTTCAGGGATTTCCTTGCCAAGGTCCCCCTCCCATTTCTCCCGCAGCATGTTCAGCGGGCCTAGACCTTCAGTCAGCATGCGTCGATACAGACACGTAACGGCCTTAAAAGTCCCCGATGCCATCACCACGTATTGACACGCCATGGAGGTCCGTGGCTCCGACAACCCCAGCCCCCAATGTCGCTGCAGTGCCGAGACGAGTGCCGCATGCAGCAAATAATCCCCGCGCGGGAGATCATATTTAGCCCGCAAGGCCCGAAAGGACAACAAGGTTTCATTTTCATATAGGTCTCCTAATACTTGTATCCCTAGGTCTTCCCAGTGGGCCAACGCCGACCAGTCCCCGCCATGCGGGAAGGCAGTGCACATGCCCAACGGTATCTCCGGGGCGTACGGGCGGGCAAAGCCAGCCCGTTTCTGACTCCGGTTCCAGCACAATCTTAGCGTCCTCTCTTCCACAGTAAGCGGTTCAAGGCACAACTTCTGGTTCAAAACTATGAAAGACAGTATATATCTTGGGACCCATCGTCCTCCAGGGCCATCAGGACCTCTGAACTCCCGAGCTATGGCCTCGGTCAGCCACTGCATCTGTGCCGCCAGATAGTACCCCTCGAAATCCGGTACTGCCATGCCCCCATCAGCCCTAGGACGTAGCAACGTGGCCATTGCAACTCGCCGCCTGCCCGTCCCCCAAAGAAAACCCCCAGCCATAGAACGGAGCTGTCGAAAGATGGAGCCCCCCACCCAAATCGGCAACGTCCGAAAATAATACAATAAACGTGGGAGCACCACCATCTTCAGGAGTGCTACTCGGCCGGCGACCGATAACGGTAGTGTACTCCAAAATGCAAAATTGCCTTTAAGCCCACGGATAACCCGGCCTAAATTGCCCTCCAACAAATCTCCAACAGAGTGGTAGATGTAAGTGCCTAAGTAAGGCAGACAATATGGTTCCCAGCGTACACCCGCCACCTGCGGAGGGGTCGCCTCAGTCGGGGCAACCGGAAATAAGCAGGTCTTTGCCCAGTTCACCCGCAGTCCCGAATATTGCCCAAACGCTGAAAGCAAGTTTCGTGCTCCCTCCAATGCCGCATCCGCGTTCGTGAGAAAGAGCAATAAATCATCCGCGTAGAGGGAGACATAGTGCATATCCCCACGATGGAGTAAGCCAGAATAATGCTCCCCCAACCGGGCATGGGCAGCTAAAGGTTCAATGGCCAGGGCAAATAATAGCGGTGAGAGTGGACATCCCTGTCTCGTACCGCGGCCCACCCGGCAGGCCGGGGAGACCGTCAACCCCGTCCGCACAAGCGCCGACGCCGATCTGTAAATAAGCTCCGTCCACCCCACAAAGTTGTCACCTAATCCAAACTCACGAAGGACCCGGTACAAATACGACCACTCCAGGCTATCAAATGCCTTTTCTATATCTACCGATAGAACCACTGCGGTAGGTGTATCGCTATGATCCTCTCCCAAAATCCGCAAAAGGCGTCGCACATTAGTTGCGGTATCACGCTTCGGGATAAAGCCCGCCTGGTCAGTATGGACCAGTTGCGTCATATAGGGGAGGAGCCGGGTCACCACAATTCTACTCAATATCTTATAATCGGCAGTTAACATTGATAAAGGACGATAGGCCGACCTAGCCAATGAATCCCCGCCCGGTTTCAGCAGCGGAATTATGATAGCCTCGCGAGTGGAGATTGTCAACCGTCCCAATTCCCAGGCCTCTCGATAAACCACCAGCAGCTTAGGGGCCAGGAGATCAATATATGCCGAATAAAATTCGATTGGTAGCCCGTCGGCACCTGGGGACTTCTTGCGCGCCATTTGTTTTACCGCGCTGCGTATCTCTCCTTCAGTAACCATCTGTCCCAACGTGGTCCTTTGGTCAGCTTTGAGCTGCGGCAGTTGTATCTCAGCTAAGAATTTAGTCAACTCATCCCCCGTACTTTGTAGTTTGCTCTCATAAAGATCCGTGTAGTAGGCCAAGAACATCTTATTAATCCCCTGCTGCGTATACTCCGGTGTGCCCGCTGGGGATGTCAAAGCCAATATGGGCGTGCCCCTCGGTATTGGGTTAGCCAACCACGCCAGGAGGGCGCCCGCTTTATCCCGCTCCGCATGTGCCCTCACCAAATATTCCCTATGATCAAAGCAGCGCAACCGCTCCACCTGTTTAGCCACTTCCTCCCTTGCAGCCAACACGTCAGCCTGCGCTTCCGGGTTCTCAGGGAGCGCTCTCTCCGCCTGTCGCAGCAGCAGTTCCACCCTCTCTATGTCTTGCAACAGTGTCTTTCGCACTCCCGTCGCCTTGGCAATACATAAACCCCGCACTACCACCTTAAATGCGTCCCACTCCAGCGCCAGGTCCGAGGCCATTCCCATATTTTCTAGAAAATAATGTTCAATACCCTCTCGCACCTCCGCACGAAACACCGGGTCCTCTAAAGTCTCTGGACGCAATCGGCAGGTGGGAATTGCCGGCCTTACTCGGGACCATCTCAGAGCCAATAGCAATGGATTATGGTCCGATAATGTCCTTGTCAGATATTCACTATGGCGAACCATCGCATGTACATCCGGTGAGCACAATACTGCGTCCAACCGCACGTGCAAGTTATGTAAGGCAGAATAATAAGAATAGTCCCGTTCCCCCAGATGGTGCGCGCGCCAAGTGTCTACGAGCCCCCACTCAGCCTGCCAGTCCCTCCGAAGCTTCGAGAGCTTATGTATGGGCGCCTGCGGTAGCGGCGGGTGAGACCTATCCATTTCAGTATCTGCGACTGAGTTAAAGTCGCCGCCTAGAATCAGTGAGCCGGTCAAAAAGGATGACAACTTCCCTGATAGGCTGGCAAAAAAGGGTTTCTGGTCCACATTGGGGGCATACACACTACACAACGTCACACATCGTCCATCCAATCGTCCCGTAACCGCCACAAATCTCCCCTCAGGATCCACTACCTGCTGAAGTGGCTGGAAAGGGACCCCTGCCCTCACCCAGACCAATACCCCCTAGCAAAGGCAGAATACGTTGTATAAAAAAGCTGCCCCCTCCATCGGCGCTGCAGTGCCCGGCCTTCAACTCGGTCCATGTGTGTTTCCTGAAGAAAAGCTATCTGGGCTCCCCTACGCACTAAATATGCATGAACCCTATGGCGTCTCTGCATCGTATGCATCCCCCGTACATTCCACGTAATGCATTTAATCTCAGGTGTTGACCCCATTGTGTAAATACACTTTGTTCCGTATCAGCATTCCCCATGGTGGCACACCGGTGGTTCTAACTACCCCAACATCAGCCCCCAAACCCACCCCCCCTCCCTTCCCCAGAACAGGCTCTAAACAGCTAGTACCCATCCAAACTATTCACTAACAACTCCCCTGGTAGCTACCAGAGGTTCACTCTAAGAGCGAATCTAAGGGGGGAGCTCAGCACCAAGAGGATCCGGCCAGCTGTCTCACTGCAGCCAAGCGCCGAACCCCACAATAAGTAAGATTGCAGTTCCCCCGGAACAGTCCCCGGGCACCCAGGTGGCCATATAGAGTTCTTGTCCCCTCATCTGGGCTTACTGATCCCCTCCAACTGCCCCAACTACCCCCCTCCAAGGGCTACAGCTCCAGAACCAGCCGGCCCTGCTTACTAGTTACGTGGGACACTGCATGCAATCAGGATTCTGCAATCTCGTCCGCTGTCCCTGGGGTGATGTGAGGAAGAACAACACTCCCCGCGTCCGTCCCATCAGTGTCTGTCCCTTCTGACCCTCGTTCTGACTCGGTCCCTCCTTGTAAGGTCGCGCCGCTCGCCTGCGATATCTCCGTCACGGCCTGCAATGCTGCAGACCTCTCTCTCTTCGTCTGAGACGTGGAAGGTTTCTGCGGACCAGGTCGCCTTCTCCTGTTGCGTCGTGCCGGAAGCGACCTCGGTGCCACCGTTGTTTGTCCCCCGTTGCTTTTTGTCACACCTGACCCTGTTCGATAAGTTTCCAACCAGCTCCACGCCTCGTCCGGGGAGTTGTGAAAGAAGGTAGTGCCATCCAGTGTCACTCGCAGGCGTGCTGGGAACATCAGGGAATACTGAATACTTTCATCCCGGAGTGCTTTCTTGACCGCGAAAAAGGAAGATCGCTGGCGCTGTACTTCAAAGGTGTAATCCGGGAACAGCGACACGTTATTATTGTCCACTTTATATGGGCCAGCGGTGCGTGCTTTATGTAAGAGGAAGTCTCTATCCTTATAGTGAAGCAAACGGGCCACCACAGGCCTGGGCGGCCTCCCAGGCTGCAACGGGCGGAGCAGGCACTCTGTGCGCCCTCTCCAGAGTATAGAATGGTGTCAGGCCCTCCGGAGCTACCTCGGTGCGCAGCCACTGCTCCAGGAAATCCACCATACTGTCCCCTTCCACTCCTTCAGGAAGGCCTACCACCCTTATGTTGTTCCTTCTATTACGCCCTTCAGCATCCTCAGCTCGTCTCTCTAGTACTTGAAGCTGGCGAGTGATGTCTCCCACCTGCACGTCCAGTGCCCTCTGCGAGGGTTCCAAGACCCCCAAGGTGGTCTCAGTCTGCCTCACACGGTCAGCCAGCTTCACATGATCCGCCCGCAGGAGTCCCAGTCCCTGTGATACCTGGGCTATGTCCTGCTGGAGTGCCTCTTTCGTGTCCGTAATACTCGTAGGATCTGGTCCACCTGCTGTTGCATGAGCCCTTCCGGAGATGAGCCAACCGCCCCCTGCGTCTTCTGTTCTGCGGCGTCATCCTACTGTTCGGGGGGCGCCCCCCCCCTGCTTGCCTTGTGTTTTCCCCATGGTGATCCAGTTACTGGGCTCCCAGGTTTGAACTCACCGCGCAGCTCCTCCTGTAATTCAGCAAGTTGAGGCCCTCCCTCAGGCGGAAGTATACGTGCACCCAGTCGCCACCTGTCGTCTTCCACTGTGCTCTGAAGGGGCTCTTCATCCGCCCCTGCCTCTCGTGGGCCTCTCCATGGTTTAGCCTACGTGTGAACAAGGCTTCCAATCGCCCAACGAAGGTATGGCCAGGTCACCAGTGTCGCAGTAAGCGTGCCAGGAAATCTCGCTCTTAACAGCACCCAGCAGGGATCCCAGCTCAAGGATCCCCTAGCCGGTACCCACAGAAGCGGGGCCCGACCAGCCGCCACCCAGTAACCGCAGCCGTCGACACTCGGGGTTGATATAATCCACAGGGGGTGATCAATACAGTTCATCAATGGCACCACACTCTAGTGTCCCACAAAGTAGCCAGCTGGTCCACTCTCCAGTCATGAAGCCCCTCCGCATACCCTGGCCCGGGCCTGCGCCGCCCACTTGGCAGCTGCGTTACACCTGGTCCCCGCGGTGAGTTCTAGGGGCCAGCCCCAGGATCGATAGGGCACCTTCTCCGGAGCGTCAGCGAGCCCCTCCTCCGGGCGGTCAGCAGGGCACCGGCGATCCCGCGTCTCGCCGCGGCCCCCCAGCACCCCAGAGTGGTCTCGAACTTCGCCCCCAGTTCGTGTGGCGGAGTGGGGCCCCCCGTATGCTGAGCGGCTCTGCTAATGCAGTTTGGGGATCAGATGGCCGCCGAGTACCCCCTCTGGTCGAGCCTCGAGCCCTCCCTGCCCTCGGTAGTCGCTCACCAGGTTAGCGCTTCCACCGTCAGCCCTCAGGAACCGGGGCCGCTCGATTGTCGCCACCAGGAGCCAAGCCGGGAGTCGTGCTACCCGGGCGTCCCACGGCGACTGCTCCCTTCTCCACTATGACCGGGCGTTCTCCGGGCCTACCAGGCCCCTCGCAGGCGAAGACTGCCACATGCGCCCACGATGCGCTCCAGGAGTTTAGGGTCCCCCCAGCAGACGCTGTGCACCCATCGCTCGTCGGGGGGAAAGCCCTCCGGCTGGTAGCCCGCACTCCAGCGTTCGCCGCAGTTCAGCTCGCAGGGTCAGCCGCCATTTTAGGCCTTCATTTCCGGAGCCTTGCCCTGGTCGGAACCACGGTCCGATGTCGGAGGGGACCGGAGCCGTCTATTAATGGCGGCACTGGTCTCAGCAGCCCAAGGAACACTCCCAGGGTCACCAGAGCCTTAGTTCGGGGCTCCGGTCAGGATAAACAGTGAGGTCGGCGCGGAGCTCACAGCTCACGCGACCGTCTCCATCGGCGTCCAAGCCACGCCCCCAAATTGACATCATTGATGACATCATCCTGTGAGTGTAAGTGTTTGTAAGAGTTTATGGGTGTTCAACATGCATACTAACCTACTATAAAAGTTGTGAGTGGCTGTGTGACTCTATGTATCCTGTTTGAAGTGAATGTATATATATATATATATATGCAGACATCATTTGTTTTCCTTCTTGGCAACAAACCAGAGCACAAAGCAGGGCTACAGAAAGTTCCTTTTATTCTTTTAAAAAGGGCATGACGCGTTTCAGCAAAAGTGCTTTCCTCAGATGCATGGCTCCCAGGTTTTTCTCCACCTGTTTTATATCGTAGAGCCTCTCTATCATTGGAGTAAGTACATCTGGACTGCAACTCCCAGCATTCCACATGTTGGTAAAGCTGAATCCTGGAGACTTTTATGTTCTTTATTAAGAGCGGGTTGTGCCAATCAGTCCTGTAAACTGAGTTTAATAACTCTATCGCTTTTTAATTGAAAGTCCATTTAAAAAAAAAAAATTATAACAGGTTTCTTTCGCACCTTCGTCCAGCCGCACAATGCTAGCAGATCACACCCGGAGGCGTGGCTTCAGTAACCCACGCCCCACCTTGAAGTCAAGGTCCGGTTTCTCAGCATGTTACCAATCCTCTCTGGCTCGCGGCGGTCCCAAGGTCTTGGATACCTCCAAAGTACATCTATTCGCCACTGCCACTGTTTACCTCCAAACACTTTAGGACGGGGGTCTGTGCGCGCTCGTGGCCACGCGCCCATATGCAGACATCATTTGTTTTCCTCCTTGGCAACAAACCAGAGCACACAGCGGGGCTACAGAAAGTTCCTTTTATTCTTTTAAAAAGGGCATGACACGTTTCAGCAAAAGTGCTTTCCTCAGATGCGTGGCTCCCAGGTTTTTCTCGACCTGTTTTATATCGTACTGCCTCTCTATCATTGGAGGGAGTACATCTGGACTGCAACTCCCAGCATTCCACATGTTGGTAAAGCTGAATCCTGGAGACTCTTTTATGTTCTTTATTAAGAGCGGGTTGTTCCAATCAGTCCTGTAAACTGAGTTTAATAACTCTATCGGTTTTTTCTTGGAAATCCATTTAAAAAAAAAAAATTATAACAGGTTTCTTTCGCCCCTCCGTCCAGCCGCACAATGGCAGCAGATCACACCCGGAGGCACAGCTTCAGTAACCCACGCCTCACCTTGAAGTCAAGGTCCGGTTTCTCAGCAGGTTACCAATCCTCTCTGGCTCGCGGCGGTCCCGAGGTTTTGGATACCTCCAAAGTCCATCTATTTGCCACTGTTTACTTCCAAACACCTTCCTTCTTGGCAACAAACCAGAGCACACAGAGGGGCAACAGAAAGTTCCTTTTATTCTTTTAAAAAGGGCATGACGCGTTTCAGCAAAAGTGCTTTCCTCAGATGCATGGCTCAATATATATGTAGTGTAATATATTTAATACAAATATTTATTTTACATTGTATTAACTGTATTAATATTTTACATTTATTTTTAATCAATATATATCTAGATAAATGTCTTCATAATAATAACTTTACAATATTTAAAAAGTTAATATGATGTAAAATAAATATTTTATCGATTATATTATATATATATATATATATTTTCTTCATAGTAACACATTTAAAATATAAAAAATGCATATTATGTAAAATAAATATTTACACTATATGTATATTTAGAAAAATACAAACACATATGTGTATATATGTGTTTGTATGTTTATGTAAGTATAACTTTATATATAGTATTAAATACCAACAGAATATATTTAATTTTCATCATTTTAAATGTATACATTAAAATATTTAACATTTACTACTGTAAAATCTATTTACATTAAAAATCGATATTTTGTCTATTTTTAGACGATATTAGTGTCAATGATATTTTGCTTTTGATATTTTTGGAATTACCGTTATAAGTATAGGAGAACATTTTTGTAGTAAATGATATTTTTGGCACTTTATTTGTGTCAACGATATTTTTTACCAAGATGTTTTGTCAGTGATCTATAATTGTGTGTCAGGCAGTGTACGTTTCTGTTCATCTGTGCAGAGAGGCATGAGTTTTCCCAATAAACTTTTAGGCCTGAGACCCAGCCAAATTCGTCCAATACCTGCAGCTAGGACACCACTGCAGTCTCCACCTAGGTTTACAAGCGCATCATCCACAAATTTTTACATTTTCCCTATACTTTAGCATATTGAGATCTCCAGCACTGTAGTGGAGATCTCTCTGTGCTAAGGCATAGGGAACTTTTCCCAACATAAAGCATGAGTCAAATTTTTTCTTGAGCAAAGATTCAAATCTGTTCAAAAGGGAGAATATTGTTCTCTCTGTAGTAATTACAAGGATAAAGTTTTCTTTCATATCTCTGTTAGCTTCATCCGACTCTGTGTGTCACTCTAGGAAATCACTGTGAAAGGCAAAGATATTTTCTCCGAACACTTATAAGCAGATAACACATTTTCAGTTTTCCTACACATGTATACCGAAGAGAAATGTGGAAGTGGGAGCACTAGTGGTAGGAGGGGTGTAACCGGAGATCTGTCATGCATTGGACACTGCTCTGTTTTGAACACTGCCTAGCTATGAAAGACATTTCCTTCTGGTTCCTGATGTAATGCAAATTTGATCTTCTGGGGTTTGCCAGAGAAGGCGCTGAGAGCATAGTGGAAACAGCTAGAGGGCCTAATAAGCTGGGGACAATCTTAGGATGAAGGATTGGCTAGAGCAGCTGTACGACTGAGATGCCGGTACTCTTATGACGGCAAGATGTACATTAATTATCCCTGTGTCTCTTTTACAGGTGGCACCATTCTTGGCATTGGCCCATTTCTGCAGATGAAAATGAAATGATGCAGCAGTCCTTGAAACAAGGTAATTTTGGGTCAAGCTGTTGAAGGTTCCCAAGTGCTGGGGGCCTGAAGAAATAAGGCTGGAGGGAGTAACCATTAAATCGACATAGGAGCATTGTGTTATAGGATGTGAACACTCCTTTTGGCTACTGAATAATCTAACGCCGTTTAGAAGTCAAGACTGCTGCGGGTCCTCTCATGAATTAGTGTTTTATTAGTCCTTGACGTTTCATGGAAAAAGTAATTAAGTAACTTGCAGGCGCTACCGATAGAAGAACGTATTTGAAAGGAGTTTCACTCTTCTATCACAACCAGCTCTCTTAACCTACACTTGAAGGTTCAAATCTGTTTATTGTTTTTATATGCCACAGACAAAACGTAACACAAGCATGTCTTCAGAACTATGAGCGAAGTTCTCTCCAATCAACATCAAAAGAAGCAAAAAACTCCCCCCGACCCTCACTCCTACCCTCCCTCTGAGTGCTCACACCAAGGGTCTATCGCTAAGATAAGTAGAAGCCCCAACTGTGGCCACCCCCCAATTCTCTCCCGACCTCCCTCCCAGTTATCTGGCCTCATTAAGCGTAACAAATTGAGGTAGCAAGGGCAAGTCAGTTCTCTAAATTCAGCCGGGAGGAAAGCTATGTATGGATGCCAAAGCTCCTGATAAGACTCTCCTTAATTAGTCAGAGTCAGGGTTACTCTCTCCATCCCCAGGATATAGCACAGCCTATGTAGCCAACCCATATGAGAGGGAATTTTCCCCGTACCTTAACTGGAGAGTATGTTTTGTAGGGCAGCCCCTAGCACCAAGCCAATATGCCTTCCCCTGCAAGATTTAAGTGACAACGCAAGGGTATTTGGTAAGCCCAGAATAACATAGTTGAGAAATTGAGATAAGTGTGTGTCAAAGTGTGTATCTGACAGCATCCCAAAATCTGGAAAGCTTTGGACAATCCTATAAAAGATGGAGCAAAGTCCCTGGTGAACCACACCCTCTCCAACAATCCACACTGGGTTCTGGGTTACCTCTATACAGTCTGACCGGGGTGAGATAAAAGTATGTAACAATTTTAAAAGCTGTGTCTATGCTAGCCATATTGCTTGTTGTGTGCCGCGCTCTGTAGTGTATCTTTTCCCACTCTTTGGTCAGTACCCTACCTAGTTCCCTCTCCTATCTCTTCTGTCCAGACGTCTTGATGACTGGAGTGGCTTGTTGAAGGACAGCATATAGATCTGTAACAAGGCGGCTGTCTGAATTCTTAGTCACCAGCCACTTCTCAAAGGAGGTAAGTGAACGCTCCACAACCGGGGGCACCGACGAGTGGGTGACCATATGTGGACCTGGAAGTACCGCAACCTCTCCAACTCTGTGACACCAAAGTCCTTGCAGAGCTGCTCAAAAGGGACCAGGCCCTTGAAGTCAAATAGGTGCCCGATTGATCTACACCTATTGCTTTCCCACACCCAGTAAGCCGTCTGCTCCAATCTGGGCGTAAATTTAGCATTAACCAGAATCAGCTTCAACATTGATGGGAAGAATGTTAGGGCCTTGCGTGCAGCAACATGATCCCACACCTCCAGGGTTGCCCTAGTGATCGGAGAAGAGTACAGCACCCAATGCCTCTGTGCTCAACCTAAAAACTGGATTTTCCACCGTTGAACACCCGCCACTGCTCTGTCCATAAACAGTCAATTTTTCTCTGATTCCCCGCGGCTCCATTCCACGAAGTAATGAAGTTGAGCTACTTGATACTAAGGTAAAGGATTGGGGACCCCTACGCCCCCCTCTCTAGTGGGGCAATTGCTGCATTCCCGATGCATACAGGGCCTCGCCCCAACCAGACAAAGCGGTTAAACTCCCCTTGTAAAGACTGGAGCATGCTGAGCGGGGCCTCCAGCAAGAGAGCCTAAAAAAGAAACAGGGCTTTCAGAACAATGGTCATTTTTAGTGCCACAACCCTATCAACCAAGAGAAATGGTAGTTTTTCCATTAGGCTAGATCTTTGCGTACCTGCTGTAGCAGATTCTGATACTTGATAGCCGCTGTCTCCGCCACCATCGGGGCTATCTGAATCCCCAAATATGTGATCGAGGAATTTGACCATCGTAAAGGATATTGGGCAGTCAGCAACTGCAGTGTAGTCTGCACCACCGTGAGGTTGAAAGCCTGTGATTTCTAGAGGTCAATGCAGAAGCCACCTGCCTCCCCAAACTCCTCCAGCTCCATCAAAAAGAGCGATACCAAAGGGGGATGATGGACGGAGCGTTAGAGCAAATCAAACACTCACCCCCAGTCAACTGATCTGGGTTTAATCCATCATCATTCTTTAGCTCACTCCACCACCCCAGTTCAGACATGGCCATATGCAAATCAGTCTGACCCTGTGCCTCATGGGAACAGTCCAGCCCGAACTGCCAAGACATGTCTTCCCTGGACCGGAAACAAGCATCCTGGGACCGGTTTAAGGTTCATAACCCTCATCAGCCAGGCTATCTTGAATCCAGTGGCAAAGTGAGCAAGGGACCCACGTCTGGGCATACCCTGCCAACTTAGGGCGAACAAAGCGATACCAAAGGGGGATGATGGACGGAGCGTTAGAGCAAATCAAACACTCACCCCCAGTCAACTGATCTGGGTTTAATCCATCATCATTCTTTAGCTCACTC
This sequence comes from Calotriton arnoldi, assembly GCA_963921515.1. Classification (NCBI taxonomy): domain Eukaryota; kingdom Metazoa; phylum Chordata; class Amphibia; order Caudata; family Salamandridae; genus Calotriton; species Calotriton arnoldi. Next base: position 715,640 of record CAWUFW010009873.1, read on the forward strand.
CACCACCCCAGTTCAGACATGGCCATATGCAAATCAGTCTGACCCTGTGCCTCATGGGAACAGTCCAGCACGAACTGCCAAGCCATGTCTTCCCTGGACGGGAAACAAGCATCCTGGGACCGGTTTCGGGTTCATAACCCTCATCAGCCAGGCTATTTTGAATCCAGTGGCAAAGTGAGCAAGGGACCCACGTCTGGGCATACCCTGCCAACTTAGGGCGAACAAAGCGATGCCAAAGGGGGATGATGGACGGAGCGTTAGAGCAAATCAAACACTCACCCCCAGTCAACTGATCTGGGTTGAATCCATTATCATTCTTTAGCTCACTCCACCACCCCAGTTCAGACATGGCCATATGCAAATCAGTCTGACCCTGTGCCTCATGGGAACAGTCCAGCCCGAACTGCCAAGCCATGTCTTCCCTGGACCGGAAACAAGCATCCTGGGACCGGTTTCGGGTTCATAACCCTCATCAGCCAGGCTATCTTGAATCCAGTGGCAAAGTGAGCAAGGGACCCACGTCTGGGCATACCCTGCCAACTTAGAGGCGAACAAAGCGATACCAAGGGGGATGATGGACGGAGCGTTAGAGCAAATCAAACACTCACCCCAAGTCAACTGATCTGGGTTTAATCCATCATCATTCTTTAGCTCACTCCACCACCCCAGTTCAGACATGGCCATATGCAAATCAGTCTGACCCAGTGCCTCATGGGAACAGTCCAGCCCGAACTGCCAAGCCATGTCTTCCCTGGACCGGAAACAAGCATCCTGGGACCGGTTTCGGGTTCATAACCCTCATCAGCCAGGCTATCTTGAATCCAGTGGCAAAGTGAGCAAGGGACCCACGTCTGGGCATACCCTGCCAACTTAGGGCGAACAAAGCGATACCTAAGGGGGATGATGGACGGAGCGTCAGAGCAAATCAAACACTCACCCCCAGTCAACTGATCTGGGTTTAATCCATCATCATTCTTTAGCTCACTCCACCACCCCAGTTCAGACATGGCCATATGCAAATCAGTCTGACCCTGTGCCTCATGGGAACAGTCCAGCCCGAACTGCCAAGCCATGTCTTCCCTGGACCGGAAACAAGCATCCTGGGACCGGTTTCGGGTTCATAACCCTCATCAGCCAGGCTATCTTGAATCCAGTGGCAAAGTGAGCAAGGGACCGACGTCTGGGCATACCCTGCCAACTTAGGGCGAACAAAGCGATACCAAAGGGGGATGATGGACGGAGCGTTAGAGCAAATCAAACACTCACCCCCAGTCAACTGATCTGGGTTGAATCCATTATCATTCTTTAGCTCACTCCACCACCCCAGTTCAGACATGGCAATATGCAAATCAGTCTGACCCTGTGCCTCACGGGAACAGTCCAGCCCGAACTGCCAAGCAATGTCTTCCCTGGACCGGAAACAAGCATCCTGGGACCGGTTTCGGGTTCATAACCCTCATCAGCCAGGCTATCTTGAATCCAGTGGCAAAGTGAGCAAGGGACCCACGTCTGGGCATACCCTGCCAACTTAGGGCAAACAAAGCGATACCAAAGGGGGATGATGGACGGAGCGTTAGAGCAAATCAAACACTCACCCCAAGTCAACTGATCTGGGTTTAATCCATCATCATTCTTTAGCTCACTCCACCACCCCAGTTCAGACATGGCCATATGCAAATCAGTCTGACCCAGTGCCTCATGGGAACAGTCCAGCCCGAACTGCCAAGCCATGTCTTCCCTGGACCGGAAACAAGCATCCTGGGACCGGTTTCGGGTTCATAACCCTCATCAGCCAGGCTATCTTGAATCCAGTGGCAAAGTGAGCAAGGGACCCACGTCTGGGCATACCCTGCCAACTTAGGGCGAACAAAGCGATACCAAAGGGGGATGATGGACGGAGCGTTAGAGAAAATCAAACACTCACCCCCAGTCAACTGATCTGGGTTTAATCCATCATCATTCTTTAGCTCACTCCACCACCCCAGTTCAGAGATGGCCATATGCAAATCAGTCTGACCCTGTGCCTCATGGGAACAGTCCAGCCCGAACTGCCAAGCCATGTCTTCCCTGGACCGGAAACAAGCATCATGGGATCGGTTTCGGGTTCATAACCCTCATCAGCCAGGCTATCTTGAATCCAGTGGCAAAGTGAGCAAGGGACCCACGTCTGGGCATACCCTGCCAACTTAGAGGCGAACAAAGCGATACCTAAGGGGGATGATGGACGGAGCGTCAGAGCAAATCAAACACTCACCCCCAGTCAACTGATCTGGGTTTAATCCATCATCATTCTTTAGCTCACTCCACTACCCCAGTTCAGACATGGCCATATGCAAATCAGTCTGACCCTGTGCCTCATGGGAACAGTCCAGCCCGAACTGCCAAGCCATGTCTTCCCTGGACCGGAAACAAGCATCCTGGGACTGGTTTCGGGTTCATAACCCTCATCAGCCAGGCTATCTTGAATCCAGTGGCAAAGTGAGCAAGGGACCCACGTCTGGGCATACCCTGCCAACTTAGGGCGAACAAGCGATACCAAAGGGGATGATGGACGGAGCGTTAGAGAAAATCAAACACTCACCCCCAGTCAACTGATCTGGGTTTAATCCATCATCATTCTTTAGCTCACTCCACCACCCCAGTTCAGACATGGCCATATGCAAATCAGTCTGACCCTGTGCCTCATGGGAACAGTCCAGCCCATACTGCCAAGCCATGTCTTCCTTGGACCGGAAACAAGCATCCTGGGACCGGTTTCGGGTTCATAACCCTCATCAGCCAGGCTATTTTGAATCCAGTGGCAAAGTGAGCAAGGGACCCACGTCTGGGCATACCCTGCCAACTTAGGGCGAACAAAGCGATACCAAAGGGGGATGATGGACGGAGCGTTAGAGCAAATCAAACACTCACCCCCAGTCAACTGATCTGGGTTTAATCCATCATCATTCTTTAGCTCACTCCACCACCCCAGTTCAGACATGGCCATATGCAAATCAGTCTGACCCTGTGCCTCATGGGAACAGTCCAGCCCATACTGCCAAGCCATGTCTTCCTTGGACCGGAAACAAGCATCCTGGCGCCGGTTTCGGGTTCATAACCCTCATCAGCCAGGCTATCTTGAATCCAGTGGCAAAGTGAGCAAGGGACCCACGTCTGGGCATACCCTGCCAACTTAGGGCGAACAAAACGATACCAAAGGGGGATGATGGACGGAGCGTTAGAGCAAATCAAACACTCACCCCCAGTCAACTGATCTGGGTTTAATCCATCATCATTCTTTAGCTCACTCCACCACCCCAGTTCAGACATGGCCATATGCAAATCAGTCTGACCCTGTGCCTCATGGGAACAGTCCAGCCCGAACTGCCAAGCCATGTCTTCCCTGGACGGGAAACAAGCATCCTGGGACCGGTTTCGGGTTCATAACCCTCATCAGCCAGGCTATTTTGAATACAGTGGCAAAGTGAGCAAGGGACCCACGTCGGGGCATACCCTGCCAACTTAGGGCGAACAAAGCGATACCAAAGGGGGATGATGGACGGAGCGTTAGAGCAAATCAAACACTCACCCCAGTCAACTGATCTGTGTTTAATCCATCATCATTCTTTAGCTCACTCCACCACCCCAGTTCAGACATGGCCATATGCAAATCAGTCTGACCCTGTGCCTCATGGGAACAGTCCAGCCCGAACTGCCAAGCCATGTCTTCCCTGGACCGGAAACAAGCATCCTGGGACTGGTTTCGGGTTCATAACCCTCATCAGCCAGGCTATCTTGAATCCAGTGGCAAAGTGAGCAAGGGACCCACGTCTGGGCATACCCTGCCAACTTAGGGCGAACAAAGCGATACCAAAGGGGATGATGGACGTACCGTTAGAGCAAATCAAACACTCACCCCCAGTCAACTGATCTGGGTTTAATCCATCATCATTCTTTAGCTCACTCCACCACCCCAGTTCAGACATGGCCATATGCAAATCAGTCTGACCCTGTGCCTCATGTGAACAGTCCAGTCCATACTGCCAAGCCATGTCTTCCATGGACCGGAAACAAGCATCCTGGGACCGGTTTCGGGTTCATAACCCTCATCAGCCACGCTATTTTGAATCCAGTGGCAAAGTGAGCAAGGGACCCACGTCTGGGCATACCCTGCCAACTTAGGGCGAACAAAGCGATACCAAAGGTGGATGATGGACGGAGCGTTAGAGAAAATCAAACACTCACCCCCAGTCAACTGATCTGGGTTTAATCCATCATCATTCTTTAGCTCACTCCACCACCCCAGTTCAGACATGGCCATATGCAAATCAGTCTGACCCTGTGCCTCATGGGAACAGTCCAGCCCGAACTGCCAAGCCATGTCTTCCCTGGACCGGAAACAAGCATCCTGGGATCGGTTTCGGGTTCATAACCCTCATCAGCCAGGCTATCTTGAATCCAGTGGCAAAGTGAGCAAGGGACCCACGTCTGGGCATACCCTGCCAACTTAGGGGGAACAAAGCGATACCTAAGGGGGATGATGGACGGAGCGTCAGAGCAAATCAAACACTCACCCCCAGTCAACTGATCTGGGTTTAATCCATCATCATTCTTTAGCTCACTCCACCACCCCAGTTCAGACATGGCCATATGCAAATCAGTCTGACCCTGTGCCTCATGGGAACAGTCCAGCCCGAACTGCCAAGCCATGTCTTCCCTGGACCGGAAACAAGCATCCTGGGACCGGTTTCGGGTTCATAACCCTCATCAGCCAGGCTATCTTGAATCCAGTGGCAAAGTGAGCAAGGGACCCACGTCTGGGCATACCCTGCCAACTTAGGGCGAACAAAGCGATACCAAAGGGGGATGATGGACGGAGCGTTAAAGAAAATCAAACACTCACCCCCAGTCAACTGATCTGGGTTTAATCCATCATCATTCTTTAGCTCACTCCACCACCCCAGTTCAGAGATGGCCATATGCAAATCAGTCTGACCCTGTGCCTCATGGGAACAGTCCAGCCCGAACTGCCAAGCCATGTCTTCCCTGGACCGGAAACAAGCATCCTGGGATCGGTTTCGGGTTCATAACCCTCATCAGCCAGGCTATCTTGAATCCAGTGGCAAAGTGAGCAAGGGACCCACGTCTGGGCATACCCTGCCAACTTAGGGCGAACAAAGCGATACCTAAGGGGGATGATGGACGGAGCGTCAGAGCAAATCAAACTCTCACCCCCAGTCAACTGATCTGGGTTTAATCCATCATCATTCTTTAGCTCACTCCACTACCCCAGTTCAGACATGGCCATATGCAAATCAGTCTGACCCTGTGCCTCATGGGAACAGTCCAGCCCGAACTGCCAAGCCATGTCTTCCCTGGACCGGAAACAAGCATCCTGGGACCGGTTTCGGGTTCATAACTCTCATCAGCCAGGCTATCTTGAATCCAGTGGCAAAGTGAGCAAGGGACCCACGTCTGGGCATACCCTGCCAACTTAGGGCGAACAAAGCGATACCAAAGGGGGAAGATGGACGGAGCGTTAGAGAAAATCAAACACTCACCCCCAGTCAACTGATCTGGGTTTAATCCATCATCATTCTTTAGCTCACTCCACCACCCCAGTTCAGACATGGCCATATGCAAATCAGTCTGACCCTGTGCCTCATGGGAACAGTCCAGCCCATACTGCCAAGCCATGTCTTCCTTGGACCGGAAACAAGCATCCTGGGACCGGTTTCGGGTTCATAACCCTCATCAGCCAGGCTATTTTGAATCCAGTGGCAAAGTGAGCAAGGGACCCACGTCTGGGCATACCCTGCCAACTTAGGGCGAACAAAGCGATACCAAAGGGGATGATGGACGGAGCGTTAGAGAAAATCAAACACTCACCCCCAGTCAACTGATCTGTATTTAATCCATCATCATTCTTTAGCTCACTCTACCACCCCAGTTCAGACATGGCCATATGCAAATCAGTCTGACCCTGTGCCTCATGGGAACAGTCCAGCCCGAACTGCCAAGCCATGTCTTCCCTGGACCGGAAACAAGCATCCTGGGACCGGTTTCGGGTTCATAACCCTCATCAGCCAGGCTATCTTGAATCCAGTGGCAAAGTGAGCAAGGGACCCACGTCTGGGCATACCCTGCCAACTTAGGGCGAACAAAATGATACCAAAGGGGGATGATGGACGGAGCGTTAGAGCAAATCAAACACTCACCCCCAGTCAACTGATCTGGGTTTAATCCATCATCATTCTTTAGCTCACTCCACCACCCCAGTTCAGACATGGCCATATGCAAATCAGTCTGACCCTGTGCCTCATGGGAACAGTCCAGCCCGAACTGCCAAGCCATGTCTTCCCTGGACGGGAAACAAGCATCGTGGGACCGGTTTCGGGTTCATAACCCTCATCAGCCAGGCTATTTTGAATCCAGTGGCAAAGTGAGCAAGGGACCCACGTCTGGGCATACCCTGCCAACTTAGGGCGAACAAAGCGATACCTAAGGGGGATGATGGACGGAGCGTCAGAGCAAATCAAACACTCACCCCAAGTCAACTGATCTGGGTTTAATCCATCATCATTCTTTAGCTCACTCCACCACCCCAGTTCAGACATGGCCATATTCAAATCAGTCTGACCCAGTGCCTCATGGGAACAGTCCAGCCCGAACTGCCAAGCCATGTCTTCCCTGGACCGGAAACAAGCATCCTGGGACCGGTTTCGGGTTCATAACCCTCATCAGCCAGGCTATCTTGAATCCAGTGGCAAAGTGAGCAAGGGACCCACGCCGGGGCATACCCTGCCAACTTAGGGCGAACAAAGCGATACCAAAGGGGGATGATGGACGGAGCGTTAGAGCAAATCAAACACTCACCCCCAGTCAACTGATCTGTGTTTAATCCATCATCATTCTTTAGCTCACTCCACCACCCCAGTTCAGACATGGCCATATGCAAATCAGTCTGACCCTGTGCCTCATGGGAACAGTCCAGCCCGAACTGCCAAGCCATGTCTTCCCTGGACCGGAAACAAGCATCCTGGGACTGGTTTCGGGTTGATAACCCTCATCAGCCAGGCTATCTTGAATCCAGTGGCAAAGTGAGCAAGGGACCCACGTCTGGGAATACCCTGCCAACTTAGGGCGAACAAAGTGATACCAAAGGGGGATGATGGACGTAGCGTTAGAGCAAATCAAACACTCACCCCCAGTCAACTGATCTGGGTTTAATCCATCATCATTCTTTAGCTCACTCCACCACCCCAGTTCAGACATGGCCATATGCAAATCAGTCTGACCCTGTGCCTCATGGGAACAGTCCAGCCCATACTGCCAAGCCATGTCTTCCCTGGACCGGAAACAAGCATCCTGGGACCGGTTTCGGGTTCATAACCCTCATCAGCCAGGCTATTTTGAATCCAGTGGCAAAGTGAGCAAGGGACCCACGTCTGGGCATACCCTGCCAACTTAGGGCGAACAAAGCGATACCAAAGGGGGATGATGGACGGAGCGTTAGAGAAAATCAAACACTCACCCCCAGTCAACTGATCTGGGTTTAATCCATCATCATTCTTTAGCTCACTCCACCACCCCAGTTCAGACATGGCCATATGCAAATCAGTCTGACCCTGTGCCTCATGGGAAGAGTCCAGCCCGAACTGCCAAGCCATGTCTTCCCTGGACCGGAAACAAGCATCCTGGGATCGGTTTCGGGTTCACAACCCTCATCAGCCAGGCTATCTTGAATCCAGTGGCAAAGTGAGCAAGGGACCCACGTCTGGGCATACCCTGCCAACTTAGGGCGAACAAAGCGATACCTAAGGGGGATGATGGACGGAGCGTCAGAGCAAATCAAACACTCACCCCCAGTCAACTGATCTGGGTTTAATCCATCATCATTCTTTAGCTCACTCCACCACCCCAGTTCAGACATGGCCATATGCAAATCAGTCTGACCCTGTGCCTCATGGGAACAGTCCAGCCCGAACTGCCAAGCCATGTCTTCCCTGGACCGGAAACAAGCATCCTGGGACTGGTTTCGGGTTCATAACCCTCATCAGCCAGGCTATCTTGAATCCAGTGGCAAAGTGAGCAAGGGACCCACGTCTGGGCATACCCTGCCAACTTAGGGCGAACAAAGCGATACCAAGGGGGATGATGGACGTACCGTTAGAGCAAATCAAACACTCACCCCCAGTCAACTGATCTGGGTTTAATCCATCATCATTCTTTAGCTCACTCCACCACCCCAGTTCAGACATGGCCATATGCAAATCAGTCTGACCCTGTGCCTCATGTGAACAGTCCAGTCCATACTGCCAAGCCATGTCTTCCATGGACCGGAAACAAGCATCCTGGGACCGGTTTCGGGTTCATAACCCTCATCAGCCACGCTATTTTGAATCCAGTGGCAAAGTGAGCAAGGGACCCACGTCTGGGCATACCCTGCCAACTTAGGGCGAACAAAGCGATACCAAAGGTGGATGATGGACGGAGCGTTAGAGAAAATCAAACACTCACCCCCAGTCAACTGATCTGGGTTTAATCCATCATCATTCTTTAGCTCACTCCACCACCCCAGTTCAGACATGGCCATATGCAAATCAGTCTGACCCTGTGCCTCATGGGAACAGTCCAGCCCGAACTGCCAAGCCATGTCTTCCCTGGACCGGAAACAAGCATCCTGGGATCGGTTTCGGGTTCATAACCCTCATCAGCCAGGCTATCTTGAATCCAGTGGCAAAGTGAGCAAGGGACCCACGTCTGGGCATACCCTGCCAACTTAGGGGGAACAAAGCGATACCTAAGGGGGATGATGGACGGAGCGTCAGAGCAAATCAAACACTCACCCCCAGTCAACTGATCTGGGTTTAATCCATCATCATTCTTTAGCTCACTCCACCACCCCAGTTCAGACATGGCCATATGCAAATCAGTCTGACCCTGTGCCTCATGGGAACAGTCCAGCCCGAACTGCCAAGCCATGTCTTCCCTGGACCGGAAACAAGCATCCTGGGACCGGTTTCGGGTTCATAACCCTCATCAGCCAGGCTATCTTGAATCCAGTGGCAAAGTGAGCAAGGGACCCACGTCTGGGCATACCCTGCCAACTTAGGGCGAACAAAGCGATACCAAAGGGGATGATGGACGGAGCGTTAAAGAAAATCAAACACTCACCCCCAGTCAACTGATCTGGGTTTAATCCATCATCATTCTTTAGCTCACTCCACCACCCCAGTTCAGAGATGGCCATATGCAAATCAGTCTGACCCTGTGCCTCATGGGAACAGTCCAGCCCGAACTGCCAAGCCATGTCTTCCCTGGACCGGAAACAAGCATCCTGGGATCGGTTTCGGGTTCATAACCCTCATCAGCCAGGCTATCTTGAATCCAGTGGCAAAGTGAGCAAGGGACCCACGTCTGGGCATACCCTGCCAACTTAGGGCGAACAAAGCGATACCTAAGGGGGATGATGGACGGAGCGTCAGAGCAAATCAAACTCTCACCCCCAGTCAACTGATCTGGGTTTAATCCATCATCATTCTTTAGCTCACTCCACTACCCCAGTTCAGACATGGCCATATGCAAATCAGTCTGACCCTGTGCCTCATGGGAACAGTCCAGCCCGAACTGCCAAGCCATGTCTTCCCTGGACCGGAAACAAGCATCCTGGGACCGGTTTCGGGTTCATAACTCTCATCAGCCAGGCTATCTTGAATCCAGTGGCAAAGTGAGCAAGGGACCCACGTCTGGGCATACCCTGCCAACTTAGGGCGAACAAAGCGATACCAAAGGGGAAGATGGACGGAGCGTTAGAGAAAATCAAACACTCACCCCCAGTCAACTGATCTGGGTTTAATCCATCATCATTCTTTAGCTCACTCCACCACCCCAGTTCAGACATGGCCATATGCAAATCAGTCTGACCCTGTGCCTCATGGGAACAGTCCAGCCCGATACTGCCAAGCCATGTCTTCCTTGGACCGGAAACAAGCATCCTGGGACCGGTTTCGGGTTCATAACCCTCATCAGCCAGGCTATTTTGAATCCAGTGGCAAAGTGAGCAAGGGACCCACGTCTGGGCATACCCTGCCAACTTAGGGCGAACAAAGCGATACCAAAGGGGATGATGGACGGAGCGTTAGAGAAAATCAAACACTCACCCCCAGTCAACTGATCTGTATTTAATCCATCATCATTCTTTAGCTCACTCTACCACCCCAGTTCAGACATGGCCATATGCAAATCAGTCTGACCCTGTGCCTCATGGGAACAGTCCAGCCCGAACTGCCAAGCCATGTCTTCCCTGGACCGGAAACAAGCATCCTGGGACCGGTTTCGGGTTCATAACCCTCATCAGCCAGGCTATCTTGAATCCAGTGGCAAAGTGAGCAAGGGACCCACGTCTGGGCATACCCTGCCAACTTAGGGCGAACAAAATGATACCAAAGGGGGATGATGGACGGAGCGTTAGAGCAAATCAAACACTCACCCCCAGTCAACTGATCTGGGTTTAATCCATCATCATTCTTTAGCTCACTCCACCACCCCAGTTCAGACATGGCCATATGCAAATCAGTCTGACCCTGTGCCTCATGGGAACAGTCCAGCCCGAACTGCCAAGCCATGTCTTCCCTGGACCGGAAACAAGCATCGTGGGACCGGTTTCGGGTTCATAACCCTCATCAGCCAGGCTATTTTGAATCCAGTGGCAAAGTGAGCAAGGGACCCACGTCTGGGCATACCCTGCCAACTTAGGGCGAACAAAGCGATACCTAAGGGGGATGATGGACGGAGCGTCAGAGCAAATCAAACACTCACCCCAAGTCAACTGATCTGGGTTTAATCCATCATCATTCTTTAGCTCACTCCACCACCCCAGTTCAGACATGGCCATATTCAAATCAGTCTGACCCAGTGCCTCATGGGAACAGTCCAGCCCGAACTGCCAAGCCATGTCTTCCCTGGACCGGAAACAAGCATCCTGGGACCGGTTTCGGGTTCATAACCCTCATCAGCCAGGCTATCTTGAATCCAGTGGCAAAGTGAGCAAGGGACCCACGCCGGGGCATACCCTGCCAACTTAGGGCGAACAAAGCGATACCAAAGGGGGATGATGGACGGAGCGTTAGAGCAAATCAAACACTCACCCCCAGTCAACTGATCTGTGTTTAATCCATCATCATTCTTTAGCTCACTCCACCACCCCAGTTCAGACATGGCCATATGCAAATCAGTCTGACCCTGTGCCTCATGGGAACAGTCCAGCCCGAACTGCCAAGCCATGTCTTCCCTGGACCGGAAACAAGCATCCTGGGACTGGTTTCGGGTTGATAACCCTCATCAGCCAGGCTATCTTGAATCCAGTGGCAAAGTGAGCAAGGGACCCACGTCTGGGAATACCCTGCCAACTTAGGGCGAACAAAGTGATACCAAAGGGGATGATGGACGTAGCGTTAGAGCAAATCAAACACTCACCCCCAGTCAACTGATCTGGGTTTAATCCATCATCATTCTTTAGCTCACTCCACCACCCCAGTTCAGACATGGCCATATGCAAATCAGTCTGACCCTGTGCCTCATGGGAACAGTCCAGCCCATACTGCCAAGCCATGTCTTCCCTGGACCGGAAACAAGCATCCTGGGACCGGTTTCGGGTTCATAACCCTCATCAGCCAGGCTATTTTGAATCCAGTGGCAAAGTGAGCAAGGGACCCACGTCTGGGCATACCCTGCCAACTTAGGGCGAACAAAGCGATACCAAAGGGGGATGATGGACGGAGCGTTAGAGAAAATCAAACACTCACCCCCAGTCAACTGATCTGGGTTTAATCCATCATCATTCTTTAGCTCACTCCACCACCCCAGTTCAGACATGGCCATATGCAAATCAGTCTGACCCTGTGCCTCATGGGAAGAGTCCAGCCCGAACTGCCAAGCCATGTCTTCCCTGGACCGGAAACAAGCATCCTGGGATCGGTTTCGGGTTCACAACCCTCATCAGCCAGGCTATCTTGAATCCAGTGGCAAAGTGAGCAAGGGACCCACGTCTGGGCATACCCTGCCAACTTAGGGCGAACAAAGCGATACCTAAGGGGGATGATGGACGGAGCGTCAGAGCAAATCAAACACTCACCCCCAGTCAACTGATCTGGGTTTAATCCATCATCATTCTTTAGCTCACTCCACCACCCCAGTTCAGACATGGCCATATGCAAATCAGTCTGACCCTGTGCCTCATGGGAACAGTCCAGCCCGAACTGCCAAGCCATGTCTTCCCTGGACCGGAAACAAGCATCCTGGGACCGGTTTCGGGTTCATAACCCTCATCAGCCAGGCTATCTTGAATCCAGTGGCAAAGTGAGCAGGGGACCCACGTCTGGCCATACCCTGCCAACTTAGGGCGAACAAAGCGATACCAAAAGGGGATGATGGACGGAGCGTTAGAGCAAATCAAACACTCACCCCCAGTCAACTGATCTGGGTTTAATCCATCATCATTCTTTAGCTCACTCCACCACCCCAGTTCAGACATGTCCATATGCAAATCAGTCTGACCCTGTGCCTCATGGGAACAGTCCAGCCCGAACTGCCAAGCCATGTCTTCCCTGGACCGGAAACAAGCATCCTGGGACCGGTTTCGGGTTCATAAACCTCATCAGCCAGGCTATCTTGAATCCAGCGGCAAAGTGAGCAAGAGACCCACGTCTGGGCATACCCAGCCAACTTAGGGCGAACAAAGCGATACCAAAGGGGGATGATGGACGGAGCGTTAGACAAATCAAACACTCACCCCCAGTCAACTGATCTGGGTTTAATCCATCATCATTCTTTAGCTCACTCCACCACCCCAGTCCAGACATGGCCATATGCAAATCAGTCTGACCCTGTGCCTCATGGGAACAGTCCAGCCCGAACTGCCAAGCCATGTCTTCCCTGGACCGGAAACAAGCATCCTGGGATCGGTTTCGGGTTCATAACCCTCATCAGCCAGGCTATCTTGAATCCAGTGGCAAAGTGAGCAAGGGACCCACGTCTGGGCATACCCTGCCAACTTAGGGCGAACAAAGCGATACCTAAGGGGGATGATGGACGGAGCGTCAGAGCAAATCAAACACTCACCCCCAGTCAACTGATCTGGGTTTAATCCATCATCATTCTTTAGCTCACTCCACCACCCCAGTTCAGACATGGCCATATGCAAATCAGTCTGACCCTGTGCCTCATGGGAACAGTCCAGCCCGAACTGCCAAGCCATGTCTTCCCTGGACCGGAAACAAGCATCCTGGGATCGGTTTCGGGTTCATAACCCTCATCAGCCAGGCTATCTTGAATCCAGTGGCAAAGTGAGCAAGGGACCCACGTCTGGGCATACCCTGCCAACTTAGGGCGAACAAAGCGATACCTAAGGGGGATGATGGACGGAGCGTCAGAGCAAATCAAACACTCACCCCCAGTCAACTGATCTGGGTTTAATCCATCATCATTCTTTAGCTCACTCCACCACCCCAGTTCAGACATGGCCATATGCAAATCAGTCTGACCCTGTGCCTCATGGGAACAGTCCAGCCCGAACTGCCAAGACATGTCTTCCCTGGACCGGAAACAATCATCCTGGGACCGGTTACGGGTTCATAACCCTCATCAGCCAGGCTATCTTGAATCCAGTGGCAAAGTGAGCAAGGGACCCACGTCTGGGCATACCCTGCCAACTTAGGGCGAACAAAGCGATACCAAAGGGGGATGATGGACGGAGCGTTAGAGCAAATCAAACACTCATCCCCAGTCAACTGATCTGGGTTTAATCCATCATCATTCTTTAGCTCACTCCACTACCCCAGTTCAGAATTGGCCATATGCAAATCATTCTGACCCTGTGCCTCATGGGAACAGTCCAGCCCGAACTGCCAAGCCATGTCTTCCCTGGACCGGAAACAAGCATCCTGGGACCGGTTTCGGGTTCATAACCCTCATCAGCCAGGCTATCTTGAATCCAGTGGCAAAGTGAGCAAGGGACCCACGTCTGGGCATACGCTGCCAACTTAGGGCGAACAAAGCGATACCAAAGGGGATGATGGACGGAGCATTAGAGCAAATCAAACACTCACCCCCAGTCAACTGATCTGGGTTTAATCCATCATCATTCTTTAGCTCACTCCACCACCCCAGTTCAGACATGGCCATATGCAAATCAGTCTGACCCTGTGCCTCATGGGAACAGTCCAGCCCGAACTGCCAAGCCATGTCTTCCCTGGACCAGAAACAAGCATCCTGGGACCGGTTTCGGGTTCATAACCCTCATCAGCCAGGCTATCTTGAATCCAGTGGCAAAGTGAGCAAGGGACCCACGTCTGGGCATACCCTGCCAACTTAGGGCGAACAAAGCGATACCAAAGGTGGATGATGGACGGAGCGTTAGAGCAAATCAAACACTCACCCCCAGTCAACTGATCTGGGTTTAATCCATCATCATTCTTTAGCTCACTCCACCACCCCAGTTCAGACATGTCCATATGCAAATCAGTCTGACCCTGTGCCTCATGGGAACAGTCCAGCCCGAACTGCCAAGCCATGTCTTCCCTGGACCGGAAACAAGCATCCTGGGACCGGTTTCGGGTTCATAACCCTCATCAGCCAGGCTATCTTGAATCCAGCGGCAAAGTGAGCAAGAGACCCACGTCTGGGCATACCCAGCCAACTTAGGGCGAACAAAGCGATACCAAAGGGGGATGATGGACGGAGCGTTAGAGCAAATCAAACACTCACCCCCAGTCAACTGATCTCGGTTTAATCCATCATCATTCTTTAGCTCACTCCACCACCCCAGTCCAGACAAGGCCATATGCAAATCAGTCTGACCCTGTGCCTCATGGGAACAGTCCAGCCCGAACTGCCAAGCCATGTCTTCCCTGGACCGGAAACAAGCATCCTGGGATCGGTTTCGGGTTCATAACCCTCATCAGCCAGGCTATCTTGAATCCAGTGGCAAAGTGAGCAAGGGACCCACGTCTGGGCATACCCTGCCAACTTAGGGCGAACAAAGCGATACCTAAGGGGGATGATGGACGGAGCGTCAGAGCAAATCAAACACTCACCCCCAGTCAACTGATCTGGGTTTAATCCATCATCATTCTTTAGCTCACTCCACCACCCCAGTTCAGACATGGCCATATGCAAATCAGTCTGACCCTGTGCCTCATGGGAACAGTCCAGCCCGAACTGCCAAGCCATGTCTTCCCTGGACCGGAAACAAGCATCCTGGGATCGGTTTTGGGTTCATAACCCTCATCAGCCAGGCTATCTTGAATCCAGTGGCAAAGTGAGCAAGGGACCCACGTCTGGGCATACCCTGCCAACTTAGGGCGAACAAAGCGATACCTAAGGGGGATGATGGACGGAGCGTCAGAGCAAATCAAACACTCACCCCCAGTCAACTGATCTGGGTTTAATCCATCATCATTCTTTAGCTCACTCCACCACCCCAGTTCAGACATGGCCATATGCAAATCAGTCTGACCCTGTGCCTCATGGGAACAGTCCAGCCCGAACTGCCAAGCCATGTCTTCCCTGGACCGGAAACAAGCATCCTGGGACCGGTTACGGGTTCATAACCCTCATCAGCCAGGCTATCTTGAATCCAGTGGCAAAGTGAGCAAGGGACCCACGTCTGGGCATACCCTGCCAACTTAGGGCGAACAAAGAGATACCAAAGGGGGATGATGGACGGAGCGTTAGAGCAAATCAAACACTCATCCCCAGTCAACTGATCTGGGTTTAATCCATCATCATTCTTTAGCTCACTCCACTACCCCAGTTCAGAATTGGCCATATGCAAATCATTCTGACCCTGTGCCTCATGGGAACAGTCCAGCCCGAACTGCCAAGCCATGTCTTCCCTGGACCGGAAGCAAGCATCCTGGGACCGGTTTCGGGTTCATAACCCTCATCAGTCAGGCTATCTTGAATCCAGTGGCAAAGTGAGCAAGGGACCCACGTCTGGGCATACCCTGCCAACTTAGGGCGAACAAAGCGATACCAAAGGGGATGATGGACGGAGCGTTAGAGCAAATCAAACACTCACCCCCAGTCAACTGATCTGGGTTTAATCCATCATCATTCTTTAGCTCACTCCACCACCCCAGTTCAGACATGGCCATATGCAAATCAGTCTGACCCTGTGCCTCATGGGAACAGTCCAGCCCGAACTGCCAAGCCATGTCTTCCCTGGACCGGAAACAAGCATCCTGGGACCGGTTTCGGGTTCATAACCCTCATCAGCCAGGCTATCTTGAATCCAGCGGCAAAGTGAGCAAGGGACCCACGTCTGGGCATACCCAGCCAACTTAGGGCGAACAAAGCGATACCAAAGGGGATGATGGACGGAGCGTTAGAGAAAATCAAACACTCACCCCCAGTCAACTGATCTGGGTTTAATCCATCATCATTCTTTAGCTCACTCCACCACCCCAGTCCAGACATGGCCATATGCAAATCAGTCTGACCCTGTGCCTCATGGGAACAGTCCAGCCCGAACTGCCAAGCCATGTCTTCCCTGGACCGGAAACAAGCATCCTGGGATCGGTTTCGGGTTCATAACCCTCATCAGCCAGGCTATCTTGAATCCAGTGGCAAAGTGAGCAAGGGACCCACGTCTGGGCATACCCTGCCAACTTAGGGCGAACAAAGCGATACCTAACGGGGATGATGGACGGAGCGTCAGAGCAAATCAAACACTCACCCCCAGTCAACTGATCTGGGTTTAATCCATCATCATTCTTTAGCTCACTCCACCACCCCAGTTCAGACATGGCCATATGCAAATCAGTCTGACCCTGTGCCTCATGGGAACAGTCCAGCCCGAACTGCCAAGCCATGTCTTCCCTGGACCGGAAACAAGCATCCTGGGACCGGTTTCGGGTTCATAACCCTCATCAGCCAGGCTATCTTGAATCCAGTGGCAAAGTGAGCAAGGGACCCACGTCTGGGCATACCCTGCCAACTTAGGGCGAACAAAGCGATACCAAAGGGGGATGATGGACGGAGCGTTAGAGCAAATCAAACACTCACCCCCAGTCAACTGATCTGGGTTTAATCCATCATCATTCTTTAGCTCACTCCACCACCCCAGTTCAGACATGGCCATATGCAAATCAGTCTGACCCTGTGCCTCATGGGAACAGTCCAGCCCGAACTGCCAAGCCATGTCTTCCCTGGACCGGAAACAAGCATCCTGGGATCGGTTTTGGGTTCATAACCCTCATCAGCCAGGCTATCTTGAATCCAGTGGCAAAGTGAGCAAGGGACCCACGTCTGGGCATACCCTGCCAACTTAGGGCGAACAAAGCGATACCTAAGGGGGATGATGGATGGAGCGTCAGAGCAAATCAAACACTCACCCCCAGTCAACTGATCTGGGTTTAATCCATCATCATTCTTTAGCTCACTCCACCACCCCAGTTCAGACATGGCCATATGCAAATCAGTCTGACCCTGTGCCTCATGGGAACAGTCCAGCCCGAACTGCCAAGCCATGTCTTCCCTGGACCGGAAACAAGCATCCTGGGACCGGTTACGGGTTCATAACCCTCATCAGCCAGGCTATCTTGAATCCAGTGGCAAAGTGAGCAAGGGACCCACGTCTGGGCATACCCTGCCAACTTAGGGCGAACAAAGAGATACCAAAGGGGATGATGGACGGAGCGTTAGAGCAAATCAAACACTCATCCCCAGTCAACTGATCTGGGTTTAATCCATCATCATTCTTTAGCTCACTCCACTACCCCAGTTCAGAATTGGCCATATGCAAATCATTCTGACCCTGTGCCTCATGGGAACAGTCCAGCCCGAACTGCCAAGCCATGTCTTCCCTGGACCGGAAACAAGCATCCTGGGACCGGTTTCGGGTTCATAACCCTCATCAGTCAGGCTATCTTGAATCCAGTGGCAAAGTGAGCAAGGGACCCACGTCTGGGCATACCCTGCCAACTTAGGGCGAACAAAGCGATACCAAAAGGGGATGATGGACGGAGCGTTAGAGCAAATCAAACACTCACCCCCAGTCAACTGATCTGGGTTTAATCCATCATCATTCTTTAGCTCACTCCACCACCCCAGTTCAGACATGGCCATATGCAAATCAGTCTGACCCTGTGCCTCATGGGAACAGTCCAGCCCGAACTGCCAAGCCATGTCTTCCCTGGACCGGAAACAAGCATCCTGGGACCGGTTTCGGGTTCATAACCCTCATCAGCCAGGCTATCTTGAATCCAGCGGCAAAGTGAGCAAGGGACCCACGTCTGGGCATACCCAGCCAACTTAGGGCGAACAAAGCGATACCAAAGGGGATGATGGACGGAGCGTTAGAGAAAATCAAACACTCACCCCCAGTCAACTGATCTGGGTTTAATCCATCATCATTCTTTAGCTCACTCTACCACCCCAGTCCAGACATGGGCATATGCAAATCAGTCTGACCCTGTGCCTCATGGGAACAGTCCAGCCCGAACTGCCAAGCCATGTCTTCCCTGGACCGGAAACAAGCATCCTGGGATCGGTTTCGGGTTCATAACCCTCATCAGCCAGGCTATCTTGAATCCAGTGGCAAAGTGAGCAAGGGACCCACGTCTGGGCATACCCTGCCAACTTAGGGCGAACAAAGCGATACCTAACGGGGATGATGGACGGAGCGTCAGAGCAAATCAAACACTCACCCCCAGTCAACTGATCTGGGTTTAATCCATCATCATTCTTTAGCTCACTCCACCACCCCAGTTCAGACATGGCCATATGCAAATCAGTCTGACCCTGTGCCTCATGGGAACAGTCCAGCCCGAACTGCCAAGCCATGTCTTCCCTGGACCGGAAACAAGCATCCTGGGACCGGTTTCGGGTTCATAACCCTCATCAGCCAGGCTATCTTGAATCCAGTGGCAAAGTGAGCAAGGGACCCACGTCTGGGCATACCCTGCCAACTTAGGGCGAACAAAGCGATACCAAAGGGGGATGATGGACGGAGCGTTAGAGCAAATCAAACACTCACCCCCAGTCAACTGATCTGGGTTTAATCCATCATCATTCTTTAGCTCACTCCACTACCCCAGTTCAGAATTGGCCATTTGCAAATCATTCTGACCCTGGGCCTCATGGGAACAGTCCAGCCCGAACTGCCAAGCCATGTCTTCCCTGGACCAGAAACAAGCATCCTGGGACCGGTTTCGGGTTCATAACCCTCATCAGCCAGGCTATCTTGAATCCAGTGGCAAAGTGAGCAAGGGACCCACGTCTGGGCATACCCTGCCAACTTAGGGCGAACAAAGCGATACCAAAGGGGATGATGGACGGAGCGTTAGAGCAAATCAAACACTCACCCCCAGTCAACTGATCTGGGTTTAATCCATCATCATTCTTTAGCTCACTCCACCACCCCAGTTCAGACATGGCCATATGCAAATCAGTCTGACCCTGTGCCTCATGGGAACAGTCCAGCCCGAACTGCCAAGCCATGTCTTCCCTGGACCGGAAACAAGCATCCTGGGACCGGTTTCGGGTTCATAACCCTCATCAGCCAGGCTATCTTGAATCCAGTGGCAAAGTGAGCAAGGGACCCACGTCTGTGCATACCCTGCCAACTTAGGGCGAACAAAGCGATACCAAAGGGGGATGATGGACGGAGCGTTAGAGCAAATCAAACACTCACCCACAGTCAACTGATCTGGGTTTAATCCATCATCATTCTTTAGCTCACTCCACCACCCCAGTTCAGACATGGCCATATGCAAATCAGTCTGACCCTGTGCCTCATGGGAACAGTCCAGCCCATACTGCCAAGCCATGTCTTCCCTGGACCGGAAACAAGCATCCTTGGACCGGTTTCGGGTTGATAACCCTCATCAGCCAGGCTATTTTGAATCCAGTGGCAAAGTGAGCAAGGGACCCACGTCTGGGCATACCCTGCCAACTTAGGGCGAACAAAGCGATACCAAAGGGGGATGATGGACGGAGCGTTAGAGAAAATCAAACACTCACCCTCAGTCAACTGATCTGGGTTTAATCCATCATCATTCTTTAGCTCACTCCACCACCCCAGTTCAGACATGGCCATATGCAAATCAGTCCGACCCTGTGCCTCATGGGAACAGTCCAGCCCGAACTGCCAAGCCATGTCTTCCCTGGACCGGAAACAAGCATCCTGGGACCGGTTTCGAGTTCATAACCTTCATCAGCCAGGCTATCTTGAATCCAGTGGCAAAGTGAGCAAGGGACCCACGTCTGGGCATACCCTGCCAACTTAGGGCGAACAAAGCGATAACAAAGGGGGATGATGGACGGAGCGTTAGAGCAAATCAAACACTCACCCCCAGTCAACTGATCTGGGTTTAATCCATCATCATTCTTTAGCTCACTCCACCACCCCAGTTCAGACATGGCCATATGCAAATCAGTCTGACCCTGTGCCTCATGGGAACAGTCCAGCCCGAACTGCCAAGCCATGTCTTCCCTGGACGAGAAACAAGCATCCTGGGACCAGTTTCGGGTTCATAACCCTCATCAGCCAGGATATCTTGAATCCAGTGGCAAAGTGAGCAAGGGACCCACGTCTGGGCATACCCTGCCAACTTAGGGCGAACAAAGCGATACCAAAGGGGGATGATGGACGGAGCGTTAGAGCAAATCAAACACTCACCCCCAGTCAACTGATCTGGGTTTAATCCATCATCATTCTTTAGCTCACTCCACCACCCCAGTTCAGACATGGCCATATGCAAATCAGTCTGACCCTGTGCCTCATGGGAACAGTCCAGCCCGAACTGCCAAGCCATGTCTTCCCTGGACCGGAAACAAGCATCCTGGGACCGGTTTCGGTTTCATAACCCTCATCAGCCAGGCTATCTTGAATCCAGTGGCAAAGTGAGCAAGGGACCCACGTCTGGGCATACCCTGCCAACTTAGGGCGAACAAAGCGATACCAAAGGGGGATGATGGACGGAGCGTTAGAGCAAATCAAACACTCACCCCCAGTCAACTGATCTGGGTTTAATCCATCATCATTCTTTAGCTAACTCCACCACCCTAGTTCAGACATGGCCATATGCAAATCAGTCTGACCCTGTGCCTCATGGGAACAGTCCAGCCCGAACTGCCAAGCCATGTCTTCCCTGGACCGGAAACAAGCATCCTGGGACCGGTTTCGGGTTCATAACCCTCATCAGCCAGGCTATCTTGAATCCAGTGGCAAAGTGAGCAAGGGACCCACGTCTGGGCATACCCTGCCAACTTAGGGCGAACAAAGCGATACCAAAGGGGGATGATGGACGGAGCGTTAGAGCAAATCAAACACTCACCCCCAGTCAACTGATCTGGGTTTAATCCATCATCATTCTTTAGCTCACTCCACCACCCCAGTTCAGACATGGCCATATGCAAATCAGCCTGACCCTGTGCCTCATGGGAACAGTCCAGCCCGAACTGCCAAGCCATGTCTTCCCTGGACCGGAAACAAGCATCCTGGGACCGGTTTCGGGGTCATAACCCTCATCAGCCAGGCTATCTTGAATCCAGTGGCAAAGTGAGCAAGGAACCCATGTCTGGGCATACCCTGCCACCTTAGGGCGAACAAAGCGATACCAAAGGGGGATGATGGACGGAGAGTTAGAGCAAATCAAACACTCACCCCCCAGTCAACTGATCTGGGTTTAATCCATCATCATTCTTTAGCTCACTCCACCACCCCAGTTCAGACATGGCCATATGCAAATCAGTCTGACCCTGTGCCTCATGGGAACAGTCCAGCCCGAACTGCCAAGCCATGACTTCCCTGGCCCGGAAACAAGCATCCTGGGACCGGTTTCAGGTTCAGAACCCTCATCAGCCAGGCTATCTTGAATCCAGTGGCAAAGTGAGCAAGGGACCCACGTCTGGGCATACCCTGCCAACTTAGGGCGAACAAAGCGATACCAAAGGGGATGATGGACGGAGCGTTAGAGCAAATCAAACACTCACCCCCAGTCAACTGATCTGGGTTTAATCCATCATCATTCTTTAGCTCACTCTACCACCCCAGTTCAGACATGGCCATATGCAAATCAGTCTGACCCTGTGCCTCATGGGAACAGTCCAGCCCGAACTGCCAAGCCATGTCTTCCCTGGACCGGAAACAAGCATCCTGGGACCGGTTTCGGGTTCATAAGCCTCATCAGCCAGGCTATCTTGAATCCAGTGGCAAAGTGAGCAAGGGACCCACGTCTGGGCATACCCTGCCAACTTAGGGCGAACAAAGCGATACCAAAGGGGATGATGGACGGAGCGTTAGAGCAAATCAAACACTCACCCACAGTCAACTGATCTGGGTTTAATCCATCATCATTCTTTAGCTCACTCCACCACCCCAGTTCAGACATGGCCATATGCAAATCAGTCTGACCCTGTGCCTCATGGGAACAGTCCAGCCCGAACTGCCAAGCCATGTCTTCCCTGGACCGGAAACAAGCATCCTGGGACCGGTTTCGGGTTCATAACCCTCATCAGCCAGGCTATCTTGAATCCAGTGGCAAAGTGAGCAAGGGACCCACGTCTGGGCATACCCTGCCAACTTAGGGCGAACAAAGCGATACCAAAGGGGATGATGGACGGAGCGTTAGAGCAAATCAAACACTCACCCCCAGTCAACTGATCAGGGTTTAATCCATCATCATTCTTTAGCTCCCTCCACCACCCCAGTTCAGACATGGCCATATGCAAATCAGTCCGACCCTGTACCTCATGGGAACAGTCCAGCCCGAACTGCCAAGCCATGTCTTCCCTGGACCAGAAACAAGCATCCTGGGACCGGTTTCGGGTTCATAACCGTCATCAGCCAGGCTATCTTGAATCCAGTGGCAAAGTGAGCAAGGGACCCACGTCTGGGCATACCCTGCCAACTTAGGGCGAACAAAGCGATACCAAAGGTGGATGATGGACGGAGCGTTAGAGCAAATCAAACACTCACCCCCAGTCAACTGATCTGGGTTTAATCCATCATCATTCTTTAGCTCACTCCACCACCCCAGTTCAGACATGGCCATATGCAAATCAGTCTGACCCTGTGCCTCATGGGAGCAGTCCAGCCTGAACTGCCAAGCCATGTCTTTCCTGGACCGGAAACAAGCATCCTGGGACCGGTTTCGGGTTCATAACCCTCATCAGCCAGGCTATCTTGAATCCAGTGGCAAAGTGAGCAAGGGACCCACGTCTGGGCATACCCTGCCAACTTAGGGCGAACAAAGCGATACCAAAGGGGGATGATGGACGGAGCATTAGAGCAAATCAAACACTCACCCCCAGTCAACTGATCTGGGTTTAATCCACCACCCCAGTTCAGACATGGCCATATGCAAATCAGTCTGACCCTGTGCCTCATGGGAACAGTCCAGCCCGAACTGCCAAGCCATGTCTTCCCTGGACCGGAAACAAGCATCCTGGGACCGGTTTCGGGTCCATAGCCCTCATCAGCCAGGCTATCTTGAATCCAGTGGCAAAGTGAGCAAGGGACCCACGTCTGGGCATACCCTGCCAACTTAGGGCGAACAAAGCGATACCAAAGGGGGATGATGGACGGAGCGTTAGAGCAAATCAAACACTCACCCCCAGTCAACTGATCTGGGTTTAATCCATCATCATTCTTTAGCTCACTCCACCACCCCAGTTCAGACATGGCCATATGCAAATCAGTCTGACCCTGTGCCTCATGGGAACAGTCCAGCCCGAACTGCCAAGCCATGTCTTCCCTGGACCGGAAACAAGCATCCTGGGACCGGTTTCGGGTTCATAACCCTCATCAGCCAGGCTATCTTGAATCCAGTGGCAAAGTGAGCAAGGGACCCACGTCTGGGCATACCCTGCCAACTTAGGGCGAACAAAGCGATACCAAAGGGGGATGATGGACGGAGCGTTAGAGCAAATCAAACACTCACCCCCAGTCAACTGATCTGGGTTTAATCCATCATCATTCTTTAGCTCACTCCACTACCCCAGTTCAGACATTGGCCATTTGCAAATCATTCTGACCCTGGGCCTCATGGGAACAGTCCAGCCCGAACTGCCAAGCCATGTCTTCCCTGGACCAGAAACAAGCATCCTGGGACCGGTTTCGGGTTCATAACCCTCATCAGCCAGGCTATCTTGAATCCAGTGGCAAAGTGAGCAAGGGACCCACGTCTGGGCATACCCTGCCAACTTAGGGCGAACAAAGCGATACCAAAGGGGATGATGGACGGAGCGTTAGAGCAAATCAAACACTCACCCCCAGTCAACTGATCTGGGTTTAATCCATCATCATTCTTTAGCTCACTCCACCACCCCAGTTCAGACATGGCCATATGCAAATCAGTCTGACCCTGTGCCTCATGGGAACAGTCCAGCCCGAACTGCCAAGCCATGTCTTCCCTGGACCGGAAACAAGCATCCTGGGACCGGTTTCGGGTTCATAACCCTCATCAGCCAGGCTATCTTGAATCCAGTGGCAAAGTGAGCAAGGGACCCACGTCTGGGCATACCCTGCCAACTTAGGGCGAACAAAGCGATACCAAAGGGGGATGATGGACGGAGCGTTAGAGCAAATCAAACACTCACCCACAGTCAACTGATCTGGGTTTAATCCATCATCATTCTTTAGCTCACTCCACCACCCCAGTTCAGACATGGCCATATGCAAATCAGTCTGACCCTGTGCCTCATGGGAACAGTCCAGCCCGATACTGCCAAGCCATGTCTTCCCTGGACCGGAAACAAGCATCCTGGGACCGGTTTCGGGTTCATAACCCTCATCAGCCAGGCTATCTTGAATCCAGTGGCAAAGTGAGCAAGGGACCCACGTCTGGGCATACCCTGCCAACTTAGGGCGAACAAAGCGATACCAAAGGGGGATGATGGACGGAGCGTTAGAGCAAATCAAACACTCACCCTCAGTCAACTGATCTGGGTTTAATCCATCATCATTCTTTAGCTCACTCCACCACCCCAGTTCAGACATGGCCATATGCAAATCAGTCTGACCCTGTGCCTCATGGGAACAGTCCAGCCCGAACTGCCAAGCCATGTCTTCCCTGGACCGGAAACAAGCATCCTGGGACCGGTTTCGGGTTCATAACCCTCATCAGCCAGGCTATCTTGAATCCAGTGGCAAAGTGAGCAAGGGACCCACGTCTGGGCATACCCTGCCAACTTAGGGCGAACAAAGCGATACCAAAGGGGGATGATGGACGGAGCGTTAGAGCAAATCAAACACTCACCCCCAGTCAACAGATCTGGATTTAATCCATCATCATTCTTTAGCTCACTCCACCACCCCAGTTCAGACATGGCCATATGCAAATCAGTCTGACCCTGTGCCTCATGGGAACAGTCCAGCCCGAACTGCCAAGCCATGTCTTCCCTGGACCGAGAAACAAGCATCCTGGGACCAGTTTCGGGTTCATAACCCTCATCAGCCAGGCTATCTTGAATCCAGTGGCAAAGTGAGCAAGGGACCCACGTCTGGGCATACCCTGCCAACTTAGGGCGAACAAAGCGATACCAAAGGGGGATGATGGACGGAGCGTTAGAGCAAATCAAACACTCACCCCCAGTCAACTGATCTGGGTTTAATCCATCATCATTCTTTAGCTCACTCCACCACCCCAGTTCAGACATGGCCATATGCAAATCAGTCTGACCCTGTGCCTCATGGGAACAGTCCAGCCCGAACTGCCAAGCCATGTCTTCCCTGGACCGGAAACAAGCATCCTGGGACCGGTTTCGGTTTCATAACCCTCATCAGCCAGGCTATCTTGAATCCAGTGGCAAAGTGAGCAAGGGACCCACGTCTGGGCATACCCTGCCAACTTAGGGCGAACAAAGCGATACCAAAGGGGATGATGGACGGAGCGTTAGAGCAAATCAAACACTCACCCCCAGTCAACTGATCTGGGTTTAATCCATCATCATTCTTTAGCTAACTCCACCACCCCAGTTCAGACATGGCCATATGCAAATCAGTCTGACCCTGTGCCTCATGGGAACAGTCCAGCCCGAACTGCCAAGCCATGTCTTCCCTGGACCGGAAACAAGCATCCTGGGACCGGTTTCGGGTTCATAACCCTCATCAGCCAGGCTTTCTTGAATCCAGTGGCAAAGTGAGCAAGGGACCCACGTCTTGGCATAGCCTGCCAACTTAGGGCGAACAAAGCGATACCAAAGGGGGATGATGGACGGAGCGTTAGAGCAAATCAAACACTCACCCCCAGTCAACTGATCTGGGTTTAATCCATCATCATTCTTTAGCTCACTCCACCACCCCAGTTCAGACATGGCCATATGCAAATCAGCCTGACCCTGTCCCTCATGGGAACAGTCCAGCCCGAACTGCCAAGCCATGTCTTCCCTGGACCGGAAACAAGCATCCTGGGACCGGTTTCGGGTTCATAACCCTCATCAGCCAGGCTATCTTGAATCCAGTGGCAAAGTGAGCAAGGGACCCATGTCTTGGCATACCCTGCAACTTAGGGCGAACAAAGCGATACCAAAGGGGGATGATGGACGGAGCGTTAGAGCAAATCAAACACTCACCCCCAGTCAACTGATCTGGGTTTAATCCATCATCATTCTTTAGCTCACTCCACCACCCCAGTTCAGACATGGCCATATGCAAATCAGTCTGACCCTGTGCCTCATGGGAACAGTCCAGCCCGAACTGCCAAGCCATGTCTTCCCTGGCCCGGAAACAAGCATCCTGGGACCGGTTTCGGGTTCAGAACCCTCATCAGCCAGGCTATCTTGAATCCAGTGGCAAAGTGAGCAAGGGACCCACGTCTGGGCATACCCTGCCAACTTAGGGCGAACAAAGCGATACCAAAGGGGGATGATGGACGGAGCGTTAGAGCAAATCAAACACTCACCCCCAGTCAACTGATCTGGGTTTAATCCATCATCATTCTTTAGCTCACTCTACCACCCCAGTTCAGACATGGCCATATGCAAATCAGTCTGACCCTGTGCCTCATGGGAACAGTCCAGCCCGAACTGCCAAGCCATGTCTTCCCTGGACCGGAAACAAGCATCCTGGGACCGGTTTCGGGTTCATAAGCCTCATCAGCCAGGCTATCTTGAATCCAGTGGCAAATTGAGCAAGGGACCCACGTCTGGGCATACCCTGCCAACTTAGGGCGAACAAAGCGATACCAAAGGGGGATGATGGACGGAGCGTTAGAGCAAATCAAACACTCACCCCCAGTCAACTGATCTGGGTTTAATCCATCATCATTCTTTAGCTCACTCCACCACCCCAGTTCAGACATGGCCATATGCAAATCAGTCTGACCCTGTGCCTCATGGGAACAGTCCAGCCCGAACTGCCAAGCCATGTCTTCCCTGGACCGGAAACAAGCATCCTGGGACCGGTTTCGGGTTCATAACCCTCATCAGCCAGGCTATCTTGAATCCAGTGGCAAAGTGAGCAAGGGACCCACGTCTGGGCATACCCTGCCAACTTAGGGCGAACAAAGCGATACCAAAGGGGGATGATGGACGGAGCGTTAGAGCAAATCAAACACTCACCCCCAGTCAACTGATCAGGGTTTAATCCATCATCATTCTTTAGCTCACTCCACCACCCCAGTTCAGACATGGCCATATGCAAATCAGTCCGACCCTGTACCTCATGGGAACAGTCCAGCCCGAACTGCCAAGCCATGTCTTCCCTGGACCAGAAACAAGCATCCTGGGACCGGTTTCGGGTTCATAACCGTCATCAGCCAGGCTATCTTGAATCCAGTGGCAAAGTGAGCAAGGGACCCACGTCTGGGCATACCCTGCCAACTTAGGGCGAACAAAGCGATACCAAAGGTGGATGATGGACGGAGCGTTAGAGCAAATCAAACACTCACCCCCAGTCAACTGATCTGGGTTTAATCCATCATCATTCTTTAGCTCACTCCACCACCCCAGTTCAGACATGGCCATATGCAAATCAGTCTGACCCTGTGCCTCATGGGAGCAGTCCAGCCTGAACTGCCAAGCCATGTCTTTCCTGGACCGGAAACAAGCATCCTGGGACCGGTTTCGGGTTCATAACCCTCATCAGCCAGGCTATCTTGAATCCAGTGGCAAAGTGAGCAAGGGACCCACGTCTGGGCATACCCTGCCAACTTAGGGCGAACAAAGCGATACCAAAGGGGGATGATGGACGGAGCGTTAGAGCAAATCAAACACTCACCCCCAGTCAACTGATCTGGGTTTAATCCACCACCCCAGTTCAGACATGGCCATATGCAAATCAGTCTGACCCTGTGCCTCATGGGAACAGTCCAGCCCGAACTGCCAAGCCATGTCTTCCCTGGACCGGAAACAAGCATCCTGGGACCGGTTTCGGGTCCATAGCCCTCATCAGCCAGGCTATCTTGAATCCAGTGGCAAAGTGAGCAAGGGACCCACGTCTGGGCATACCCTGCCAACTTAGGGCGAACAAAGCGATACCAAAGGGGGATGATGGACGGAGCGTTAGAGCAAATCAAACACTCACCCCTAGTCAACTGATCTGGATTTAATCCATCATCATTCTTTAGCTCACTCCACCACCCCAGTTCAGACATGGCCATATGCAAATCAGTCTGACCCTGTGCCTCATGGGAACAGTCCAGCCCGAACTGCCAAGCCATGTCTTCCCTGGACCGGAAACAAGCATCCTGGGACTGGTTTCGGGTTCATAACCCTCATC
This sequence comes from Calotriton arnoldi, assembly GCA_963921515.1. Lineage (NCBI taxonomy): Eukaryota > Metazoa > Chordata > Amphibia > Caudata > Salamandridae > Calotriton > Calotriton arnoldi. Next base: position 744,345 of record CAWUFW010009873.1, read on the forward strand.
AGCCAGGCTATCTTGAATCCAGTGGCAAAGTGAGCAAGGGACCCACGTCTTGGCATACCCTGCCAACTTAGGGAGAACAAAGCGATACCAAAGGGGGATGATGGACGGAGCGTTAGAGCAAATCAAACACTCACCCCCAGTCAACTGATCTGGGTTTAATCCACCACCCCAGTTCAGACATGGCCATATGCAAATCAGTCTGACCCTGTGCCTCATGGGAACAGTCCAGCCCGAACTGCCAAGCCATGTCTTCCCTGGACCAGAAACAAGCATCCTGGGACCGGTTTCGGGTTCATAACCCTCATCAGCCAGGCTATCTTGAATCCAGTGGCAAAGTGAGCAAGGGACCCACGTCTGGGCATACCCGTGCCAACTTAGGGCGAACAAAGCGATACCAAAGGGGGATGATGGACGGAGCGTTAGAGCAAATCAAACACTCACCCCCAGTCAACTGATCTGGATTTAATCCATCATCATTCTTTAGCTCACTCCACCATCCCAGTTCAGACATGGCCATATGCAAATCAGTCTGACCCTGTGCCTCATGGGAACAGTCCAGCCCGAACTGCCAAGCCATGTCTTCCCTGGACCGGAAACAAGCATCCTGGGACCGGTTTCGGGTTCATAACCCTCATCAGCCAGGCTATCTTGAATCCAGTGGCAAAGTGAGCAAGGGACCCACGTCTAGGCATACCCTGCCAACTTAGGGCGAACAAAGCGATACCAAAGGGGGATGATGGACGGAGCGTTAGAGCAAATCAAACACTCACCCCCAGTCAACTGATCTGGGTTTAATCCATCATCATTCTTTAGCTCACTCCACCACCCCAGTTCAGACATGGCCATATGCAAATCAGTCTGACCCTTTGCCTCATGGGAACAGTCCAGCCCGAACTGCCAAGCCATGTCTTCCCTGGACCGGAAACAAGCATCCTGGGACCGGTTTCGGGTTCATAACCCTCATCAGCCAGGCTATCTTGAATCCAGTGGCAAAGTGACCAAGGGACCCACGTCTGGGCATACCCTGCCAACTTAGGGCGAACAAAGCGATACCAAAGGGGGATGATGGACGGAGCGTTAGAGCAAATCAAACACTCACCCCCATTCAACTGATCTGGGTTTAATCCATCATCATTCTTTAGCTCACTCCACCACCCCAGTTCAGACATGGCCATATGCAAATCAGTCTGACCCTGTGCCTCATGGGAACAGTCCAGCCCATACTGCCAAGCCATGTCTTCCCTGGACCGGAAACAAGCATCCTGGGACCGGTTTCGGGTTCATAACCCTCATCAGCCAGGCTATTTTGAATCCAGTGGCAAAGTGACCAAGGGACCCACGTCTGGGCATACCCTGCCAACTTAGGGCGAACAAAGCGATACCAAAGGGGGATGATGGACGGAGCGTTAGAGCAAATCAAACACTCACCCCCATTCAACTGATCTGGGTTTAATCCATCATCATTCTTTAGCTCACTCCACCACCCCAGTTCAGACATGGCCATATGCAAATCAGTCTGACCCTGTGCCTCATGGGAACAGTCCAGCCCGATACTGCCAAGCCATGTCTTCCCTGGACCGGAAACAAGCATCCTGGGACCGGTTTCGGGTTCATAACCCTCATCAGCCAGGCTATCTTGAATCCAGTGGCAAAGTGAGCAAGGGACCCACGTCTGGGCATACCCTGCCAACTTAGGGCGAACAAAGCGATACCAAAGGGGGATGATGGACGGAGCGTTAGAGCAAATCAAACACTCACCCCCAGTCAACTGATCTGGGTTTAATCCATCATCATTCTTTAGCTCACTCCACCACCCCAGTTCAGACATGGCCATATGCAAATCAGTCTGACCCTGTGCCTCATGGGAACAGTCCAGCCCGAACTGCCAAGCCATGTCTTCCCTGGACCGGAAACAAGCATCCTGGGACCGGTTTCGGGTTCATAACCCTCATCAGCCAGGCTATCTTGAATCCAGTGGCAAAGTGAGCAAGGGACCCACGTCTGGGCATACCCTGCCAACTTAGGGCGAACAAAGCGATACCAAAGGGGGATGATAGATGGAGCGTTAGAGCATATCAAACACTCACCCCCAGTCAACTGATCTGAGTTTAATCCATTATCATTCTTTAGCTCACTCCACCACCCCAGTTCAGACATGGCCATATGCAAATCAGTCTGACCCTGTGCCTCATGGGAACAGTCCAGCGCGAACTGCCAAGCCATGTCTTCCCTGGACCGGAAACAATACGTAACTT